>CM038669.1:600589024-601789024 GCA_021605145.1 Aegilops bicornis
TGCTATTGGCATAACAACCGGTACACCATAGGTTGACCCAGCCCAGTCCTCTCGTACTAAAGCGTGTAATTTCGCGACGACTTATGGCATTTAGGATTCCCTTGTCCGTGCAATTATTGCAGAAATTTGGGATTGCGTCCTCCTCTTGGCAGTCCTTTATCCTGTTCATAACCAGGAGGAATCTGGCCCAGTAATGATGTATTGTTTCAGCGGGCTCTTGCCGAATTTGAGAGAGATCGCCAATGTTTGGGTGGGCAGGTGGAACTAGATCCGGAACCCCGTCCAATTTAGGACTCAGGGGCCGAGAAGTTTCTGAACTCGGAAGTTTGGATTTTTGAGTGTTATCCAATGAGTCCAACTCGCCGCCTGACTTTAAGTTCAGGGCTTGATCGACATCCGTCCCTCTGCGGGAATCCGGCTTGGAGGGATCGGGAATGCGGACGTAGCGAGTCCTTAAGATAGAAGAAGAATCGCCGCATTGCTCCTCTATCACAGCAACATGATGGGTAGCACAGGAGAGTTGATCTCTCTCGGATCGGTTTTAGGCCCGATCCGGTCGTAGTCCTGTGGCGACTCCGAGCGGCGATGCGATCCAAGAGCTCGTTTACGGGGGAGAGCTCGATCGGATCTAACTGTTCGGCAAGTTCCGAATTAACATGGAGATTGGTTTCGATGACTCGAGAGGTCATCGTCGGCGCAGCGGCCGAACTGGCGGTCATAAGAAAACCACCTAGCCGAAGAGTCTGACCAGCGGCCAAGGCTCCTTTGGCGATAGTATCGTCTTTAAAGACGGGATGAGGCATCCTACCTGGAGGTAATACCCTACTCCTGCTTGATTAATATTGATGATATGGGTAGTACAAGAGTAGATCTACCACGAGATCAAGGAGGCTAAACCCTAGAAGCTAGCCTATGGTATGCTTGTTGTTAGATCCCTCTGGACTAAAACCCTCCGGTTTATATAGACACCGGATAGGTTAGGGTTACCAGTCGGTTACAATGGTAGGAGATCTACATATCCGTATCGCCAAGCTTGCCTTCCACGCCAAGGAAAGTCCCATCCGGACACGGGACGAAGTCTTCAATCTTGTATCTTCATAGTCCAGGAGTCCGGTCAACGGTGATAGTTCGGCTATCCGGACACCCCCTAATCCGGGACTCCCTCAGCACCCGTGAAGCCAACAAGAACAGAATCGATCCTTTCTACGACCTCGACGGCCTCATCTCTCACATTGCCGTTCAAGGTGCTAATGTGGATCACTCTGCCAATGATGTTGATTCTGATGAAGCACCTGCTCCTCCTAAGCCGCAGAAGCAGAAGAAGTCTAAGGCTTCAAAACCCACTACTACACCAAAAGCTTCACGACTGAAGCCATTGGCAACTGCTCCTCCTGCGCCAAGTGTTGCTTCTGAAGATCTCTCTCGCATCTCCAAGAAGAAAGAGAAGCCCTGGAAGAGAAAAGTCCAAAGTTCTGGTCAAGCCCTACACCTGTTGCCGTTCTAAGGAACGAAACTGACGCCATTGATCTGTCAACTGATGAAGATCTTGGCGACGCTGCTCTCGAACTGCTGATAAAGAGCAACCAGGAGGCGGAAATCTTCAATGATTTGCCTCTCTTTGACGTGGACATATTGAACAACTTCATTGATGAATGGTTTGACAACCCAAATCTCAGCTTTGATGACCTTCAGCTCCCAATTGGCCTCCTTTCATGGAGCCATTGCTCCTGAGCTGGCTCTAGCTCAGAGAATTGTTGAGCTGAAAAACAAGATTGACTTTGAAAAGGCTCAGTTCAAGAAGCATATGGCCAACCTCAGTGTAACTGATGTCCAAAACTTCAAGCACATGATGCATGAGTTCAAGGAGGCGTTTCACAAGAAACGCGAAGAAGCTAAAGGTTCCCGAGAGCGCATGAAACTCCTCGCTGCCAAGTGTGTTCAAGCCTACAATGAAGCTGAGAAGCGTAAGGCACTTGGGCGTCCTGACATCGACCCCAAGATGGCTGCCAAGAAAAAGAAGTCTACTATGGCCCCAGCTAAAGCACCAAGGCGGGAAGAACCTCGCATTGTCTTCCCTGCCAGCATGACAGGCTCGAAGCCTAAGGTCCTCACAGTGGCTTCAGAACAGAAGAAAACCAAGGCAGCTGAAGCCGAAGCCAGAAAGTGCAAGTCCAAGAACACCACTGATGAGGCTCCACCGACCAAGAAAAGAAAGACTAAGAAAAAAGATCGGGCTGCTCCCACAGAGCCCCTTTTCATCGAGCCAATTTCTGTTGCTCGTCCTGCGTCCGAACACCATGAGCGCCAGTTGATAGTTCACGAGCCTGCTACCACAGAGGCTCCTGAAGCTCATGAAGATCCAGCTGTTGACCCTATCACGGCTGAAGACATTGGTTCCCACGACAATGTAAATGATGATGAAGTCCTTCCTCAGATTGAGCGCCAACCGGTATCATCGCTTGTTCTCACGAACAGCAAACTCATCAGTATTGGTCGTCCTTTGACGCCAATCACTCAGGATGCCTCATGGGCTGATCGCCCACAACCAGCAACTCCAAGTCAGCATTCACCAAGGACTCCCCCAACTCAAGTCACCAATCCTATGCTTGATGATGATGACGACTTTGAGGCCCACCCAACTCCCTCTCCACAGGCGTTGCCCGCGTTTTGCAGGCTTCACAAAGGACCATGGCCTCAAGTCGTTTCATTGAGCATTCCAGAAGGAGAAGTGCAACCCAACTTGGCAGCACAACATGTGTTTCCTGAAGCCACTCCTACTGCGAATGTCTCTACGTCTGAAGCAAATGCTGCTGAAGACATACCGCCTGCATTAGCCGATGAAAATGAAGAACCCCATCAAAAAGAAGAACGTGTTGCCACACTGTCGGTGTCAAAACTGGCGGATCTCGGGTAGGGGGTCCCGATCTGTGCGTCTTAGGCTAATGGTAACGGAGGCAAGGGACAAAATGTTTACCCAGGTTCGGGCCCTCTCGATGGAGGTAAAACCCTACTTCCTGCTTGATTGATATTGATGATGTGGGTATTACAAGAGTTGATCTACCACGAGATCGTAGAGGCTAAACCCTAGAAGCTAGCCTATGATGATTATGATTCTGATCGTCCCTCTGAGGACTAAACCCTCCGGTTCATATAGACACCGGAGGGGGCTAGGGTTTACACGGAGTCAGTTACAAAGAAGGAAATACAATATCCGGATCGCCAAGATTGTCTTCCATGCAAAGGAGAGTCCCATCCGGACATGGGACAAAGTCTTGAGTCTTGTATCTTCACGGTCCAACAGTCCGGCCAAAGTATATAGTCCGGCTGTCCGGATACCCCCTAATCCAGGACTCCCTCAGTAGCCCCTGAACCAGGCTTCAATAACGATGAGTCCGGTGCGCAGTTTGTCTTCGGCATTGCAAGGCGGGTTCCGAATACTCCAAAGTAATTATCGAACGCTTAAACCGTGTCCGAATCCGCAAGATGATTTTCACAGCATAGCACTTCGTAAATCCGATCTGCTGGCAATTTCTGCACGGCGCGCTCCTGCCCCGTGGCCCAGCCCAACACGAACCGGTTTTACTTGGCCTTCCCCGATACGCGTTGCGAGGCGGTTTTACTGGCACGCCTTGCCAGAACAGAGACCATGCTCCCCTTAGCGCGGGATCTTCCATTAATATAGGTGCACACGTCCCCACGACGTCTGTTGGTATGACTCTGTGTTTTTAGGTAAATCCCGAGCGGTTACGCTGAGGACGCCTGATATTCATCCCCTTTATAAAGGGGCCGAGGCCTATCCCTCTTTCCCACCACCCTTCCGCCTTTTAGCACCTCGAGTTCCAACACCCGAAACCCAAGCCCAAGCACCTTGGATCCTCAATCATGTCCGGATCCAACCCTCAAGGCCGGTGGGTGACCTCCTCGGTCACAGAGGACATTGCGAAGCTTAGGGAGGCCGGGTATCTGACCGCCGACATCAAGCACAGGCTTCCTGCTCTAGGGCAGGTTATCCCTACTCCTGAGCCCAACGAGAGCGTCGTATTTGTTTCCCACTTCCTCCGTGGCTTGGGCTTCACCCTTGATCCTTTTGTGAGAGGGCTCATTTTCTATTATGGGTTAGATTTTCACGATCTAGCCCCGGGCGCTATCCTCCATATTTCATCGTTCATCGTTGTGTGCGAAGCTTTTCTCCACGTCACTCCACACTTCGGCCTATGGCTCAAGACCTTCAATGTGAAGCCGAAGATGATTGAGGGGCGACACGCGGACTGTGCAGGTGCTGTAATAAGCAGGAATGCTGACACCCCATGGCCAGAGGGCTCTGAGGGAGTCCTGGATTAGGGGGTATCCGGACAGCCGGACTATATACTTTAGCCGGACTGTTGGCCCGTGAAGATACAAGACTCAAGACTTTGTCCCGTGTCCTGATGGGACTCTCCTTTGCGTGGAAGAAAAGCTTGGCGATCCGGATTTTATATTTCCTTCTTTGTAACCGACTCCACGTAAACCCTAGCCCTCTCCGGTGTCTATATAAACCGGAGAGTTTAGTCCTTAGAGGGACAATCACAATCATAATCATCATAGGCTAGCTTCTAGGGTTTATCCTCTATGATCTCGTGGTAGATCAACTCTTGTAATACCCATATCATCAATATCAATCAAGCAGGAAGTAGGGTTTTACCTCCATTGAGAGGGCCCAAACCTGGGTAAACATTGTGTCCCTTGCCTCTTGTTACCATTAGCCTAAGACGCACAGATCGGGACCCCCTACCCGAGATCCGCCGGTTCTGACACCGACATTGGTGCTTTCATTGAGAGTTCCTCTGTGTCGTCGCTGCAAGGCTCGATGGCCCGTCTCATTGTCAAGGACAACATCACCTCTGGGGGAGCGCTGGCTGTAGGCCAAACTCTCCGACTAGGCGGCTTCATCATGGCCGCCCAATCGGGTGTCGCGCCGACGATGACCTCTCGGGTCATCACGAATAGCCTCCACGTCGATTCCGAACTTCGCCCGAGCAGATGGATCCAATGGAGCTCCCCTCCCTTAATGAGCTCTTGGATCTCATCGCTGCTTCGGGAGTCGCCACAGACTATGACCGGATTGGGCTTAAACCCGACCAAAGGGACATTAAATCCCCGCCGGTCACCCACGAGATAGCGGTAGTGGAGGAGCCACATACGGATTATCCCTCTATTTTGAGGACGAATTATGTCCGGATCACCGAGCTCCCTGAGCCGGACACCCGCTCAAGGGAAGACATGACCCAGACCCCGGACTTAGAATTGGGTATTGGGCCAGAAAAATTGGGTAGCATCCCGGATCCCGAGCTGTCAAGCCCGGAAGCTCCCCCCTGTATGCGTTAGATCGCATCGTAATCCAGATTCAGCTACACCCACCCACCCGGACTTAAACTGTCTCTCCCATATCAGACAAGAGCCCCAAGAGATAGTACATCACTACTGGGCCAGATTCCTCCTTGTGCTAAACAAGGTCAAGGACTGTCTTGAGGAGGACGCAGTCTCACTTTTCTGCAAAAACTGCACGAACAAAGGAATCCTTAATGCTATAAGTCACCATGACATAGTACACTTTGCTGACTTGGCAACCATAGTACAGAAGTACTGTGCGATGGAAAGCGCCTGGAAAACCCAAACAGAATTTTGGGATAGTCCGGCTCTCACTAAAAACTTTGTCCGAGCTAAACGGCGAACTCTCATAAGTTAGCCGATCCAATCAACAAGAAAACAAAGCCCACCCCAGGGCGTGGAACCGTGTTGGAAGAATGGCTCAGTGGGCCATGTAAACTCCACAGCACGCCAGACACTACACCAACACATAGCCTTAGAGCATGTTGGATACTCCGGCAGGTAGCAAAAAGTGGCGAGGATCTTCTTGTAAGACATAAAGCAGAACAACATCCCACCAAAGAAAACAATACGGTACTTACAGTCTTCAAGACTTACGCCTCAAACAATAGGCGCACACGAGCTCATCAAAGCTCCACTGAAATCTACCACGTGGCAAAAACAAATCCGTGGAACGACACTGCTATAACTTCCAGTGCCAATGATGAACCTCAATTCCAGACAGTCCGGGCACCAGCCGCTTTGGTCCTTAGCCCAATCGTGGACGGCTTTCGGCTCACTAAAGTACTCATGGACGGCGGAAGCGGATTAAGCTTGATCTACGAAGAAACACTCAGCAAGATGGAAATTGATAAAAGCCGCATTGAGCAAAGCGGCACAACCTTCAGGGGAATCATCCCTAGTCGGGAAGCACGGTGTGCGGGAAAAATCACACTCGATGTGGTATTCGGCACGCTGGAGAATTACAGGTCCGAAGAAATCACATTCCAAGTGGCTCCTTTCAGCAGCGGATACCACGCCCTTTTAGGGCGGGACTTGTTTACAAGCTTTCAAGCTATACCCCATTACGGGTACATGAAGCTTAAAATGCCCGGACCCAATGGAATCATCACTCTAGCCAGTGATTTGGACGTCGCACTTCGCGCCGAAAACAAAACCGCAACACTAGCCCTGGAAGCATTATCCGAAGCCCTAGTAGCCGAAGAACTAACAACATTGCGTGCCACCATGGACATGGACGACATGATACTCGACAAGCGACCCAAGTCCACCTCATTCAAACCCGTAGACGAGATAGTCAAATTCCAGGTCCACCCAACGGACCCCATGAAGACAGCTTCCATCGGGACACAGTTGAGCCCCACAGTGGACGCTGCATTACGAGAATTCCTACGCGAGAAATGGGACATCTTTGCCTGGCACCCTTCGGACATGCCGGGCATCCCACGCAGACTGGCCGAACACAGCCTCAATATACTGAAAGGATACAAGCCTGTCAAACAGACTCTTAGGCGCTTCTCAGAGCCCAAGCGGCGGTCCATGGGGGAAGAGCTAGCCAAGCTACTCGAGGCCGGATTCATCAGAGATATCAAGCATCCGGATTGGCTGGCAAAATAATGGTACCGAAGAAGGACAAATCCTGGCGCCTATGTGTCGACTTCAAAGACCTTAAAAAGGCTTGCCCCAAGGACCCCTTCCCCCTCCCTCACATCGACCAAATCATCGACGCCACCGCAGGACACGAATCACTGTGTTTTCTCGACGCATACTCCGGATACCATCAAATAAAGATGGCAGAGTCTGACCAAGCTGCACCGGCTTTCATAACGCCATATGGTCCTTTCTGCTTCAACACTACGCCTTTCGTGCTTAAAAATGCTGACGCAACCTATCAACGCATGATTCAAACATGCCTGGAAAAGCAAATCGGCAAAACGGTGGAGGCATATGTGGACGACGTGGTCATAAAAACAAGACACGTCGAAACCCTAACAGACGACTTGAGGCTTACATTCGATAACCTCCGAACATACGACATCAAGCTGAACCCGGAGAAATATGTTTTCAGCGTCCCCTCTGGGAAACTGCTCGGCTTCATTGTTTCCAATAGAGGAATTGAGGCGAATCCGGCAAAAATCTGAGCTCTGTCGCAGTTGGCTATACCAACAAACCTCAAGCACATCCAAAAACTAGCTGGATGCGTGGTTGCCTTAAGCCGCTTTATCTCCCGGTTAGGAGAAAAGGCATTACCTCTTTATCGCCTTCTTCGGGGCACCGAACACTTCGTGTGGACGGATGCGGCCGCGGCTGGACTGGACGAAATAAAGACCTTACTGGCCAGTAATCCAGTCCTAACAGCGCCAGATACTGGCGAACCTATGGTATTGTACATAGCTGCAACACATCTAGTTGTAAGCGCAGTGCTCGTCGTCGAACGAGGGGCTGACGGATACAAATTCCCGCTCCAGAAGCCGGTATATTACGTGTCCACGGTCCTCACCCATGCATATCCCGATACCTACACTATCAAAAGATAGCATACGCGGTCTTCATGGCATCCCGGAAGCTACGACACTACTTTCAAGAGTGTTCGATTATGGTGGCCTCCGAAGTAGCACTCAACGACATAATAAATAATCACGATGCTATGGGCCGGATCGCTAAATGGGCCATCGAGCTCCTTCCATTCGACATAACATACAAGCCACGGTGGGCCATCAAGTCGCAAGTACTGGCTGACTTTGTCGCCGAATGGACAGAAGCCGAACTCCCTAAAAATGCAGTAGCGTACTCTAACGGATCATGCACTTGACGGCTCTAAAATGCTGGCGGATTGGGGGCAAGTGTAGTCTGACGTCTCCCACGGAGACACGGTCCAATACGTACTCCAAATATTATACACAGACTCCAACAATGCAGCCGAATCACGAGGCTCTGTTGCACGGTCTTCGGATGGCGGTCTCTATGGGCATTCAACGCTGGAGGTGCGCAGGATTCGAATCTCGCAATATCACAAATAAACGGAGACTTTGATGCCAAGGATCCGAAAATGGCGGCCTACCGTAATGCCGTCCTCAAAATGTTAGCTCGGTTCGAGGGGCTCGAATTCCACCATGTGGCTCGCGAAAACAATCAAGCGGCAGATATCCTCGCCCGCATCGGTGCTAAACGCGACCCTGTCCCACCTAACATATTCCTGGAAAGGCTGTTCAAGCCATCCGTGGTATGGGAAGGGGAGTCCGGCAACACTAGCAAGGATCCAAATACACCCCCAGATTCCGAACCATCAGACATAATCGGAGGCTTCACCACCGAAATAACACCTCCGGCCCACGAAATCATGGCTGTAATCGCCTCGTGGACTGAGCCTTTCTTGGCCTACCTAAATAGGCAGGAGCTCCCCGAGGACCAAAATGAAGCACGTTGCATCGTGCGGCGCTCTAAAGCTTACAAAGTCCATGAAGGGGAACTCTATAAGAAAAGTGCGACCGGAGTGCTCCAAAGGTGCATCTCCAAAGAGGAAGGGCGGCAGCTCTTGGCTGAAATCCATGCCGGACTCGGCGGACACCACGCTGCGGCTCGAGCACTTGTTAGCAAGGCCTTCCGCACAGGCTTTTATTGGCCTACAGCCCGAGCAGACGCACAGGCCCTTGTCCAACACTGCGTCGGTTGCTAGCTCTTTGCCAATCAGAGTCATATGCCCCCTACCGCTCTCCAAACAATCCCCATTACTTGGCCCTTCGCGGTCTGGGGGCTGGATATGGTCGGACCCCTTAAAGGGGGAAGCCATAAGAAAAAAATACTTATTGGTCATGGTGGACAAGTTCACCAAATGGATAGAGGCCAAACCAGTTAAAACGGTCGAATCCGGACAGGTGATAGACTTCATATCAGGGGTTGTACACTGTTACGGCGTCCCCCACAGCATCATCACTCTTAACGGCTCAAACTTCACAGCCGAGGAAGTGAAAACTTGGTGCGGCAAAATGGGCATTAAGCTTGATTACGCCTCTGTCTACCATCCCCAAACAAACGGTCAGGTCGAACATGCAAATGGTCTCATTATGAGCGGCATCAAACCCAGACTAGTGCGGTCCTTGACAGAATCAGACACACACTAGGTCGAGGAGCTTGACTCCGTACTCCGGGGGCTGCGGACCGCGCCGAATCGCACCACCGGATACACACCACTTTTTATGGTGTACGGCGCAGAAGCAGTACTACCCTGCGACATAATACATGATTCGCCTCGCGTGCGCATGTACGAAGAGAAGGAAGCCGAGTTAGATCGGCAGGACAACTTAGATGCCCTGGAGGAGGAGCGCGACGTCGCAAAAGCCCGTTCCGCATTCTATCAGCAGCAGGCTCGAGGTACCAAAGCAGAGAAGTGCGGGCCAAAACTTATAGCATTGGCAAACTTGTTCTACGCCTACCGGAGAAGAAGAAGGACAAGCTCAAACCTAAGTGGGAGGGTCCCTTCATCATTGATAAAGTCCTCACCGGAGGAGCGTACCGCCTGTGTAATGCATCTGATAACATACTTGAGCCGAACCCATGGAATGCGGCCAGACTCCGGAGATTCTACGCCTAGCGCCGAACTCGGTGTTCGTCTCCTTGCCCCCTCCTTTTTTAGTTATGTTCCCTCCTTTTTCCTTTCTCGACCTTTTTTCTTCACACAAAGTACTCAATACAGTACGGATGCTCGGATCACTCCGGCCGCATTATGTGTGTAAGCCATACCTGGGGGCTTCCTACACGGAAGCTAAATATATTTACTTTAATGGCTTTTTGCTTATCACATATGCGTTCTTTTTCCATATGTGCCTTTTCTTCACCATTATATGCATCGATATCACTTAAGATGCGGCCATGCTAGGTTGCCTGGCTCTTGTGTTTATGCCCTACCTTCCCGTTAATTCGGCTAGGGCATAAGGGGAGCACCTCTGCGATTGTTACTGCCAGTTTAGCCGGATGTGTACCTCAGACTGGGTGAAGCCGAAAGCTAGCGTTCTTAAGGGAATATTTGGTCGGTGAACAAAATATGTTCCTTTCGTTTGTTACAACGTGAATTCCCAGAAGTTTTGTATCCTGCGTCTCTGTTCGTAGTCCGGATATGTACATCGATTCATGCGTACCCAGGGAAAGGAACCCCTAACGGAACTATTCTCCCTAGAAGATGTTTCTTACTATCCATGTAATATAACATAGCTAGTTGGGTACTTGTATGTTCAAGCACTTATGACCCCTATGCCTGGTTTCCACGCATACCCCGGTTCTGCATAACTGAGCGGGTATTCGGATACACCCCGGACTGTCGGATCCGGGGGCTGAAGCGAAAAGGTCCGCCATGACAAATGATTTCAATCCGGCTAGGGACTACTTATGTCCATTGAATTACACAGTCACTTGGACTGACTATATTCCTCCTCTATACCATCCAACAGGCTATCTAGCTTACAATCCTGTTGGGAATACTTTGTGGCTAACGCTACCTGGTCATACACCAGACTCACGGGAATTTCTTGCCCATCTGACCCCACCGGTCCGACTTCGACCATATGGTTCGGGTCAAGCTTAGTGTAGCGCGTCTTCACCATGGCCCGGGCTTCCCTTGCACCTTGTCGGCAGGCTGACATCTTCCACAGACGGAAGCGCCACCGTGCTCCTCGGAGCATATCCACGAGCTCCCCCTTGCCTTTTGGCAGGGAGGTGGATGGCCACAAGGCCTGGGCAATACCCTACATCACCTGCCGAGCTCGCTCGTGCAGCTGTGAGAGGTCCTGCAGTAAATCCCCTACAGAAGTGGGCATCTCCTCTTCTGGACGGACCGTCAACATACCTACAAATATGAACTCTTTTAATATGATTCCTCGCCGAGCTGTACTACAATTCGGCTAGGCACTCACCATAAATGCCGCGACGAAGCCTTCTGTTCTCCTTTACGGAGTCTGCCAGCTGAGCGCGCACATCTTTTAATTCGACGTCCAGCCGTACATTGGCATCTTGAAGGTTGTTCTTCTTCTGCCTAACTTGCTTAAGAACACGCTCGCCAGCTTTCAGCTACTTTTGGAGATGTGACTCGCTATCTTTTGCGATCCCCGGATTTTCCCCGGGATTGTCTGCAGAAATTTCTGTTAGACTTATCATACAAGCCACTTACTAACTGGTACATTTCCGTACAATTGAGACAATGTTACCAGATGAGGCCTTCTGGGATTCCTCTAACTTGGCAACCGCGGCCCTCAGCTGGGTCTTGCACTCCTCCAACTCTCGAGACAATTGCTCATTCTTATCTACAAGGACCTATGCATAAATTGATCCTTAAAACAGTTGTTCCAACCGTATCAAGTCTCAGGGGCTACTGCTATACATGCTTATCAAATTTTCTTACCCGTATATCTTTGGCATACTGGTCCGTCGCCCGGGCAAGCCCGCCTTGAGCAGCTCGGATGTATGCGTCTCCCGAATTGAAAGCATCAAATGCCTCTTCGGAAAAGATGTTGTTGCAAAGTACGGCCCGTCGGCGCCGGTGGTTCATGGCGCTCTCTACTTCAGAATTCGTGGCAGAGAGCATATCCGCATCCTCTGACGGAGGACAATGCGGCATCGGCCCCGCGTCCGCCCTCTCTCGAAACCGGTTCTGGAATCCGGCTGGTGGAGGCGTGATTGGCAGGATCTCCGGATATAGTTCGGCTACTCCTCTTTCTGCCAGGACAAGAAGGACGCTGTTACATTTCAAGCACAATGATCGCAGAGCAGGTTTTTACCATACCTCTGTAGCGGCATTTCGGCCCTGACCGCCTTCCTCTTAAGCCTGCCCGATCCGGACGCCCTTTGCCGACGGGTCCCCAGGGGCTCGGCGCCGCGCTCTGACCATCGTCTCTGCAAAAATACGACACTTCAGGTGTAAGTCATGGCATCAGAAAGGAGTCCTCTTCGAAGGATAGGTTTTTGCCTTGCTTGCACGCGATGAAGGCAGCAGTCCGGGGATAGTCAGCGACAATAGCCACCGAGGCACCATCACAGTTGGCCTGATAAAATGTCCCATTGAAAAGCTCCACAGTGATGTCCGGATCTTCTTCAAGTCCTGCATCGAAGACCCTTCCGGGGTCCTCTGGCTGCGGGGAGGGGTTGTTGAACCCTTCTACAGCCCTCCTTAGTTCCTGCTCGGAAATGTTGAGATAAATAATCTTGACGAAGAACGCAAGAATGAATGAAGCAGGGGAAAAGGGTGACGACTTACCCAGCTTGGGTGGTTGTACATAGAAAACCCATCCCGCGGTTTAATGTGAATGAATTCTTCTTCTTCTCCTTTATACAGATCGGACAATATCCTTGCCAGAGCAGTGGCGGAATCCGGACCTTTATGGCCACAGCGGGTGGCATCATCTTCCCCGTTGTAGTGCCACATGGGCTTCCCCCGATATTGAAGCGGCTGCACTCCCCGCAATATGCATATTGCCATAACCTCGACTATCGTTAGCCCGGATTTGGCCAGTAACTTTATCCTGTTCATCAGGAAGTGTATTTCTCTGGTATCCTCCTCTTGGGGGCCCCGAGGGCGCCAGCTTCGATGTGCCTTCGGCGGAGCGTTACTGAACCCAGGGAGACCTGTCCGGACTGGATCCAGAAGGGGAACATCGTCGACATAAAACCACTCCGAAGGCCAGTTCTCCGGTGCCTTCTTGGGAGTGTCGGATAAGTATCCAGTCTCGGTGATGCGCCATACTTCGGCTCCGCCCACTTGACATAGGGATTCCCCCTGGTTGCGAGGGACAAGGCAGAACAACTTCTTCGATAACCCAAAGTGAGCCTCGCAGCCTAGAAATAGCTCACAAAGGGCAACATATCCTGCTATATGCAGCACAGAGGCAGGGGTGAAGTTGTGCAACTGGAGGCCGTAGAACTCCAAGAGCCCGCGAAGAAATGGGTGGATAGGTAACCCGACGCCCCTTAGCAGATGCAGGATGAGGCATATTCGCTCCTCTGGGGATGGATTAGGAGATCCCTCCACTTGCTCCCCGCCATTATAGGTGGCTAGTCCGGCTCGGACGGGGACCATGAACGCCGGTGGGAGAAACCCTTGGGTCTGTAACTCTATCAAACGGCTGTGAGGAACTGAACACTCTTCCCAGTCACCCGGATTGGAGCGAGGGGAGCGAGAAGAAGAGCTGTGGTGACCGGCCATGTTGGAATGGTTTTTCCGGAGCACTCTATTAGATGCTTGCTCGAGGGAAGAGGGTGAGGTTTGGATCTGAGAATCCCCGTCTCCTCAAATAGACGGTTAGCCTGCCGGACCGGGGGTGGCAAATGCAAGAATTCCTCGGCTCCTCGTATCCGCTCGACACGTGGAGATGGTCATTATTGAGGCACAGAAGCCGAGGAGTACAACATTGATGGGAAGCCGGACACTGTTTGTTGCGACAGGTACTTTGGAGTATTCGGAGATGGAACCCGCCTTGCAATGCCGAAGACAAAACTGCACGCCGAACTTGTCGTCATTGAAGCCTGGTTCAGGGGCTACTGAGGGAGTCCTGGATTAGGGGGTATCCGGACAGCCGGACTATATACTTTAGCCGGACTGTTGGCCCGTGAAGATACAAGACTCAAGACTCCGTCCCGTGTCCGGATGGGACTCTCCTTTGCGTGGAAGACAAGCTTGGCAATCTGGATATTATATTTCCTTCTTTGTAACCGACTCCATGTAAACCCTAGCCCTCTCCGGTGTCTATATAAACCGGAGAGTTTAGTACTTAGAGGGACGATCACAATCATAATCATCATAGGCTAGCTTCTAGGGTTTAGCCTCTACGATCTTGTGGTAGATCAACTCTTGTAATACCCATATCATCAATATCAATCAAGCAGGAAGTAGGGTTTTGCCTCCATCGAGAGGGCCCGACCCTGGGTAAACATTGTGTCCCTTGCCTCCTGTTACCATTAGTCTAAGACGCACAGATCGGGACCCCCTACCCGAGATCCGCCGGTTTTGACACCGACAGGCTCCTTCCCGGAGGTGTCCGATCTATGGCAGCGGAGGTGGTTTTACGTCACAACTCCCAGGGGCACAAAGTGGGTGGCTGCCCCCGACTTCCGTCCAGGTCCTCCTTCTCAACTGGCGTCATGGATCAATGTAGGACGGGATTGGGGATCTGCTAGTGATGTACCAATACTGCAGAGCCGTATTCGGGAGCTTCTTGAGAGGGACATTAGCCTTGTCAGCATAATTCAGGTAATGCTAATCCGACGGATGTTGCCGTGCAAACGCCGACCTCTCCGGATGTGGGAGTTCAATCCGGAAGGTCCCCGGACTATTCTGCACCTCTTCAGCCTGACGCTCGAAGGGATGTGTAAATTATTCTTCGAACCACAAGTAAAGTGTCTGGACACCACCGAGGATGCGGGCCTAAGCTGCAGTCGCCCAGATACCCAAGTAAGTAACCTTGAAGCCGAACACTTCGTTTATATTTATCATAATCCTTATTCTGAAAAATCCTCCATGGCCAGGAATGGCTCAACAAGGCGGAGAGAATCAGGTGTCCAGCGCCACTTCCTGAAGGCTCGCCTAGTCCCACCATAGCTAAGATGCTTGGCCGGGTACTAAGCAAAATGCCCTCAGGGAAAGACGAAGGGAAGAACAGGGAAGCAGAACTTCACACGTTGCACATCCAAACCGGGGGAATTGCTACCTCCCCAAAGAAGGATAGCCGGAATGGGGAATCTAAAGCCTCCTCCCCTCGCAGGACGAAGAGGGCCGCCTCCAAAGACTTGGAGACGGAGGTACCCAAACAGGGGAAGAAAGCTTCACCAGGGAACCCTGCCCCAAAGGGTGTCCTTGCCGCGTCATGCCCGCCGACGGGCCAGCCCTCAGCTGAGCTGTAAGTTAATCGTAAACACGAAGGTACTGCTTTTCTACGAGAACAATAACCACGATCCATTCTTTGCAGTCCGGCTAGCAGCTCTTCTCGACAAAGTTCATCTTCGGGGGATCTCCTTCCGGAGATGATGGAGATTGAGACCCCACCAACCTCTCCGCCTCATGAGGCGGGCGACCCCGAGGTGTCGTCACGGAGGAGTCCGGATCTGCCGAAGCTAGAAGCTAATCCTTCGGCCGGCCTTGAGCCCGGAGCATTCGGCTCCCAAGGGGGGCGATGAGAAGGGTCCGACACAGTTCGGTGTCCGGCTGGAAACACTGACGGGCCTTTTGGAGCGAGCTTCTCTCTCGGAGGAGCACCGTTCATTAATGAGAACGGTGCTCGAGAGGATTTCATCCGCCACAAGCGGTTTGAATGAAGCATTTACGAGCCTGCTCAGAGGCTTTGAGGTATGTAATGAAAAATACATAATTTTTTTATGCATGGCCTTACGCACTAGGTGTGCTCCATATGGATAGTAGCCCCTGAGACTCTGGTTGCCAGCCCTAGGCGGCAAACGGAGGATCATATTTTGAAGTAATGATCGCGTTGTGCTTATGCGCAGGTGTCTAGGGATCCGGCAGCTGACCAGTCCGTTGATGTTTCCGAACTGAGGAGGCATATTGGAGTCATTAATGCCGACATCACGCTTGTGAACGAGCGGCTTAACGAGTCACAGGGTATGTGCTCTGCTTTCCTTATTATTTATAGGAAAAATTGAAAGGAGTATAATATTGATGTGATATGTTTGGATTACAGACGGTGCTGCTGCCGTGGAAGCCCTGAGGGCGGAACTTGCCCTAGCCAAAGAATAGGCCCGGGCTAGTAATGCAGCTGCCATAAAGGCGGCTGATGAGTTGAGAGCCGAACAGGCTGCTCATCACCGAAGCGAAGAGAGAACAACTGAAATGGCTATGGAGCTAAAAGACGCTGCCAACCGATATGAGCTTCTGGAAAAAGAAAATCATGCGAATAAGGCTGACCTGAAGAAGGCTCTTGGGGCGGCCAAGGAGACGCGTTCCGACCTTAGGGATGCGTGGGAGGAGCTTCGACAGGCCAGAGAAATCGCGGCTGGAAACCCCTATTTGTTGCGGATGAAGTTTTTAGATCCGAAGTACGCTCCTCTGGATCGACGCTGGGGTCCTGCAGACGCCTATGCGGATTTGTCAAAGAGTATGGCTGATGCAGCCAAGTTTTTTGAGGATCAAAAAGATGATGAAGTGGAAAAGTTGTTCTGGTCGCAGTTCAGTGCTCCAACGCGCAAATTGCCTTTGAGTGAGAAGATGGCTGTTGTGGCCGATCTCCACAGGCTGTCCGGTCTTGCAATGCGGTCTATACTAGACCATCTATGGCCGAAGGGGCCAAAGCCGGACAGTTATTTTGGGTTAGTGCAACAATTCCTTGGTGCCGTATCGCGGATCGATGCCATGAAGAGGTCGGCGTGCATAGAGGGTGCCCGGATGGCTCTTGCCCATGTTAAGGCATACTGGACAGATATGGAGGCCACCGTTGTTGCGACCCAGAATCCGGCAGGGGGCCAGGGTCCGGCCGAGCATATCTTGGAGCAGGTAACGACAGGTCCTCGCTTAATAGAGGTGCAGTGCTCGAAGAATGTCATGTTCGAGTGAATAATTGTGTCATTGTAAAACAATGTTATTTTGATTATGAGGCTTATTTATACTTTTTGCCCGAAAGTATTATTGTGCCTCATGTGTGGCCGTTTTTATGTATATATGTAATCTGAAAGTTAGCAGTCATTGGCTTCAGCCCCCACACATACAATGCAGGGGTGTTCGCGAAAAATATGAGTAATCACACTTGATCCAACGTCTTGGTCCATTAAGGAGGTGATCGGACGTCGAACTAGGCAACCGGACTATATAGCTGGAACACTTTCACTTAGCCATAGGAGTTTGACGGTGGGGCTACTATGTAGCCCCTGGTACCTTCGCGTGCATCCGAATACGGGCGCGTTTGTACATGACCGGGAAACGGTCCTTTGTTAATGCGGAGGAATCCTAAAGATTCTGATAAGTCTTCGAGTGGTTGAACAGTCTCTCGCTGTATCATGACAGTCAGTTTTCGGCTTTCTCTACTAAGGTGCTCATCCGGAATAACCAGGGCACAATCACAGTAGTTCTCCTTTGGCCGCCTTAGCCGATAAGAATGGAATATAAAGCGGCAAACCCAGGAGCCGAGCAAACCCAACATTTGACCAAAGACATGATCCGGAGCTGATGCATATAAGGCCAAACTCGTGACGCCGAACACTCCCGAGGGTATTCGGACTTTGCAACATAAAATGGGCTGAAGAATGCCCTTTCATTATGAACCCTGTATTTCCAGGTACGTGCATTAGTCTATCGTGGCGAAATGCCAATAACGGCAGTACCCTCTGTGGGTGTAGTACCCATGGGATGTGGAAACAACAAGAGACAATAAACAAGGTTTACACAGGGGCTTAATCTAAAGAGAAACCTTTGAGCGGGGCCCTGCTGCACGTCTGCGCCTTTGTCTCTGTTGTGCCGTGTCCTGGAAGGGTATCGCGCGAATTGTGTCTGTAAAAAAGAAAACTCATGTAGAAGAGTATAACATAAGCGTGTGATGGATAGTAGAAGTGTAAGACATTGGCCTGTTAATAAGGTCAAGCCAACAATGGGGATTTATTAAATATCTATAGCCCCTGGTGTCCTCTAAGGGATTACATACATGGTGCCCTAGCTCAGGTTTATCCGGGCTGCCGGACTCGTCTAACCGTGTCCGTGGTCTTAACGACCAGTCATGCTTTCTGGTATTTAGAGGCCGCTTAGAGTCCGGCCGTTGGAGTCATCGTGTATTCCTCCGCGCGTGAGGAGCGCTCTGTGTTTCCGTTAACGGCGATGACGCCACGTGGACCGGGCATCTTGAGTGTGAGGTAGGCGTAATGCGGTACTACGTTGAAGCGGGCGAAGGCCGTTCTCCCAAGCAATGCGTGATAGCCGCTTTGCAGTGGGGCGATGGTGAACAGTAGTTCTTCGCTTCTGGAGTTGCCGGGGGAACCGAATGTTACCTCCAGTACGATGGAGCCCCTGTCGTAGGCTTCAACGCCTGGTATCACCCCTTCAAAGGTGGTATTGCTTTGGCTGATTCTGGATGGGTCTATCCCCATCCTGCGGACAGTGTCCTGGTATATTAGATTAAGACTACTGCCGCCGTCCATGAGGACGTGAGTATAATGGTATCCGTCGATTATTGGGTCGAGCACCAAGGCATCTGATCCTCCGTGCCGAATACTAGTCGGGCAATCAGTGTGATCGAAAGTGATCGGACAAGCCGACCAGTGGTTAAGTTTGGGTACGATGGGATCTACAGCGTATGTGTCTCTGAGCGCGCATTCGTGCCCTCTCGTGGATGTATGAGTCGCGTGGATCATGTTTACTGTTTTTACCTCTGGTGGAAATTTTTTCTGTCCCCCAGTGTTCGGCTGGCGAGGCTCATCCTCGTCTTCGCTTGGTGTTTCCCTTCCATTGTGTTCGGCATTTAATTTGCCGGCCTGCTTGAAGCATTCTCTGTGAGTGTGGTTCGCAGTTTTGTCGGGGGTGCCATGAATTTGGCACAGTCTGTCTAGGACTTTGTTCAGGCCTGACGGTCCCTCTTTGCTGCCTTTAAATGGCTTCTTTTGTTGACCGGGTCGAGAGCCCTGAATCTGGCGTTGACCGTTGTGTTGTCCGGACTCTCATCCTTGTTTTGACGTTAGCTTTTATTGCGCCGTGGCTTCCCGTTGCCATCCCTAATTTTGGATGTACTTGGGTCGCTGGTGCCTTTTACGACCAACCAGCTATCTTCACCTAGCAAAAAGCGGGTCATAAGGCTTATTAAGGCTGCCATTGTCCTCGGCTTTTCTTGGCCGAGGTGTTTGGCCAGCCACTCGTCCCGGATGTCTGTGTTTGAAGGCCACGAGGCTTGACATCCGGACAATCGACAATTTGATTCTTCTTAGTGAGGAATCTGTTCCCAAAGCTTGCGCGGACTCTCCGGCTGTTGAATTATGTGACTTAAATCGTCCGCATCCGGAGGCCGGACATAGGTCCCTTGAAAATTGGCCCTGAAAGCATCCTCGAGTTGCCCCCAACTTCCAATTGAATTTTCGGGGAGGCTTTTCAACCAGTGTCGAGCTGGACCCTTCAACTTGAGGGGAAGGTATTTGATGGCGCGGAGGTCGTCCCCACGAGCCATGTGGATATGCAGGATAAAATCCTCGATCCAGACCCCTGGGTCTGTCGTTCCGTCGTATGCCTCTATGTTCACAGGTTTAAAACCCTGTGGAAATTCATGGTCCAGCACCTCTTCGGTGAAGCACAGGGGGTGAGCAGCCCCTCTGTATCTGGACGTGCTGTGGCATGCCGTCGGCAGATGTTGTGACCGGTGCTGATTCCGAACTGGTATCCGATCGGTATGATCGTTTTGGTGACCATAGTCCTGCGTGGGGGTATGTCCTTTAGATCCATAGATGGACCTAGCCGCGCCAACTTTTTTACCCAGGAGCTCGCGTAAATCGTGTGCGGCGTCGGTAGCTGCTCTATTGCGGTTGCGAAGTGGTTTGTCCGGCCTCCTGGCCATATTGTTTTTTGGCGGAACGGCCTCATCATCGAATTCTGGCAGCAGCTTGCGTTTTGGGTAGCTCTTTGTGTGGCGATCGTCAGTACTTTTTCTTGATGTTCAGCACTTTATTCCATTTGTGATTGAGCGTTTCCTGTGCGGCCTTAAGCCTTTGCTTCTGCTTCTTTAGACTTCTCGCAGTGGCCATAAGCCTTCTATGGAGGTTATCTCGTTCCAAGCGTGTTTTCGGGATGATGAATGCATCGTCATCCGGACTGTGATCTTGTCCCGGGGCGGTTTGATGAATTCTTCCCTCGGGATCATTGTGATCGGGCATCTGCTCCGAGCTGTGTTCGGTGTGACCTGGCTCATCCTGCTCCATTGCTGGGTCCATATGGTCGTTGTTGCCTTCGGAGTTGACTAGGGTGTCGATCCTTCTAGCGCTGTTATCGCTATTTTTGCTGTTGCTGGACTTGGAGCGGCATCTGCACCGTCGTTTTGGATTTTGTCCGGAGGTTTTATCCTCCGGTTTGTCACCGTCGTCTTCTTTAGGCGTATCCACCATGTAAATGTCATATGACGAGGTGGCGGTCCAGCGCCCTCTTGGTTCTGAATCATCTCCTGCGCCGACGTCCATACCATCGGTATCATCGGAGTCGAAGTCAAGCATGTCTGATACATCATCGATAGTGGCTACGAAGTGGGTGGTGGGTGGGCCATGGATTTCCTCGTCGCCTTCTTCCCCCTTGAGCCGGACATAGTTCGGCCGAGAGTCTCTTGACAAAGAGAGAGACTTTAATGAGTTCAGCATGTCGCCAAAGGGCGAGTACTGGAAGGTATCCGCAGCGGTAAACTCCATTATCGGAGCCCAACCAGATTCGGCTGGCTCAGGAGTGCACGGTCTGGGACCTACACCCGGATATGAGTCCAGGGGTCCGATGTCACAGGCCTCCTTGGGGGTGAAGCCTGTGTTCGGCCCTACCACCGATGTGTGTGCGGCCTCTGGGGCGGGGTCCATCCACCCGTCCTCGGGCGACGCAATCTGCTCCGAATTTAGGTCCGGGGCTCCTGCAGGGGCGATACCACGGGCATTGTCCGACAGCAGGTCTAAGTCGTGCTCATCGTGAATGTCCGGCGCTCCGGGCGCAGGCCCAAATCCGTTGAAGATCAAGTCTTCGCGGATATCGGCCGTGTAGTTCAAGTTTCCGAACCTAACCTGACGGCCAGGGGCGTAGCTGTCGATCTGCTCCAGATGGCCAAGCGAATTGGCCCGCAGTGCGAAGCCGCCGAACATGAAGATCTGTCTGGGGAGAAAAGTCTCACCCTGGACCATGTTGTTGTTGACGATTGAAGGGGCCATCAAGCCTTGCAGCAATGACACAAAGGAACTCTCAATGAAAGCACCAATGTCGGTGTCAAAACCGGCGGATCTCGGGTAGGGTGTCCCGATCTGTGCGTCTTAGGCTAATGGTAACAGGAGGCAAGGGACACAATGTTTACCCAGGTTTGGGCCCTCTCGATGGAGGTAAAACCCTACTTCCTGCTTGATTGATATTGATGATGTGGGTATTACAAGAGTTGATCTACCACGAGATCGTAGAGGCTAAACCCTAGAAGCTAGCCTATGATGATTATGATTCTGATCGTCCCTCTGAGGACTAAACCCTCCGGTTTATATAGACACCGGAGGGGGCTAGGGTTTACACGGAGTCGGTTACAAAGAAGGAAATACAATATCCGGATCGCCAAGCTTGTCTTCCACGCAAAGAAGAGTCCCACCCGGACATGGGCCGAAGTCTTGAGTCTTGTATCTTCACGGTCCAACAGTTCGGCCAAAGTATATAGTCCGGCTGTCTGGATACCCCCTAATCCAGGACTCCCTCACACACCCCCTACTAACCAAGAAAATGTTCTCGAGGAGAACGAGTCTGTGTCCGACCCTCCAGCTACTCAAGTGGAGGTTGAAAATACTGAGGCGGCCACCATCAACACTACTGAAGCCAATGATGTTCTCATGGCCGAAGCAAATGTGGCGCCTGAAGCTAATGTCGTGCCAGAAGTTCATGCACCTGAAGCCAATGCTGCACCCGATGCAAATCTGCAGCCTGAAGTCAATGCCACTGCCACTGCCATTGCTCCTATACCGCCCCCAAGGCCACACACCATCGAGCAAGCATTAGATCGTGGTCAGCTGGTTACTGTCAGATGGCCAATTTTGGTTTCTCCACCTGCTGCCAGTCCACAATTTGACTATCATGTCGAGCACATGCCTCAGGTCCAGAAGCCTAAGCCAAGACTGCCAAGGTTTCCAGGTACTGCATCTGCGCCAGGATCATTCAATCTAAATGGCATTTCACACAACACTTTCTTTGATAGCGACAGAGCCCCTACTCCAAGCCAAGGATTTCGTCTGATTGGTTCTGGAGCTATCAGCAGCGCAGCTACTACTCGTGCATTCTTTACAATCAAGGGCGCATATTCCCCCATATGCGTCTTGACACTGAAGCTATAGCTGGCCTGCCCTGTTTGGAAGAAGCGTTGGATTGCTTCAGAGAAGCTGGCCTTTTACAGTTTGTCACAGACAAGGAACACTGGAACAAAGAGCTGCTGCTACAATTCTATGCCACCCTCCACATTCGCGGTTACAACAGGGATCCGAAGACATGGATCCTTGAGTGGATGACAGGCAATGTCCATCATGAAGCCAAAGCTCTTAATATCATTGAGCTCACTGGCCTGCCCACTCCAGGTGAGCTGTTTGAACCTGGTTGTCAGCTTTACCGTGATGCTTTGGAGAGCATTTTTCAGAATCCCGAGCCCGACATGAGCTAGATGATCAGTATGATGAAGCCTTTGCCTCCAGATGCTGAATATCCTAAGGAGTTCTTTGTTGAAGACCTTGAGTATCTTCCACGCACCATCTACCACATCATACGGCGAACTCTTCGGCCTATCAAAGGACATTCTCCAAATGCAAAGCTTGAAGGTTCAATGAATACGTTGGTCTTCTATATTCTCAATGGCAAATGCTTCAATGCTCAAGACTTCTTCATCCGTCAACTTGCTTCATCAGGCTCCGACATCTTTGGACTAAAATTCTATGCTCCCTGGGTCATGCGCCTCATCAAGCTCCACTCTGCTTTCAACTATCAGCCCTCTGCACACAACCACATTATCTTCTTACCAGAGGTTGATATGTCTGTTGAAGCCATATATCCAGATCTTGCCAAGGAGCCAATTTATCTTCATAATGTCGATCGCCAGAGTTTCACTCAACCCATTGAAGGAGTTCTGGCTGCCACTTGTGTTTATCCTTTGGCTGGCAATACACGTGCACCTCACCGTGCCCATACTGAAGCCACTGAAAGCACTATTGCTCAACGGCCTCGGAAGCGATCTCGTGTTCTCAATGACCGAGAGCTTCTCGTTGCCCTTCATCAAAAACAGGATAAGCATCATGACTGGCTGAAGTGTCAGATGCAAAGCCTCTTGGTGGATATTAACCGCATTCGCAACCTTGCCACCAAGAATGCCTTTGTCACTCATGAAACCTGTCAGCGGACATGGAAGTGTCTGACGCTGATAAGCTCTGAAGATTATATTCAACAAGATGGCTTCACAGAGAGATTCAAGTTTGATTCAACACCTCCCAGGAATGTTGTTGTGCATCGGACTCCATCTCTTGAAGACTCTGAATTCTCCTCTTCCGCAGCTACTGTGAATGCCAGAGTCATAGAGGATGAAGATGGTGTCACTTCTCCAACTCCTGCATCGCCACGTGTCGACACTGCACCACCGAACCTCAACAACGACCCTGCTGCTTCACCTTCTACTTCTGGGAACGAGTAGAAGCTCTATGTCTTCAAACCTTTTTGGTCCTTACTGACAAAAGGGGGAGAAGCATATGAGTTGATAGTCTTCAAGCGGGTCCATATGTGGGTGGTTGCTATACTTTTGCCAAGTGCTTACAACTCTCGCTTTTGATACATTTGGTTCTTTGAGTTGTAACACTTAAACCTAATGGCCGTCTGCTACTTTTTTCAGCTATTTTGTGATGCGACGATAAATTCCGCATGTGCGATGATTAATGCCGCACGAAGTCATATTGCAGACGTACATTTTTCATTATGCATGTCATTATCTTCATTATATCTTTTTATGCACAATGAATTGCCTTCATAAGTTGAAGAGGATCTCCAAAAGTACAACCTGCCATGTGCAGTTGCATTCCAAAAGCAAAATACTTCTATGCACATCTTCAGGGGGAGCCTTTTGCTACTTATGAAGACAATACCTAAATCCTTTACAATTTCACATACTTTTATCCCCGTTGAAAACTTCAACCAGTTTGTCATCAATCACCAAAAAGGGGGAGATTGTAAGTGCATCTAGTGCCACCTCTAGTTGGTTTTGGAGTATTGACGACAAACCTGGTTGAGGGACTAATGTGTTTGTGAGAATTGCAGGATAACACAGGTAGTAGTCCCTCGTTGATTCGGTTTACCTACCGGAGATGACCCCTAAAAATGTGTGAAGACATTGAAGACAACGGTGGAATATGAAGATATTCACATTGAAGTCTATGACATGAGAAGACGTCACATGAAGACTATGGAGTGCGAAGACATAGCTGTTTCATAGTTTCGTTTTATTCTTTGTTGAGTCATAGGAACCACCGTACTGTTAAGTGGGGTCCTGGTGAACAAAGTCAGAGTGACTGAAGTGATGCTCAACCAAATCCTATATCTTCGAGCAAAGACAATGAGAGCAAATCTTATCCAGAGTCGAATAAGTCAGCTTTACTTGTAGCCCAAGTCAAGCTGCCGCGTGTGTTTGAAATCTGACCGTTGGAACATGTGTCAGTTCCTTAGTGACCCAGGGTCATTTCGGACAAATCACGCCGGGTTGCCCAGTGGCTATAAATAGCCCACCCCCTACAGCATAAATTGGGGGCTGCTCAGAGTTAGTGCACAACTTTTGTCGTTTGAGAGCAACCCACCTCCGAAGCATTTGAGAGAGAGAAATCCTTGCGAGCACAAAGCCCAAAACACCCAGTGCCCAAAGAGTGTTTGGCATCACTGAAGTCTTTCTGTCTGTGTGATCTGAAGACTTGTTACACTTGAGGACTGTGAATCCTCCAGCCGGTTAGACGTCGCGCTCTGAGCATCCAAGAGTGATTGTGGATTGCCGGTGAACGAAGTATGTGAAGGTTTGGAAGTCTACCTTGAAGACTTACCAGAGTGATTGGGAGGGGACTGGGTGCCTTAGCTCAAGCGGAATAAGGTGAAGACACGGTCTTCTGAGTTAAATCTCAGCCTCCCCAACCAGACATACAGTTGTCACAGCAACTGGAACTGGTCGAACAAATCATTGTCCTCTCCAAGCTACTGGTTCTATCTCTCACTCTTTATTTCTTACAGTTTGTCTTTGTGAAGTCTTTGCCTACTTACATTATCTTTTGACTTCACTGTGTGACATCTAGTTCTGATTGGCTTCATACTATCTTCCATCCTGATCCTTACTACCTAGATGCCAATAGTCTTCGTGCTTTAGCTTCGTACTTGCTTGACTATGGCTTGTGTAGTGTAGTCTACCTTCCGCTGCATGTTAATAGGTTCATTTCTATTGTTTGTCTTCGAAACTCACATGTTTTGAAGACTTCCATAAAAATCGCCTATTCACCCCCCTCTAGTCGATAACTAGCACTTTCACATTCCACCAAGCCTAGCGTTCCCAGCTCCTCTTCCCATCCCAGCCCAGAGAAAGGCGAGTGGGGGAGGTGCTCTGTGCCCCACAGTCAGCTGGAGGAGTTGCAAAGACAGGGATTTCTTCCTCCCGCAGATCTGGTCCCTGTACGAGAAGGGCTTGCATCTTTCACTGTGGAGACCCAGGCGGAGAACGTTCCCAATCCATCCGGGGGGAGCAAGTATGCTTCGTCCCTTATCTGTTGAGGGGCGTCGGATTCCCAATCCATCCGTTCCTTCGGGTTTTTTTTGGAGTACTATGGCCTTCAACTGCATAACTTCACTCCAGCCTCCATCCTGCATATCGCGGGCTATGTCGTTTTGTGCGAACTGTTCCTGGGTATCGAGGCCCATTTTGAACTATGGAGAAAGTTTTTCTGTCTTGTCCCATGTAACCACAAAGGGTCAACTTTCGAAGTGGGAGGCGCCGAAGTATGGCGCATCGCCCATGCCGGATACCTGTCCGGCACACCAAATAAGGCGTCTGACGAGTGGCCATCAGAATGGTTCTATATCGAGGATGTCACACTTCCCGACCTGATTCGGAGGGGTCTTCCAGAATTTGCAAGAGTTCCGTTAAAGAAACACCATAGTTGGCGTCCCCGGAGCCTTGAGGAGGACGATAGTGCGGAAGTCCGCCAGCTCATGATCAAGATAAGGACACATGCCCAGTCCGGACTAATAATAGTGGAGGTTATGGCAACTTCCATAGTGCGAGGGGTGCAGCCACTTCAATACAGAGGGCTCCCCATGTGGCTCTACAATGGGGAGGATGACGCCTCTCGCTGTGGTCGGAAAGGTCCGGACACCCCTGCTGCTCTGGCCAGAATACTGGCCGAGCTGTTTAAGGGCGAAGAAGAAGAATTCCTTCGCATCAATCGTAGGGAGGGGTATTCGATGTACAACCCTCCCAGGTGGGTGAGTCCTAACCCCTTTGCGTTTTACTTTTGCTACTCTCCGAGCCATTATTTATGAAGTTCCTCCTTCATTTATTTGCAACAGCACTAGCGAAGGACCACCGAGGGGCTACTCAGCCCCGCTCCACAGCCAGAGAGCCATAAACAGCAGTTAGATCCCGGGTTTGAAGAAGATCCGGACATATCCGTGATACTTGTGGAAGGAGTGTTTCACCAGGCGAGCTACAATGGCATAGAAGTGGCCATTACCGCTGATTACCCCGATCTTCTCCCTGCCTCCCACGTAAGTTATGAAGAAATATTTCCCTCTAAGGGATTTTCCTCACTTTGCTTTACCCGCCGCACTGTCTTTTGCTTCAGAAGCGCTTGGCGAGTACGACCACTCCGGGGACTAATCCAAGAAGAGCGGCCCCTGCGCCAAGCAGGGCATCCAAGAGGAAGGTCGGAGAAGACACGACCAGCTCTTCGACGGGGAGGTACTGATTTGAAAGTGTATATTAATAGTCACATCCAACTGTAACTTGCGAACTTATTTTATACCAAGAAAAAGGTTCGCTGGACTGCGTCCAAGGTCCAGCCAATCGTGCTCCCATCGACCGGGATCAAAACCCCGTCAAGGAAACGGGAGTCAATATGGGGATAGTGCCGGATTGTCCTTCGGCCGAGGGTTCGGAAAATATCTCCGTCACCCACTCGGAGGTAGAGAGCGCCATGAATCATCGGTGTTGCGGGGCTGTTTTATGAGACCCCCAGTTCTTGGAAGAGGCGTTTAAAGCATTCAGTTCGGCTGACGCCTATATCCGGGCTGCTCGAACTGGGCTTAGCATAGCCACAAAGTAGTATTTAAAAGATGTGTGCAGGTAAATTTTCTTTGTCTGAATAGGATGACCATATGTCAGTAGCCCCCGAGACTGAAAGCAGTTGGCACAACTGATTTAAGGATCGTTGTGTAACCAGGTTCTTACCAAGAAGAACAACCCGCTAACTCAAGAGCTAGTGCAGTGTCGTACATAGCTAAATACTACCACCGCCGAGCTGGAAAATTCCAAGAAGGCATTTGCTGGTAACATTCCCCTCCATAGAGGAACGATAACAATGACCGTGCATCCGCCGGGCTAATATTGTTGCTGATCTCATAATAGGGTCATCAGATCAATATGATGAGAAGCTGACCACTTCTCTGGAAGGAGAGCAAAAAGCAAAAAGGATGCATACCGCAGGCGAGCGTATACTGACTCAAACCATAATAGAGAAAAACAAGCTTCGGGATGCCAAGACCAGCTTGGGTATTGAACTAAAAGATGTGCGGGGCCAGCTAGCCGACTCCGCGAAGGAGAATAAGGAACTGCGAGGCAGTATATTTAGTATGTGTACGAACTAACCTTTATAGTAGGTTGGTGATGAATGGAACTGATACAGTTATGATTGCAGGTATTTTGACGGGCCGTCCTGAAGGGGAGGTGTCTGAATCATCAAGTGATCTTCTACAGAGGCTGTCACAAGTGCACGATCAGGCTCGGTTGGCCATGCGGAGTGTTGCCAAGGCTTTATGGCCGTCCGCCTCCCCTCTAGGAAGTATGGAGGATCTTGTAGAGCTGTTCAAGGGAGCGAGGCGGCGCATCCGATTATGGAAAATATCGGCCTGCTGGGAAGGTGCGCAAGAAGCCTGGGCCATGGTGAAAACACGATACACGAAGTCGGATCCTAATCACATGGCCCGTGTCGGACCTGTAGGGTTAGACGGGGAAGAAATTCCCGTTAGTTTAGTATATGACCAAGTAGAATTGGCCGCTAAATACTCCCAGCAGGATTGTAAGTTGGACCGCCTGCTGGACGGTACAGAGGAGGAAGTGTTTGAGTCCAAGTGACTATGTACTGTCTGTCTAGCCGAATTGTATATCATTTGTCATGGCAGACCTTTTCGCTTCCCCCTCTGGACCCTAGGGTGCGGAATGTTTCCGAATACCGTCATGGCCGAATAGACCAGGTTATGCGTGGAAACTAGGCGTAGGGGTCATAGTTGCTTGAACAGACAAGTTGTATCCAGCTAGTTAAGTTATATTACAGTTGCAAGAAACATCTTCCAGAGAGAATAGTTCCGTTAAGGGTTCCTTTCCCTGGGTGTGCATGCATTTAGTGTACATGTCTGGATTGTGATGAGAGAATCACAGTGTATGTAACTTCTGGGGGTTCACAATGAGTGCGGAAACGTCTTTAATTCACTGACGGAATATTCCCTTAAGAACACTAGCTTTCGGCTTCACTCAGTCTGAGGTACACATACGGATAACCCAGTAGTAGCAATCGCAGAGGTAATCCCTTTATGCCCCAGCCGAACTAACGGGTACGTAGGGCATAAGCACAGGAGCCAGGCAACGCAGCTTGGCCAAAACTTAAGTCATATCGATGCATATAATGGCGAAGAAAAGGTACATATGGAAAAGGATGCATATGTGAAGAGCTTGATGCTCGAAGAATAATAACAAGCTTTTATCGAAGAAGCCCCCAGGTATGATGGACGTACATTGAAAATGTATGCGTCCGCGGTGTACGGTCTAGCCGTTTGAAAGCTTTAAGGCGAGAAAGGAAAAAGTAACCAAAAAAGAGAGAACAAATAACGGAAACTGAAAGGGAGAAGGACAAACACAAAGAGTTCGGCACTAGGCGTAGAATCGCCGGAGTCTGGATGCGTTCCAGGGGTTCGGCTCGAGGCGATTGTCGGATGCATCACGAAGACAGTACGCTCCTCTGGTGAGAACTTCATCGATTATGAAGGGACCCTCCCATTTGGGCTTGAGTTTGTCCTTTTTCTTCTCTGGTAGGCGTAGAACGAGTTCGCCAACGTTGTAAGTCTTGGCCCGTACTTCTCTACTTTGGTATCTTCGAGCCTGTTGTTGATAAAATGTTGAACGAGCTTTTGCGACGTCGCGCTCCTCCTCCAGGGCATCTAGGCTGTCCTGCCGATCTAGCCCGGCTTCTCTCTCTTCGTACATACGAACTATGGGTGAGTCATGAATAATATCGCAAGGTAACGCAGCCTCTGCGCCATACACCATGAAAAAGGGTGTGTATCGGTAGTGCGGTTAGGCGTTGTCCGCAGCCCCCAGAGTACGGAGTCAAGCTCCTCAACCCAGTGCTTGTCTGAATCTTTCAAAGAGCGCACTAGTCTGGGTTTAATGCCGCTCATAATAAGACCATTGGCTCGTTCAACTTGACCGTTTGTTTGCGGATGGTAGACAGAGGCGTAATCGAGCTTAATGCCCAGATTGGCACACCAGATTTTCACCTCATCAGCTGTGAAATTGGAACCCTTGTCGGTGATGATGCTATGTGGGACACCATAGCGGTGCACCACATCTGATATGAATGCAATCACCGGTCCGTACTCGGCCATTTTAACTGGTCTAGCCTCTATCCACTTGGTGAATTTATCCACCATGACTAGCAGATATTTTTTCTTGTGGCTTCCCCCTTTAAGGGGTCCAACCATGTCCAAGCCCCAGACCGCGAAGGGCCCTGTAATGGGGATTGTTTGTAGGGCGGTAGGGGGCATATGGCTTTGGTTGGCGAAGAGCTGGCATCCAACGCAACGCTGGACGAGGTCCTGTGCGTCTGCTCGGGCCGTAGGCCAATAAAATCCTGTACGGAAAGCCTTGCTGACAAGTGCCCGGGCTGCGGCGTTGTGCCCACCAAGACCGGCGTGAAAATTTCTACCAAAAGTTGCCGCCCCTCCTCCTCGGAGATACACCTTTGAAGGACTCCGGTAGTACTTTTCTTGTAGAGCTCTCCTTCGTGAACTTTATAGGCCTTCGAACGCCGGACAATGCGGCGAGCCTCGTTCTGATCTTCTGGGAGCTCCTTCCTATTAAGGTAGGCCAAGAATGGTTCGGTCCACGGGGCAATGACTGCCATGATGAGGTGGGCCGATGGTGTTATTTCGGTGCCTGAGCCTCCGATGATATCGGTGTGTTTGCCATCTATGTTTGTGTTTGGCACGGGACTATCGTTGCAGTCTCCCCCTTGACACACTATGGATGGCTCAAAGAGCCTTTCCAGGAAGATGTTAGGTGGGACAAGGTCGTGCTTAGCGCCGATGCAAGCAAGGACGTCTACCGCCTGATTACTTTCGCGGGCTACGTGATGAAATTCAAGCCCCTTGAACCGAGCCGACATCTTTAATAAGATGCCATCTTTGGATCTTTGGCATCAAAGTCTCTGTTAATTTGGGATATTGCGAGGTTTGAGTCCCCGCGGTTCTCCAGGCATTGTATGCCCATTGATACGGCCATCCAAAGGCCATGTAACAAGGCCTCGTATTCGGCTGCGTTGTTGGAGTCTGTATATAATATTTGGAGTACGTACTGGACGGTATCTCCCGTGGGTGACGTTGATACGATGCCCGCTCCTAGCCCCACCAACATTTTGGAGCCATCAAAATGCATAACCCAGTTGGTATACGCGCCACTCTTTAGGGAGTTCGGCCTCTGTCCATTCGGCGACGAAGTCAGCCAGTACTTGGGATTTAATGGCTCGACGTGGTTTGTACGTGATGTCGAATGGAAGGAGCTCAATGGCCCATTTGGCAATCCGGCCCGTGGCGTCTCGGTTGTTTATTATATCATTGAGGGGCACTTCAGAAGCCGCCGTGACTGAACACTCCTGAAAGTAGTGTCGTAGCTTTCGAGATGCCATGAAGACTCCGTATGCTATCTTTTGATAGTGGTGGTATCGGGATTTGCATGGTGTGAGGACTGTGGATACGTAGTATACAGGCTTTTGTACCGGAAATTTGTGTCCGTCCTGCTCTCGCTCGACGATGAGTACGGCGCTCACCACCTAGTGTGTTGCCGATATATATAGGAGCATTGGTTCGCCGACGTTTGGCGCAGCCAGGATTGGGTTGCTTGCCAGGAGGGCTTTTATTTCTTCCAGTCCGGCCGTCGCCGCGTCTGTCCACTCGAAGTTATCGGTGCGCCATAGAAGGCGATAAAGTGACAGCGCCTTTTCCCCCAATCTGGAGATAAAGCGGCTTAAAGCTGCCACGCACCCAACGAGCTTCTGGACCTGTTTAAGTTCGGTTGGCGTAGCCAATTGTGACAGAGCTCGGATTTTGGTTGGATTTGCTTCAATTCCCCTGTTAGAAACGATGAAGCCCAGAAGTTTCCGGTGGGGACGCTGAAGACGCACTTTTCCGGGTTAAGCTTGATGTCATATGTGCGGAGGTTGTCGAATGTGAGGCGCAAATCGTCTATTAGCGTTTCGACGTGTCTAGTTTTGATGGCGACGTCGTCCATGTAGGCTTCCACTATCTTGCCGATCTGTTTCTCGAGGCATGTTTGGATCATGCGCTGGTTGGTGGCGCCGGCGTTCTTGAGCCCGAAAGGCATGGTGTTGAAGCAAAACGGCTCGTATGGTGTAATAAATGCTGTTGCGGCTTGATCGGACTCCTTCATTTTGATTTGATGGTATCCGGAATATGCATCGAGGAAGCACAACGAGTCGTGACCTACGGTAGCGTCAATGATTTGATCAATGTAAGGGAGGGGGAAGGGATCCTTAGGGCAAGCCTTGTTAAGGTCTTTGAAATCGACGCACAGGCGCCAGGATTTATCCTTCTTTGGTACCTGTAACGCCCCGGATTTGATGCGCCAGGTGTCTGCCAGTTATTCGTCGCTGTTGCCATGTCATGTGCTTGCGTGTTGCATTTTGCCATGTCATCATCTGCATTTTATATCATGTCATCATGTGCATTTCATTTTGCATACGTGTTCGTCTCATGCATCCGAGCATTTTCCCGTTGTCCGCTTTTGCGATCCGGCACTCCTATGTTCCCGGTGTCCCCTTTTGTCTCTCCTTGTGAGCGGGTGTTAAACTTTCTCGGAATGGCCCGAGGTTTGCCATGCGGACCTTGGCATAGCACCGTAGAACCGCTTTGTCAAGTTTCGTGCCATTTGAAGGTCGTTTGGTACTCCAACGGTTAACCGGTAACCGTAAAAGCCTCCTTCTCTTTGCAGCCCAACACCCCTTCAAATTGGCCCAAAACCCAAGAACTCCCTCCATGCTCTCGGTCGTTCGATCACGATCGCGTGGCGAAACCGCTCCTCATTTGGACTCTCCTATCTCCCTCTATCTATAAATTAGCCTCCCCGAAATTCCCGGTACAAACCCTAGCCCCTTCTTCCTCCACCTTGGGACACGTCCGCTTGCACCGGACGCGTCGCCGCCCCTCGCCCAACCAGGGGCGCCACATGGCACTCCCCGCCGCCTCCGCCGTCCGGCCCGCCCGGCCCACAGCTGGCCCTTGACCACCAGCGCCAGCGCCGCCGCCAGCGCCAGCGCCTCCGCCCGTCACTGCGCCAGCCTCGCCCGAGCTCCGCGCCGCCGCCCTCACTTCTCCGTCGGCGACGTCGCCCGTCGCCCGCCGCCAGTGCGCGCTGGCGCCCGTCCCTCGCCTCCGCGCCGCTTCGCCGCCGACCGTTACCGCCTCCCGCGCGCCGCCCGGAACCCGCCGCCCTCGCCGACCCGGCGCCGCGCCTCTCCTCCCCGCCGCCCCGGCCATGGATCCGCCGCCCCCGCGCCGGCGACCTCCTCCGCCTCCCCGCGCCGGGATCGGCCGGATCCGCCTTCTCCGGCCCTCCCTCGTCTTCCCCGGCCACAGCTCCGGCGACCCCGCTCCGGCGAGCCTTGGTTCCCGTGCCCGTTGACTTTTTCCCCGAGGTGCAATTTCCACTAAGTCCCGAAATATTTTGCATAATCATGCCATGTTCATCGCATCATAACTTGCTGCATACTGCTCTGTTTCGTGCGTGTAATATGTCGAATTGTTCGCCTCGACGAGTACTTCATTACGTTCCATTGCATCATTTTCATTTGGTCTCATCTTGATGCCTGAATCATCGTTGCAAGAGTGCTATATGATGTTAACCTGCTGAAACTGTTATAACTTATTGATTTGTCATTTTTGTTGCATTTGATGTGTGCATCATATGAGGTTGATGTCTACATGACTTTTGATATATGTCATTCCATCTTTACAATAGTGCTATCCATGTATTTTTTTGATTCCTGTAGTGAGTGCATCAAGCTTGTTAAGTAGGGTACTTGCTGTTGCTGTTTTGCATGTCTGAATCTGCTATATCATGATGCTATGTTGACCTACTTCTACAAGTCATTCTGTGCATAATCTGGAGATGTTCACTAAGAGTGTTTTGTTACACATGTCATTCTTTATCCATACATGCCCCTGTTTGCATTTATAGTCTTCTGTAGATTGTTCTAATCTTGCTCCAAATTTGCTAAATAATGTTGCTGCCAACCTGTTAACTTTAAGTTCGGTTTTGCCATGAGCTTTGTTAGTGATCCATGCAGCCTATGAACTTGCTCTTGACATTCTTAGCTTCATAAACTTGTCTTATTACTGTTGGGTTCCTTGCCATTCCATGTATTGCTCTGTGGTGAGTGGTTCAAGCTCACCAACATGTCTACTTATCGTTTTTCCTGCCATGTATGAATCTGTAATATAACTTGCCATGTTTACATGGGTGCCATCATATTTTCTGATCCTTTTTGGCTCATGTTCAGTAAAAGACTTTTGTTCTATGCAATTAGTAGATTCATTCCATGCCTTTCTTTGCCATGATAAGTTCATTTAGCATGCTGTTTGATAGCTATAAACATTGCAACCTGATGTTATTTCTGCTAATGACTGAAACTGTTATTATTTGCAATCTTGCCATGTGTTTTTGAGCATGTTCTAGTGATTTATGGAGATAGCTCAGTGTTCATTTTTTGTCATGCTTCACCTGTACATCATGTCCATGTCTTATGTTGTCATGTTAAGATGCTGTAGCTTGTTGCTTTGATGCTTGCAATATGCCTAGTTGCTGCTTTGGACAGATTGTTGTTATGTCTTGTATAGTGTATGTGTTGAACCGTTGCTCCGTTTTGAGTGTGCTCTATATGGAACTTGCTTGATTTTGCATGTAGTTTCATATTATCATGTTGCATCTTTGTTTTGAGGTGTTTGCGTGATGTTTGTATGCATGTTGCATCAATGCCATGCTTATCTTGTTTTGCTCATATCTTCTAGGCCGTAGCTCCGAATTAAATGAATTTTATATGTAACTTGACTAGAATTTCATGTAGATCATCGTGGTGCATCTTAACTTGCTGTTTAACAACTTGAATAGAAGGTTTATTCAGATCTGGACCAATTTCAAAATTTGCATACGAGGACTTACCGGAATTGTTATATGTTGTTTCCGGCCTCATTTAAACTTGCCTTGATGTGTTGCTCTTGTTTGCATCATCTCTTGCCATGAGTAGCTTCATGTAGTCTTGTCATGCATCATGCTTGGTCGAGCATCATGTCTTGTATATGTGTGGTGTGTTTACCATGTTGTGTGCTTCTTGTTAGTTCCTGTTTCGTTGCGATCGTGAGGATTCGTTCGTCTACGCTTGGTTCGTCTTCGTGGCTTCATCTTATTCATGGACTCGTTCTTATTCCTAGCGGGATTTCAGGCAAGATGACCGTCACCTTGGATCTCATTACTATCATTGCTATGCTAGTTGCTTCGTTCTATCGCTATGTTGCGTTACCTATCACTTGCTGCTCAAGCATCCCAATTTGCCATGTCAGCCTCTAACCTTTGTCACCCTTCCTAGCAAACCGTTGTTTGGCTATGTTACCGCTTTTGCTTAGCCCCTCTTATAGTGTTGCTAGTTGCAGGTGAAGATGAAGTTTGCTCCATGGTGGACAGGATTATGTTGGGATATCACAATATCTCTTATACTTATTAATGCATCTATATACTTGGTAAAGGGTGGAAGGCTCGGCCTTATGCCTGGTGTTTTGTTCCACTCTTTCCGCCCTACTTTCCGTCATATCGGTATTATGTTCCCGGATTTTGCGTCCCTAACGCGGTTGGGTGATTTATGGGACCCCCTTGACAGTTCGCTTTGAATAAAACTTGTCCAAAGAAGGCCCAACCTTGGTTTTACCATTTGCCTCACCACCACCTATACCCTTCCCTTGGGTCGGCCAACCCAAGGGTCATCTTTATTCAGCCCCCGGGCCAATGCTTGTCTAAGTGTTGGTCCAAACTAGAGTCCTTTGCAGCGCCACCTTGGGGAAACTTCGAGGGCTGGTTTTAGTTGTACCTGTACTCATCCGGTGTTGCCCTGAGAACGAGATATGTGCAGCTCCTATCGGGATTGTCGGCGCATCGGGCGGTCTTGCTGGTCTTGTTTTATTGTTGTCGAAATGTCTTGTAGCCGGGATTCCGAGACTGATCGGGTCTTCCCGGGGAGAAGGAATATCCTTCGTTGATCGCGAGAGCTTATCATGGGCTAAGTTGGGACACCCCTGCAGGGTATAAACTTTTGAGAGCCGTGCCCGCGGTTATGGGGCAGATGGGAATTTGTTGATATCCGGTTGGTATCAGAGCCTCGACCGACCCTAGGAGCCCCCTTGATTGATCGTGTAGTTTGGCCGATGTCGAGTCTAGAAAAAGTTTTCGGAGTCTAGCTATATCGGAGAGTAGGAATTCTTTTTACTCCTCAGCCCCTTAAATCGCTACGGTAAGGAATCCCGACGTAGGTGTTTTGAACTACTCCTCTTCCCCTTCAAATTTTTCTTTAGGTTCACGCAGTTGGTTTTCCGGTAGTTGTTCCTCAGCTCTTTTTATCCGGTGCATTTCTCGTCAAGTCGACTCGACCATCTTCATCTTTGCCAAGTTCAATCCTCAGTTCTTCCTCCGACGTCGTTGTTTTTCCTTGTCCGAAGTTGTCCTTGTTTTTCCCACCCGCCCTCCCTTCTTCCTCTCGGAACCGGAGTCCGTAATTGAGTATCCATCCTACTCGTGCGAAGTCTTTGCTTTCTTTCCTCAATGATTTAAACCGGTTTTCTCTTCAACATATTCGTCGGTTTCCCCTTCCAAGTTGTCTTTGTTTTCCCGCCCTCCCACCCTATTATTCCCGGAGTTCGAGTTTCTTCCGACCATCAATTCCATTCATGTGGAGCCTCTTCAGTCTTCCCACAATTATTTCAACCGGTGAATTCTCGTCTTGTTCGTCATTCTTCATCCCTTTGTTTTTCCGGTGCACTCAAATCAAGTTTTTCGGGTTAATCATATTCTTTTCCTTCGAAGTGTTCTCTTTGCTCGTTCGCCTCTCGCCAGTTTATCATTTCGGAGTTCGGAAGACATATCAGGAGATTAAATGCGTATTCTAATTAATTCGAGGTTGTCACCTCATTCAAATATTTCAATTGTTACGGTGCATCATCTATCTCGTCAACAACCTTTTCCAACGGTTTTTTTAGTGGGCCCTAACCCTTGAGTCTTTTCGAGGATCTTACCGACTCGCTAATTATTCCGGAGCCATTCCTAATTCTTTTCAAAGGGTGACGTAAGAATGGACTCCATCGATCCATGTGCCTTCACCAAGATCGCTTTCAAATTCTTTTCATTGTTGGCTCAACCTCTTCGCTTTTCATTCTCCCGGAGTACCTCAGTAATTTTGGTGGTGTTTATCATCGTCATTTGAAGACCGAAGTAGATTTCTCTTAAATCTTGTCTGTTCTCTCGAAGTTTCGTGGTTCTAGCTTCATGTTATCCTCTCGAATTATTCCATTTGTCAGATATTCCTTTTTCCTACCCATCTGGAGTATGTCAGGAGTTGTTTTCCCATTTTCTTTTCACCGGAGGCCATCGTTTCAGAAGAATTCTTCGTCCTCACATTTCAGTTATCCAATTATCCCGGTGCTTCGTCAAGTGTTGTTTAATCAGCTCATGATCTCTTTGTTCTTTTGCATCTAAATTCCCTCTAGCATATTTGTTCTTCTAATTCTTCCCGGTGATTCTTTCTCTTTTCTTCGTTCATTGTCATTTCTTACGGTGGTTCGTTCAAGATTCTTTTTCCTTGATTATCACTTTAATTCATTCGTTCTTTTGAATCCTACCGGTGGTTCATGAAGATTTTCTCAAGTTTTGTCCTATATTTTCCCCTTAATCATTTTCAAGAAGAATAAGTAATATGCAAAATCCATTACTTGTCATCAATTTAATTTGACTAAGGATAAGCATACAATAAATCTTATTCTTATTTCATCCTAGTGATTAATCTTTTCCTCCGGAGTTTGTTCTTAATGAATAAATTCTAGTTCCAAGTGCTTTCATCTTTTCTTTTCCGGAGTTCAAATTTCCTCATCCATTTCGTCGGAACCTCCATCTAAATCACCGCAAGGCTCATCTTATTCTTTCCTCCTTCATTTTATCTCATCATCCTTTTGTCACCGGAGTTTTTCATGGTGGTTCTTCATGATTTAATTCATTCTTCAAGAGTTCATCAAGTATCATTCCATCCTCTCAAGCTCGTGTTCTATTCCGTCCTTTTCAGCCGAAGTGCTATCGAAATTCCGTCCTTGTTATTCTTTTTCTATCTTGTTCTAACCGGAGTGCTTTCAGAGTCTATCGTGTTTCCATGAGAATTTGATTCCCGCCATTCTCGTCGTTCCTCTCTTCTTCTCAAGTGCTCTCGATTCTTTGCTTCTTATCTTGAGTTCTTGTTTCACCTCATCTCTTTTCCCTTCCGTCTCGGTCCTAACATCTCGGGACGAGATCTATTGTTAGTGGAGGAGTGTTGTAACGCCCCGGATTCGATGCGGCAGGTGTCTGCCAGTTATTCGTCGTTGTTGCCATGTCATGTGCTTGCGTGTTGCATTTTGCCATGTCATCATCTGCATTTTATATCATGTCATCATGTGCATTTCATTTTGCATACGTGTTCGTCTCATGCATCCGAGCATTTTCCCCGTTGTCCGTTTTGCGATCCGGCACTCCTATGTTCCCCGGCGTCCCCCTTTTGTCTCTCCTTGTGAGCGGGTGTTAAACTTTCTCGGAATGGCCCGAGGTTTGCCATGCGGCCTTGGCATAGCACCGGTAGACCGCCTGTCAAGTTTCGTGCCATTTGAAGGTAGTTTGGTACTCCAATGGTTAACCGGGTAACCGTAAAAGCCTCCTTCTCTTTGCAGCCCAACACCCCTCCAAAGTGGCCCAAAACCCAGTAAACTCCACTCCATGCTCTCGGTCATTCGATCACGATCGCGTGGCCGAAAACCGCTCCTCATTTGGACTCTCCTAGCTCCCTCTATCTATAAATTAGCCCCTCCCCCGTAATTCCCGGTCCAAACCCTAGCCCCCTTCTTCCTCCGCGCGCCGGACACGTCCGCCCGGCACCGGACGCGTCCGCCGCCGCCCCCTAGCCCAACCAGGGAGCGCCACGTGGCACTCCCCGCCGCCTCCGCCGTCCGGCCCGCCCTTGACCAGCTGCGCTTGGTAAGCGCCAGCGCCGCCCGCCAGCGCGCGCCTCCGCCCATCACTGCCGCCTGCCGGAAACTCCAGCGCCGCCGCCGCCCGCCTCCGCCCGGCGACCGCCCGTCGCCCGCCGCCGCCGCCACTTGCGCGCGCCCGGCGCCCGTCCGCCCGCGCCTCCGCGCCCGCTTCGCCACCGACCGTTACCGCCTCCCAGCGCCGCCGCCAGAACCCGCCGCCGCCCTCCGCCGACCCAGCGCCGCGCCTCTCCTCCCGCCCGCCCGGCCATGGCCGCCGCCCGCGCCGGCGACCTCCTCCACTCCCGCGCTGAATCCGGCCGAGATCCGGCGAGATCCGGCCCGGATCCGCCATCTCCGGCCCTCCCTCGTCTTCCCCGGCCACAGCTCCGCCGACCCCGCTCCGGCGAGCCTTGGTTCCCGTGCCCGTTGACTTTTTCCCCGTGGTGCAATTTCCACTGTCCCGAAATATTTTGCATAATCATGCCATGTTCATCGGATCATAACTTGCTGCATACTGCTCCGTTTCGTGCGTGTAATATGTCAGATTGTTCGCCTCGACGAGTACTTCATTTCATTCCATTGCATCATTTTCATTTGATCTCATCTTGATTCCTTAATAATCGTTGCAAGAGTGCTATATGATGTTAACCTGCTGAAACTGTTATAACTTGTTGATTTGTCATTTTTGTTGCATTTGATGTGTGCATCCTATGAGGTTGATGTCTACATGAGTTTTGATCTAGGTTATTCTATATTTACATTGGTTCTATCCATGTATTTTTGTGATTCCTGTAGTGAGTGCATCAAGCTTGTTAAGTAGGGTACTTGCTGTTGCTGTTTTGCATGTCTGAATCTGCTATATCATGATGCTATGTTAACCTGCTTCTACAAGTCATTCTGTGCATAATCTGGAGATATTCACTAAGGATGTTTTGTTATAAATGTCATGCTCTATCCAACCATGCCCCTCGTTGCATTTATAGCCTTCTGTAGATTGTTATAATCTTCCTCCAAATTTCCTAAATAATGTTGCTGTCAACCTGTTTAACTTTAAGTTCAGTTTTGCCACGAGCTTTGTTAGTGATCCATGTAGCCTATGAACTTGCTCTTGCCTTTCTTAGCTTCATAAACGTGTCTTCTTACTGTTGGGTTCCTTGCCATGCCATGTATTGCTCTGTGGTGAATGGTTCAAGCTCACCAACATGTCTACATATCGTTGTTCCTGCCATGTATGAATCTGTAATATAACTTGCCATGTTTACATGGGTGCCATCATATTTTCTGATCCTTTTTGGCTCATGGTCTGTAAAGGACTTTTGTTCTATGCAATTAGTAGATTCATTCCATGCCTTTGTTTGCCATGATAAATTCCCGTAGCATGTTGTTTGATAGCTATAAACATTGCAACCTGATGTTATTTCTGCTAATGACTGAAACTGTTATTATTTGCAATCTTGCCATGTGTTTTTGAGCATGTTCTAGTGATTTCTGGAGATAGCTCAGTGTTCATGTTTTGTCATGCTTTACCTGTCAATCATGTCCATGCCTTTTGTTATCATGTTAAGATGTTGTAGCTTGTTGTTTTGATGCATGAAATATGCCTAGTTGCTGTTTTGGACAGATTGTTGTTATGTCTTGTATAGTGTATGTGTTGAACCGTTGCTCCGTTTTGAGTGTGCTCTATATGGAACTTGCTTCATTTTGCATGTAGTTTCATATTATCATGTTGCATCTTTGTTTTGAGGTGTTTGCGTGATGTTTGTATGATGTTGCATCAATGACATGCTTATCTTGTTTTGCTCATATCTTCTAGGCCGTAGCTCCGAATTAAATGAACTTTATATGTAACTTGACTAGAATTTCGTGTAGATCATCGTGGTGCATCTTAACTTGCTGTTTAACAACTTGAACATAAGGTTTATTCAGATCTGGACCAATTTCGAAATTTGCATATGAGGACTTACCGAATTGTTATATGTTGTTTCCGCCTCATTTAAACTTGCCTTGATGTGTTGCTCTTGTTTGCATCATCTCTTTCCATGAGTAGCTTCATGTAGTCTTGTCATGCATCATGCTTGGTCGAGCATCATGTCTTGTATATGTGTGGTGTGTTTACCATGTTGTGTGCTTCTTGTTAGTTCCTGTTTACGTTGCGATCGTGAGGATTAGTTCGTCACGCTTGGTTCGTCTTCGTGGCTTCATCTTCTTCATGGACTCGTTCTTCTTCCTAGCGGGATTTCAGGCAAGATGACCGTCACCTTGGATCTCATTACTATCATTGCTATGCTAGTTGCTTCGTTCTATCGCTATGCTGCGTTACCTATCACTTGCTGCTCAAGCCTCCCAATTTGCCATGTCAGCCTCTAACCTTTGTCACCCTACCTAGCAAACCGTTATTTGGCTATGTTACTGCTTTTGCTCAGCCCCTCTTATAGCGTTGCTAGTTGCAGGTGAAGATGAAGTTTGCTCCATGATGGACAGGATTATGTTGGGATATCACAATATCTCTTATACTTATTAATGCATCTATATACTTGGTAAAGGGTGGAAGGCTCGGCCTTATGCCTGGTGTTTTGTTCCACTATTGCCGCCCTAGTTTCCGTCATATCGGTATTATGTTCCCGGATTTTGCGTCCCTAACGCGGTTGGGTGATTTATGGGACCCCCTTGACAGTTCGCTTTGAATAAAACTTGTCCAGCAAGGTCCAACCTTGGTTTTACCATTTGCCTCACCACCACCTATACCCTTCCCTTGGGTCGGCTAACCCAAGGGTCATCTTTATTCAGCCCCCCCCCCGGGCCAATGCTTGTCTAAGTGTTGGTCCAAACTAGAGTCCTTTGCAGCGCCACCTTGGGGAAACTTCGAGGGCTGGTTTTAGTTGTACGGTGTGCTCATCCGGTGTTGTCCACGAGAACGAGATATGTGCAGCTCCTATCGGGATTGTCGGCGCATCGGGCGGTCTTGCTGGTCTTGTTTTATTCTTTGTCGAAATGTCTTGTAGTCGGGATTCCGAGACTGATCGGGTCTTCCGGGAGAAGGAATATCCTTCGTTGATCGCGAGAGCTTATCATGGGCTAAGTTAGGACACCCCTGCAGGGTATAAACTTTCGAGAGCCGTGCACATGATTATGTGGCAGATGGGAATTTGTTAATATCCGGTTGTAGTAAACTTCGAAGCAAACTCTTCTAAAATACAACAACCGTGTGCGTAACGTGATGGTCTCTTTTCGGGGTTGATCGAGAGGAGAACACGGTTTACAGGTTATGTCTGACGTAAGTAGGAGTTCAGGATCACTTCTTGATCATAACTAGTTGACGACCGTTCCTTTGTTTCTCTTCTCGCTCTCATTTGCGTATGTTAGCCACCATATATGCTTAGCCGCTGCTGCCACCTCACCACTTTACCCCTTCCTTTCCCATTAAGCTTTGCTAGTCTTGATACCCATGGTAATGGGATAGCTGAGTCCTCGTGGCTCACAGATTACTACACCAACAGTTTCAGGTACAGGTTTCGCGATGATCATGACGCGAGAGCGATGTTTGCTCGTTTGGAGTTCTTCTTCTGCTTCGTCTTCGATCAGGGGATAGGTTCCAGGTCGGTAGCCTGGGCTAGCAGGGTGGACATTGTTTGAGTTTCTGTTTATGTTTCATCCGTAGACGGATGTTGATCTTGTATATGATGTGATGTTTTATTCGTGTGGCATTGTATGCCTTATGTATGTACCCCCCATCTATTATGTAATGTTGATGTAATGATATCCACCTTGCAAAAGCATCTTCAAGATGCGCTTCTATCCTTGGTGGGATCTTCGAGTTCCTTTAGGATATGGTCGCATCTTGGGCGTGACAGTACCATTACCAGGTTTGCCAGCCAGTCCGGATGTTTAATATCCCTAATGAATCCGGCCTCAATGGGTTTGGCCAGCTCTTCCCCCATAGCTTGTCGTTTGGGTTCGGAAAAGCACCGCAGTGTTTGTTTGACCAGCTTGTATCCCTTCAGTATGTTGAGGCTGTGCTCGGCCAACTCGCGCGGGATTCCTGGCATATCTGAGGGGTGCCAGGCGAATATATCCCAATTTTTGCGCAAGAAGTCTCGTAGTCTTGGCGTCATTGTGGGGCTGAGTTGCGCTCCGATAGATGCTGTCTTCTTCGGGTCTGTTGGATGGACTTGAAATTTGACTATTTCTTCTGCTGGTTTGAAGGAAGTAGATTTGGGTCATTTGTCCAGGATGACATTGTCCCTATCCACAGTGGAGCGTAGTGCGGTTAATTCTTCGGCCGCAAGGGCCTCAGACAACCCCTCGAGGTCCAGGGATGCGGTTTGTTCTCGGCGCGGAGTGCTATGTCTGGATCACTGACGAGGATTGGGACCGGGCATTTTTATCTTCATATACCCATAATGAGGTAGAGCTTGAAAGCGCGTGAAGGCCTCTCGCCCTAACAGGGCGTGATATCCACTGTTGAAAGGGGCCACCTGGAAGGTTATTTCTTCGGACTGATAATTCTCCGGCATGCCGAATACCACATCAAGTGTAATTTTTCCCGCACACCGCGCTTCCCGGCTGGGAATGATACCCCGAAAGGTTGTTCTGCTTTGCTTAATGCGGCTCCTGTATATTTCCATCTTGTGGAGCGTGTCCTCATAAAAGAGGTTTAGTCCGCTGCCGCCATCCATGAGGACTTTTGTAAGCCGAAAACCATCCATGATGGGACTGAGGACTAATGCGGCTGGCGCTCGGTCTGTTCTGTATTTAGGTTTGTCACTAGCATTAAAGGTTATGGCCGTGTCGTTCCAAGGGTCAATTGCGGCTATCTGGCAGACTTCGGTGAGGTCGCGCAGTGCCCTTTTACACTTATTGTTTGAAGCGAATGTCTCGAAGACCGTCAGTACTCTAGTGTCGTCGTCTTCTGGAGGGTGTTGTTCTGCGGCGATTTTGGTAAGAATATCTTCGCTGCTTTTGGCTACTTGCCGGAGTATCCAACATGCTCTAAGGCTGTGGGTTGATATAGTATCCGGTGTTGTGTGAAGTTTGCATGGCCCATCGAGCCATCCTTCCAAAACGGTTCCGTGACGCGTAATGGGTTTACATTTTTTGGCTATTGTGTTGGGCGTGCCGCGATGGTGCGCCCTTTTCGCCTGGCAGGGGGGTTGCATCGGGACCGATGGCTCCCAGCGAGCTACCTGAATTCTCCAGGCGCTTTCCATTGCGATGTACTTTTGTACGATAGTTCCTAAGTCATTGAAGTGTATAATGCAGCGGCGATTGATGGCATTGAGAATTCCTTCTTCGCACAGTTGTTGCAGAAAGCTGATATTGCATCCTCATCGCGGCAATCTTTTATATTGTTTTTGACAAGGAGGAATCTAGCCCAGAAGTGATGGCCGTTTCCTGAGACTGATGTTTTATGTTGGTGAGATCGCTTATGTCTGGGTGGGTGGGCGGCGGAAAATCCGGCCCTTGACCCAATCGACCATCCGGAATCTGGAGGCCTTCCAGACTCAACAGTCCGGGCGTCGGGATATCTTTCGACTGTTTAGGTCCGCTGTCCGAATCTATGTTCGGAGGACATGTCACATCCTTCCGCAGGTGATCGGCTGGCTCTTCAAAATTGGCAACACGATCATGGTTCGGCTTCAGTATAGAAGAAAAGCCGCCGTCTTGTTCCTCGACCATCGCTACATGGTGGGTGATCGGTGGAGATTTTATTTCTCTTTGGTCGGGTTTAAGCCCGATCCGATCATAATCCGTAGCGATTCCCAGGGCGGCGATGCGATCTAGGAGCTCGTTTAAGGACGAGAGTTCCGCCGGATTCATCTGCTTGGAGTGTTCGGAGTCGATACGAAGGGGATTTTCGATGGCCCGAGAGGTCATCGTCGGCTTAACGGCCGAGTGGGCGGTCATGGTGAAACCGCCCAGCCGGAGAGTTTGGCCTGGGGCCAGAGCTCCTCCGGCGGTGATGTCGTCTTTAAGGACGACGCGAGTCATTGATCCTGTCGTCGACGGCACAATGGAACTCTCAATGAAAGCACCAATGTCGGTGTCAAAACCGGCGGATCTCGGGTAGGGGCTCCGGAACTGTGCGTCTAAGGTCGATGGTAACAGGAGACGGGGGACACGATTTTTACACAGGTTCGGGCCCACTCTATGGAGGTAATACCCTACTTCCTGCTTGATTGATCTTGATGAATATGAGTGTTACAAGAGTTGATCTACCACGAGATCGTAATGGCTAAACCATAGATGCCTAGCTTGTATGACTATGATAATGAGTATCGGCCTATCCGGACTATGCTCTCCGGTTTATATAGACACCGGAGAGATCTAGGGTTACATGGAGCCGGTTACATAAAAGGAATCTACATGCTTGATCACCAAGCTTGTCTTCCACGCCAAGGAGAATACCGTCTGGACACGGGTACAATCTTCGGTCTTCGTATCTTCGCAGCCCATTAGTCCGGCCCATGGCTAAAAGGACGGACGCCCGAGGACCCCTTAGTCCAGGACTCCCTCAGGGGCGCTGCCCCCTCCTCCTTGTCCTATTCGGACTTCCAAGGAGGGGGGTGCGACCACCTCCCGCGGGATTCCCTCTCTCTCCCTTAGGCCCATGTGAAGGAAATATGCCCTAGAGGCAATAATAAAGTTGTTATTTATATTTCCTTATATCACGATAAATGTTTATTATTCATGCTAGAATTGTATTAACCGGACACTTAGTACATGTGTGAATACATAGACAAACAGAGTGTCCCTAGTATGCCTCTACTTGACCAGCTCGTTAATCAAAGATGGTTAAGTTTCCTAGCCATAGACATGTGTTGTCATTTGATGAACGGGATCACATCATTAGAGAATGATGTGATGGACAATACCCATCCGTTGGCTTAGCACTATGATCGTTTAGTTTGTTGTTATTGCTTTCTTCATGACTTATACATGTTCCTATGACTATGAGATTATGCAACTCCCGAATACCGGAACACTTATTGTGCTATCAAACATCACAACATAACTGGGTGATTATAAAGATGCTCTACAGGTGTCTCCGATGGTGTTTGTTGAGTTGTCATAGATCGAGATTAGGATTTGTCACTCCGATTGTCAGAGAGGTATCTCTGGGCCCTCTCGGTAATGCACATCACTATAAGCCTTGCAAGCAATGTGACTAATGAGTTAGTTGCGGGATGATGCATTACAAAACGAGTAAAGAGACTTTCCAGTAACAAGATTGAACTAGGTATGGTGATACCGACGATCGAATCTCGGAAAAGTAACATACCGATGACAAAGGGAACAACGTATGTTGTTATGCGGTTTGACTGATAAAGATCTTCGTAGAATATGTAGGAGCCAAGATGAGCATCCAGGTTCTGCTATTGGTTAGTGACCGAAGAGGTGTCTCGATCATGTCTACATAGTTCACGAACCCGTAGGGTCCGCACGCTTAACGTTCGATGACGATTCGTATTATGAGTTTATGTGATTTGATGTACTGAAGGTTGTTCGGAGTCCCGGATGAGATCACAGACGTGATGAGGAATCTCGAAATGGTTGAGACATAAATATTGATATATTGGACTATGTTATTCGGACACCGGAAGTGTTCCAGATAGTTTCGGATAAAATAGGAGTATCGGAGGGGTTACCGAAAACCCCCGGGAAGCTATTGGGCCTCATGGGCCTTAGTGGAGAACAAAGAGGGCCAGCCAGGAGGTGGTGTGTGCCCCCCTTGCCCCAGTCTGAATAGGACAAGGGGAGGGGGCGGCGCCCCCTCCTTCCTTCTCTCCTACTCGTCCTTCCCCCTTCTCCTTGTGGAAGTAGGAATGGGGGGCGAATCCTACTTGGAGTAGGACTACCCCCCTTGGGCGCGCCTCCCCTGGCCGGGCTCCTCCTCCCTCCCTCCTTTTTATACGGGGGAGGGGGGCACCCCATAGACACACAAGTTGATCTTTAGCCGTGTGCGGTGCCCCCTCCACAGTTTTCCACCTTGGTCATATTGTCGTAGTGCTTAGGCGAAGCCCTGCATCGGTAACTTCATCATCACCGTCACCACGCTGTCGTGCTGATGAAACTCTCCCTCGGCCTCAACTAGATCAAGAGTTCAAGGGAAGTCACCCAGCTGAACATGTGCAGATCGCGGAGGTGTCGTGCGTTCGGTACTTGGATTGGTTGGACCGCGAAGACGTTCGACTACATCAACCGCGTTACTAAACGCTTCCGCTTTCGGTCTACGAGGGTACGTGGACATACTCTCCCCGCTTGTTGCTATGCTTCTCCTAGATAGATCTTGAATGATCGTAGGAAATTTTTGAAATACTACGTTCCCCAACAGTGGTATCCGAGCCAGGTCTATGCGTAGATGTTATATGCATGAGTAGAACACAAAGAGTTGTGGGTGATAATAGTCATACTGCTTACCAGCGTGTCATACTTTGATTCGGTGGTATTGTTGGATGAAGCGGCCCAGACCGATATTACATGACCGCGTTCACGAGACTGGTTCTACCTCCGTGCTTCGCACACAGGTGGCTGGTGGGTGTCTGTTTCTCCAGCTTTAGTTGAATCGAGTTTTACTACGCCCCCCTTGTTGAAGGTTAAAACAACACACTTGACGAAAAATCGTTGTGGTTATGATGCGTAGGTAAGAACGGTTCTTGCTAGAAGCCCGTAGCAGCCACGTAAAACTTGCAACAACAAAGTAGAGGACGTCTAACTTGTTTTTGCAGGGCTTGCTATGATGTGATATGGTCAAGACGCGACGATATATAAATTGTTGTATGAGATGATCATGTATTGTAACAGTTATTGGCAACTTGCAGGAGCCATATAGTTGTCGCTTTATTGTATGAAATACTATCGCCATGTAATTGCTTTACTTTATCACTAAGCGGTAGCGATAGTCATAGTAGCAATAGTTGGCGAGACGACAACGATGCTTCGATGGAGATCAAGGTGTCAAGCCGGTGACGATGGTGATCATGATGGTGCTTTGGAGATGGAGATCAAAGGCAGAAGATGATGATGGCCATATCATATCACTTATTTGATTGCATGTGATGTTTATTTTTTTATGCATCTTATTTAGCTTAGTACGGTGGTAGCATTATAAGATGATCTCTCACTAAATTTCAAGGTACAAGTGTTCTCCTTGAGTATGCACCATTGCTACAGTTTGTCGTGCCAAGACACCACGTGATGATCGTTTGTGATAAGCTCTACGTTCACATACAACAGGTGCAAGCCAGCATATGTAGATATGGCCTCGGAACACTGAGAGCGAAAGGTCGAGCGTGAATCATATAGTAGATATGATCAACATAGTGATGTTCACCATTGAAAACTACTCAATCTCACGTGATGATCGGACATGGTTTAGTTGATATGGATCAGGTGATCACTTAGATGATTAGAGGGATGTATACCTCAGTGGGAGTTCTTAAGTAATATGATTAATTGAACTTTAATTTATCATGAATTTAGTACCTGATAGTATTTTGCATGTCTATGTTGTTGTAGATAAATGGCCCGTGCCACTGTGCCATTGAATTTTAATGCGTTCCTAGAGAAAGCTAAGTTGAAAGATGATGCTGCATAGAAGAATTACGTCGTGGAAGCACCACTAGGTGCAAGACCCGCTGCAGGAGTGAAAGTGCAACTATCCCTGGGTGGTTTTGGTAATTACTAACAACATATAGCTCATTGAACTAATGCTATTCCAAGATGATCATTTCAGAAAATTCAATGATTGGCATGGCATGGATTAGGAATGTGGACCCCTCAAAATGCTAAGGACACATATTGGCTCAAGCTCAAGACTCTACATTCTCATTTTAGTGATCCAAGGTCACATTGAGTCCATAGGAAAAGCTAATACTATTAAAAGGGGATGAGGTGTTGCCTAATGGCTTACTTGCTCAAAATGCTTAGTGATATGCTCCAAAAGCCCTCAACCACTTTCTCATATCCACATATGTCCCAAACCAAAAGTCAAACTCGGCCCTACCGATTTGATCTATCCGGCCCCACAAAGTTCATTTGACATAGACACTGCCAGAAACCCTAGTTACTTCGGTCTCACCGATAGGGATCTCAGTCTCACCGAGATGGGATTGCAAACTCTCTGTTTCCCTTCGTAACGTTTTGGTCTAAACGAGATGAGCGATCGGTCCCACCGAGTTCACAATGCAAACTCTTTGTTTCCCCTTCGTAACATTTCGGTCTCACCGAAATGAGCGAATCGGTCCCACCGAGTTTGCCTGACCAACTCTCTGGTTAGCTTATTACCAAAGTCAGTCCCACCAAGTTTGAGTAATCGGTCTCACCGAGATTACGTTATGCCCTAGCCCTAATGAAATCGATGTCGGTGTACAAAAGTAGGGGCTCTCCTTTTTTACCCTTTTACTTGTGCACGGGCAGTCGGAGCCACGCGCCGCGGACACACTTGGCAAGGCAAGGGAGGTGAACCAAGGTGGAACCAGAAGCACAAGACAAAGCAAAGCGACGCCAAGGCCAAGACACAAGGAGAAAAGGGATGGAGCAGGTTCCCCCGGCAAGGTCCTTGCTTGGGCGGCCTCTGCGGCCCCTGCAAGACCCTTGCCGGGGCAGCCCGCCCCCAACACCAACGGAGCGAGCCACCCTTGAGCCCACGGTTTCCAACACCATCAACTGCGTTGGGCCAAGGCTCGGGAGGCACCTCCATGGTGGTATGCAGATCTTTGTGAAAACAAGGAACAAACACTCTTGTTCAGAAGAGTAAGATACGACAAACCTTGACAAGATCTTTCCCGAGGAAGCCCATGAGACCCCCGGCGAGGCCCTTGCCGGGGACGACCATGACGCCGCGGCAAGACCCCTGCCGGGGGCCCCGGCAAGACCCTTGCCAGGAACATCTGCGAGGCCACAGCCAGGCCCGCACCCACCAAGCTTTCCACCGCCAAATCCATGCAGCTGCCAGCCCAACAGCCGGTCAGGCACCTGCGTGTCAACGCGGGGCTCCTCCGCCAACTCAGCACGTGCCTACATGGTGGCATGCAGATCTTCCTGAAGGCTCCACCACCGCGCCACCTTGAGCTGCTTGCCTGTCTACATGGCACCACCGCCTCGCTGGCCCAGGCGCGTTCAAGATAAGGCGAAGCGGCAGTAAAGCAAGGGGGACACGTCGGGGGCGCATTTAATGCGTTTTGTCCCGTAATGGCTAGCGATAAGCATAGCCACAGTACCCCGATGCCACCTCCTGGTGCCACTGTGGCGATCCCTTTGCCTATAAAAGGAGACCCAGGGCATCCAGGAGAAGGATTCGGACCCTTGGACAAGTTATGCTTCCTGTAGCTAGTTTGAGCTCCTCAAGAACACAGATATACAACCACCAAAGCAGGACTAGGGTATTACGCATCTCTACGGCCCGAACTTGGGTTAACGATTCTTGTGCTAGCACTAACTATTGATCCTGCTCTCCTCACCACTCCAGCACCCCGTAACCGTAGTAGGGATCCTCGTTGGTCCCATAGGTGTCGTTCTCCACCGACATCTTTGGCGCGCCAGGTAGAGGGCGCTGCAGGAGTGAGCATATGGTTCTGCACCCAGTAGCATAATTCTTCATTGCCATGGCTCCCAAGAAGAAGGCGGCCATGGCGGTCGGCTCGTCAGGAGCCAAGCGGACCGATCCGGTGCGAGCGAGCAGTGGACCGATCGCGGATAGAACTCGGGCCGTAGCCCGTGAGCATCAGCATCGCTCTGGCGGTCATAGCCTGGCGAGCGGCGTCGTTCGTACGCCGAATGCCAAGCTGCGCGCCGCTAGATCCCAAGGCAGGGCCGGACCCCACGCATGCGGCGCGGGGCCCTCCAAAAACGTTGTTGTGCCACCCACAGGCGGTGCAGCGACCTCCAAGACGCCTGTCCCGGCGCCCACGACGCGCTCTTCCCACGATGCGCGCGACGAGCAGCGTCACCATGCTGATGACCCTGGATGCCGTCGTGGGAAGAGCCCTATGCTTTATCCACGAGACGAAGGGGGCCTACATACCAGCCGAAGTGCTGGCGAAAGTGGCATGCAGCCGCTGGGCTGTGACGGAGCTCCTTCTAACGTGGTTAGAAGTCGGAGCGCCCCATGGTCCACGCAGCTTTCGCCACCACCCACACCAGCAGAAGCTTTGGCGCGTGCGCAGCTGCTCCTCGATTTCCCTCCTGTTGCGGAGAAGCTTGATGAGTGGAGAGCCACCATACGGAGCCTCGTTGCCATCGCCAACAAAGACGGTCCGCGACCAACGGGGCCCTTGGGTTGGCGCTCCGTTGAGCCACCGCACGCCAGTGGAGGAGGGATCGGGGGTACCGCGGCCATGGTACACTCTCCTCCTCCACGCCAACCGCCGCGAGCGTCAGCCCATCGTGACGATGCTTGTGACGATATCTCCATAGCGTCGTCCGACCCGTGGACCCGCCATGACCAGCGCCAAGTTCTCCGAGAGCGAGCTCACGAAGACGCTCGAACCACCATCGAGCGCCGGTGTGTATGGCGTGATACACGCCACCAGTCGGACAAGCGGGCAGGGCCCGCTGTGGAACACCCGGTTCCGGGGGGCTCCGGCAGCCTGCCTTATGAGGTTGGTTGCCCGGCCTTCACCCATGAGCTGTGGCGCTTCCAATGGTCGTCCCACCGCACGTTCAAACCTGACGTCGGCAAGAAGTACAATGGCAAGACCCATCCGTCGGAGTTCCTCAGCATCTACACCATCACGATGCAAGCTGCCGGAGCTCGCGACGACAAGGTGCTCGCCAACTACTTCCCGTTGGCGCTGAAGCCTAACGTCATGTCTTGGTTGATGCACTTGCCGGTGGACTCCATTTCTTCTTGGTCGGATCTGTGTCATGAGTTCGTGGGTGCCATCACTGGAGGCCACCAAGCTCACGGCTAGGCGAGTGATTTGCACATCATTCCCCAGAAAATGGAGAAACCCTGCGCAAGTACATCCAGAGGTTCAGCCGGGTCTAGTACAACATCCCCGACGTTCACCCCGCCGCTGTGATTAGTGCGTTCCACCAGAACATGCGCAATCGCAAGATGCGCGAAGAATTGACGATGAACAAGGTTAGGGATGTGGCCGAACTTTATGTTCTGCCCGACAGGTGCGCCCGGGCTGAGGAGGGAAGGAAGTACCCCGGGGAGGACGCTGGCGTGGAAACCGACTCTACTGACGAAGACACCGCCGCCCCGACAAAGAAGGGCCGGCGTCGCAACAAGAAACGCAAGGGCAAGGCCGTGCTTGCCGTCGAGGAATCCGGCAACACCTACGCCACCAAGAAGGCCAAGGCAGACGACCCCGGCAAGGAGATTGCTAGGTGTACCGCTTGCCGGGCCTTGGCGGCTGCCGATAAGCCAGGGGGCTCCGACAAGCAGTATTGCAAGATCCACCGCACCAAAGGCCACGACCTCCAAAACTGCCGACAAGTCGAGCTGCTTCCCGAGAAGCAGAAGGCTGAGTATGAAAGGCGGAACAAGGAGAAGGGTTAGGATGGTGTCGGAGGGTCCGACAAGAAGCGTGGCGGCCAAGGAGGTTGCCGCGGCAAGGATAGCCAACAAGAGAGGCCCGCTCGGGGCCGCGATAATAAGCAAGAAGACGATGATCACGACGAGGATGACGAGTCCGGTGAGCAAGAGTTCCAGAAGGCTACAGAGGCCATGTGCGTCGACGGTGGCGCCTCGCTGCATACTTCTCACAGCCAGCACAGTGGGCACGTGAGATTACAGTGGCAGAGCCCTCGTTCGACGCCCAGAAGCCCCTGAGATGGTCCAGCACGCCCCTCATCTTTGACACTGAGGACCAACCCGACCGCACAACTGCGGTCGGGTGTTTGCCATTGTTGGTTTCACCAACGATACACAACCTCAAGGTGAACAAGATGCTGGTTGATGGCGGGGCCGGTCTGAATTTGATCTCACCTGTCGTGATAAAAAGGCTGCAAATTCCTGATGGAGACCTTGAAGAAACGGGCACATTTCAAGGGGTCAACCCGGGAAGGAGCCAGCCGAAGGGAAAGGTCACATTACCTGTGACGTTTGGAAGTGAGCTGAATTATAGGACGGAGAGGATTGTTTTCGATGTAGCCGAGATCCCCTTGCCCTACAACGGGATTCTCGGCCGCCCGGCACTTGCCAAGTTCATGGTAGCTTCTCACTACGCCTACAACACGCTGAAGATGCCCGGGCCGATGAACATCATCACCGTCCCCTCCGACAAGAAAGACATGCTGATCTGCACTGACCAACTCTACTGGGAAGCAGTAGCAGCAGCTGCCGCCAAGGCACTTGCTCCTGTCGCTGAAGCCCCGGGAGGAAAGAAGAAGACCGGCAAGACCTTTTGCACCCACTCTGGCAAGCGCACCTCTTCGGAGTGTGGTGCTACCGTCGAGGACGTGCCAGAGAGCTCCACCGGCAAGAGCAAGAAATGCAGAGCTGTGCCACCGGAAACCAAGAAGGTGTCAGTCAAGGAGGATGGCACGGGAGGGGCTTTCACCATAAGCTCCACCCTCAACAGCAAATAGGAAAGCGAGCTCGTCACTTTCCTGCGGGCGAATGTCGATGTGTTTGCATGGCAAGCCTCCGACATCCCCGGCGTTCCCAGGGAAGTGATTGAGCACCATCTTGTTGTCTGTCCTCATGCACGGCCCGTCAAGCAGAAGGTCAGGATGCAAGCTCTGGAGAGGCAAGAGTTCATCACAGAGGAGATCAGAAAGTTATAAGCAGCAGGACTGGTGAGAGGAGTGCTCCATCTGACGTGGTTGGCCCATCCGGTAGTGGTGCGCAAGGCGAATGGGAAGTGGAGGCTGTGTATCGATTACACAGATATTAATAAGGCTTGTCCCAAGGACCCCTTCCCGTTGCCGCGCATCGACCAGATTGTTGACTCCACGGCCGGGTGTGATCTGCTATCATTCCTCGACGCCTACTCAGGGTACCACCAGATCTTCATGACAAAAGAAGATGAGGAAAAGACAGCATTCATCACCCCATATGGTACGTATTGCTTTTTACGGATGCCTTTCAGGTTGAAGAGTGCTGGCTCCACCTTTGCAAGAGCAGTCCAAATTGGTTTTGAGCCCCAGCTACATAGAAATATGGAAGCTTATATAGATGACATAGTGGTCAAAACCAAGGACAAAGCAACACTTGTGCAAGATCTGGAGGAGACGTTTGCAAACCTGTGCAAGATCAACCTCAAGCTGAACCCGGAGAACTGTGTTTTCGGTGTCCCTTCCGGCAAGCTTCTCGAGTTCTTTGTGTCGCAGCATGGAATTGAGGCAAACCCGGATAAGATCAAGGCCATCGAGCAAATTGAGGCACCTAAGCGGATCAAGGACATGCGTCGGCTCACGGGCTGCGTTGCCGCCATGTGCTGATTCATCTCCAAGTCCGCAGAACGTGCCCTTCCCTTTTTCAAGATCTTGAAGAAGACGGGCCCAATGGAGTGGACCCCAGAGGTCGAGGCAGCGCTGCAAGACTTGAAGAAATACCTCTCCTCTACCCCAGTGCTGGTTGCGCCCAAACCACAAGAACCGTTGCTGCTGTACCTAGCGGCAACAAATGAAGTGGTTAGCACCGCACTACTGGTGCAAAGAGAGATCGACAAAGAGGCAGCGGCGGCGGCAGAGTCAACGGGTGGCAAACCGAAACCCTCCCCGGCAGGGCTTGGTCCCGGCAAAGCTGAGTCCCCGGCAGAGGCTGACGCCAGAGCGGCAGGGCCCGCGCGACTAGGAGAAGTGGCGCAGAAGAAGAAAATGGTGCAGCACCCAGTCTACTTTGTCAGCTCCCTCTTGCAGGGGGCTAGGTCGAGTTACTCAGGTGTGCATAAGCTGCTCTTCGGCCTCCTTATGGCCTCAAGGAAACTTCACCATTACTTCCAAGCGCACGAGATCACCATGGTCACTCGCCTCCCGTTGCAACGGATACTGCATAACCTAGATGCAACGGGGAGGATCGTGGAATGGGCCCTGGAGCTGTCGAGTTTCGGTTAAAAGTTCGAAAGCACCTCGACGATTCAAAGCAGAGTCCTGGTGGAGTTTGTTGCAGAATGGACCTCGATGCCCGACTAAGAGGTACAGGAGACCACTCTCCCCGGCAAGGAAACGAGCCGCAGCAGGATCATGTACTTTGATGGGGCCTTTTCGCTGCAAGGCGCCGGTGCTGGCGTGCTGCTTGGTGCGCCCACGGGAGAGCACCTCAAGTATGTCATCCAAATGCGCTTTCCCCGGGAGATGTCAACTAACAACACCGCTGAGTACGAGGATTTGCTTGCCAGTCTCAGGATCGCGGCAGACCTCGGGGTCAGAAGCTCATCGTCAGGGGCGATTCGCAGCTCGTCGTCAGGCAGATCAACAAGGATTACCAAAGTCCATTGATGGAGGCTTACATGGATGAAGTGAGTAACTAGAGGAGTGCTTTGACGGTATCCAAGTAGAGCATGTCCCTAGGGTGGAGAACGACATTGCCGACTACCTGTCAAAGCGTGCTGCCCTCAAGCTACCTGTGGAACCAGGTACTTTTGTGCTTCAGTTAACTCAACCATCCGTCGAACCATCAACTGGGCTGAACAAGCGGAGGAAGCTAGGCCCCGGCAAGTACTTCCGCACCGAGCTCCTTGGAGCCGCTGGCAAAGATGTTGCCGTGGATGCCGATCCTGCCACGGGGCGCCCGACTCCGGCAGGGCCCCAGGCCATGGCCGTAGAGACAGTCGCTCCCGTGGCAGAAGAGATGCCTTTAGTCCTTTCAATCGAGCCACAGGCTCCGGCATGGGCGCATCACACTGTCCAATTCCTCCAGACAGGAGAGCTTCCTGAGGAGCAGGAAGAGGCAGAAAGAGTAGCCCGCCGGTCTGCTCTGTACCAATTCGTTGACAATGTCTTGTATAGAAAAAGGCCGAATGGGGTGAAATTGAAGTGCATTTCCCGGGAGGAAGGACTAGAGCTGCTGGTAGAGATACATGGAGGTATATGTGGCTCCCACATAGGGTCAAGGGACCTTGCCGGTAAGGCTTTCCAGCAAGGTTTCTTCTGGCCCACTGCCCTCCAGGATGCGACGGCGCTAGTAAAAAATTGTGAAGCGTGCCAGTTCCATTCAAAGAAGCTTCATCAACCAGCGCAAGCCCTTCAAACCATCCCTCTCTCCTGGCTCTTCTCGGTCTGGGGGCTCGACATATTGGGCCCTTTCCCTCGTGCCATCGGGGGCATTGAGTACTTGTACGTTGCAATCGACAAGTTCACAAAGTGGCCAGAAGTGGAAGCGGTGAGGAAGGTGACAGCGCAGTCAACCATCAAGTTCTTCAAAGGACTAGTTTGCCGTTTTGGTGTACCCAACAGGATTATCACCGACAACAGCACACAGTTCACAAGCCATGCCTTCACGTAGTACATTGAGGATCTCGGCAGCAAGGTCTGTTTTGCTTCCATGGCACATCCACGGAGCAACGACCAAGCGGAGAGAGCAAATGCTGAAGTTCTGTGAGGCTTAAGGACGAAGACTTTAGACAGGCTGCGCAAAGAGTGGGAGGCGCTGGATTGATGAGTTGCCGGCGGTTCTTTGGTTGATCAGGACGACGCCAAATCGAGCCACCGGCCAGACACCATTGCCACGGTCTACGGGGCGGCAGTTCTCCCCACGGAACTCATATACGGGTCACCTCGAGTGCTCGCTTATGATGAGCTTGAGCAAGAGCGATCGCGGCAAGATGACGCAACGTTCCTTGAGGAAGATCGTCTCCGGCTGTGAAAGCGGCACGCTACCAGCAAGCCTTGCGCCGCTACCATAGCCGCAAGGTTCATGCTCGGAGCTTTGAGGAAGGCGACCTTGTTCTTCGGCATGTTCAGTTGGCTAAGAATTCCAACAAGTTGACGCCAAAGTGGGAGTGCCCTTATCGGGTAACACGAGTCACCAGGCCTGGCGCAGTCCGCCTGGAGACCGAAGATGCCATTCCAGGGAGCAACTCCTGGAACATCGAGCATCTTCGCAAGTTTTACCCATAAGGCGCGGCTTGCCGGGCCTCCCGGCAAGCCACCCTTTTGTACAAGCCTTGCCGGCCAGGCATGTAACCCTTTGTACAAAGCCAGGCGCAGACCCTGAGCATAAATAAATGAAGCGCTGGCGCCCTAAGTTATAGCATGCATGCTAGGTCGAGCCTCTTCCTCGGTTAGGCTTGATAGTGATTAGCGGCGGCTAAACCCTACCTTAGAGGTCGAGTGCGCGTCTCTCTGTTCTTTCCTGTCCTCTTTGGTTCGTAGGGCACATGAGCACTTCTGCTGAGCTACTTGGAAGGAGGAGGAGGGACCGGCGTCCTGGCCCCAGCAAACCGAAGTTGCCGGGGGCTGCAAGTGCAAGGATCAAACCATGGCAAGTCAAAGGTTGTCGGGGGCTGCAGATCCAGATAAGTCTTTTATCCTCTATCATGCATTTCGGTATGGAACTGGGGTATATGAAGCTTCATTTTATTTCTAGACTACCATGCTCCCTTCTTCCTATACCCAAGGTTTATCTCCAGGGTTCGGATTTGGTTGTAGCCGCGGCAGCCAAAAAATGGAACGAGGAGCCTAAGCCCGCTTCATTCCTACCTCCGCCAAGAGCGCGAGAATGGTCGAGCGAAGTGGGGGGATGGCAAGGCCTGTTGCCGGGCGAAAAATGTTTATCTTAAATAATAACAAGGATTCGCTCCTTGTCGTGGGTTTCACCCACGAATGAAAAAACCCAGCAAACATCCCTTTTTCATTAAAAACATCCAGTACAGGTATAGTTCATACGAAATGAAAAACATGAGCGAGGGAGATTACAAGCTTTAAATTCTACTAATGCCCACAGGCTTACAAGTTGAAAAAAGACAAGGTGCCCGTAATCCCTTTCTTGTCCCTCTCCTTAGGAGGCAGGTCAAGGAAGCGAAGAGGGGCAAAAGGAGCGCCTATGTGAGCTACGGGCGCCAGAAAACACCAAGAGAACGTCTCGGTGGCCGTCCGAAGGCTGGCCGGTGATGACGGCGCTGGAGGAAGAGCTCGGAGACGAGGCGGCAGGACCGGCAATACGCGACGAAGGCCTTGGTGCCCGCGTACTCCGACTTGACGGCCTTGCCACCTGCCCTCTTCCTCTTCGGCAGCCTCCCAACGCCAGCCGCCCAAGGAGACGGCCCGGAGAAGTTCGAGGAGCTGGCCCCTCCCCCGGCAAACTCCGCCGGAGGAGCGGCCAGGTGCAGATGCTGCTGCTGCCGCACCCGCCTTGGCGCTACGCACCCGACACCTAGTCGGACCCGTCATCCTGCCGCCCGCCACCCTCGTCATTGCTGCCGCTGCCCTCCTCGTCACTCTCGCTTGAGGAGGAGTCTTCGCCATCGGAGGAGCTCTCCACGCAGCACCTTACGCGAGTCTCGAAGTGCCCAAAGGCCTTGACGGAGAGGAGGCCACCCTCCATTAACTTGAATTGGAGGGTGAGCCCCTCCTCAGGCTATGGATGCGAGCAAAGGTCTTCCACCCTCGACGAAGATACATGACGTGAGGGGCGGGGAACTCGACGCCTGCCCACGTACTGCTGTTCCCGCAGCCGCAGCACCTGCGGCAGATTCGGCTCCATCTCTCGTGCGAATGGGGTCGGAAGGCGAAGACGACGGCGAGGCGAATGGCGCAGCCTGACGAAGAACTCGCAGGGATTGTCCCCGACATGGCCCTCCACCGGAGGGGGGGGCGCTGGCGGAGGCGAGGCTGATGCGCCCCCCGTCCTCCTCTTCCCGAGCACCACGACGACCACGGCCTCGCCACCTTCCCGTTCCCCTCACGGTTGGCTCAGCCACCACGGGCTCTTGGGAAGGAGGGGCATGCTATCGAGCGGCGACCCTCGCCGCCACCGTCGAAGGACCGGGGTTCCCCTTCTCCATGGCGGGTGAGAGGAAGAAGCAGGAGCAGGGAAAGGCAAAGATGGAAGAGTGCGGAATGCCGTCCCCCTCCCTCTCCTTATAAAGGGGCGGGATCGGGGCTCGGCCGCCCCGCTCGGCCAATCCAAGCCACCAAAAGCACAGGGAATCAGGACCGACCCACTGCTCCAAGCAGCAACGGCCTGGTTCCCCACCTCCACCGCGTGACACCTGAAGCACATGGAGGGCGCGTGGCGAATGTGCAGAATCGAGGGGACGGGTGAAGCGACCCCTCCCGACCACGTGATTGTGGGGTATGGACGCCTCGAAGACCGTGACCAGGCCCAACTCAGTAAATGAGCCGCGCCTTTGCGCCTCTCCCCCTTCACGGGGAAGGCGCAGGCCGCCTCCTTTTCCATTAACTGTGATGTGACGCATGCGTGTGGGAACCGCCCCACGCATGACCCCCACGTCATGCATGACCCCCACGTCACGCACGGGTCGTGGGGAAGCGCAGCAGATGGGAAGATTTCACCATGGTAAAAAAACTGCCCCGCCTGCCCGCACACCGTTCTGGGCCTGGCCCAACAACGTGTTGCGCTTATGTGTGGCCCAGGCCTGGGGGCTCTTGTCGGTGTACATAAGTAGGGGCTCTCCCTTTTTACCCCTTTACTTGTGCACGGGCAGTCAGAGCCACGCGCCGCGGCCACACTTGGCAAGGCAAGGGAGGTGAACCAAGGTGGAATCAGAAGCACAAGACAAAGCAAAGCGACGCGAAGGCCAAGACACAAGGAGCAAAGGGACGGATCAGGTTCCCCCGGCAAGGTCCTTGCCGGGGCGGCCTCTGCGGCCCCGGTAAGACCCTTGCCGGGGCAGCCTTCCCCCAACACCAACGGAGCGAGCCACCCTTAAGCCCACGGTTTCCAACACCATCAAATGCGTTGGGCCAAGGCTCAGGAGGCACCTCCATGGTGGTATGCAGATCTTTGTGAAGACAAGGAACAAACACTCTTGATCAGAAGAGTAAGATACAACGAACCTCGAAAAGATCTTTGCCGAGGAAGCCCATGAGACCCCCGGCGAGGCCCTTGCCGGGGACGACCATGACGCCGCGGCAAGACCCCTGCCGGGGGCCCTGGCAAGACCCTTGCCGGGAACATTCGCGAGGCCACAGCCAGGCCCACACCCACCAAGCTTTCCATCGCCAAATCCATGCAGCTGCCAGCCCACCTGCCGGGCAGGCACCTGCGTGTCAATGTGGGGCTCCTCCGCCAACTCAGCACGTGCATACATGGTGGCATGCAGATCTTCCTGAAGGCTCCACCACCGCGCCACCTTGTGTTGCTTGCCTGTCTACATGGCACCACCGCCTCGCTGGCCCAGGCGTGTGTCAAGACAAGGCGAAGCGGCAGTAAAGCAAGGGGGACACGTCAGGGGCTCATTTAATGTGTTTTTCCCATAATGGCTAGCAATAAGCATAGCCACAGTACCCTGATGCCACTGTGGTGATCCCTTTTCCTATAAAAGGAGACCCAGGGCATCCAGGAGAAGGATTCGTACCCTTGGACAATTTACGCTTCCTGTAGCTAGTTCGATCTCCTCAAGAACACAGATATACAACCACCAAAGCAGGACTAGGGTATTACGCATCTCTGCGGCCCGAACCTGGGTAAACGATTCTTGTGCTAGTACTAACTGCTGATCCTGCTCTCCTCACCACTCCACTGCCCCGCAACCGTAGTAGGGATCCTCGTTGATCCCATAGGTGTTGTTCTCCACCGACAATCTGTCCCACCGAGTTGACATGTCAGTCCCACCGAAAAGCCTAACGTTGACATTTTGAACTGAATCGGTCTAACTGAGTTTTCTGATTCGGTCCCACCGAGTTTGGTGAATTGTGTGTAACAGTTAGATTTTGTGTGGAGGCTATATATACCCTTCGACCCACTCTTCATTCGTAGAGAGAGCTATCAAAACATGCCTACACTTCCAACATACATTTTCTGAGAGAGAACCACCTACTCATGTGTTGAGGTCAAGATATTCCATTCCAACCACATAAATCTTGATCTCTAGCCTTCTCCAAGTTGCTTTCCACTCAAATCATATTTCCACCAAATCCAAATCCGTGAGAGATAGTTGAGTGTTGGGGAGACTATCATCTAAAGCACAAGAGCAAGGAGTTCATCATCAACACACCATCTATTACCTTTTGGAGAGTGGTGTCTCCTAGATTGGTTAGGTGTCACTTGGGAGCCTCCGTCAAGATTGTGGAGTTGAACCAAGGAGTTTGTACAGGCAAGGAGATCGCCTACTTCGTGAAGATCTACCCTAGTGAGGCAAGTCCATCATGGGCGATGGCCATGATGGGATAGACAAGGTTGCTTCTTCGTGGACCCTTCGTGGGTGGAGCCCTCTATGGACTTGCGCAGCCGTTACCTTCCGTGGGTTGAAGTCTCCATCAACGTGGATGTACGATAGCACCACCTATCGGAACCACGCAAAAAATCTCCATGTCTACATTGCGTTTGCTCCCTCCAAACTCCTCCATTTACCTTCATATGCAATGTTTTACATTCCGCTGCTATACTATTAGACTTGCATGTGTAGGTTGATTGCTTGACTAGTTCTAAGTTGCTAAAAGCTGCCAAGACTTAAAATTGGGAAAAGGCTAGTTTTTTATTTGGTCAAGTAGTCTAATCACCCCCCTCTAGACATACTTTCGATCCTACAAGTGGTATCAGAGCTTTGGTCTCCATTTTCCTTGATTTCCATAGCTTTTGGTGATCATAGCCTTGGTTTCACAACCTAGGAGAGTATGGCATCTAGCGAGGGAAATTACCACCGTAGAGGTCCTTACTTTGATGGTACTAATTTTGCTAGTTGGAAGCATAAGATGAAAATGCATATTCTTGGACATAACCCCACCGTTTGGGCTATTGTGTGTATTGGCTTGCAAGGTGAATTCTTTGATGGGAGAGAACTGAATTGTGAAGCTAGTGCGGAAGAGTTGAAGATTCTGCAATATAATGCTCAAGCTTGTGATATCCTCTTCAACGGATTGTGCCCCAAAGAATTCAACAAAATCAGCCACCTTTAGAATGCAAAGGAAATTTGAGATACTTTGATTGATATGCACGAGGGTACCGACTCTGTCAAGGAATCCAAATTGGATGTGCTTCAAAGTCAACTTGACAAGTTCAGAATGAAGGATGGTGAAGGTGTCGCTGAAATGTACTCTAGGCTTGCTCTCATCACAAATGAGATTGCCGGCTTAGGAAGTCAAGAGATGACCGATAGATTCATCATCAAGAAGATCCTAAGAGCCTTGGATGGAAAATGTTATACCGTGTGCACATTGATCCAAATGATGCCCAATTACAAAGATCTCAAGCCAATGGAAGTCATTGGAAGAATTGTTGCTCATGAGATGTCACTCAAGGATAAGGAAGAGCTTCACAACAAGTCAAGTGGTGCTTACAAAGCCTCATGTGATACTCCTACATCATCAAGTGATAAACAAACCTTCAATGAGGAATTGAGCCTAATAGTGAAGAATTTCAACAAATTCTACAAGAGTAGAAGCAAGGAAAGAAGTTCCAAGTCAAGGTCCTACAATGACAAAAGATCTTCTAGTCGTGAGCGTAATTGCTACAATTGTGGAAGACCCGGACACTACTCCAATGAGTGTACGGCTCCCTACAAAAGAAAAGAAGATTCACCCAAAACGAGAAGTAGAAGAGAAGAATCACCACCAAGAGAGAGGAGGAGTAGAGATGATCGTTATGAATGAAGAACCTCTCGGAGAAGCAAGGATTCAGAAAGGAAGGGCAAATCATAAAGGAGCTACACAAAACTAAGACATCAAGCTCATGTTGGTGAATGCGTTTCCGGCTCTGACTCCGACCATCATTCGGAAAGAAGTTATTACTCAGACTCTGAATATACTCAAGATGAAGGTGTTGCCGGTCTAGCACTTGTGTCAACCAACTCCTATGACATATTTGACTCACCAAATGAAGGAATTGGAAGATGATTCATGGCTAAAGGCCCAAAGGTATCACACCCCGAGTATGTTGATTTCAATAGTGATGAAGATGACTTGATAGAGAAAGGTGTTTACAAGAGCCTTGCCGAAAGTAAGCAATTTGAGGAAATTGTATGCAAGCAAGGAAGGCACCGGAAGAATCAAGGTGTTGGTTTTGAATGAAAGTTAATGCAAATGGAGCTGAGTGGGAAGAAGATCAATACCCCAAGACGAAGTTTGTTCCTCAATACGAGAACTATGATCCTACTTCTTTCCAAGGGACACAAGCTCAAGATGATCTTCCACCATAAGACCACAAGCAAAAAGGCAAGGACATGCTTCAAGAGGAGATTGATGCATTTGAAGAAGCTCCTAAGGCCTTGGTCAAGTGGGTTCACAAGACTACATCAAGTTCTACTTCATTAAGTACGACTACAAATCAAAGGATTCCCATCAAGATGATGTGGATCCCGAAGAAGAAGAACTAAAGAGTTCTTGAGGGTGACTCCGCCAACATAATTAGCTCATATAATTTGGGAAAGGACAAGTGCAAACAACTTCCACATCATGCACTAGTTCAAGGAGTCACAAACCCTCTTGTTGGTAAGACAAGGGACAAGGTATTGAAAGTGCAACTCACTCCAATGGATTGCTCCAAATGATCTACATCAACATTGAGCATCCATATCTTCAACATCTACATGAAGTCATCATCGACAAAACCCAAGGTTGGTTCATCCCTCTTAGGGGGGATATCACATCTAGGGGGAGCTTTAGTCTAATCAATTGAGCTAAAGCAACACTAATGGTGTGAACACAACAGTGCTTTATGTAAAAGGGTAACCCCACTTGTGCTTAAACGATGAGTATGACCTATGATCAAATGTTCTCATTTGACTCCTAAGTCAATATACTCATATATAGATGACCTAGTCATCACCAATTGCTTGATAGATGCTAGAGTGTTTGTGCATGATTTGTCACATATTTCATTTGCCATTTTATTGAGTGAGCATGTTGATTGCATATTTTACTCATTCGAGGAAATCCACTTGTTGCTTTGATTGTTTGGTTTTTCTCTTTTGCCAAGTGGATAGACAAGAATGCCTAAGAACCTCCTCTAGCTATCTATGCTTTTGTCGTCTCAAACTCTATTCATGCTACATCACAAAGTTTGATCAAGTCAGATTCAAACCACTGTGTGTGAGGAGCACTCGGAGTCCCCGATTCGTCATAGACTTAAACTTCCAAAACCTCTCTGTGCATTTCGGTATGACCGATTCATCCACTTCTCGGTCACACCGAGTTTGAGTTCATCCAGGTCTTCAATCTCGGTGCAACCGATTTGAACTTTTCGGTCACACCGAGCTGTAGTAACCGCTTGCGATTCTGCATCTCGGTGCCACTGAGTTGTTCCACTCGGTCACACCGACAGGATCAGGATATATATACCCACGGGTGAGATTTTGGAAATTTCTTCATAACTCCTCAGCCCGCGTGTGTCCTGCTCTGCCGCCTCGGGTCTCCAGATCGTCTCCTCGTCTCCAGTGACACCCCGCCGCTGGTCTCTGTCGCCGTCAACGGGATTCTGCCCCGCCGTTGTCGCCGTAGCGAACTCCCGCCAAACTAGGGTATGAGTTCGATCAATTGTGTTATTTCCTTACTCTAATCCGTAGCACATTGCTTTGCCATGATCTTTACCAAGTATGAAATCAATCTATCTAGAGAAAACTCCCTTTAGGTTAGGTTTGATTCAAAAATTTAGTGTTAGGTTTCCGCCGAACTCATCCCGGACCGACCAAGTTGTAGAAATCGGTCTCACCGATTTGGCTTAGGCCATTGAACATGCGCTTTTCGGTCTGACCGAAAATTGCAAATCGGTGCAACCAATTTCAACTCTCTATGAAACCCTAGCAATCTCGGAGCCACCCAACTGTGACTCGGTCTGACCGAGTTCACTAGTTTAGACTCCAAAAGTTGCTTCGGTATCACCGAGTTTAACAAACTGGTAGCTCCAAAATGATTTCTGTGGAGAACTAAAACTAAGTTTTTGACTCATCTGTTTTGCAAAAACTCTGCACTTTGTGATGCTCATCCACTCTACCTCATCTATAACTATTCACAGGGTCTGCTGTCAACTTGCTTGCCAAGATGTCTGACCGGAGTGATAGCCAGAACAGATCAGAAGAGCAAGTGCACATGAGTGAGGGCACTAGTCCCTCTGGCAGCTATGATGAGGGCAGCAGGAGCACTCCAAGCAATTTGCCCAAGGCAGCCACTAGAACAAGGAAGAAGAGAACCTCAGACTCAGAGGATGAGGACTATGTGGCTACTGAGGAGGAAGTGAGATCCAAAAATAAAGTCTTAAAGAAGGAGTATGGCACAACTGCTGCAACCAAGCCAGGATTGCACAAGAAGGCACCTGCAAAGAGAGTCCCAATGTCCAAGGCCAGGGCCTCCACTCAGGAACCCTCCAAATCAACTGGGGGAGAGGATGCTGGTTAGGAAAAGAAAAACAAGGATAGAAAGAGGGGAAGATGGTGCCAGAAGGTGGACCCCATGGCTGAATTTGAGAGGCATTCTTCAGATGAAGAAGAGGAAGAGGAAGAGGATGCTGCTCTAGCACCCAAGACCCAAAAGCTCATGGGAGATGCTATCAAGTCAGTGGTTGGTCCATCAAAGACCAAAACTGCTCCCAAAGCTACCACTCAAACTCACGAGCCTTCTAAGCCCAAGAGAAGCCCAACAAGGCCCTAGTGCCTGAAGTTGAAGAAGAAGATGATGAAGCCCAAGTACTGAGAAAACTCAAACCAAAGATTCCAGACCACAATGACACTCATCCAGTGGCAGAGGACATAAACATCAGAAAGGATGCTAGACAGAGACTTTGGAGACAGTCTGATCCATATGCTGTAAGGAGGAAGACTGATGTTGACTACAGGTTCCACACTAAAGAACAACAAGATTTCTATGAGACTATTCTGCTTGACAAGAAGCCAATTGTTTGTGATATGAGATGGGTTGATCGGGAATACATTGATGAGAATGGGGATTATTTCCCAGGTGTACATGAAAGCTTCAAAGCTTGTGGAGTTGACAAGTTTGTTGGATAGAAGCTTACCAAATGGAATGATGATCTCATCATGCAATTCTACTCCACTGCTCATTTCTATGCAGATGGTAGGATTGTATGGATAGTTTGAGGCATACTTTGCTACCCAAGTCTGGAGATCACAAGATGATTAGAGGACATTCCATCAACCTGCTGCAGATATTTGATGTGCCACAAAAATTTAAGGTAATGAGTCTGATTGTAGAGATAATCAAAATGACAGTTGCTGATCAGAAAAGATCTTGTGGGTATGCTCCACACATTCAGGTGCTCATCAACTCCAAGATGGGAACATGCACTTACTTGTTGGACAAGGAGAGCATTTACCTTTGCACCCAGAACTTGAGGATAACACAGTGGTGATGAATGAGGATGATCCCACCTCAGAGCAAGCACAAGAAAAGAGAGCAAAGGTTAAGGCAGAAAAAGCTGCAAAGATGCCAAGTGTTGAGGAGGCATCTCAGGTATTCTTAAAAAGCAAGCAAGATCAGCTAGCTTATCTAATTCAAGCAACTTTCAGGATTGAGAAGGGCTTGGCCACCCAAACTCAGAATCAGGAGAGCTTGGAAAGGATTATTGAAACAAAGTTCTATGATCTTGATTTGAAAGTCACTGAGATACAGACTGTAGTTGAGAAGCTCCAGGAGGAAGTAGAGGAGAAGAAGGGGAACGCTACGACAGATGTTTTTCAGCGAGTGCCAAGAAGTCAGAGGTCAGTGATATGTCTCCAACGTATCTATAATTTTTTATTGTTCCATGCTATTATATTACCCGTTTTGGATGTTTATGGGCTTTATTTTACACATTTATATCATTTTTGGGACTAACCTACTAACCGGAGGCCCAGCCCGTATTGCTGTTTTTTGCCTATTCCAGTATTTCGAAGAAAAGGAATATCAAACGGAGTCCAAACGAAATGAAACCTTCGGGAGCGTGATTTTTTGAACGAACATGATCCAGAGGACTTGGAGTGCAAGCCAAGAAGCAGCCGAGGCGGCCACGAGGGTGGAGGGCGCGCCCACCCCTGTAGGGCGTGCCCCCTGTCTCGTGGGTCCCTCGGGCAGCCACCGACCTACTTCTTCCTCCTATATATACCCACGTACCCAGAAAACATCTAGGGAGCCAACGAAAAACAATTTCTACCGCCCCAACCTTCTGTATCCGCGAGATCCCATCTTGGAGCCTTCGCTGGTGCTCTGCCAGAGGGGGAATCGACCATGGAGGGCTTCTACATCAACACCATAGCCCCTCCGATGAGTTGTGAGTAGTTTACCACAGACCTTCGGGTCCATAGTTATTAGCTAGATGGCTTCTTCTCTCCTTTTGGATCTCAATACCATGTTCTCCCCCTCTCTTGTCGAGATCTATTCGATGTAACTCTTTTTGCGGTGTGTTTGTCAAGATCCAATGAATCGTGGGTTTATGATCAAGTTTATCTATGAGAAATATTTGAAATCTTCTCTGAATTCTTTTATGTATGATTGAGTAATCTTTGCAAGTCGCTTCGAATTATCAGTTTGGTTTGGCCTACTAGATTGATCTTTCTTGCAATGGGAGAAGTTCTTAGCTTTGGGTTCAATCTTGCGGTGTCCTTGCCCAGTGACAATAGGGGTTGCAAGGCACGTATTGTATTGTTGCCATCGAGGATAAAAAGATGGGGTTTATATCATATTGCATGAGTTTATCCCTCTACATCATGTCAGCTTTCTTAATGCGTTACTCTGTTCTTATGAACTTAATACTCTAGATGCATCTTTGGATAGCGGTCGATGTGTGGAGTAATAGTAGTAGATGCAGGCATGAGTCAGTCTACTTGTCACGGACGTGATGCCTATATACATGATCATTCCTAGATAATCTCATAATTATTAGCTTTTCTATCAATTGCTCGACAGTAATTTGTTCACCCACCGTAATACTTATGCTATCTTGAGAGAAGCCACTAGTGAAACCTATGGCCCCCGGGTCTATATTTTATCATATAAGCTTTCAATATACTTTTATTTGCATCTTTACTTTTCCAATCTATATTATAAAATACCAAAAATATATTTATCTTATCATACTATCTCTATTAGATCTCACTTTCGCAAGTGGCCGTGAAGGGATTGACAACCCCTTTATTGCGTTGGTGGCGAGTTCTTTGTTTGTTTGTGTAGGTGCGTGGGACTTTTGAGGAGCCTCCTACTGGATTGATACCTTGGTTCTCAAAAACTGAGGGAAATACTTACGCTACTATTGCTGCATCACCCTTTCCTCTTCAAGTAAAACCAACGCAAGCTCAAGAAGTAGCAAGAAGGATTTCTGGCGCCGTTGCCGGGGAGGCTTCCACCAAGTCAAGTCAAGATTCGACCTCCCGCCAACGTGTGATTTCTGGCGCCGTTGCCGGGGAGGTCTTTGCTCAAGTCAAGACATACCAAGTACCCATCACAAACTCATCTCCCTCGCATTTACAATATTTTCCATTTGCCTCTTGTTTTCCTGTCCCCCACTTCACCCTTGCCGTTTTATTCGCCCTTCTTCCGTTCGTCTTTTCGTTTACCTTAATGTCTTACTTGGCTCGTTTTCTCATTTGGTTGGAACAATTGTGTATTTATTACTAAACAAAGAAGCTAAGATCTATGGATCCTCATCCGCTTGCTAATCTTTTTAAGAGATCCAGTTATGATGAACCAATTGCTAGTTAATTTTGTGCACTAGATTATCTTTATGAAGTTTTGCTTGAAATTCGTGAATCTGAAAATTGTGATGAAGTACTTTATGAAGAGATTCACGATAACTCTTTGAATAAAAAAGCATGATTGCAATGATTTTACTATAAATTCTCTTGATGTCAATTGTGCTAATAATATGCAAAACCCTAAGCTTGGGGATGCTAGTTTTGCTATGTCTACTACTTGTTGCAATGATCATGATTGGGGTGATTCTTCTTATGATCTTGAAAATTTATTTAAGCCCCTTGATGATTATGAGATTGATAATAGTGTTTGCAATAATATTGAAAGTGGGTTTGGAAGAGTGTCAACTTTAGATCCCACATATTTGGATTTTGATCAATCTTATGAAATTTTAGATAAAAGTGGGCTTGGAGAGGTCATGACTTTAGTTAATGTTAATCCCACTATTTTGGAAGAGTGTCAACATCGCATGCATGTGGATCATGTTGAAAATATATTATGTGATAGCTATTTTGTTGAATTTGCTTACGATCCTACATGTAATTATTATGAGAGAGGAAAATATGGTTGTAGAAATTTTCATGTTACTAAATTACCTCTCTTCATGTTGAAATTGCTATCATCTCTTTGTTCTTCCTTGCATATGCTAGTTTTTTCTTGACTTGATAATTTGTTTACTTACAAGATGCCTATGCATATGAAGTATGTTAGACTTAAGTGTGTTTGCTGCATGTTTTATGATGCTCTCTTTATGCTTCAATTCTTGTCTTTCATGTGAGCATCATTGAAATCTCAATGCCTAGCTAAAAAGGCTTTAAAGAAAAGCGCTTGTTGGGAGACAACCCAATATTTTTGTTTGCTGTTATTCAATAAATTTTGCATCTACCTTCTGTTTAGATGTGTTTTTATGTTTTAATTAGTGTTTGTACCAAGTAGAACCTATAGGATAACCTATGGTGATAGTTAATTTGATTCTGCTGAAAAACAAAAACATTGTGCGCACGAGATTTTTTTTAGTAAATCACAGAAAAATGATTTTGCGTTGATTATTTTTGTTGTAGATCGATAGACAAGTTTTCCAGGACTTCCTATTTTGGTAGAATTATTGGAGTTCCAGAAAATTGTGTTAGTTACAGATTACTACAGACTATTCTGTTTTTGACACATTCTATTTTTTGTGTGTTGTTTGCTTATTTTGATACATCTATGGCTAGTAAAATAGTTTATAAACCATAGAGAAGTTGGAATAAAGTAGGTTTAACACCAATATAAATAAAGAATGAGTTCATTACAGTACCTTATGTGGTGGTTTTGCATTCTTTCACTAATGGAGCTTACGAGATTTCTGTTGAGTTTTGTGTTGTGAAGTTTTCAAGTTTTGGGTAAAGATTTGATGGACTACGGAATAAGGAGTGGCAAGAGCCTAATCTTGGGGATGCCCATGGCACCCCAATATATTCAAGAGTAGCCAAAAGCCTAAGCTTGGGGATGCCCCCGGAAGGCATCCCCTCTTTCTTCTTCGTTTATCAGTAACTTTACTTGGAGCTATATTTTTATTCGCCACATGATATGTGTTTTGCTTGGAGCGACGTGTATGATATTAGTATTTGCTTTTTAGTTTACCACAATCATCCTTGCTGTACACACCTTTTGGGAGAATCCCACTTGATTAGAATTTATTAGAATATGCTATGTGCTTCACTTATATCTTTTGAGCTTGATAGTTTCTGCTCTAGTGCTTCACTTATATCTTTTAGAGCATGGCGGTGGCTTAATTTTGTAGAAATTGCTAGTCTCTCATGCTTCACTTATATTATTTTGAGAGTCTCTTAGAACAGCATGGTATTTGCTATGGTTATAAAATTGGTCCTAGAATGGTTGGCATCCAAGTTGGGTATAATAAAAACTATTATAGAAAGTGAATTGGATGCTATGATCAATTTGATACTTGATAATTGTTTTGAGATATGGAGGTAGTGATATTAAAGTCATGCCAGTTGGGTGATTATGAATTTAAAAAATACTTGTGTTGAAGTTTGTGATTCCCGTAGCATGCACGTATGGTGAACCGCTTTGTGATGAAGTTGGAGCATAATTTATTTATTGATTGTCTTCCTTATGAGTGGCGGTCGGGGACGAGCGATGGTCTTTTCCTACCAATCTATCCCCCTAGGAGCATGCGCGTAATACTTTGTTTTTCATGACTTGTAGATTTTTGCAATAAGTATATGAGTTCTTTTGACTAATGTTGAGTCCATGGATTATACGCACTCTCACCCTTCCACTATTGCTAGCCTCTCTTGTGCCGCGCAACTTTCGCCGGTACCATACACCCACATATACCTTCCTCAAAACAGCCACCATACCTACCTATTATGGCATTTCCATAGCCATTTCGAGATATATTGCCATGCAACTTTCCACCGTTCCGTTTGTATGACACGCATCATCATTGTCATACTACTCTTTGCATGATCATGTAGTTGACATCGTATTTGTGGCAAGCCCACCTTCATAATTTTCATACATGTCACTCTTGATTCATTGCATATCCCCACACCGCCGGAGGCATTCATGTAGAGTCATATCTTGTTCTAAGTTTTGAGTTGTAATCTTGAGTTGTAAGTAAATAAAAGGGTGATGATCTTCATTATTAGAGCATTATCCCAGTGAGGAAAGGATGATGGAGACTATGATTCCCCCACAAGTCGGGATGAGACTTCGGACTTTACAAAAGAAAAAAAAGAAAAAAAAAAGAGAAATAAGAGATTGAAGAGAAAAAAAGAGGAAAAGAAAAAAAGGAATAAGAGAGAAAAAAATGAGAGAAAAAGAGAGAAGGGACAATGATACTATCCTTTTACCACACTTGTGCTTCAAAGTAGCACCATGATCTTCATGATAGAGAGTCTCCTATGTTGTCACTTTCATATACTAGCGGGAATTTTTCATTATAGAACTTGGCTTGTATATTCCAATGATGGGCTTCCTCAAAATGCCCTAGGTCTTCGTGAGCAAGCGAGTTGGATGCACACCCACTTAGTTTCTTTTGAGCTTTCATACATTTATAGCTCTTGTGCATCCGTTGCATGGCAATCCCTACTCACTCACATTGATATCTATTAATGGGCATCTCCATAGCCCGTCGATACGCCTAGTTGATGTGAGACTATCTTCTCCTTTTTGTCTTCTCCACAACCACCATTCTATTCTACATATAGTGCTATGTCCATGGCTCACGCTCATGTCTTGCGTGAAAGTTGAAAAAGTTTGAGATTGCTAAAGTATGAAACAATTTCTTGGCTTGTCATCGGGGTTGTGCATGATTAAATACTTTGTGTGATGAAGATAGAGCCTAGCAAGACTATATGATTTTGTAGGGATAACTTTCTTTAGCCATGTTATTTTGAGAAGACATGATTACTTTGATTAGTATGCATGAAGTATTACTATTTCTTATGTCAATATGAACTTTTATTTTGAATCATTTGGATCTGAACATTCATGCCACAATAAATAAAATTACATTGATAATTATGCTAGGTAGCATTCCACATCAAAAATTCTGTTTTTATCATTTACCTACTCGAGGAAGAGCAGGAATTAAGCTTGGGGATGCTTGATACGTCTCCAACGTATCTATAATTTTTTATTGTTCCATGCTATTATATTACCTGTTTTGGATGTTTATGGGCTTTATTTTACACATTTCTATCATTTTTGGGACTAACCTACTAACTGGAGGCCCAGCCCATATTGCTGTTTTTTTTGCCTATTTCAGTATTTCGAAGAAAAGGAATATCAAACGGAGTCCAAATGGAATGAAACCTTCGGGAGCGTGATTTTTGGAACGAATGTGATCCAGAGGACTTGGAGTGCAAGCCAAGAAGCATACGAGGCGGCCACGAGGGTGGAGGGTGCGCCCACCCCAGTAGGGCGCGCCCCCTGTCTCGTGGGCCCCTCGGGCGGCCACCGACCTACTTCTTCCTCCTATATATACCCACGTACCCCGAAAACATCCAGGGAGCCAACGAAAAACAATTTCCACCACCATAACCTTCTGTATCCGCGAGATCCCATCTTGGAGCCTTCACCGGCGCTCCCACGGAGGAATCGACCATGGAGGGCTTCTACATCAACACCATAGCCCCTCCGATGAGTTGTGAGTAGTTTACCACAGACCTTCGGGTCCATAGTTATTAGCTAAATGGCTTCTTCTCTCTTTTTGGATCTCAATACCATGTTCTCCCCCTCTCTCGTCGAGATCTATTCGATGTAACTCTTTTTGCGGTGTGTTTGTCGAGATCCGATGAATCGTGGGTTTATGATCAAGTTTATCTATGAGAAATATTTGAAATCTCCTCTGAATTCTTTTATGTATGATTGAGTTATCTTTGCAAGTCTCTTCGAATTATCAGTTTGGTTTGGCCTACTAGATTGATCTTACTTGCAATGGGAGAAGTGCTTAGATTTTGGTTCAATCTTGTGGTGTCCTTACCCAGTGACAATAGGGGTTGCAAGGAACGTATTGTATTGTTGCCATCGAGGATAAAGAGATGGGGTTTATATCATATTGCATGAGTTTATCCCTCTACAGCATGTCATCTTTCTTAATGTGTTACTCTGTTCTTATGAACTTAATACTCTAGACGCATGCTGGATAGCGGTCGATGTGTGGAGTAATAGTAGTAGATGCAGGCAGGAGTCGGTTTACTTGTCATGGACGTGATGCCTATATACATGATCATGCCTACATATTCTCATAATTATTCGCTTTTCTATCAATTGCTCGATAGTAATTTGTTCACCCACCGTAATACTTATGCTATCTTGAGAGAAGCCACTAGTGAAACCTATGGTCCCCGGGTCTATCTTTTATCATATATGCTTTCAATCTATTTTTATTTGCATCTTTACTTTTCCAATCTATATTATAAAATACCAAAAATATATTTATCTTATCATACTATCTCTATCATATCTCACTTTCGCAAGTGGCCGTGAAGGGATTGACAACCCCTTTATTGCGTTGGTTGCGAGTTCTTTGTTTGATTGTGTAGGTGCGTGGGACTTTTGAGGAGCCTCCTACTGGATTGATACCTTGGTTCTCAAAAACTAAGGGAAATACTTATGCTACTATTGCTGCATCACCCTTTCCTCTTCAAGGAAACCAACGCAAGCTCAAGACGGAGCAGTCAGCTGCAGTGCCAGTGCCAGATACTAGAGCCACTACATCAGCACCAGCAACAATAGCTTTAGTGCCAAATACTTGGAGTTCTCTCTACACCTCCTCCTGAAGACCAAGACTGAGAGACGCATAGCACTACGCATTTTCAAACTTTTTGGTAACTTGTTGCCAAAGGGGGAGAAATGTATAGATCATTGGCTTTGTGAGAGAGTGTTGCTTTCTTTGCCTCTCTTTAATTTTGGTTGAATTTTTGTTTGTGCTCGTTTGTTACATTATGTCTATATGTGAGATACTTATATGATCATGTGTTTGATCATATCATACATTAATGTTTGCTTGGATGATGTTATCTTGTATATTCCTATATGATCATTCACTTTGCTTGGTGATGAGTGCATGTTTTAATTCCTATCAATTTGAGCGCTCCACCAAGATGTATGTGACATGGAAGAGTAACCCATGATATCCTAATCGATTGTGCATTTGCATTCAAAAGAAAATTTTAAATAATGCACAAATTTAGGGGGAGCTCTTTCTTATCACATACTTCTCAAAGCGACGATGTATTTAAATCTTGTCTTTTGTCGAAGCTTTGATCTATATGTTGTCATCAATTACCAAAAAGGGGGAGATTGAAAGTGCAACTATCCCTGGGTGGTTTTGGTAATTACTAACAACATATAGCTCATTGAACTAATGCTATTCCAAGATGATCATTTCAGAAAGTTCAATGATTGGCATGGCATGGATTAGGAATGTGGACCCCTCAAAATGCTAAGGACACATATTGGCTCAAGCTCAAGACTCTACATTTTCATTTAAGTGCTCCAAGGTCACATTGAGTCCATAGGAAAAGCCAATACTATTAAAAGGGGATGAAGTGTTGCCTAATGGCTTACTTGCTCAAAATGCTTAGTGATATGCTCCAAAAGCCCTCAACCACTTTCTCATATCCAATTATGTCCCAAACCTAAAGTCAAACTTGGCCCTACTGATTTGATCTATCCGGCGCCACCGAGTTCATTTCACATAGCCACTGTCAGAAACCCTAGTCATAACCGATAGGGATCTCGGTCTCACCGAGATGGGATTGCAAACTCTCTATTTCCCTTCGTAACATTGCGGTCTAACCGAGATGAGCGATCGGTCCCACCGAGTTTGCAATGCAAACTCTCTGTTTCCCCTTCGAAACATTTTGGTCTCACCGAAATGAGCAAATCGGTCCCACCAAGTTTGCCTGACCAACTCTCTAGTTAGCTTATTACCAAAGTCGGTCCCACCGAGTTTGAGTAATCGGTCTCACCGAAACTACGTTATGCCCTAGCCCTAATGAAATCGGTCCCACCGAGTTGACATGTCGGTCCCACCGAAAAGCCTAACGTTTACATTTTGAACTGAATCGGTCTGACTGAGTTTTCTGATTCGGTCCCACCGAGTCTGGTGAATTATGTGTAACGGTTAGATTTTGTGTGGAGGCTATATACACCCTTCCACCCACTCTTCATTCGTAGAGAGAGCTATCAGAACAAGCCTACACTTCCAATATACATTTTCTGAGAGAGAACCACCTACTCATGTGTTAAAGTCAAGATATTCCATTCCAACCACATAAATCTTGATCTCTATCCTTCTCCAAGTTGCTTTCCACTCAAATCATCTTTCCACCATATCCAAATCCATGAGAGAGAGTTGAGTGTTGGGGAGACTATCATTTGAAGCACAAGAGCAAGGAGTTCATCATCAACACACCATCTATTACCTTTTGGAGAGTGATGTCTCCTAGATTGGCTAGGTGTCACTTGGGAGCCTCCGTCAAGATTGTGGAGTTGAACCAAGGAGTTTGTACAGGCAAGGAGATCGCCTACTTCGTGAAGATCTATCCTAGTGAGGCAAGTCCTTCGTGGGCGATGGCCATGATGGGATAGACAAGGTTGCTTCTTCGTGGACCCTTCGTGGGTGGAGCCCTTCGTGGACTCGCGCAAACGTTACCCTCCGTGGGTTGAAGTCTCCATCAATGTGGATGTACGATAGCACCACCTATCGGAACCACGCCAAAAATATCTGTGTCTACATTGCATTTGCTCCCTCCAAACTCCTCCCTTTACCTTCATATGCAATGTTTTACATTCCGCTGCTATACTCTTAGACTTGCATGTGTAGGTTGATTGCTTGACTAGTTCTAAGTTGCTAAAATCTTCCAGGACTTAAAATTGGGAAAAGGCTAGATTTTTATTTGGTCAAGTAGTCTAATCACCACCCCCCTCTAGACATACTTCCGATCCTACAAGGAGCAACTCCGGACGTTGTGAACGTCTGGCAGAGCAAAGCTGATGACTACTCGATAGTTCAGTGTGCCATGCTTTACGGCTTAGAACCGGGACTTCAACGATGTTTTGAACGTCATGGAGCATATGATATGTTCCAGGAGTTGAAGTTAATATTTCAAGCAAATGCCCAGATTGAGAGATATGAAGTATCCAATAAGTTCTACAACTGCAAAATGGAGGAGAATAGTTCTATCAGTGAACATTTACTCAGAATGTCTTGGTACCACAACCACTTGACTCAACTGGGAGTTAATCTTCCTAATGATAGTGTCATTGACAGAGTTCTTCAATCACTACCACCAAGCTACAAAATATTCATTATGAACTATAATATGCAAGTGATGAACTAGACTATTCCCGAGCTCTTTGCAATGCTAAAGGCTGCGGAGGTAGAAATCAAGAAGGAGCATCAAGTGTTAATGGTTAACAAGACCACTAGTTTCAAGAAAAAGGGCAAATGGAAGAAGGGGAACTTCAAGAAGAACGGCAAGCAAGTTGCTGCTCAACTGAAGAAGCCCAAGTATGGACCTAAGCCTGAGATTGAGTGCTTCTATTGCAAATGGACTGGTCACTAGAAGTGGAACTGCCCCAAATATTTGGCGGATAAGAAGGATGGCAAAGCAAAAGGTATATTTGGTATACATGTTATTGATGTGTACCTTACTAATGCTCGCAGTAGTGCTTGTATATTTGGTACTGGTTCTGTTGCTCATATTTGCAACTCGAAATAGGGGCTATGGATTAAGCGAAGATTGGCTAAGGACGAGGTGACGATGCACGTGGGAAATGGTTCCAAAGTCGATGTGATCACCGTCGGCATGCTACCTCTACATCTACCTTCGGGATTAGTTTATTAGATATGGTGCGATCTATGATGTCTCTTATTGATTTACCGCTATCGTTTCGGGGTTATGCTTTAGATACGGCTGCATTCACGTTAAATAGGGCACCATCTAAATCCGTTGAGACGACACCATATGAACTGTGGTTTGGCAAGAAACCCAAGTTGTCGTTTGTTAAAGTTTGGGGCTGCGATGCTTATGTGAAAAAGTTCAACCTGATAAGCTCGAACCCAGATCGGAGAAATGTGTCTTCATAGGATACCCAAAAGAGACTGTTGGGTACACCTTCTATCACAGATCCGAAGGCAAAATATTTGTTGCCAAGAATGGATCCTTTCTGGAGAAGAGTTTCTCTCGAAAGAAATGAGTGGGAGGAAAGTAGAAATTGATGAGGTAATTGTACCCGCTCCCTTATTGGAAAGCAGTTCATCACAGAAATCAGTTCCAGTGATTCCTACACCAATTAGTGAGGAAGCTAATGATGATGATCATGAAACTTCTGATCAAGTTACTACCGAACCTCGTAGGTCAACCAGAGTAAGATCCGCACCAGAGTGGTACGGTAATCTTGTTCTAGAAGTCATGTTACTTGACCATGACGAACCTACAAACTATGAGGAAGCGATGATGAGCCCAGATTCCGTGAAATGGCTTGAGGCCATGAAATCTGAGACGGGATCCATGTATGATGACAAAGTGTGGACTTTGGTTGACTTTCCCGATGATCGGCAAGCCATATGAATAAATGGATCTTCAAGAAGAAGACTGACGCTGACGGTAATGTTACTGTCTACAAAGCTCGACTTGTTGCGAAAGGTTTTTGACAAGTTCAAGGAGTTGACTATGATGAGACCTTCTCACCCGTGGCGATGCTTAAGTCTTTCCGAATCATGTTAGCAATTGCCGCATTTCATGATTATGGAATTTGGCAAATGGATGTCAAAACTACATTCCTTAATGGATATCTTAAAGAAGAGTTGTATATGATGCAACCAGAAGGTTTTGTCGATCCAAAAGGTGCTAACAAAGTGTGCGAGCTCTAGGATCCATTTATGGACTGGTGCAAGCCTCTCGGAGTTGGAATATATGCTTTGATAGTGTGAGCAAAGCATATGGTTTTATACGGACTTTTGGAGAAGCCTGTATTTACAAGAAAGTGAGTGGGAGCTGTGTAGCATTTCTGATATTATATGTGGTTGATATATTGTTGATCGGAAATGATACGGAATTTCTGGATAGAATAAAAGGATACTTGAATAAGAATTTTTCAATGAAAGACCTCGGTGAAGCCGCTTATATATTGGGCGTCAAGATCTATAGAGATAGATCAAGACGCTTAATTGGACTTTCACAAAGCACATACCTTGATAAGATTTTGAAGAAGTTCAAAATGGATCAAGCAAAGAAAGGGTTCTTGCCTGTGTTACAAGGTGTGAAGTTGAGTCAGACTCAATGCCCGACCACTGCAAAAGATAGAGAGAAAATGGAAGTCATTCCCTATGCTTCAGCCATAGGTTCTATCATGTATGCAATGCTTTGTACCAGACCTGATGTGTGCCTCGTTATTAGTTTAGCAGGGAGGTACCAATGTAATCCAGGAGTGGATCACTAGACAACGGTCAAGAACATCCTGAAATACCTGAAAAGGACTAAGGATATGTTTCTCGTTTATGAAGGTGACAAAGAGCTCATCATAAATGGTTACGTCGATGCAAGCTTTGACACTAATACGGATGACTTTAAGTCACAAACCGGATACATATTTATATTGAATGGTGGAGCTGTCAGTTGGTACAGTTCTAAACAGGGCGTCGTGGCGGGATCTACGTGTGAAGCGGAGTACATAGCTGCCTCGAAAGCAGCAAATGAAGGAGTCTGGATGAAGGAGTTCATATCCGATCTAGGTGTCATACCTAGTGCATCGGGTCCAATGAAAATCTTTTGTGGCAGTATGGTGCAATTGCCTTAGAAAAGGAATCCAGATTTCACAAGAGAACCAAGCACATCAAGAGACGCTTCAATTCCATCCGCGATCAAGTCAAGGAGGGAGACATAGAGATTTGCAAAATACATACGGATCTGAATATTGCAGACCCGTTGACATAGAGGGTGTTAGAAATCATTACTATGTAATATAGATTATTGACTCTAGTGCAAGTGGGAGACTGAAGGAAATATGCCCTAGAGGCAATAATAAAGTTGTTATTTATATTTCCCTATATCATGATAAATTTTTATTATTCATGCTAGAATTGTATTAACCGGAAACTTAATACATGTGTGAATACATAGACAAACAGACTGTCCCTAGTATGCCTCTAGTTGACTAGCTCATTATTCAAAGATGGGTTAGTTTCTAAGCCATAGACATGTGTTGTCATTTGATGAACGGGATCACATCATTAGAGAATGATGTGATGGACAAGACACATCAGTTAGCTTAGCACTATGATCATTTAGTTTTTTTCTATTGCTTTCTTCATGACTTATACATGTTCCTATGACTATGAGATTATGCAACTCCCGAATACCGGAGGAACACTTAGTGTGCTATCAAATGTCACGACGTAACTGGGTGATTATAAAGATGCTCTACAGGTGTCCCCGATGGTGTTTGTTGAGTTGGCATAGGTCAAGATTAGGATTTGTCACTCCGATTGTCGGAGAGGTATGTCTGGGCCCTCTCGGAAATGCACATCACTGTAAGCCTTGCAAGCAATGTGACTAATGAGTTAGTTGCGGGATGATGCATTACGGAACGAGTAAAGAGACTTCCCGATAACGAGATTGAACTAGGTATGGTGATACCAACGATCGAATCTCGGGCAAGTAACATACCGATGACAAAGGGAACAACGTATGTTGTTATGCGGTTTGACCGATAAAGATATTCATAGAATATGTAGGAGCCAATATGAGCATCCAGGTTCTGCTATTGATTATTGACCGGAGAGGTCTCTTGGTCATGCCTACATAGTTCACGAACCCATAGGGTTCGCATGCTTAACGTTTGATGACGATTCGTATTATGAGTTTATGTGATTTGATGTACCGAAGGTTGTTCAGGGTCCCGGATGAGATCACTGATGTGACGAGGAGTCTCGGAATGGTCGAGACATAAAGATTTATATATTGTACCATGTTATTCGGACACCGGAAGTGTTCCGGATAGTTTCGGATAAAACCGGAGTATCAGAGTGGTTACCGGAACCCCCCGAGAAGCTATTGGGCCTCATGGGCCTTAGTGGAGAAGAGAGAGGGCCATCCAGGAGGTGGCGCCCCCCCTTGCCCCAATCTGAATAGGACAAGGGGAGGGGCGGCGCCCCCCTCCTTCCTTCTCTCCTACTCCTCCTTCCCCCTTCTCCTTGTGGAAGTAGGTGCTACCTGTTGAGCATGCGTTGGTTTTCCCTTGAAGAGGAAAGGGTGATGCAGCAAAGTAGCGTAAGTATTTCCCTCAGTTTTTGAGAACCAAGGTATCAATCCAGTAGGAGACTACACGCAAGTCGCCTAGTACCTGCACAAACAAATAAGAACCTTGCAACCAACTGATAAAGGGGTTGTCAATCCCTTCACGGCCACTTGCAAAAGTGAGATCTGATTAGGATAATAAGATAATATTTTTGTTGTATAGATTGGAAAATTAATGATTGCAAAATAAACAGCGACAGAAATAACTAGTTGACGGGAAACTTATATGATGTAAAATAGACCCGGGGACCATATGTTTCACTAGTGGCTTCTCTCAAGATAGCATATTTTACTTTTGTGAACAAATTACTGTCGAGCAATTGATAGAAAAGAGCATAGTTATGAGAATATCTAGGCATGATCATAAACATAGGCATCACGTCCGTGTCAAGTAGACCGAAATGATTCTGCATCTACTACTATTACTCCACACATCGACCGCTAACCAGCATGCATCTAGAGTATTAAGTTCATAAGAATAGAGTAACGCGTTAAGAAAGATGACATGATGTAGAGGGATAAACTCAAGCAATATGATATAAACCCCATCTTTTTATCCTCGAAGGCAACAATACAATACGTGCCTTGCTGCCCCTCATCCTTTGGGAAAGGACACCGCAAGATTGAACCCAAAGCTAAGCACTTCTCCCATTGCAAGAAAGATCAATCTAGTAGGCCAAACTAAACTGATAATTCGAAGAGACTTGCAAAGATATCAAATCATGCATATAAGAATTCAGAGAATAATCAAATATTGTTCATAGATAATCTTGATCATAAACCCACAATTCATCGGATCTCGACAAACACACCGCAAAAAGAATTACATCGAATAGATCTCCAAGAGAATCGAGGAGAACTTTGTTTTGAGATTCAAAGAGAGAGAAGAAGCCATCTAGCTAATAACTATGGACCCGAAGGTCTGTGGTAAACTACTCACGCTTCATTGGAGAGGCTATGGTGTTGATCTAGAAGACCTCCATGGTCGATTCCCCCTCCGGTAGATCACCGGCAAAGGCCCCAAGATGGGATCTCACGGGTACAGAAAGTTGCGGCGGTGGAAAAGTGGTTTCGTGGCTCCCCCCCCCCCCACCCCCGATGTTTTCAGGGTATGAGAGTATATATAGGCGAAAGAAGTAGGTCGGTTGAGCCACCAGGGGCCCACGAGGGTGAGGGCGCGCCTACCCCCCTGGGCGCGCCCTCCTACCTCGTGGCCGCATTGTTGCTTCCTTGACTCCACTCAAATCTCCTGGATTGCGTTTGTTCCAAAAAATATCCCCGCGAAGGTTTCGTTCCGGTTGGACTCCGTTTGATATTCCTTATCTATGAAACACTGAAATAGGCAAAAAAAAATAGCAACTGGCCCTGGGCCTCTGGTTAATAGGTTAGTGCCAAAAATAATATAAAATAGCATATTAAAGCCCATTAAACATCCAAAACAGATAATATAATAGCATGGAACAATAAAAAATTATAGATACGTTGGAGACGTATCAGTAGGAAGGGGGGGTGAATCCTACTTGGAGTAGGACTCCCCCCCCCCTTGGGCGCGCCTCCCCTGGCCGGCCTCCTCCTCCCTCCCTCCTTTATATATAGGGGAGGGGGGCACCCCATAGACACACAAGTTGATCTTTAGCCGTGTGCGGTGCCCCCCTCCATAGTTTTCCACCTCGGTCATATTGTCGTAGTGCTTAGGCGAAGCCCTACGTCGGTAACTTGATCATCACCGTCACCATGTCGTCGTGCTGAGGAAACTCTCCCTCGGCCTCAACTGGATCAAGAGTTCGAGGGACTTCACCGAGCTGAACGTGTGCAGATCACAGAGGTGCCGTGCATTCGGTACTTGGATCGGTTGGATCGCGAAGACGTTCGACTACATCAACCGCGTTACTAAACGCTTCCGCTTTCGGTCTACGAGGGTACGTGGACACACTCTCCCCGCTCATCGCTACGCTTCTCATAGATAGATCTTGCGTGATCGTAGGAAATTTTTGAAATACTACGTTCCCCAACACCCATGATAGCCCAATACTTCCCTGGGGGGTTCCGATAACCCCTCGATACTCCGGAAAAATACCCGAATCACTCGGAACCATTCCGATGTCCAACTATAACCTTCCAATATATGAATCTTTACCTCTCGACCATTTCTAGACTCCTCGTCATGTCCGTGATCTCATCCGGGAATCCGAACAAATTCGGTCACCAAAACACATAACTCATAATACAAATCATCATCAAACGTTAAGAGTGCGGACCCTACAGGTTCAATAACTATGTAGACATGACCGAGACACATCTCCGGTCAATAACCAATAGCGGAACCTGGATGCTCATATTGGCTCCTACATATTCCACGAAGATCTTTATCGGTCAAACCGCAGAACAACATACGTCATTCCCTTTGTCATCGGTATGTTACTGGCCCAAGATTCGATCATCGGTATCATCATACCTAGTTCAATCTTGTTACCGTCAAGTCTCTTTACTCATTAAGTAATGCATCAAACCATAACTAACTCATTAGTCACATTGCTTGCAAGGCTCATAGTGATGTGCACTACCGAGAGGGCCTAGAGATACCTCTCCGATCAGGGGCGGTGGCAGGATTTGGACATGAGGGGAGCGAAAAGCCAATGTTAACACAACTCATGGAATGTCACGATATTTTAAGTCACATGATAGTCTGATGATAAATCATAAAAACGTATGTTTGGAACTACAAAAGCATGTTTCGTTTTCTATTAACTTATATTGAACTCTACGACCACTAGCGTTTAACAAGTTGATAATGGAACTTCTGCAATTTTCACAAATATAGACAATCATGTAATGTTGAAGGAAATCGTCTTTATTTTCTTTCGAGAATGTGTCTTAACTAGTTTCAAGGAGAAAGGGTTTGTTCGGTTGTCAGGGTTGACACAGGAAGATGTACGACCAACCGTAGTAATCTATCATTAGTTGAATATGTAATAGTAGTTAACTTGTTTAGAATTATCCAGCGGTCAAATCGACATGTGAGGTCAAGATTTTAAACTCTAGATGGTTGCAAACATCCAACTAGAAAAGGGCAAGTTGATACTCTAACTGAGCCATCTTGACTAGATAAGACTACATGATGATAGATCCATCATGATGCACATATTAGACATGTCAAATAACTCAGGGCCAGGCTCCGAAAATGCACAAAGTGTCAAGAGCTCTATTTTATATGCAATGCTAAGTACTCCTTCCGTTCCTAAAAAATTGTCCTTTTAGAGATTTTAACAAGTGACTACATACGGAGCAAAATGAGTGAATCTACATTCTAAAATATGCCTACATACATCTGTATGTGGTAGTCCATTTGAAATCTCTAGAAGGACAAATATTTAGGAATGGAGGGAGTAATGACCAAGATCTTAATTCATGGAAAAAATATTAATAGATACTAGTGTGTAGTGGTACCTGTTGCCAATGTCTTCAATCTGGTCACCTGGCTAACGAGGTTGTATTCTGACGATCTGATCCACGTGCGTCTAAATGTACGCAGATAGCAGACTGCACTGGATGTTGTCGTCTCTGCGACCATCAGATGGTCGTCGCCCTTAGCAGGACACGCACGATGGAGGATGCCTTGAGTGGTGGCCGACGACAATGGCAAAAGCCGTAAGCAGTCAATACGCACCTAGACCAGTCAATCGGATGGATCACATTATCTAGATTGTCCAGAGCCGAAACAATAGCCAGACACGACCATGCCCTACATATGTATGGGCTATTGGGCTTAAATCTTCCATATTCAGTGTAATACTAGTTTCTATACAGGCTTAATGATGCAATTATCTGCGGTCATTAGCAATGTACAGTACACAACCTGCTAAAATCGGTTGAGGGGGCGAGCGATTGGCAGGGGTCTAGCCCCTGCTCTCCCCCTTTCTCTGACCCTGTCTCCTATACACAGAGTGACAAATCCTAATCTTCATCTATGCCAACCCAACAAACAAATGTAGAGCGTCTTTATAATCACCCAGTTACGTTGTGACGTTTGATAGCACACAAGGTGTTCCTCCGGTACTCGGGAGTTGTATAATCTCATAGTCAAAGGAATATGTATAAGTCATGAAGAAAGCAATAGTAATAGAACTTAAAGATCATTATGCTAAGCTAACGGATGGGTCTTGTCCATCACATCATTCTCCAAATGATGCGATTCCGTTCATCAAATGACAACACATGTCTATGGTCAGGAAACTTAACCATCTTTGATTAACGAGCTAGTCAAGTAGAGGGATACTATGGACACTCTGTTTGTCTATGTATTCACACATGTACTAAGTTTCCGGCTAATACAATTCTAGCATGAATAATAAATATTTATCATGATATAAGGAAATATAAATAACAACTTTATTATTGCCACTAGGGCATATTTCCTTCAGTCTCCCACTTTCACTAGAGTCAATAATCAAGATTACATAATAATGATTCTAACACCCATGGAGTCTTGGTGTTGATCATGTTTTGCTCGTGGAAGAGGCTTAGTCCACGGGTGTGCAACATTCAGATCCATATATATTTTGCAAATCTCTATGTCTCCCTCCTTGACTTGATCGCGGATGGAATTGAAGCATCTCTTGATGTGTTTGGTTCTCTTATAAAATCTGAATTCCTTCGCCAAGGCAATAGCTCCAGTATTGTCACAAAAGATTTTCATTGGACCCGACGCACTAGGTATAACACCTAGATCGGATATGAACTTCTTCATCTAGACTCCTTTATTTGCTGCTTCCGAAGCAGCTATGTACTCCGCCTCACACGTAGACCCCGCCACGACGCTCTGTTTGGAAATGCACCAACTGACAGCTCCACCATTCAATATAAATACCTATTCGGTTTGCGACTTAGAGTCATCCGGATCAGTGTCAAAACTTGCATCAACGTAATTACGGCAAGCTCTTTGTCACCTCCATAAACGAGAAACATATCCTTAGTCCTTTTCAGGTATTTCAGGATGTCCTTGACCGCTGTCCAATGATCCACTCCTGAATTACTTTGGTACCTCCCTGCTAGTCTTATAGCAATGCACATATCAGATCTGGTACACAGCATTGCATACATGATAGAACCTATGGCTGAGGCATAAGGAATGACTTTCATTTTCTCTCTATCTTCTGCAGTGGTCGGGCATTGAGTCTGACTCAACTTCACACCTTGTAATACAGGCAAGAACACTTTCTTTGACTAATCCATTTTGAACTTCTTCAAAAGTTTGTCAAGGTATGTGCTTTGTGAAAGTCCAACTAAGCGTCTTGATCTATCTCTATAGATCTTGATGCCTAATATATAAGCAGCTTCACCGAGGTCTTTCATTGAAAAACTCTTATTCAAGTATCCTTTTATGCTATCCAGAAATTCTATATCATTTCCAATCAACAATATGTCATCCACATATAATATTAGAAATGCTATAGAGCTCCCACTCACTATCTTGTAAATACAAATTTCTCCAAAAGTCTGTATAAAATCATATGCTTTGATCACACTATCAAAGCGTATATTCCAACTCCGAGAGGCTTGCACAAGTCCATAAATGGATCGCTGGAGCTTGCACACTTTGTTAGCACCTTTAGGATCGACAAAACCTTCTGTTTGCATCATATACAGCTCTTCTTTAAGATATCCATTAAGGAATGCAGTTTTGACATCCATTTGCCAAATTTCATAATCATAAAATGCGGCAATTGCTAAAGTGTTTCGGACAGACTTAAGCATCACTACGGGTGAGAAGGTCTCATCATAGTTGTCAATGTCAAAACCGGCGGATCTCGGGTAGGGGGGCCCGAACTATGCGTCTAAGGTTGATGGTAATAGGAGATAGGGGACACAATGTTTACCCAAGTTCGGGCCCTCTCTATGGATGTAGTACCCTACTTCCTGCTTGATTGATCTTGATGAATATGAGTATTACAAGAGTTGATCTACCACGAGATCGTAATGGCTAAAACCCTACAAGTCTAGCATGTATGACTATGATTATGATAATTCATCCTCTACGGATTAAGCCCTCCGGTTTATATAGACACCCGAGTGGACTAGGGTTGTACAAAGTCGGTTACAGAGAAAGGAATCTTCATACTTGGATGCTAAGCTTGCCTTCCACGCCAAGGAGCACTACAAAAAAATACACTTCCGTGATGATACGTGTTTGTCACAGTAGGTCGCATTTTTTGTCATGCATGTACATCCATGACGATTTTATGACAGAATCAAGATAGTCATACCTGTCTTTGTCGTCAGAGAAGTGTTTCATGACATTACCAAAATTATCATCACTGTCCACTTCCATGACGATAAATCGCGCGTCACAGAAGTGCTTTCGTCAAGGGTGACCGACACGTGGCATCCACCGTAACGGAATGTCGTTAAGCTGTCGGGTCGGGTTTTGGATCAGATAACCCGTTAATGTACCCGACCAATGGGGATTTTCCACGTGTAAAATCATCATTGGCTGGAGGAAACACGTGTCGGCTCATCGTTGGGACAGATGTCATCCACTCATTGGACAGAAGGCGCCTATGATACGTTGACACGTGGCATGGCCCAACAGAGGCCCATTCCTGTGAAAAGGCCGGCCCGTTTGACTTGGTCAAAAGGTGACGGGCCGGCCCATGGAAAGCCTGTTAACGGCATGTTCGCATATAGCCCATTTACGTTTCGCTAACCCAAGGCCTGTTACGCCCTATTCGAATTAGGCCCAGTAGCGTCATCTGGGCCATCCAATATGATTCCACCCCGTTTTCACTTCTGGCCCATGTATGGCCCATGACGTCTTTCGGCCCATATGAGGCCCTATGTAACTCTTGGCCTATTAACGGCCCATGGTGAAACTGGCCCGTAATGAATAGTATATCACTTTACACCCATTAACGGCCCGTGGTGAAACTGACCCGTAATGAACAGTGTATCACTTTATACCCATTAACGGCCCGTTATTCCGTTAGGCCGTTTCTAGCCCATGTTATCTTTCGGCCTTATCAGAGCCCATTTATTCTTGGGCTCATTTCCAGCATCCGTTTACATACGGCCCATTACTGTCATTTTCTGCTTGTGGGCCAAATTCAGCCCGTGGTTACAGTTGGCCCGTTTGTGGTCCGTTAATACGTTGGGCTGTTTTCATAGCATCATCAAATACGGCCTATTAACGATGGCACGTTATGGTCAGCCCATGAACGGATGATTCCAACTCTAGCCCATTTACGGCCATAATGCGGCCTGTTATTGGCCCATGTTTGGCCAATCGATCATACGGCCTGTATAAGGCCCATTGATGATACAGCCCGTAGAAGGCCCATTGTTTCTACGGCCCGTAGAAGGCCTACTGTTTCCACGCCCGTAGAAGGCCTCATCGCTTTCTACGGCCCGTAGAAGGCCCATCGCTTTCTACGGCCCGTAGGAGGCCTAGTGTCACTACAAGAAATATTAGCCCATGGTTACCGTGGGCCTAGTTTTTTAAAAATAGGTTATTGCAGCCACTAGCAAACCGCAGAAAAAGAACTGCACTGACTACAAGCAAACAAATTAACAAGACAACAAGGAAATAAATAAGCAAGCAACTTATGCTAGGCTATCACGGCTATTACACATATTACATCCACTGGGCATCAAAGTTCGCCACCAAAGGCAAATATAGGGAACAAAGCAAGATATAAACGACGCGGCAAAACAAGTCCGTAACTAAAACCACTTCAAGAGTTCAAGAAACCATATCCTGGTACCCATAATGTCGACAAGATGCTTAGCAAGCTTATTAACTTTCTCTTGTTTGGCGCTTAAATCCTCTAGCGCTTTGCATTGCACAAGAAAGTACGATCTCAATTCTCGGGGACTTCCTTAGTCCTTCCGCTTCTTGCCGCGGACAATGATCGATGCCTTTCAGCTTGTAGCTGAGGATCAAGAAGCCGAAGTGATTCAGCAGCGAAGTTCAAGAGCTTGTACCAAGCGGTGATCGCCAAAGAATCGAACACTACATCAACGCATGACTGTGGGGTTTTCTCACTATCTACAAGATCGTTTTTATCACCTTTCTTGGAGACCAACAGGGTTGTCTCGCTATCTTGAACCTTATCTGCATTACTTTATCTACCATTGCATAGTGGGGTGCTCTTCTCCAATATTCTGTTTGCATACTACAAGAGAAACAAGCAGACACATCACAGGTTTATCTTGTAGTATACGAAACTCATTTTGGTAAACCGGTTCAGTAGTAAGGTGGACAGGATAACAGCATGAAACAAACATATATCTATGTACTATGGTCATCAGATCGTCCATATCATTCTAGTTTATGTTCCCTAATCAAGATAGAGGCACAGTTCAATTCATATATTTTTAAGACACAAAGACATAGATGTAATATAAGTGTGAGAAACTACACATCATTGGCAGCACTTGTAATGTGCATCACATGAGAACATAACTGTTTATACAACTTAAACTGAAATCAACATAGATCAAGAAGTTAGAACAACAACCCAGTTAAAGAAATAGGTTTAAAACATACCTGTTGCGCCATTGGAGTTTCAATTGGATCATTCAAATTCGAAAGTAGTTGGTATGAGTAAATACAAAGGATGCAACAAAGAAAGGAGTATGGACCATAGCTACGGAATCTGACCCGAGAACAGCTTGTTTTCTGCTTTAAACGTGGAGTTTGGGTTAGCTGTGGTGGTCTTCGTGCTTTGGGCACTGCAGTAGCTTTACAAACTGCTCGTGTGGGGGTACTCTGTGGTGGACATGGTGCTTTGTCAACTATAAGTGGGTTACTATCCGCTGGGGTTGCGGTTAGATGGGTTGTAGCTGGTTCTTCCGCCCAACGTGTAAGTGTGCAATATGGAAGAGTCTCGATTATGTGTGGTGGGGCTAGTTTGTGGGCCAGTACAACCATGGTTCTATCTACATCAACGGGTAGCACTTTCTTTTGTGAAGAACAGGTTTTTGCTCCCTTAGATACTGCCATCACCCCCTCCAATTCAAATGGCTGATAAACAAGAAAATAAATTGAACGTCTGAGACATTGTATGATAGATGATGTGGTAATTCACATATATGTTGTCTAACCAAACAGGACAACATGACACAATTTCACATATATGATGCCTAACTAAACAGGATAGCATGACACAGTTTCAGATATATGATGGATAACTTAACAGGATATAATGGCATAATTCAACATATGGGGGAGAGACACCATAGGCCGCTCCGACAGATGCTGTAAGTACTGTTCACTCTGAACTTAACTGAAGAAAATGAACTTCACAGTTGAAACTGAATTTTACTGTCGAAACTGATTGAACTAGTAATGTGAGCATTGCAATAGATGTTTAGGGCGTTCGAGCACTAGTAGCGAGAAGCAAAGTGATCTAAATCAGAGACGCCGAGAAGGAACGCACTAGCAGAGAGCAAGTCGGCAAGAGCATCGTGAGCGAGTGCTAAAGCAGCAACTCCTCAGAGCTGCCGGAGGTCGTGGCAAAGAAAGCAGAGCGCAAGCGAGAGCAAGAGCAGCAGCAGCACGAACGAAGCAGAGGAGCAAAGAAAGCGTGGCCGACAAAGAAGAACAGAAAGCCAGCGCGAAGCGAGCCGAGCAGCTGCATCTAGTGCCGTTGTGGAAGTCGCTGCCGAGGAAGCAACGACATGGGGGAGAGACACCGTGGATGATGTTGCCGGCGACGGCACCGTCGATGGAGACACGCCATGTCTGCTCGGTATCGAGCACCGGCAGCCCCATGAGATCGAATAAAAGATAAAATGCAGCGATGAGTGCAGAACCTCCTTGGTGGCGCCGAGTTCGCCTCGGCTTCATCGGAGGAATTGGTGAGGGTGTTGCGGTTCCGGTGGGGCAGGTCAAGACGGCGCCGTGGGGATTAAGGTGGCGCGATAGACGAGGCGAACATCGGGGCAGCTCCTTGGAGGTGGAGGACGGGGCGGCTGATCTGTCGGGACGACGAGATCGACAACAGATCCTCATCCCGTGCGGTGGATGAGGGACTGCGAGCTGTTGTGGTGGACGACGTAGTCGTGGAAGAGTCTCCGGCTGGGCGGCGGTCGGGAGGCCGACAGAGGAGCGTGGGGTTTCGCGGGTTTTCGCGGCCTCGGTGTACGAATGGGGGCGAAGGGGGAGGGGGAGCCAAGCTTAGGGACGCGCTTGTCCAAAATGTAGGGTAAATTACCAGCGTACCCCCACCGGTTTTGACACCACGACGTGGAGCTTCATTTCCGGCTGAGGGGTAGCAGGGGGATTTCGCGTGTTTGGGCTGCGGGAGCAATTTCGGATGTGGAGGGAGTTCTCGCGCGCATCCAAATTTCGGGATAACAAGGCGCGGCGCGGGTTGAAGAAGCGGGACTTTCAAAGCAGGTGAGATGAAAGATACTCGCGCTTGAAAAATTTGGGATAACAAGGTGCGGATTCCTTGTTCGGCAGAACAAACTTAACGTGTAAAAAAACAATTCATACAAGACACAAGAGAGTCATGTCCCCTTTTACTATATTGCTATAGATGCCACTGAAAAAACTACAAGAAAAATGTAAAAAATCGGAGAACAAGATTACCCTGCACAAGTACCAAATCGATTCGCACTTCCCTCAACAACAACAAAAACAAATCAATTCCCACCAAAGTAAGAGTAATGTCCCTTATTATATGATTACAGATGCCATGATCTCGAATTTCAATTTTTGAATCCACGTTATGTTGAATTCGAATATATTGTTAGGTGACCTTGCGGTTTATAATTGATGTAGTCGTACATTTTGATCTTCCATCATATATGAACATTTTACTCCACCATGTGAACATACATATTGCCGTCTACCATATGGACTAAATTTGAATCAATTTTCCTTATTTGAATACGATTGTTGTCAAGTTATACAATAATTTAAATATTATCTTGATAACAAAAAACATGCATATAGCAGTAATCATATTTCACTATGAACTATATGTACCATACGCTCTCCAAGTCAAGTATTTGTATCCATTTTATGTTGAATTCAAATCATAGTACATTATTGGTCTAGGTCGCGAGATGTTCGGGATAATCTAAACCCTATTTTCATACGTGTAATTTTTGGCTGAATTGGGACAAGTTTTGGTATAAGCTTCTTGCAAAACCGGAGATTCTCTCAACAAGCCTCGTGGTTCCGAGAGGGAACGTGTCACCTTTGTGTGCGAAACGATATACGCTGCATCCCCCTGATTTTATTTACAGAGGCAACATAGAACTATATGAGTGCCCTGTTAAATTTTGGAATTATTTCGGGTTCATTTGGCCTTTTTATACATTAATTGAGTTTATAGACTTCTAATGTGCATAATCTAAATATGAATTGCATGCACATGCTCCGGTGCACCAAAGTGGGTTGAAAAATCTCATGTGTGTCCTTGGTTGAATTTCTAGGTCCTATGGAAGAAATGAGAATGAAATTCAAACATCTGGGTGTCATCACTCGGCCGAGAACATCGAGAAACTTAGATTTTAAATTCATGTAAATCCAAAACTCGCCTGGAAATCATGAAACTTGGCATGGTGTCATGTCATGGCAGTAACATGTTGTGGTAAAAAAATTGGGCCGATTTGGAAGCTCGTGGTTCAAAGAGGGAACATGCCACCTTTGAGGGTGAAACGATATACGCTGCCCCCCCCCCTTGAGTTTCTTAACAAAGGCAACATAGAACTAAATTAGTGCCCTGTTAAATTTTGGAATTATTTCGGGTTCGTTTGTCGTTTTTTATACATTAATTGAGTTTCTGGTCATTTAATGTGCATAAGTCAAATTTGAACTACAAGTACATGCTCTCGTGCACCAAAGTGGGTTGAAAAATCACATGTTGTGTCCTCGGGTGAATTTCTAGGTCCCATGCAATAAATGAGAATAAAATTAAAACATCTGGGCATCGTGGCTCGGCCGAGAACATTGAGAAACTTGGTTTTAAAATTCTTGTAAATCCAAAACACGTCTGAAAATCATGAAACTTGGCATGGATGTCATGTCATGGTACTACCATGTTGTGGTAAAAAATTGGCCGAATAGGAACAGATTTTGGCATAAGCTTCTTGCAAACCGAAGCTTCTCTCAAGAAGGCTCGTGGTTCTGAGAGGGAACGTGCCACCTTTGAGTGCGAAACGATATACGTTGTCCCCCTTGAGTTTATTTACAAAGGCAGCATAGAACTACATGAGTGCCCTGTTAAATTTTGGAATTATTCCGGCTTCGTTTGGCCTTATTTACACATTAATTGAGTTTTTGGTCATTTAGTGTGCATAATTCAAATTTGAACTACAAGAACATGCTCCCGTGCACCAAAGTTGGTTGAAAAATCACATTTGTGTCCTCGGGTGAATTTCTACTCCCTCCTTCCATCTGTATAGGGCCTAATGCGTTTTTTCAAGCCTAACTTTGACCAAAAGTTAGAGCAATAATATATAACATGCAACTTACACAAAGCATACCTTCAAATTTGTAAGTCAAAGGATCTTCCAATAATATAATTTTCATAGTATACATCTCATGTGCTATTAATCTTGTCAATAGTCAAAGGATGTCTTGAAAAACACATTAGGCCCTATATATATGGAAGGAGGGAGTAGGTCCCATGCAAAAAATGAGAATAAAATTCAAACATCTGGGCATCGTGGCTCGGTCGAGAACATTGAGAAACTTGGTTTTAAAATCATGAAACTTGGCATGATGTCATGTCATGGTAGTACCATGCCGTGGTAAAACAATTGGCCGAATATGAACAAATTTTGGTATAAGCTTCTTGCAAATCGAGCTTCTCTCAAGAAGGCTCGTGGTTCTGGGAGGGAACATGTCACTTTTGTGTGCATAATTCAAATTTGAAATACAAGCACATGTTCCAGTGCACCAAAGTTGGTTAAAAAAATCACATGTGTGTCCTCGGGTAAATTTCTAGGTTCCATGCAAGAAATGGGAATGAAATTCAAAATTCAAGGCGTCGTGGCTGGGTTGGAAACATTGAGAAACTTAGTTTTTTTAATTCCTGTAAATCCAAAACACGCATGAAAATAATGACACTTGGCTTGGTGCCATGACATGGCACCAACATGCTATGGTAAATTTGCAGTCCGATTTGCGGTTGCGCACACATTAACAATCAACAAAGTCATTTTGGAACAAGTGTTGTCACGTTACAATCGGAAACACAAGTATTATTGAAACCGTGGGCGTTCTACTTACTAGTACCATTTACATGACGCCACGCGTCCCCATTTTTTATTAGCTAGGAGGCGTCGTGCAGGGTAGCTATTTGAGTACGAGAGGCGTGCGATCATACCCCTGCGCGTGCTTATCGGGAGGAGAGCCCTTTGACCTCCATCTGTCATCCACCTCTGTCCCAAGGTCTCCATTAATGGCGCCCGAGCCTCTGTTTAAAGGCGTGGCTATTTCTCACTTGACTGAGATTTAAGAGAGAAAAAAGAAAATCTGAAAGCACGGATCTTGATGTAAGATCCGACGGACCTATATAGCATCTACTGCGACTTATAGCAAGACTGATGAATATACAAGGATGATTAATTTATTTTTTGATGAAAGAAGGTCTTCCCCCTTCCGATTTTCATTACTGAAAACCACCACAATTCACAAGAAGTTCAGCACAACTCCAGCCTAACACGAAGGACTAAAAGCTACCAGATTGAAATCGCAACATCCCAAGAGGCCAACAAAGGCCAAACATCCGCGCTCGAACCCGACATTTCACAACTGGCGACACAATCCACATCCTAAACCGATTATTACATCAAAATAAACCAGGAAACTGAAGGAAGCCCAAAGAAGAACTAGAAGAACAAAGAACGCCGAGGTCGCCACAAAGAAGAGTTTTCTTCGCTCCAAATTTCGCAACATTGATCTTCCATAGAAAGATAAGGACGATTAATTGTCTTACATAATTAGAAAGATAATAAAAAAATCCACATGTGGCTACGCCCGAAATACACAAGGGCAAAAGAAGAAGGAAGACAAGGATCTGGCTCACTGATCTCTACTTTCTTGATGCGTTCTTTGCGAGCCGGGAACTAGTCTCCATGGCGAAGCGCCGATGAGCTCTTTTCGTGTCCTCAAGACGCTGCTTGAGAACATCCACGGATTCCTCCACCAGCCTTTGGCGCTCGTTGCGAGCACGTCATTCTCGCCCATAAGTTTCTTGACGATGACGCCGGTCCTCTTCAACTAGGCACCGGTCTCCTCCGCTGGTTCGCACTTGGACGATCTTCTCCCTCAGCAGGTCACGCTCGGCCCGGAGCCTCTCATTGCCCTCCCTTAGTTGCCGGATGACGCCGGTAGATTGTTCAAACGAGGCTTTCATGTCGTCCTACAACCTCGCCTAGCCGGAGATCTGATCCATCTGGCTATGGACGATCGCATGCATGCGACTGTAACAGTGATACGTCTCCAACGTATCTATAATTTTTGATTGCTCCATGCTACTTTATCTACTGTTTTGGACTATATTGGGCTTTATTTTCCACTTTTATATTATTTTTGGGACTAACCTATTAACCGGAGGCCCAGCTCAGAATTGCTGATTTTGCCTATGTCAGTGTTTCGAAGAAACGGAATATCAAACGGAGTCCAAACGGAATGAAACCTTCGGAAACGTGATTTTCTCACCGAACGTGATCCAGGAGACTTGGACCCTACTCCAAGAAGTAACAGAGGCGGTCACGAGGGTGGGGGGCGCGCCCCCCTGCCTCGTGGGCTCCCTGTTGCTCGACCGACGTACTCCTTCCTCCTATATATACATACGTACCCCCGACAGATCAAATACGGAGCCAAAAACCTAAGTCCACCGCCGTAACTTTCTGTATCCACGAGATCCCATCTTGGGGCCTGTTCCGGAGCTCCGCCGGAGAGGGCTGTCATCACGGAGGGCTTCTACATCATCATAGCCCCTCCGATGAAGTGTGAGTAGTTTACCTCATACCTTCGGGTCCATAGTTAGTAGCTAGATGTCTTCTTCTCTCTTTTTGGATCTCAATACAATGTTCTCCCCCTCTCTTGTGGAGATCTATTCGACGTAATCTTCTTTTTGCGGTGTGTTTGTTGAGACCGATGAATTGTGGGTTTATGATCGAGTTTATCTATGAATAATATTTGAATCTTCTCTTAATTCTTTTATGTATGATTGAGTTATCTTTGCAAGTCTCTTCGAATTATCCGTTTGGCTTGGCCAACTAGATTTGTAGTTCTTGCAATGGTAGAAGTGCTTAGCTTTGGGTTCAATCTTGTGGTGTCCTTTCCCAGTGACAGAAGGGGCAGCAAGGCACGTATTGTATTGTTGCCATCGAGGATAACAAGATGGGGTTTTTATCATGTTGCATGAATTTATCCCTCTACATCATGTCATCCTGCTTAAGGCGTTACTCTTTTTTAACTTAATACTCTAGATGCATGCTGGATAGCGGTCGATGAGTGGAGTAATAGTAGTAGATGCAGGCAGGAGTCGGTCTACTTGTCTCGGACGTGATGCCTATATACATGATCATACCTAGATATCCTCATAACTATGCTCAATTCTGTCAATTGCTCAACAGTAATTTGTTCACCCACCGTAGAATACTTACACTCTTGAGAGAAGCCACTAGTGAAACCTATGGCCCCCGGGTCTATTCTCGTCATATCAATCTCCATCACTTTAATACTTTCTTTGTTTTTACTTTTCCTTTTACTTTTCACTTTGCATCTCTATATCAAAAATACCAAAAATATTATTTATCTTCTCTATCAGATCTCACTCTCGTAAATGACCGTGAAGGGATTGACAACCCCTAATCGCGTTGGTTGCGAGGAGCTATTGTTTTGTGCAGGTACGAGGGACTTGTGTGTAGCCTCCTACTGGATTGATACCTTGGTTCTCAAAAACTGAGGAAAATACTTACGCTACTTTGCTGCATCATCCTCTCCTCTTCGGGGAAATCCAACGCAGTGCTCAAGAGGTAGCAAGAATAATTTCTGGTGTCGTTGCCGGGGAGGCTTACGCAAGAGCAAGTCAAGACTTGGACTTCTAACACCAAGCCACTTCCGGCGCCGTTAAAGTCTACATACCAAGTACCCATCACAATCCCTATCTCTCGCATTACATTATTTGCCATTTGCCTCTCGTTTTCCTCTCCCCCACTTCACCCTTGTCGTTTTATTCGCCCTCTCTTTCCCAATCTCCTCCTCTCTTTCCCGTTTGCCTTTTTCTCGCTTGCCTTTTGTTTGCTCGTGTGTTGGATTGCTTGTTTGTCGCGATGGCTCTACCTAAATTCGGTGATCTTCACCTTAAAAGGTTAGAGGAGATCGAAACCAATGTCAGGAAGTTTATGGTTCTGCAATTTGAGCATAATAATTTCTTTAGAAACAAGCTAAAGGAACAAAAAGGTTTTATGAGTTATATGAATAAAGAGCTCGATGATATGTCTAAAGAATTTGATGGTATAAGATCCCAAATTGCTCGTCTTGAAAAGTTGACCGCTAAAATTTCGGATATGCAAGCTACCTTAGTCAATAAGATGGCCGCTAAACCGAATCCCTGTGAAAATCAAGATGAAGATCTAAAAGTTATTGATGTGTCTCCCATTAAATCTTTGTTTTGCAATATGAATCTTGATGAAACTGAATATGATCTTCCTTTACCTAGAAGGCGTTCTAAGAATTCGGAGTTTTTAGATCTTGATGATGAAATTGATAAATGTGGGATTGAAAGAAATAAAAACCTAGATGTTGCTAAACCCACTATATTGGATCTCAAGGAATTTCATTATGAAAATTGCTCTTTAATTGATTGTATTTCCTTATTGCAATCCATGCTAAATTCTCTTCATGCTTATAGTCAAAATAAGGCCTTTACCGAACACATTGTTGATGCCTTGATGCAATCTTATGAAGAAAAACTTGAGTTGAAAGTCTCTATCCCTAGAAATCTCTATGATGAGTGGAAACCTACTATTAAGATTAAAATTAAAAAATATGAGTTTCATGCCTTGTGTGATTTGGGTGCTAGTGTCTCTACTATCCCCAAAACATTGTGTGATTTGCTAGATTTCCGTGACTTTGATGATTGCTCTCTAAACTTGCATCTCGCGGATTCCACTATTAAAAAGCCTATGGGAAGAATTAATGATGTTCTTAATGTTGCAAATAGTAATTATGTGCCCGTAGATTTTATCGTTCTTGATATAGATTGCAATCCTTCTTGCCCTGTTATTCTTGGTAGACCTTTCCTTAGAACGGTTGTGTGATTATTGATATGAAGGAAGGGAATATTAGATTTAAATTTCCATTAAAAAAGGGCATGGAACACTTTCATAGAAAGAAAATAAAATTACCATATAAATCTATCATGAGAGCCACCTATGGATTGCCTACCAAAGATGGCAATACTTAAATCTATCCTTGCTTTTATGCCTAGCTAGGGGCGTTAAATGATAGCGCTTGTTGGGAGGCAACCCAATTTTATTTTTAGTTTTTTTTTGCTTTTGCTTCTATTTAGGAATAAATAATCCATCTAGCCTCTGTTTAGATGTGGTTTTCTGTTTTAATTAGTGTTTGTGACAAGTTAGACCTATTGGATCTTCTTGGATGATAGTTATTTGATCTAGCTGTAATTTCCAGAAACTTTGCGCTCAGTGCCCGAATTATTAAAAATCACCAGAACGTGATAAAATACTGATTCCAATTGCTTATGATCAATAAACAAATTTACTAGGTCTTCCAATTTTAGTCGATTTTTTGGAGTTCCAGAAGTTTGCGTTAGTTACAGATTACTACAGACTGTTCTATTTTTGACAGATTCTGTTTTTCGTGAGTTGTTTGCTTATTTTGATGATTCTATGGCTAGTAAAATAGTATATAATCCATAGAGAAGTTGGAATACAGTAGGTTTAACACCAATATAAATAAAGAAATGAGTTCATTACAATACATTAAAGTAGTCTTTTGTTTTATTTCTCTAACGGAGCTCGCGAGATTTCTGTTGAGTTTTGTGTTGTGAAGTTTTCAAGTTTTGGGTAAATTATTTTGATGGATTATGGAACAAGGAGTGGCAAGAGCCTAAGCTTGGGGATGCCCATGGCACCCCCAAGATAATCCAAGGACACCAAAAATTCAAAGCTTGGGGATGCCCCGGAAGGCATCCCCTCTTTCGTCTACTTCCATCGGTAATTTACTTGGAGCTATATTTTTATTCACCACATGATATGTGTTTTGCTTGGAGCGTCTTGTATTATTTGCAGCTTTGTTTTTTAGTTTACCACAATCATCCTTGCTGTACACACCTTTTGAGAGAGCCATACATAAATTGGAATTTGATAGAATATTCTAGGTGCTTCACTTATATCTTTTGAGCTTGATAGTTTTGCTCATAGTGCTTCACTTATATTTTTTGAGCGTGATAATTTTTTCTCTAGTGCTTCACTTAGATCTTTTAGAGCACGGTGATGGATTTGTTTTAAAGAAACTATTGATCTATCATGCTTCACTTAAATTATTTTGAGAGTCGTTAATAGCATGGTAATTTGCTTAATATTAATATACTTGGTATTCAAGATATGTGAAACTTTCTTTTGAGTGCGTTGAATACTAAGAGAAGTTTGATGCTTGATAATTGTTTTGAGATATGAAGATGGTGATATTAGTGTCATGCTAGTTGAGTAGTTGTGAATTTAAAGAATACTTGTGTTGAAGTTTGTGATTCCCGTAGCATGCACGTATGGTGAACCGTTATGTGACGAACTCGGAGCATGATTTATTTATTGATTGTCTTCCTCATGATTGGCGGTCGGGGACGAGCGTTGGTCTTTTCCTACCAATCTATCCCCCTAGGAGCATGTGCGTAATACTTTGCTTTGATAACTTCTAGATTTTTGCAATAAGTATATGAGTTCTTTATGACTAATGTTGAGTCCATGGATTATATGCACTTTTTCCCATCCTTCCACCACTGCTAGACTCTCTAATACCGCACACTTTCCGCCGGTATCATACACCCACCATATATCTTCCTCAAAACAGCCACCATACCTACCTATCATGGCATTTCCATAGCCATTCCGAGATATATTGCCATGCAACTTTCCAATTCCGCTTATTATGACACGCTCCATCATTGTCATATTGCTAGCATGATCATGTAGTTGACATCGTATTTGTGGCAAAGCCACCATTCATAATTCTTTCATACATGTCACTCTTGATTCATCGTGATATCCCGATTACATGGGAGGCATTCATATAGAGTCATACTTTGTTCTAAGAATCGAGTTGTAATTGCTGAGTTGTAACAAAAATAAAAGTGTGATGATCATCATTCTTTAGAGCATTGTCCCAAGTGAGGAAAGGATGATGGAGACTATGATTCCCCCATAAGTCGGGATGAGACTCCGGACGAAAAATTAAAAAAAGGAGGAAAGAAAAAAAGAGGCCATAAAAAAAAGAAAGGCCCAAATAAAAAAATAAAAAAATGAGAGAAAGAGAGAAGGGACAATGCTACTATCCTTTTACCACACTTGTGCTTCAAAATAGCACTAAAATCTTCATGATAGAGAGTCTCTCATTTTTTCACTTTCATATACTAGTGGGAATATTTCATTATAGAACTTGGCTTGTATATTCCAATGATGGGCTTCCTCAAATGCCCTAGGTCTTCGTGAGAAAGTGAGTTGGATGCACACCCACTTAGTTTCTTTTGTTGAGCTTTCATATACTTATAGCTCTAGTGCATCCGTTGCATGGCGATCCCTACTCACTCACATTGATATCTATTGATGGGCATCTCCATAGCCTGTTGATATGCCTAGTTAATGTGAGACTATCTTCTCCGTTTTTTGTCTTCTCCACAACCACCATTCTATTCCACATGTAGTGCTATATCCATGGCTCACGCTCATGTATTGCGTGAAGATTGAAAAAGTTTTGAAAATGTTGAAGTATGAAACAATTGCTTGGCTTGTCATCGGGGTTGTGCATGATTTAAATATTTTCTGTGGGGAAGATGGAGCATAGCCAGACTATATGATTTTGTAGGGATAACTTTCTTTGGCTATGTTATTTTGAGAAGACATAATTGCTTAGTTGTTTTTATGTCAATATGAACTTTTGTCTTGAATCTTTCGGATCTGAATATTCATACCACAATTAAGAGGATTTATATTGAAATTATGCCAAAGTATCACTCCGCATCAAAAATTCTTTTTTATCATTTACCTACTCGAGGACGAGCAGGAATTAAGCTTGGGGATGCCTTATACGTCTCCAACGTAACTATAATTTTTGATTGCTCCATGCTACTTTATCTACTGTTTTGGACTATATTGGGCTTTATTTTCCACTTTTATATTATTTTTGGGACTAACCTATTAACTGGAGGCCCAACGCAGAATTGCCATTTTTTGCCTATTTCAGTGTTTCGAAGAAACTGAATATCAAACGGAGTCCAAACGGAATGAAACCTTCGGGAACGTGATTTTCTCACCGAACGTGATCCAGGAGACTTGGACCCTACTCCAAGAAGTAACAGAGGCGGTCACGAGGGTGGGGGGCGCCCCCCTGGGCGCGCCCCCTGCCTCGTGGGCCCCCTGTTGCTCGACCGACGTACTCCTTCCTCCTATATATACATACGTACCCCCGACAGATCAAATACGGAGCCAAAAACCTGAGTTATCTTTTCAAGTCTCTTCCAGTTATCCGTTTGGTTTGGCCAACTAGATTGGTAGTTCTTGCAATGGGAGAAGTGCTTAGCTTTGGGTTCAATCTTGTGGTGTCCTTTCCCCGATGTGAAGGGGCAGCAAGGCACGTATTGTATTGTTTCCATCGAGGATAACAAGATGGGGTTTTTATCATATTGCATGAATATATCCCTCTACATCATGTCATCTTGCTTAAGGCGTTACTCTATTTTTAACTTAATACTCTAGATGCATGCTGGATAGCGGTCGATGAGTGGAGTAATAGTAGTAGATGCGTGAGTCGGTCTACTTGTCTCGGACGTGATGCCTATATACATGATCATACCTAGATATCCTCATAACTATGCTCAATTCTGTCAATTGCTCAACAGTAATTTGTTCACCCATCGTAGAAAAATTATGCTCTTGAGAGAAGCCACTAGTGAAACCTATGGCCCCCGGGTCTATTCTCGTCATATCAATCTCCATCACTTTAATACTTGCTTTGTTTTTACTTTGCCTTTTACTTTTCACTTTGCATCTCTATATCAAAAATACCAAAAATATTATTTATCTTCTCTATCAGATCTCACTCTCGTAAGTGACCGTGAAGGGATTGACAACCCCTAATCGCGTTGGTTGCGAGGAGCTATCATTTTGTGCAGATACGAGGGACCTGTGCGTAGCCTCCTACTGGATTGATACCTTGGTTCTCAAAAACTGAGGGAAATACTTAAGCTACTTTGCTGCATCATCCTCTCCTCTTCGGGGAAATCCAACGCAGTGCTCAAGAGGTAGCAAATAGTCGTCGCCTGCCCATGAGAAATTTTCCTAGGCCGCAGCGGCGCGGCGGGACATCTCTGCTACATTCATGGCGCAGCGGGACATCTCTGCTGCTTCCGCGGCACGGCCGGACCAGTCTGCTGCATCGACGGCACGGCGGGACCTCCGTGCTGCTTCAGCGGCGCGGCGGGACCTCTGTGCTGCTACTTCCGCGCGGCGGGACATGTCGGCTGCTCTCGCAGCGAGGCGGGACATCTCTCGTGCTTCCGCTTCCATGCTCGCCTCTCCCTAGTGGCAATCTCTCGACCCAGAACTCACGCTAGCCATGGCAGACGCAAGGGAAGGATATTGAATGACTTGTTTGTTTTTGTGGATAAGGAGTTGAGGAGGAATGTGCAGTCATCTTGGCATACTAGTATTTATAACCGAGTACTAATACGCTCCTAAGTGGGAAACCGTTTAGGCTGTGATCGGTGTGAACAGGTTTGCATCTCAATATAGCGTGATACTAATACGCTCCTAAGTGGGAAACCGTTTAGGTTGTGATCGGTGTGAACAGGTTTGCAATTCAATATAGCGTGGAGTAATTTGGAATGTGACGAGACGCAAGCTCAAAATTTATTGACGGTTCTAGTTTCGAAGTGCGGCACTATTTCCGGATGGAGTACTTCTTTTACTACTCCCTCCTTTTCGGTTTTATAGGGCTTATCTCAAAATTTTAGTTTTCCCATTTTATAAGGCTCAATTTGGTTGTTCCCCAACACATGTTCAGATTCCAAGGTGCATTAAATCATTGCATGCAAGTATTAAGAGAAAATTGACCAATGCATGTACTTTATGCATGCATGCATTGCAATTAATGCATTGATAAACATAATTATTGAGAAAAACAAGAGCATTAATTAGGTGCTTTTGCAAACTACAAACAATATTCCACCACTCACCATCTTGTTTGGTGAGATTTTTGAATTAAGCCCTATAAACCGGAAAGGAGGGAGCACTGCTGTGTACGTGCAATAACTGGCACCATCGTATACATATCTTACGGTTAATGGGGCATTCGACAGGAATAGCCGCGTGGCGAGCTCTAGGCTAGTCTTTTTTCAGACGCATTAAACTTATCTCTCGGGACTTCTCGCACGCACCATCGTGCCACCCACAAAAACTTGTACTCTGAGTTTAGTATTACGTTATACAGGAAGAGAAGAGGTGCACGCACGCACTCGTCCTCTCGGACACCGCCTGTTTTTTCTCGAAAAGGAGGATGATGACCCCGGCCTCTGCATCCGGGAGTCACACACGCATCTGTAGCTACGAATTGTAGTGTTCTCAACCATCCGATTGGCTCTATCATGGATGTACCTATATACTAAAACATGTCTAGATACATCTATATTTTGACAAATGGAAGGCATGTATTGTGGAACGGAGGGGCGCTTGTCATCAAAATGGATAAAAGGGATGTATCTAGAACTAAAATACGCCTACATACATCTCCTTTTATCCATTTTGATGACAAGTAGTACTTCTTACCCAAAGGAACTTTATATCCAATAGACACAAAATATCCGCTCGATTGTTGGAAATTCTTGATCCGATGTCAAGTAATTGCTACATCGCCACCAAAACCCACCATTTCTTAAGCTAAAGTAGACCAAGGTAATCCCTATATTAGCATATTACTAAGATAAACAGAAGGCAATCAAGAAACATTTAGCACGTGAGCTTGTCAATCTGAATGTGGAGGGACACAAGCTTAGCCCGACCAAAGCTCGGCGGAGGCTGTCAAGAAGGTCAGCTCCTGCACGTTGACGTCGCCGGGATCCTTGCTGCTTGTCACCGCCATTTCCACCTTGACGGCGTAGGTCGTGCCTTTGGGCTCCCCCGGCGGGCCATTCGCCCACAGCTTAGCCATGTAGTGCGGCAGTGGGGACGCCCGCTCGATGCGCATTTACCGACACGGCGATAGGCGCGCCGATGTCGAGCACGCCGCCGACCAAGAAAAACGCGCGGTGTTCCTCCTCCACGAACAGCAAGAGTCGTGGCTCTGATAGTGGCACTTGCAGCTGGAGCACCTTGCCGTACTGGATCCTGTTCACGGGCATGGGATGTGCGGTGCTGATGTGGTGGTAGGCGCGCGTGGCCTTCAGAGTCGTGACACGGGCATGGGGCATTTGCAAGGGGGCGAGCGGACACACGCTCTGGTGATCGGCGAGCTTGTGGTAAGTGACGTTGAGCCCACAGCCTTCGTGCGGGCACTCCACCCTCACCGACGAAAGTACGGAGTCCATCGCCGTGTTCTGCACGTCGAAGCCACCGCCAGCGCTTCACGCCACAGCACCGCTGGTTCCCGGGGCGCTCGACGCGGCAGTCCGCGCAGGCCAGGTGCCCTCCCTTGCACTGCAGAAATCAATCAAACAGCACATCAATCAAGAAACCTGCACCTTGCTCAATCAGCCGAACGGACGAGGTGTATTCGAACCTCATACACTAGAGGCGTCAAGGGGCGGAGGCACAAGGGGCAGTGGAGCACGGTGAGTACAATCGAGACCTTAGAGAGCTCCATCATCGGGTCCTGTTCGGTCTGCATGATCTCGCCCTCCTCGTGCACAACTATCTCTCGACTTGGGCCGGGGTATTACAAAGCTTTACCGTCACATATTTTATACTACTTCAAGGTGCATTAAATCAACACATGCAAGTATCAAAAGGAGAGTCACAACATGCATGTGTTGTAATTAATGCATCGGTAAACGCAAATTATTGAAATATATCGAGTGCAGTGCTTTGATGTGTCGTGTCAACTCGTACATCAACGAGAAGTTTTATTATCCTCTCCCTCATGACTTAATCACTCGCCTTTGGCGTATGACAGGTTGGCCACACACCTGTCGGGCCCACCTGTCATACACGCAAAGGCAGGAGCGTCCCTCCCTCGCCCATGAGCGTGGTGGCTAGCAAGACTAGGAGAAGCTTTCGCTACACGCTCTCCCTCCCGCACGCGGTGGACATGCAGCAGTTCAATCGGTGTCAGATGGCCAGAAGCGTACTGTAGTACTCCTCCAAAGCGTCATGGTACTCCATCATTGTTCGACTTCCCGAAGAGGCGAAGAGCCAAGCGCAGCCCGGACGCTCGTGTGGCAGTTTCATTTGTAGAGTAGTCTAGGATAGCGTGTACCGTGCCTGTATCGAAGTTTAAAATCGTTGGGGTCGGCTCCATGCTATGTGGCCATCTCGAAGTTTTTTAAAAAAAATAGTCTTCTGGCCCTACCTGTCACCCTGGTGATTGTAGTTTGCACGCTCATCTGGCCAAGACAGGAATATATATTTTAATTTTTTTTAAAAGGGGGGACTCCCCGGCCTCTTTAGAGGCAAGCATGTGGGGCCAGTGCGGGTCTTTCAGCCAAGTTTAGAGGCAAGCATGTGGGGCCAGTGCTATCATGTGTCGCGTCAACTCGTACAACGAGGAGAAGCCTTGATTTTACTACACGCCTTCTCCCTCGCCCATGCTGCTGTTGCTGTAAACGAGGACAGGCTTTGCTTAGTAGTACTTCTACAACAAGCTATCCGTCTGGCCAAGGTGGATTTGACATGCAACAAAGGATTCGACACTGTAGAAGTAGTAGTAGTAACATCATTGTTAGTCTTCTCGAAGAGGCGAAGAGCCAAGCGCAAACCAAACTTGCAGTTGCGAACATTGGAGCACGCATATTGCCAGGCTCTTGCATGAGACAAAATTTCTATGTGAGCCCACTATTGTACTAGTACGTACAACTACTTGCTAGTATAGCCCTCAGAAACCGTAAAGGAGTATTTGCCCTTCTAGAGATTTCAACAAGTGACTAGACTACACCGAGACGGAGTACATATGGAGCAAAATGAGTGAATCTTCACCGTAAATAAATACATACTAGTTCCATCGTTTTCCTCTCCGAGGTGCACAATATTGAGTATACTGACTAGTCTCTTTTTGACACACATTTACGTTTTTCTTGACACAGTACAGACGCAAGCGCTCATATACACGCGCATACACTCACCCCTATGAATGCACACACGCACTGCACTATCATCTTGAAATTTACGAAGTCACCATAGGCACCTCGTCGTCGACGGGTCCATAGGTGCTTGACTGCCAAGGAGGGAGAGGGTAGCGGTTCCCGAGACGTTGAACGGTCAATGATGCATCCTCAATTACATGCAGAGGGAATTAATTGGAGAAGCAGAATAGAGCAAGCACGATGTGAATGCAACAGAGTTTGGACTCTCATAAAATAAAGGCGCCCCATCACTCCAATCCATCTACTCCCAAGTCTCTGCGCAACACTGCTCACTCCAATCCAAGACCAAGTGACCAGAAGCCACAAGCACCTATGGAGGCGATGGACGCGAGCGGCAGTCGGCTGTGCCAAATCATCCAAGGCGCCGGCCTATGGCCCGCACCGCGCAGCGTTTCCAGACGGTGCTGGCGACCGCAGGCATCGTAGCCCTCTCCGACGCCGGATTCACCTCTCGCATGGACGACATGATGGTCAACTCCATCCGCAAGTTCACCACCGTCGAGAAGCGCGCGGATGACCTTGCCGTACTGCTCCAGCCCGTGGGCCCAGGCTCCTCATTGCATGCCACCCTCATCGGCCTCCATGGTGACGAACTCTTTCAAGCCCTGGTGGCCCTGCAGGTGCCGGAGGTCGCGACGAAGAATGTGCACCTCGAGGCCGCGCTCGCCGCGCAGCGCCTCGCCATGCAAGAAACCGTCGACCTGCACATCCACATGCACGAGGAAATCGTCTACATAGGCCACTACAAGTCAAGCGAGGACAGAAAGACGTTGGCCTTCTTCCAGCGGCTGGAATCTTTGGACGCCATTGTTCATAAGCACGTCGACCTGGCCACGAAAGCCGCTGCTACTTAGGCGCTGCTCGGTGGGCTGGCGTCTGAGTCGAGGAGGTGGACGTCGTCGATGGATGCATCTCTTCTTCTTGCCTCCTGTAACCAACCTTTGCATCGCCTCGTGGCCTTAATGTTTTATTAGTATAGTACTCCCTCCGTTCCCAAATATAAGTCTTTCTAAAGATTCCAGCAAGTGACTACTACATACGAAGCAAAATGAGTGAATCTACACTCTAAACTATGTCTACATACATCTGTATGATGTATTCCATTTGAAATAGTATCTAAAAAGGCTTATATTTATGAACGGAGGGAGTATATGGCATTTTATTCCGATTAAATAGCGTTTTCCTTTGTGAGGTGGGGCCGTAGTTGAGCAAATCCACCCGCCCACCAAGGCGGCCGAGTTTAGAATTAGAAGAGAGAAACGAGGGAGGAGAGCTAGCTGTAGCACGGACGTTGTTGTCCGATGGGACTCGTGTTTATAGAATAGGAGTACTGAGCACTCGCGCCTCTTTCTTTTTTTTTAGGGAAAAATTAGTCGTATGTCTAGTTCCACTAGTTGGGTGCGTGCGACCTATAGCTGTCATCACTTTAGGTCTCCTTTTCAAACCGCGACTACGCTTCACAATACATATTTTTTCACGCATTTATCCTCCTATATGTACTCCTAGGCTATTTCCACGTGCTCCCATTCGCCAACATGTGCGACATAGAGCATCTGGGTCGTAGTGCATGCATGACTCGGAGCATATGCCGGGGTACTTTACATTTCAGACCTCACGAATTACATGCAAACCCCCCGCAGAAGAATAAATAAATGAATGAATTACTACATGAAACCGGATTATTTTCGTAGAAACCGGAGCACGTTCATTAAATTTTGGACATAACACATTTATAAAAAATGACCGGACCTAAACCAGTCTAAGGGCCTCTTTGATTTTTCCCGCAAAAAGGGCCTCTTTGATTCGAAGGATACTGAAAACACAGGAATGGGGAACATATGATGGCGATGAACCGAGACGAGGAGAACTCTAACTCAGTTAGAGGTTAGAGTTAGATTCTAACCCTGAACTAACTCTAAACCAAAGAGGTGTATGGATGGCAGGGTTAGATTGACAATAAATGCTCTATCTCAATCATTTGACTACTTTGGACCCTATTTCCTGCCAGATTTGGAGGGTGCTTGGATACGTTTAGTTCCATGACTAAAAGTAGTGGGACTAAAACTTGCTAGCCTCACCCATGCTTGGTCCAAATACTAAAGAGACAAAATCAAGTTAATGAGCATTTATTATCCTCCAAACCCTCAGATCCAGAACTCGCATGTGTTAAAGGAGAGGAGTTAAATGAGGAGAGAGAGGACTAATCCACATTTTTGTTGGGGAACGTTGCAGAAAATAAAAATTTTCCTACGGTTTCACCAAGATCCATCTATGAGTTCATCTAAGCAACGAGTCATGGGAGAGAGATTGCATCTACATGCCACTTTGTAGATCGCGAGCGGAAGCGTTCAAAAGAACGGGGTTGAAGTAGTCGTTCTCTTCGTGATCCTATCACCGGAGATCCTAGCGCCGAACGGACGGCACCTCCGCGTTCAACACACGTAGGGAGCGGATGACGTCTCCTCCTTCGTGATCCAGCAAGGGGGAAGGAGAGGTTGAGGAAGATGGCTCCAGAAGCAGCACGACGGCGTCATGATGGTGGAGAGGCAAGATCTCAAGTGGCTTCGCCAAGCACTCAACGGAGGAGGAGAGGTGTTGGGAGGGAGGGCTGCGCCTTGAAGTGTGTTGCAGCCTCCCTCGCCTCTATTTATAGGGAAGGGAGAAGGGGTCGACCCCTCTAGATGGGATCTAGAGGGGGGCGGCTGGGGAGGGAGGGCTTGCCCCCCAAGCAAGGGGCGCCTCGGGGAGTTTCCCCAACCCTAGGCGCATGGGCCCTAGGGGAGTGGCGCCCAGCCCACTTTGGGCTGGATCCCTTCCTCATACAGCCCATAAGGCCCTCCGGAGAGGTGGCCCCTCCGGTGGACCCCCGGAACCCCTCCGGTGGCCCCGGTACAATACCGATATGCCCCCGAACCTTTCCGGTGACCGTATGATGACTTCCCATATATAAATCTTTACCTCCGGATTATTCCGGAACTCCTCATGACGTCCGGGATCTCATCCAGGACTCCTAACAACATTCGGTAATCACATACAAGTCTTCCTAATAACCCTAGAGTCACCGAACCTTAAGTGTGTAGACCCTACGGGTTCGGGAGACATGTAGACATGACCGAGACGGCTCTCCGGTCAATAACCAACAGCAGGATCTGGATACCCATGTTGGCTCCCACATACTCCTCGATGATCTCATCGGATGAACCACGATGTCGAGGATTCAAGCAACCCCGTATACTATTCCCTTTGTCAATCGGTATGTTACTTGCCCGAGATTCGATCGTCGGTATCCCAATACCTCGTTCAATCGTTACCAGCAAGTCACTTTACTGCATCAGTAATGCATGATCCCGTGACCAGACACTTGGTCACTTTGAGCTCATTATGATGATGCACTACCGAGTGGGCCCAAGGATACCTCTCCGTTATACGGAGTGACAAATCCAGCCTCGATCCGTGTCAACCCAATGCAGACACTTCGGAGATACCGTAGTGTACCTTTATAGTCACCCGATTACGTTGTGACGCTTTGGTACACCCAAAGCACTCCTACGGTATCCGGGAGTTACACGATCTCATGGTCTAAGGAAGAGATACTTGACATTGGAAAAGCTCTAGCAAAAGCGAACTACACGATCTTGTGCTATGCTTAGGATTGGGTCTTGTCCATCACATCATTCTCCTAATGATGTGATCCCGTTATCATTGACATCCAATGTCCATAGTCAGGAAACCATGACTATCTATCGATCAACGAGCTAGTCAACTAGAGGCTCACTAGGGACATATTGTGGTCTATTTATTCACACATGTATTACGATTTCCGGATAATACAATTATAGCATGAATAAAATACAATTATCATGAACAAGGAAATATAATAATAATCCTTTTATTATTGCCTCTAGGGCATATTTCCAACAGTCTCCCACTTGCACTAGAGTCAATAATCTAGTTACATTGTGATGAATCGAACACCCATAGAGTTACGGTGTTGATCATGTTTTGCCCATGAAGAGGTTTAGTCAACGGATCTGCGACATTCAGATCCGTATGCACTTTACAAATTTCTATATCTCCATCTTGAACATTTTCACGGATGGAGTTGAAGCAACGCTTGATGTGCTTGGTCTTCTCGTGAAACCTGGGCTCCTTGGCAAGTGCAATAGCTCCAGTGTTGTCACAGAAGAGTTTGATCGGCCCCGACGCATTGGGTATGACTCCTAGGTCGGTGATGAACTCCTTCACCCAAATTGCTTCATGCACTGCCTCCGAGGCTGCCATGTACTCCGCTTCACATGTAGATCCCGCCACGACGCTCTGCTTGCAGCTACACCAACTTACTACTCCACCATTCAACATATACACGTATCCGGTTTGTGACTTAGAGTCATCCAGATCTGTGGTCGGGCTAAGCGTCGACGTAACCATTTACTGACAGCTCTTCGTCACCTCCATAAACGAGAAACATGTCCTTTGTCCTTTTCGTGTACTTCAGGATATTCTTGACCGCTGTCCAGTGTTCCTTGCCGGGATTACTTTGGTACCTTCCTACCAAACTTACGGCAAGGTTTACATCAGGTTTGGTACACAGCATGGCATACATAATAGAACCTATGGCTGAGGCATTGGGGATGACGCTCATCTCTTCTTTATCTTTTGCCGTGGTCGGGCATTGAGCTGAGCTCAATTTCACACCTTGCAAAGATGTGCAAGAACCCTTTCTTGGACTGATCCATTTTGAACTTCTTCAAAATCTTATCAAGGTATGTGCTTTGTGAAAGACCTATGAGGCGTCTCGATCTATCTCTATAGATCTTGATGCCTAATATATAAGCAGCTTCTCCAAGGTCCTTCATTGAAAAACTTTTATTCAAGTAGGCCTTAATGCTGTCCAAGAGTTCTATATCATTTCCCATCAAAAGTATGTCATCTACCTATAATATGAGAAATGCTACAGAGCTCCCACTCACTTTCTTGTAAACGCAGGCTTCTCCATAAGTCTGCATAAACCCAAACGCTTTGATCATCTCATCAAAGTGAATGTTCCAACTCCGAGATGCTTGCACCAGCCCATAAATGGATTGCTGGAGCTTGCATACCTTCTTAGCATTCTTAGGGTCGAAAAAACCTTCCGGCTGCATCATATACAGCTCTTCCTTAAGATAACCGTTAAGGAACGCTGTTTTGACGTCCATCTGCCATATCTCATAATCATAGTATGCGGCAATTGCTAACATGATTTGGACGGACGTAAGCTTCGCTACAGGAGAGAAAGTCTCATCGTAGTCAATCCCTTGAACTTGCCGATAACCCTTAGCGACAAGTCGAGCTTTATAGATGGTGACATTACCATCCGCGTCCGTCTTCTTCTTAAAGATCCATTTATTTTCTATCGCCGCCGATCATCGGGCAAGTCTCACAAAGTCCAAACTTTGTTTTCATACATGGATCCTATCTCGGATTGCATGGCTTCAAGCCATTTGTTGGAATCTGGGCCGCCATCGCTTCTTCATAGTTCAAGGTTCACCGTTGTCTAACAACATGATTTCCGTGACAGGTTGTCGTACCACTGCAGTGCGGAACGTGTCCTAGTGGACCTACGAAGTTCAAGAGCAACTTGATCCGGTACCTTGATCATCATCATTAATTTCCTCTCCGGTTGGTGTAGGCACCACAGAACATTTTCCTGAGCTGCACTACTTTCCGGTTCGAGAGGTAGTACTTCATCGAGTTCTACTTTCCTCCCACTTACTCCTTTCGAGAGAAACTCTTTTCCGTAAAGGATCCGTTCTTGGCAACAAAGATATTGCCTTCGGATCTAAGGTAGAAGGTATACCCAATGGTTTCCTTAGGGTATCCTATGAAGACGCATTTTTCTGATTTGGGTTCGAGCTTTTCAGGTTGAAGTTTCTTGACATAAGCATCGCATCCCCAAACTTTTAGAAACGACAGTTTAGGTTTCTTCCAAACCATAATTCATACGGTGTCATATCAACGGATTTAGACGGTGCCCTATTTAAAGTGAATGTAGCTGTCTCTAGAGCGTATCCCCAAAATGATAGCGGTAAATCTGTAAGAGACATCATAGATCGCACCATATCCAATAGAGTGCGACACGACGTTCGGACACACCATTACGCTTGAGGTGTTCCAGCGGCGTGAGTTGTGAAACGATTCCACATTTCCTTAAGTGTGTACCAAATTCGTGACTTAAATATTCTCCTCCACGATCCGATCATAAGCACTTCATTTTTTCGGTCACGTTGATTCTCTACCTCATTCTGAAATTCCTTGAACTTTTCAAAGGTCTCGGACTTGTGTTTCATCAACTAGACATACCCATATCTACTTAAGTAAATGCGTGAGAGTGAGAACATAACGATATCCTCCATGAGCCTCAACGCTCATTGGACCGCACACATCGGTATGTATGATTTCCAATAAGTTGGTTGCTCGCTCCATTGTTCCAGAACGGAGTCTTGGTCATTTTTCCCATAAGGCATGGTTCGCATGTGTCAAATGATTCATAATCGAGAGACTCTAAAAGTCCATCGAATGGAGCTTCTTCATGCGCTTGACACCAATGTGACCAAAGGCGGCGATTACACAAGTATGTGGGATTATCGTTATCAACTTTACATCTTTTGGTATTCACACTATGAATATGTGTAATATTACGCTCGAGATTCATTAAGAACAAACCATTGACCATCGGAGCATGACCATAAAACATATCTCTCATATAAATAGAACAACCATTATTCTCGGATTTAAATGAGTAGCCATCTCGCATTAAACAAGATCCTCGATACAATGTTCATGCTCAAACTTGGCACTAAATAACAATTATTGAGGTTTAAAACTAATCCGTGAGGTAAATGTAGAGGTAGCGTGCCGACGGCGATCACATCGACCTTGGAACCATTCCCGACGCCAAGCATCGTCACCTCGCCCTTCGCCAGCCTCTGCTTATTTCGCAGCTCTGCATGAGTTACAAATATGAGCAACAACACCGGTATCAAATACCCGGGAGTTACTACGAGTAATCGGTAAGGTACACATCAATTACATGTATATCAAATATACCTTTATTGTTGCGGCCTTCTTGTCCGCTAAGTATTTGGGGCAGTTCCGCTTCAATGGCCCTTCCCTTTGCAATAAAAGCACTGTCTCGTGCTTGGGTCCATTCTTTGACTTCTTCCGGCAACTTGCTTACCGGGCGCAGCAACATCCTTGCCGTCCTTCTTGAATTTCTTCTTACCCTTTCCTTCTTGAACTTAGTGGTTTTATTGACCATCAACACTTGATGTTCTTTCTTGATTTCAACCTCTCACGACTTTCAAGATTGAGAATACTTCGGGAATGGTCTTCACCATCCTCGCATATTGTAGTTCATCACAAAGCTCTTGTAGCTTGGTGGGAGCGATCAAGGATTCTCACAATGACCGCCTCGTCAGGAGGTTTATGTCCAGCTAGGACAAAGCGGTTGTGCAACCTGCATATTTTGAGTATGTGCTCACCGATGTAACTGTTTTCCTCCATCTTACAACTATAGAACTTGTCGGAGACTTCATATCTCTCGACCGGGCATGAGCTTGGAAAACTAGTTTCAGCTCCTCGAACATCTCATATGCTCCGTGTTGCTCAAAACGCTTTTGGAGCCCCGGTTCTAAGTCAGTAAAGCATGCCGCATCGAACGAGGGAGTAATCATCAAGACGAGACTGCCAAGCATTCATAATGTCTTGGTTCTTCCGGGACGGGTGCATCACCTAGCGGTCCTTCTAGGACATATTGTTTCCTGGCAGCTATGAGGATGATCCTCGTGTTAGGACCAGTCCAGATAGTTGCTGCCATCATCTTTCAGCTTGGTTTTCTCTAGGAACGTTGAAGTTCATGTTGACATGAGCGTTGGCCATTTGATCTACAAGACATATTTGCAAAGGTTTTAGACTAATTTCATGATAATTAAGTTCATCTAATCAAATTATTTAATGAACTCCCACTCAGATTTGACATCCCTCTAGTCATCTAAGTGTTACACGATCTAAGTCGACTAGGCCGTGTCCGATCATCACGTGAGACGGACTAGTCATCATCGGTGAACATCTCCATGTTGATCGTATCTTCCATACGACTCATGTTCGACCTTTCGGTCTCTTGTGTTCCGAGGCCATGTCTGTAAATGCTAGGCTCGTCAAGTTAACCCTAAGTGTTACGCATGTGTAAATCTGTCTTACACCCGTTGTATGTGAACGTAAGGATCTATCACACCCGATCATCACGTGGTGCTTCAAACGATTTAACTTTAGCAACGGTGCACGCTTAGGGGAACACTTTCTTGAAATTTATTATGAGGATCATCTTATTTACTACCGTCGTTCTAAGTAAACAAGATGCAAAACATGATAAACATCACATGCAATCAAATAATAATAGTGACATGATATGGCCAATATCATATAGCTCCTTTGATCGCCATCTTGGGGCTCCATGATCATCTTGTCACCGGCATGACACCATGATCTCCATCATCATGATCTCCATCATCGTGTCTTCATGAAGTTGTCACGCCAACGACTACTCCCTACTTCTATGGCTAACGCGTTTAGCAATAAAGTAAAGTAATTTTACATGGCGTTCTTCAATGACACGCAGGTCATACAAAATAAAGACAACTCCTATGGCTCCTGCCGGTTGTCATACTCATCGACATGCAAGTCGTGATTCATATTACAAGAACATGATCTCATACATCACAATATATCATTCATCATTCATCACAACTTCTGGCCATATCACATCACATGACAATTGCTGCAAAAACAAGTTAAACGTCCTCTAATTGTTGTTGCATCTTTTACGTGGCTGCAATTGGGTTCTAACAAGAACGTTTTCTTACCTACGAATAACCACAACGTGATTTTGTCAACTTCTATTTACCCTTCATAAGGACCCTTTTCATCGAATCCGCTCCAACTAAAGTGGGAGAGACAGACACCCGCCACCACCTTATGCAACTAGTGCATGTCATTCGGTGGAACCGGTCTCACGTAAGCGTACATGTAAGGTTGGTCCGCCGCTTCATCCCACAATACCGCTGAAGCAAGATAAGACTAGTAGCGGCAAGCAAGTTGACAAGATCTACGCCCACAACAAAATTGTGTTCTACTCGTGCAATAGAGAACAACGCATAGACCTAGCTCATGATGCCACTGTTGGGGAACGTTGCAGAAAAAAAAATTCCTACGGTTTCACCAAGATCCATCTATGAGTTCATCTAAGCAACGAGTCATGGGAGAGAGACTGCATCTACATACCACTTTGTAGATCGCGAGCGGAAGCGTTCAAAAGAACGGGGTTGAAGTAGTCGTTCTCGTCGTGATCCTATCACTGGAGATCCTAGCGCCGAACGGACGGCACCTCCGCGTTCAACACACGTACGGAGCGGATGACGTCTCCTCCTTCTTGATCCAGCAAGGGGGAAGGAGAGGTTGAGGTAGATGGCTCCAGCAGCAGCACGACGGCGTGATTATGGTGGATAGGCAAGATCTCACAGGCTTCGCCAAGCACTCAACGGAGGAGGAGAGGTGTTGGGGAGGGGAGGGGCTGCGCCTTGAAGTGTGTTGCAGCCATCCCCTCGCCCCTCTATTTATAGGGGAAGGGAGAAGGAGGGCCGACCCCTCTAGATGGGATCTAGAGGGGGGGCGGCGGCCAAGGGGAGGGGGCTTGCCCCCCAAGCAAGGGGGGCGCCCCCCTCAGGGTTTCCCCCAACCCTAGGCGCATGGGCCCTAGGGGGGAGTGGCGCCCCAGCCCTCTTTGGGCTGGATCCCTTCCTCGATCGTCGGTATCCCAATACCTCGTTCAATCTCGTTACCGGCAAGTCACTTTACTCGTACCGTAATGCATGATCCCGTGACCAGACACTTGGTCACTTTGAGCTCATTATGATGATGCACTACCGAAAGTGGGCCCAAGGATACCTCTCCGTTATACGGAGTGACAAATCCCAGCCTCGATCCGTGTCAACCCAATGTACACTTTGGAGATACCTGTAGTGTACCTTTATAGTCACCCAGTTACGTTGTGACATTTGGTACACCTAAAGCACTCCTACGGTATCCGGGAGTTACACGATCTCATGGTCTAAGGAAGAGATACTTGACATTGGAAAAGCTCTAGCAAAACGAACTACACGATCTTGTGCTATGCTTAGGATTGGGTCTTGTCCATCACATCATTCTCCTAATGATGTGATCCCGTTATCATTGACATCCAATGTCCATAGTCATGAAACCATGACTATCTATTAATCAACGAGCTAGTCAACTAGAGGCTCACTAGGGACATATTATGGTCTATTTATTCACACGTGTATTACGATTTCCGGATAATACAATTATAGCATGAATAAAAGACAATTATCATGAACAAGAAAATAAAATAATAATCCTTTTATTATTGCCTCTAGGGCATATTTCCAACAATTTTAGTAGGGGTACCCCTGACTAAAAAATTTAGTCTGAAGACTAGTTTCAGCCCCTCTTTAGTCAGGGGTGCTTGGAACTTTAGCCTCTTAAAGAGACTATTTTTAGTCAGACTAAAATAATTCCCTTGGATCCAAGCACCCTCTTGGTGTGGCCGGCTCTTCTGTGGCCTCCTCCCGCTCACAATTGACATAAACGAACCATCTATACAAATCAAGCATGCAAAAAATGATAATTTTTACTTTGTCCATACAAATGAGATATCCCACTTAAACATACAAGTCGTCAATCAAGCTTCACACAATAAAAAAACACTTCATGAAACAAAGAATGAGCTAACTCATCACGGAAGTCATTCACGATAGGGAGGGAGCCCGGAGCCCTCACGCACCGAGGGAGGAGCTCGCCATCGCCGCCCGAGTTAGGCTCAGAGATCCCAAGCCCCGGGAACCCCTTCGACGCCTTGCCCTTGCGAGTTGAGGTCGACACCGCATGGGTAGTGTGGTCGCTGTCACCGATCGAACTTAATCTTTGGGCCTCTAGAAATAATGCAAGATCAGAACTAAAATACCTAGAAAGGTGAACTGAATCTTTGGGCCTCTAGAAATAATGCAAGCCTGAAACTGAAATACCTAGAAAGGTGAACTGAATCTTTGGGCCTCTAGAAATAATGCAAGCCTGAAAGTGAAATACCTAGAAAGGTGAACTGAATCTTTGGGCATCTAGAAATTATGCAAGCCTGAAACTGAAATACCTAGAAAGGTGAACTGAATCTTTGGGCCTCAAGAAATAATGCAAGCCTGAAATTGAAATACCTAGAAAGGTGAACTGAATCTTTGGGCCTCTAGAAATAATGCAAGCCTGAAATTGAAATACCTAGAAAGGTGACCTAAATCTTTGGGCCTCTAGAAAGATTTATTACCTCCTCAAGCAGCATCAAACAATTCCATGCGTGCACCACAAATCTATACCAAGTTTTATCAGGATCTACTTTTCCAAATCAGAATTAGCGCTAGAGCAAGCAAGATCAATGATATGGCCGTGAGACAGAGAAGGAACGAACAAACTCACCCCTCTCGTGACCTTCCTGGTAGATGCGCCGCCGCCGCTCACGACAGAGGGAGAAAAACGACTAGTGAAGGGGGAGCAGGGCGACCTTCGAAGGCCGGAGGGAGAGGGTGGCCGGAGTAGGGCGGCGGAGGCCGGAAGGAGAGGGCGGCCGGAGGAGAGAGAGGGAGAGTAGCGCTTGGGCGGGAGGCCCTATGGAGAACAGAGAGGAGTCGTGCGAGAGGGGGGAGCGATCTGGTGCGGGCAGGGGAGAATTTTTTAGTTCTCTTTTAGTGGGCCCGAGGATAACTAACCCAATTAGAACCTCTCCACCGGGCTAGTTTTTTTAGCTGGGTTAGAGCAAACTAGCTCAAACTAATCCCTCTTGTTTCGATAATTTGAGGCTATTTCAACCCAAACTAGCTCTAACTCAGGGATCCAAACAAAGAGGAGTGTTACTTTACATGCTACAGCGTGGACCGTAGCACATTGTTTTTTGTGGCCATATCACCACATTGTTTTCTACTGCTGGTTCACTGGGCTACCGTGGTTCGCACTGCTGGTTCACTGGGCTGCCGTGGTTCGCACTCCTCCGACCTGAGTAGTACTCCTCCGTTCCTAAATATAAGTCTTCGTGAGATATTTCACTGTGGACCACATAAGGATGTATATAGATGCATTTTATGTGTAGATTCACTCATTTTTCTCCGTATGTGGTCCATAGTGAAATCTCTCCAAAGACTTATATTTAGGAACGGAGGGAGTATTATAGTACTAGTATATACCGCATCATTCTTTGCTCCTTCTTACTACTCCGACATGTGGGAGAGCCAGCATCCAGGTCGACGTGTCATGCACCAGATTAGAGCGCGGAACGAAAGGGGGGCATCACCCCGGTCGGAGCGCCAGTAATTCATGACTATAGTGAGTGGTCATACCACAAGTCTTTCCAGCAGTAACGCGCCGTCAAATCGCATAGCCCCACTCGCTCACCCCCCTTGCCTCTCTGTCAAACCGCCTACCCAAAAATTTCCGCACGTACTGCCCGGGAAAAGCCCCGCCCTCAACTTTTAACTACGCGAAAATAGTTCGAGCTTGTTCGTTCTATATAAATACAGTACTTATGTATGTTTATTCACCCGTGGGGTTGTTCAATGAATGGAGGGCGGGGAGCACAAGTGAACAATACTGTAGTACTTGTATTTCGTGCCAAATTTTGACCATAGATTAAACTAACAAAATGTTCATGCATGTCACCAAACATTATATTTTTGAAAACTATGTTCAAATACGAATCCAATGAGATAATTTTTCTTGACATGCATTAACATTTTGTTAGTTAAATCTTTAGTCAAAATTTGGCACAAACTACAAAGGGGACCTATAAACCAGGATGGAGGTAGTAGTAAGTAGGAGTCGTACAGTAGTCACCTTAAATAGAGAGTTTCTTTTCTTTAATGCCACGTACACAAATTGAAACGCTTGTTGTGGAGAGAAAAAAGATAATCACTCCACTATATATGGACGTTGAGGGCCTCGAGCGCTTGCTTTACTAGGGTTGCTCTCTTCATTCTCTCATCCTCTCCGGATATAAACAAGACAGCGGTAGCGACATTTTCTCTCCGCTCACCGCTGGTCACAGATCCGCCGGATCCCTTCGGCCGGTGTGTGTGTAGAGGACTAAAAGGTGCATCGCTCACGCGGTCATCGCCGCCAAGGAGGAAACCCACAGCTGCCGGAGGGGCCCGATCCTCCGCCTGTCGTTCTCTCCTACATAGCCCGGCTCGGGAGGTCATCCGACCCTTCTTCCTCCCTGCCAGTATTGTCCAGCAGATCCGACTGCCGCCGACATCCCGGCGACCCTCGTGTATAAGTTCTTCGAAAGCGGCCTTGCTCTACTGCCCCCCACGTTTCTGCATGTGCATCTTTTTCTACTCCCATCAGCTCTTCCAAAGCCACCTAAATTTTTAGTATTATTAGAGGTAAAGCTACTTCATGCATTCGAATCTAGGGCTTTGTTCAAACAACGAAGAAAGGAGGGAAAGTTGTAGCGTGAATCTAGGACTTGATTCAAAGAGGAAATAATATGGTGAAAGTAGTAGAGACCGGATACCCAACCGGTCTCTTGGTTGAAAAGGGAAATAATGGGAAAACGCAGTACAAACTGGATAAGGAACAAATCTATTATTGGTTGAAAAAGGATAGAAAGTGGCGGCCGTGGACAAGTCAATGTAGTATGTCCAGGATTAGATTTTCTGCCATCACATAGTAAAAGGTCTCCAGTATTAGATTTGCTGCCCTCACATAGTAAAATGTCTCAGGATTAGATTTGCGGCCCTCACATAGTAAAAGGTCTCAGGATTAGATTTGCTGCCCTCACATAGTAAAAGGTCTCCAGGATTAGATTTGCTGCCCTCACATAGTAAAAGGTCTCCAGGATTAGATTTGCTGCCCTCACAGAGTAAAAGGTCTCCAGGTTTAGATTTGATGCCCTCACATAGTACAAGGTCTCCAGGATTATGTTTGTTGCCCTCACATAGCATGAACAAACTCGGCATCACCACTTTATGCCTCCTTGTAGGTACATTGTGCTGATGCGTCCACTGTCGCATGTCCTTATACCAACCTTTTGCTGTTGTTAATGTAAGGGCGCATGTAAAATGAAGCGATCACACTGTTACCTTAGGGACATGTCTAACCAGTGTTATTGTTAATCTAATGCCTCCAGTGATAAGATACAACTAAACTGTGTTACAAATGGCACTCCTGCTGTTTTCCCCAGTATGATAAGTAAGTTGCTCCTTTACGCTACTGAGTGTCCTAGTGTCCCCACAGTCCCATGCCCTTAAACCAACTCTTTAGCTGCTGTTGATTTACTGTGTCTGGTAAACAAGCTATGCCACCATTAAAGTAATCCCATATTTGAGGAATCTCATTGTTGATCGTAATGCTTCTGGTAACATGAAGCATTGCTGACGTTTTAAAATTTCTATTGTCCTTGCGTGATTTCCATGAACATAATTAAGATGCTTCTTTTCATTTTGTATATGTTTCAGATATTCTTATTGACCAAAGAATCGCTTACTTTCTATCTTTTTGTGCAGATAGGGATATCCATTTCACCTTGTTGCTATTGTGACCTTTTGGTGAACTGAACAAAACACTTTTTTTGGAATGAGTGTCTTGTGCACTTCAACTAAAATGTCACGTGGGAAACATCTCTCAATTTTGGTGGAACTGCACAAAATGGTGATTGGAGTTTCCAAAATCCCCGTCAAGTTCTGCTGGTAATCTCGTGCAACATTTTATTAGCCTTTGCAAGATGGAGCCGTCACTATCACCACAATGGCACTTTATTTTAGTGGAACTGCACAAAAGGATAAGAAAATTATAGTTATACCTTACATGAGCCGGACAGCCAACCTTAATGTTCCTCAATTTTAGTGCAACTACTAAAGAAGAACTTGCCGGCTCACAAGAGCAACTACTTCTTGCTAGCTGAATGATGCAATCTTTGCTTCATTTCACGTGAACTACAGAAAAAGGCGCATGAATTGAATCATCGAACTCCAGGCAGACCTCATCCAAGTAGAGCTGGAGGTTGAGTTCAAGGAGGCCTCTATTAAAGTGAAATCATGCTCTCCTGTCTCCTTGTTTGTGCTGTCCAAACATGTTGTGCAAACAGGAATACTCAACTACAGATGTTGTGACGGTCAAGAGCATTCGCCAAGTTCTTCGATTGTATGACATGGCTAGCCAAGATGGATTTAATCCCGATATTCACTTTATCAAAAGGCTCTAATGGGTTGGTTCTGAATCTTGCAAGCTGGGAATCAGTGAGATGTGTAGGCATCTTTGTTGTACTTATTATTTGAATCTTATTTGTCGGTTCTGAATCTTGCAAGCTGGGAATCAATGAGATGTGTAGGCATCTTTGTTGTACTTATTATTTGGATCTTATTTGTTGGTTCTGAATCTTGCAAGCTGGGAATCAATGAGATGTGTAGGCATCTTTGTTGTACTTATTATTTGGATCTTATTTGTTGGTTATGAATCTTGCAAGCTGGGAAACACGGCATGATGATGCAGAGGACAACAACCATAACAAACAGTTCAAACTTGGTAGTATTATCTTTGTGAAAGTGCGACAAATGTGTTGATCGTAAAAGCGCCCCGAGAATAATAATTCTAATTGTTGTGCATGTTGATCCTGTGGCACTGATATAACGAGCGAATGCATTGCTTATTTTAAGTATAAATTTCTATTAAAGCTAATTAAATTTAAGTAAAGTGACCACTAACTCATGTTATTACAGTACCAATACAGACCGCCGTGAACCGGACGTGTGGCGGTGTAGGTTTCTTAATGGAGGCGTTTGAATGCGCCGAGGGTGCATCTTCTGCCGGGCGTGCAAAGTGGACGAGGGAGGGTAATGCGTTGTCGTCAGACACACTCAGCTTACTGTTGAATCCAGTTCCCCAAGAGCTGAAAAACGAACTGTTGCCGTCACCTACGCACTCGTTAACTCAAAGAGACTCCAATGGCGATCCGAGGGGTGAGCCTGCTGGATATGGAATTTAGCAAGGAGTTCCCCTTTGAGTTCGCCGTTCAGTCCTATGGCTGCACCAAGTTGAATGTGATGTACACCAACGATACGGACTCGGTGAAGCTCTGCCTCGCCTCAGTCCTATGGCTGCACCAGGTTCGAGCATTCGCCCGTTTCATCGGCAGCGCCCGATCGCACCTTCGCTACGGTGGAGAGAAGGAAGAACGCGACGATTCGGCCATCCGTGCAACAAGCTTGTCGACATCCGTAAGCAATACAAGATCATCATCAACGGGCGTGAGAAGGACTCCATGGTTGACCTCGCTGAGACCATCATCGACCCCTGATACGCCAACATGAAAGAAGACGACCTGAACACGTGGGAGGTACCTCTGAATCTAGCCTACATAACCTACGCGGCCAAGGACGCATACGCATGCTACGACATGTATAGGCAGATCTTGGACATGAGGGCGTGTCTGCTTCCCGTAACCGACGAGTACAAAGACAGCCGCGGCGTCATGATCAAGCGTGCCAGGAAGGTCTAGATGTTGTAATTTATCTGTTTATAAGCACCTTTATCATCTGAGTGTTTCATGCATTAGCCTATGTGTCGTAATTATCTGTTTTGTCCGAAATATTTCTTTTAAGAACCCATTAACTTGATTGCTTTTTTTAGTGGCTATTTGCTTATGTATGTAAACTAGTTCACTTGTCCGTAAAAAAAACTAGTTCACTCGGCTGCCGTGCTTTGAATCTCCTTCCTCCCAACATATTCCCTCCTCAGTGGACCCAAAGAGGTCTCTGAATTTTCGCCCACTTTCTTTTTCGATGCAAACTGAGTTTTCTCCTAGTACTTTCCCCTAGAACCAACTCAACTGTCCCACGTCTAGCCTAAAAAATAACGAAAATCCTAAACCTACGAAAGGCTACGTGCCTGTTACGTAAACTTCCATCCCTAAGACTAACCACAGTGGGAGTAACTTCAGCAGTAACATCGAGTCCAACTCAGTAAATTTACTTATGTGGCAATGAGTTAATGAGGGGAGAGGTAGTTACAGTAACTTAGCTAGTTACTATAACATCACATGTCCCAATGTAATATGAGTCTATAACCTAATAAATGAAGCTTTGTATGTTACCACACTTATGTTACTACCCACTATGAAGGTAGTAATATAATCTAGGGATATGTGTATGTTACTAGTGTATGTTACTATGCACTGTGGCTAGTCTAACTAACTGACCCCCCTGATTTTCAGGCGGGGTGGGCCTCATCCTCCCCCTAATCCAATACAATACCCCCACATAAGATCAACACGTAACATTACGTAAATCACGTAGTTGTAGCATTGCTCAAAAAATAATAATACCCCACGTACTATTAACTCATCAAATTAAAATGATATTTTATTTCGTAAGTTGAAAGTTCTTACAAAATAATATTAATAATTATTTATATATAACTTGGAAAGTTAACTCCTAGTGATTGCGTACATAAGCTTGCAAAGATTTTACTGACGTGCAATCATGTGTTTATGTTTTTATAACATTTCTCCATCTAGCCCAACATGATATTTTCACCCAGCCCATCAAGTCTGCGGATTTCAAGAAAAATGCAAATGGGATTTAAACGGGCTGCATAGATGCTACATCATTGTTTCACCTAGCCCACCAAATGGACTAAAAAACAAATGGACTGGCTGACATGTGGGCCGATGGGTCGGTTTAAGAAGGCGTTGGATTTACATCCAACGGCCGCATTCTTCTTCAATCTCGTCTTCTTCCCCGGCGCCGCTGGAACCGCTCAGCCTCTTCGTCAGATCAAATGCGTTGTTTTTGCGCTCCTCAGTGAAACGCTACCCCGCCGACGGCCAGGCCATCCCTCCACCCCGCACCTCCTGTTATTCTCTGCCAAGTGTAGGCCCACCCCACATGAACCAGTCAAGTTTCCCACTCCTCTCCGTCTGCGACTCCACTGCCGCGCCTTCCCCATCTCCAGGTCGTTCCAGTCTGCGGCCTCGTCGTCCTCCACCGCCTCGGTGCGCTCGGCATGGTGTGGTCAACATACGAGATTCATCGGAAGAGGACTATACGTGGAGAGCCTGACGGCTGGGACCCACGAGGTCCATGGTCGCACGCAAGGAAAGTTCCTCCTTATTACGCACTGTACGTGCACTATACGTGGGAAGGGCTTCTGTATTTCGCGAAAAAAACGTTCCCCCCGCTGACAGGTCAGACCCATCAGCTATATCTTCGCACGCAAGGAAGTGCCTCCTTATTACGCACCAAAAAATGAATACCCCCTGCTAGCTAGGACTCACCATAGTGGGTGGTTGACTTGTGGGCCTACTAAGTTGAAGAGGACGGAGGGCTTTGTCAACTTAGTCAATATGAATGATTCTAGCTCCAGTGACCGTACGATGTCCATCCAACGGCCATAGTGCTTCTTCAACCTCTGGTCTTCTTGCTCCAGCCGCCCAAAGCAGCGCCAGGTCGTGCCGCGTGCTCCTACCTCTCGTGGCCGGCTGTGATGCCGCGGAGGCCTCACCTCCCCCTACTACTCCCACTGCTGGCCCAGGGTATCCCTCTACTCACCCAAACCCCCTGTTATTCTGTGCCGACGGCAGCCTCACGCCGCAGCCGAACCAGTGAACACTCGTACTCCTCTCTGCGTGGGCATCCAGTGCCGCGTCTTCCCCGGCTCCGTGTCGTCCCCTTCCTAGGCCTCGCCGTCGTCCACCGCCGTGGTGCTCTCCGTGCGGCGTGGTCAACGTGGTCAAGGAACGACTTCCATCGGATGAGTACTGTACGTGGAGAGGCCGATACCGGGTCCACGGCCACAGCCCAGTTTTTTGTGATTTGCCAAGTAAGTCGTTTTTTAAGGCTTGTTGGGCTGCAAATCTTTCAAGACGAGGAGAGCTTCATTCGGCTGGCCGAGAAAATGGCCTATCAGTAATGAGAAATGGGATGTACATTTTTAAAACACATCAAACCGGCAATTAGTTTCAAATATATTTTTTTCATTTCGAGTTTTTAAATTACATTAATTTTTATGCGTGGAGAATTTGTTGGATTTTATATTGATATACATTTATTTTTAAAATCAGTTTGAATGCGAGTCGAAATTTCGGGATTAAAAACAATTCGGACCGCACCGAAATATGCAAAATTTCATATAATATTTTAACCGTGGCCACAATATGGGCTGTAATGCTAACAAAAAGAATATGGGCTCCAAAAAAACCTTAAGGATTAGCAAATGGGCTGTAAATTATTAGAAATAATGGCAGATGGGCTGTATGCTGTTTTCCACAGATTTGAGGCTTTCCTAAAAAAAGGTTGACGACAAGCAAAGGATCGTTGGATGGCCATCCAACGGCCCTTGTGCTTCTTCAATCTCTGCTCTTCTGCTCCGGCCGCTCAAACAAGCGCCCGTGGACTGCCTGCTCCCTCCTCCCGTGGTCGGCTCTGCTGCCGCAGCCTCACCGCCCACCGTACTCCCATCGCTGGCCTAGCCATCCCTCTACTCACCCACACCTCATCGTTATTCTCTCGACGACGGCAGATTTAACCAAGTAAACCCTCAGATAGTCGTACTCCCCTCCGGGAAACAATCGCCAGTCTTCCCTGCCTCCGTGTCGTTCCTTCCTAGGCCTCGCCGTCGTCCACCGCCTCGGTGCTCTCGGCGGCTCTGGTCAACATGGTCAACGCACCGACATGCATCTAAACTGGATCAGACGTGGAGAGGTCGACAATTTGGGTCCATGGCCGCACGCAAGGAAATGCCTCCTTATTACGCGCAAAATAATGATTCCTCCACCTGACATCTGGGACCCACCGAAAGGGCCTCTGTATTTCGTGAAAAAAATGTTACCGCCGCTGACAGCTTGGACCCACCAGCTATATCTTCGCATGCAAGGAAGTGCCTCCTTATTACGCAAAAAAATGAATACGCCCCCTACTAGCTGGGACCCAGTATAGTGGCAGGCTGACTTGTGGGCCTACTAAGTTGACGGGGACGGAGGGCTTTGTCAACTTAGTCAATACTCCAGTGACCGTACGATGTCCATCCAATGACCGTAGTGCTTCTTCAACCTCTGATCTTTGTTCTCCAGCCGCCCAAAGCAGCGCCGGTCGTGCCGCATGCTCCGGCCTCCCGTGGCCGGCTGTGATACCGCGGAGGCCTCACTGCCCCCTACTACTCCCACCGCTAGCCAGGGCATCCCTCTACTCACCTACACCCCCTGTTATTCTGCGGCGATGGCAGCCTCACACCGCAGCCGAACTAGTGAACCCTCGTACTCCACTTCGCGTGAGCATCCACTGCTGCGTCTTCCCCGGCTCCGCGTCGTCCCCTTCCTAGGCCTCGCCGTCGTCCACCGTCGTGGTGCTCTCGGCGCGGCGTGGTCAATGTGGTCAACGACCGACTTCCATCAGAAGAGTATCTTGTCGTGGAGAGGGTCGATACTGGGTCCACACGGCGCCGCAAGGAAGTGCCTCCTTGTTACGCGCAAAATAATTATTCCTCCACCTAACAGCTGGGACCCACCGGACGGGCCACCGTATTTCGCAAAAAAACGTTTCCCCCCTAACTGCTGGGACCCACCAGCTACACCTTCGCACGCAAGGAAGTGCATCCGGGCAAAAAAAACGATTCGCTTCGATCGCTGGGACCCACCAGCTACATCTTCGCACGCAAGGAAGTGCGTCCGGGCAAAAAAACGATTCACCCCCCTGACTGCTGGGACCCACCAGCTACATATTCGCAGGAAAGGAAGTGCCTGACAGTCGGGACCCACCTGGTTGAAGCATGCGTAGCATTGTCATTCTGGTCGCGAACGTGTACATACATATATACTGGTGGATGTAGAGGCGCGCACGTGTCGTAGTAGAGGCGCGCACGTAGCATGTACACGTACGTACAGCGGCCAGGGTGCAAGAAAGAAAATACGGCCACGTACGTACATACGGGAAGGGTCTCGAACGCCTACTCGCGCATACGTACATGGCTGGGTCGGAACAGAGAAACAGCGCCGTCGTCGTGTTCATAGGGAGGCAACAGAATGCGTCGTGTTCATGGGAAGGCAATGGAATGCGTCATGTTCATGGGGAGGCAACGGAATGCGTCGTGTTCATCGGGAGGCAACGGAATGCATCGTGTTCATCGGGAGGCAATGGAACGCGTGGGAGCCAACCGGCTTGGACGGAACAGGCGATGGAAACGAGGACTGGCGTACCGCAGAACGGAGGAAACGGACCTCCTACGGTCGAAACGGGGGTCCTGTTGATCGGGAGGGGTGTGGCGTATCGCAAAACGGATTTAAACGGACCTCCCTACGGTCGAAACGGGGTCCTGTTGATCGGGAGGGGTGTGGCGTACCACAAAACGGATGAAACGGACTTGTGTTGGAGCACTACGGTCGAAACGGGGGTCCTGTTCATCGGGAGGGGTGTGGCGTATCGCAAAACGGGACTCCACGGGATACTGTTCATCTCCACCGTCGACTTCCTCCAGCCTCCATGGGCTACCGTCGACCTCCTCCAGCCTCCACGAGCTCCTGTTCATCCAGCCTCCACCGCGCCGCTTACTCCACCGGCCATAGCTCAACCACCCCACCACCATCTACTGTTCATCCAGCCCTCCACACCACGGGGTCCTGTTCAACCACCCCTCCACGGCCACCCCACCGTCTACTGTTCATCCAGCCCTCCACACCACGGGGTCCTGTTTATCCAGAGGCAACGCCACCGCTCACTGTTCATCCAAACCACCCCGCAACGCTCACTCTTCATCCCAGAGGCAGCATCGATTGGCTTCAGTTAGCAGCAGTAGCGAAGGAATCGCTCCATCGGGTTCAGTTAATAGCCACCGATCGATCGCTCGGGTTCGATGAACGCGTAGCCTACGGTAATCGCCGGGTTCGATTAGAGCCCAACGCCTCGCTCGAGTTCGATTAGAGCTAACGCCTCGCACACGCGTGCGTACTGTATGAGAGAGAAACGCATCGCTCGCCCCGACCTCCCACCATAACCGCAACTCCCCAAAATTTTCCTCCCCCTCGCTTCTACCACGGTTTTTTCCGTCATGGACGGCCCAAAGAATGTCATGCAGCTGCATCTCCGGCCCGCCCAGGACGAAAAGCCCCTTTTCTGTCATGATTTTTTGTCATAGAAGTAGGAGCCCATCACATCTATGATGATACCGGGTTTTGTCGCAATTATCATCATAGAAGTGTCATATGTATGGCAGAAAAAAATTCGTTCGGCCCAAAATGTCACGGATGTGTCTTTTTTTTGTAGTGGAGAGTCCCATCCGTACACGGGAGAAAGTCTTCGGTCTTCGTATCTTCACAGCCCATCAGTCCGGCCCATGTCTAACAGGTCGGACGCTCGAGGACCCCTTAGTCCAGGACTCCCTCAGTAGCCCCTGAACCAGGCTTCAGTGACGAGGTGTCTGGCGTGCAGATTGTCTTCGGCATTGCAAGACGGGTTCCTTCTCCGAATACTCCAACACAGTCTTCGGACACAACGAATGTGTCTGGTTCTGCAAAACAAATTCCACGCACAACCGCGGAGAGCATAATATTCCACGAGTACAATCCGCTGACAACTTTTGGTAATGTGGCTCCACGTCATCAGCCGGTCATTATTTCGAACCGTTTTGGCCTCACGCCCCACGTTTCAGGACGCGATTTGATTGGCACGTCTTGTCGAAGCAGCGATTGTATCCCCTTATTGCGGGATTCTCATCAATACGAGCGTGGGTAATCCAACCGTTCAGTTGGCATGATTCCTTAGGAGTAGGCTAGTTTTAAGGCTTAGCAGGAGGCATTCGATATTCATCGCCTTTATAAAGGGGCTAAGACCCGTCCCTCCCCTCTGCGTCAAACCTTTTCTCAACCTCTCCAACCTCGAGTTCCATCACCCAAGGTTCAATTTAGTTGCTTCAAGCTTTCCAGTAATTTCCAGACCCAGCCCTCAAGGCCGGTGGGTGGCTTCTTCTGTCACAGAGGAGGATATTGCGAAGCTCCGGGCAGCAAGATACCTGACCGCGGAAATCCCCCACAGGCTTCCTTCCCAAGGGCAAGTTATTCCCACTCCCAGATCTATTGAGAGGGTCGTGTTTATCACCCACTTCCTTTGAGGGCTAGGGTTCGCTCTCCACCCCTTTGTTCGAGGGCTCATGTTCTATTACGGGCTAGATTTTCACGATCTAACTCCAGACTCCTTCCTTCATATCTCGACGTTCATTATCACATGCGAGGCCTTCCTCTGTGTTCCCCCACACTTCGGCTTATGGCTTAAGACCTTTAATGTAAAGCCAAAGGTAGTCGATGGGAAACAAGCGGAGTGTGGTGGTGCTGCAGTGAGCAAACTCATCAACGCTCCTTGGCTAAAGGGATCCTTCTTAGAATCTTCCGACTTATGGCAGCGGGAATGGTTCTATATTACTGAACCCCGCGGTACCGAGTGGGCAGCTACACCTGCATTCCGATCTGGCCCTCCAATTCAACTCGCGTCATGGGTTAATAAGGGGTTGGACTGGGGATCAATTGATGAAGTGCAGACTCTACAGAGCCGCATACGGAGTTTCCTTGATAAGAACATTGAACTCATTGACGTGATTCAAGTAATGTTAGTCCGTCGGGTCCTCCCGTGTCAGCGATGGCCACTCCGTATGTGGGAGTTCAATCTGAAAGGACCACGAACCCTCCAGCACTTCTTTGTTGCAACGCACAGAGGAATGTGGAAGTTATTTTTCGGGACACAAAAACAATGGCCGGATACAACAGAGGACATAGGCCTCGATTGCAACCATCCGGATACCTCGATAAGCACTCGACTCCCGAACACAGTTTGAGTTAAACATCTCATAATAGGATACTGAGAAAACCACCTTTTTCCAGGGCTGGGTAAAGAAGGCGGAGCAAATCTGGTGTTCGGCCCCTCTCCCTGAAGACTCAGCTAGTCCCGTGCTGACAAGGATGTTTGTCCCGGCGCCATGCCAAGTGCCGGTGAGGGAGGATAATAAGGAGAGCGAGGGAGTCAAAGGTAGCCTCGGAGGTACACCAAACACTGTGTCCGGGGAGATTAAGGCTCCTTTTTCTGAAGACAAAAGAGAAGGAGAAGCTGTCATCCTTTCCCCTCATAGTAAGAAAAGGGCCGCCTCCGAAGTTTGGGAGGCAAAGGCTCATAAATGAGGCAAGACGCCCCTGTCAGGCGGTTCGGGCTCGGAAGGCGACGTTGTCGCACAGTTCCTCCAGAAGGACAAGCCTTCAGCCGAATCGTAAGTGAATCAAGGTGTTTTAAACATATCCAGTTCCTCTTCCTGCTACCAGGGTAACATTTAATATACATATTTGCAGTCCGGCGACATTCTTCCTCAACAGTCCTCCTCCTCGGGGGATCTGCTTCCGGATATGATGGAAAGGGAAACGCCTCCACAGGCTTCCTCGCCTAATAGGGAGGACGACTTCAAGGTGTCGTCTCGGAGGATCCTTCCTGATCAACAAGTGGTGCGGGGGACATCGAAGACAACGCCCGAAGGTGAAACTTCGGTTGCCCAGGACCCGGGTGTGTGGCCCCGACGGGGATCAACCATAAAGGTCTCGGGCTATTCGGATTACATCCGGGGGAGACTCTAGAGTCGAGTAAACACGCCCCTTCAAAGGGAGTCTACGCTCCCACGGCCGTCCCCAGGAATCTGGAGGCGCTGGATACAATGATGGGCATGCTGCAACATGCATCCGTCTCGAAGGAACATCGTACCTTAATGAGTATGGTGGCTGGAAGGATTCTGTCCGTGAAAAGCGGGTTGAACGAAGCCTTCATGAGCCTGCTAAGAGGCTTCGAGGTACGTACTATAATATTTTCAATTGTGCTCTGTACGCAAAATGCGCCTATGTATAGGTAGTAGCCCCTGAGACTCTGGTTGGCGTCCAAAGGGAGGCAATCAGAGGATCGAAAAAGATATGCCCAGGAGATAGTCTAATTAATTGAAACACAGGCTGTTACCTTCATGACGACTGCCCACGCTACGGAGGTTGCAGGTCTGAAGCAAAAACTTGATGTGGTGGATGATGACATCACGCTTATTAACAGGCGGCTCGACGAGGCACAAGGTATGTGTTCGGGGCAGTCAGTATATGTACGTATGATAACATGAGCACGAAACTAAGGTTGTATACTGAGGCATGCATAACTGCAGATGGTGTTGCCGCAATGGAGACCCTTATGGCTGAACTTGCCCGAGCCAAGGAGCAAGCCCGGATGAGTAATTTGGCTGCCAATAAGGCAGTTGATGAGTTAAAAGCCGAACAGGCTGCTCGGCGCCAGTGTGAGGAGAGAATTTCTATTATGGCACGCAAGCTAAAAGAAACCACTGTCCGGTGCGAATTCCTCGAGAGGGATAACAAAGCCAATGTGGTAGACCTTGACAAGGCCTTACGAGAGGCGAAAGAAGCCCAATTCGAGTCTAGAGCGGCTCGGGAGGAGATCCGGCAAGCTGGGGAGATAGCGGCCGGTAAGCCTTTCTTATTACAGACTAAATCCGGCGATCCGAACTATGCCCCGCTTAATCAGATGTGGAGCTCCCCAGACGCATTCTTGGACTTGCCGAAGAGTGCCTCCAATGTGGCACAATTTTACCAAGCGCAGGAAGGGTGTGCAATGGAGAAGCTTTTCTAGTCACAATGCGGCGCACCAACGTCCGTTGTTGCTGAACGAGAAGATGGCACAGTGGGCCGAGCTCCACAAGATATCTGGCTCTGCCATGAAGGACGTCATAGTCCGGCTGTGGCCGGCTGAGCCAATTCCGAATAGTTATTTCGGTTTGGTGCAGCGACTTGTTGATGCGGTGCCGCGTATCGACGCCGTTAAGCGGTCAACGTGCATTGAAGGTGCACGGATGTCCTTTGCCCGCGTCAATACGTAATGGGCGAACATGAAGGCCACCGATATTGCAGCGAAGAGTCCACCCGAAGGTAAGGACCATCACATGCCAGAGCATTATTTCAAGGACGTCTTAGAGGGTGCCCGCTTAATAGAGGGTCGGTGCTCGAAAGATATGATATTCGAGTGAAATGTATTGGGGTTGTAAAAACAATATTATAATACTTTAAGTCTATTCCCAAAGGTTTTGGCTCCTCCTGTTCGGCCGTTTTTTATGTAGTTTGAAAGTTTTCCAATCGTCGGCTTCAGCCCCCTCGCATAAAATGCGGGGGTGTTCGGAAAAGCACTTCATCACTCTTAATCCAATGTCTTGGTCCGTAAAGGAGGTGCCAATGCGGCGAACTAGGCAACCGGACTATAGAGCTTTAACACTTTCACTTAGCCATAGGAGTTTTATGGTGGGTCTACGATATAGCCCCTAGTATGTACACAGTTTATCCGAATACGGTGCGTTACATGGATGACCTTAAGAACGGCCCTTCGTTTAGTACGGAGAGAATCGCGAAAGATTCTAGTGAGTCATCGAGTGGTTGACCAGCTCTCGCCATATCATGACAGTCAGTTTTCGGCTTTCTCTACTGAGGTGCTCATCCGGATGAACCGGGACACAATCGCAGTAGTTCTCCCTTTACTACCCTAGCCGATATAGCAGAATGTAAGGTAGTAAGCACAGGAGCCAGGCAACCCAACTATTGACCAAAGACATGATTCGGAGCTGGTGCATATAAGGCCAAACTCGTGACGCCGAAGTGTGCTATAAAGCTGTTCGGACTTTGTCGGCAACTCATTTGTTCCCATATCGAGCCCCTGGCGATTGTGCCGAGGTGCGAGTGTGAAACAACCAGAAAAATATAGCTCTTTAAAAGAAGCAAATATTGGATGTTCACTGGAACTTGATTTATATGTCAATTGCCATTGTACAAATAACAACGCCACGACCCAGGCTATTTGACATGCCAGTGGTCGAAGGCTGAGGGAGAAGGCATGGTACAGGCTCGAAATAGAGAGTGCGGTCTATACAAAATTATTTGGACCTCCTGTCGCACGTCTGCGTTGCCTTGCCTCGGTGGTAGGATTCCTTAAGAGGAATAACCTTTGGGTGAGTGTATGAAGACGAACTCCGAAAGAGTCCGCAAGGTGATCATTATTTGAGCCACCTGTAATAAGATATAAAAAGTGGTTAGAAAAGAAAAGGAGGAAATGGGAGTGTTTGTAAGCTTTTCCGTATTGTGCCTCCGCCGATGACCAGGGAATTTTGAGTGTGTAATTATGCATGCGCGGTGTAAACCTCACGAGTGAGTAAGGCGAACGGCGGAGGCCGAACCGCTATTCCAGCTCTGAGATTGATCGATTCCATTTAATAGAGATCGGCGGCTTAATGGCCAATGAGTTATGCCGCTCGATGAGGCCGCTTTGTACTTCGGCCGTAATAGCCGTAGTGTGGTCATCTGTACGGAGGGAGTGTTCCATATTTCCATTTACTGTTATGACGCCGCGTGGACCGGGCATTTTAAGTTTTGCAGGGGCGTAGAGTGGGACTGCATTAAAACGAGCAAGAGAGGTATGCCCCAGAAGTGCATGGTAGCTACTGTGAAGCGGGGCAATATCAAAGGTCAAGCCCTCGCTTCGGGAGTAGTTCGGCGAGCCGAAAACTACTTCCAGTGTGATAGAGCCCGTGTGAAAGAACATGCGGTGCCCCCATATTTGGTTTTCGCAATTGATGACAATCTCTATGGACTAATGGTTGCCTTGAGTTATATTTGAAGAGCTTGTCCATAGGTTTTTCTTGGAGTCCATTTGTTGGTTTCAAGGAGAGTTTGTGATGACCAAGGTGCTATTAAGGAATTATCCAAAGATTGGTCTTATGAGTATTGAGCTTATAGCAAGCATGTCTTGAAGAAGAAGAGTGTGTGATCATTCATGTTTACCTTCAAGACATCATCCAAATGAAGAGAGTTGGAAAGATTCAAGGTTGATCAAGACTAAGTCAAAGAGTGAATCAAGTTGATCAACACACAAAGCATAGAAGATGTAACGAGAGGGATCAAGCGATCCCATGGTATGGTAAGTATGGTCAATTACGCTTTGTGTACTAGCCCATGGTCTTTGTGAGAGTTCTTTGTGGGGTTAGGTTGCGGCGTGCAAGTTCAAGTAGGATCATCACGAAGAGATCATATGCTTGAAGCTTGCCGTCCATTGTGGCGACAATGGACTTGTGAAGATGTGCAGAAGAGTGGCTCACCCATAGTGGAGTATGGGGGAGCAATCTACTAGTCTTCATCGAGCCAACGCAATCAAGAAAGGTGGTCCATCTTGAGGAGGAGAAGATCGTAATCATCTAGCTCAAGTGGATCATGTGCGAGGCAAAGGTTTGCCCTTGATAGGCTTTCTATTTTACCGGTCTCATGGTAGTTGTGGGAGACCAGGTTATAGGATCGATTGCCGTACTATCAAGGTGGGCTCTCGATGAGTTGCTTGATCGTATCATTCGTAGAGAGCTCAAACTATTGCATTCTTGCATCATCTTTATTGGTTCTTGTTTGGTTCTTCTCCTTGTGAGATTTGGAGCTTATGGTCATTTTTATGACAAGCTCGAGCTCATCGAAAACGGAGTTCACTTGCATCTTCTATGATGTTTTCGATGTTGGAGGGTAATGTCGGTTCTTCTCTGTTGGAGTTTTCACTCCTTTATTTGTTAGGCATACCTCCCCTGCCTCTTCTATGATGTTTTCGCTGTTTTGATGCTACTCATTGTCTTGTATCCAACAAGCTTGAGTTTGCTCAATTCGGAGCTCATATGAAGAAGTTATGGCATTTCTGCTTTTCTCCCTGCTCTGGTCTGAGCGGTAGTACCGCGGGCCGGAGCGGTAGTACCGCTTGGGTGCTATAAGCGGCAGTACCGCTCCACAGCGGTAGTACCGCTTGTAGCCCCAGCCGTAGTACCGCTGCAGTTTCGTGCTAGTGCCGCCTCGATTCGAGGGCTCGTTTTTCGTGTCGGACTTTACGGTACCTGCCGCGGCAGGAGTGGCGGTAGTACCGCTCTCGAGCGGTAGTACCGCGAGGAGGAGCGGTAGTACCGCTTAGGCTGTTAAGCGGTAGTACCGCTGGCCCAGCGGTAGTACCGCTCCGGTCGGGCGGTAGTACCGCTACTGCTTTTCTACCGCCCCAAGGTTCATGTGTTGTTGCTCCTTTTCCCACCTTCTTCCGCCCGAGCGGTAGTACCGCTCGTGGAGCGATAGTACCGCTCGTGTGCGGGCTGAGCACATAACGGTTGAATTTTTCCCCTCCTATAAAAGGGGGTCTTCTTCCCCATTGAACCTTATCCTTTGAGCTTGTGTTCTTCCCCCATTGTTGACCTTCTTCGAGCTTGCTAACTCTCAATCCCTCCATGGATTCTTGCTAGTTTTTGAGGGAAAAGAGAGGAGATCTAGATCCACATTTCCACCAATCACTTTCTCCTCTATGTGAGGGGAACCCCTTGGATCTAGATCTTGGAGTTCTTGGTGTTCTCCTTCTTGTTCTTCCTCTCATTTTCTTCCCTAGCATTAGTTGCTTGATTGGGATTTGAGAGAGAAGGACTTGGGCACTCCCTGTGCCCTTGCCATTGCATTTGGTGCATCGGTTTGAGTTCTCCACGGTGATACGTGGAAGTTACAAGTTGAGAAGCTTATTACTCTTGGGTGCTTGGTGCCCTTGAGCTTGTTCCTCTTGGGTGCTTAGGCGCCCTAGGCAGTTAGTGGTGTTCGGAGCTCAATCATTGTCTTTGTAAAGCTCGAGCAAGCGTCGGGGTCTCCAATTAGGTTGTGGAGATCGCCTGAGCAATTTGATCGGTACCGTGACCGCCCCAAGGGTTGCCAAAGTGTCTGGATTCGGTGACCGCCCCAAGGGTTGCCATTTGTATGCAGGTTCGGACCGCCCTCAAGGGTCCCTTAGTGGAATCACGGCATCTTGCATTGTGCGAGGGCATGAGGAGATTATGGTGGCCCTAGTGGCTTCTTGGGGAGCATTGTGCCTCCACACCGCTCCAAACGGAGATTAGCATCTGCAAGGGTGTGAACTTCGGGATACATCGTCATCTCCGCGTGCCTCGGTTATCTCTTACCCGAGCCCTTTACTTATGCACTTTACTTTGTGATAGCCATATTGTTTCTTGTCATATATCTTGCTATCACCTAAGTAGTTTTTCTTGCTTAGCATAAGTTGTTGGTGCACATAGGTGAGCCTAGTTGTTGTAGGTTTTGTGCTTGACAAATTAACCGCTAGGTTTATTCCGCATTTGTTCAAGCCTCAACCGTAATTATTTTAAAGCGCCTATTCACCCCCCCCCCCTCTAGGCGACATCCACGATCTTTCACCGTGCAATGAGTTTCTACGCCGGGCATTGCTCCCTTGAGGATAGTTGTAGTGGTCTTGATTCTTGAAGGATCAATGCCCATTTTGCGGACAATTTCTTGGTAGAGTAGATTAAGGCTGCTACCGCCGTCCATAAGGACTTTCGTGAGATGGAACCCATGGATAATTGGATCAATGATCAGAGCTGCCAGACCGTCGGGGTGGATATGACCAATTTTTGGGGGGGTCCGCTCTATGGCGTGTATGTCCCATGGTGCGTGTGTGCGTGCGCTCCCTTGTAGGGGTGTGCGTCACATATACCATGTTTACGGTTTTCACTTCGAGGGGAAATTGCTTCTGAACCCCAGTGTTCGGCTGGCGAGTCTCTTCGTCATCACTGTCACTAGGCGGCCGCTTCCCCTTGTGTTTGGCATTAAGTTTGCCGGCTTGTTTGAAGGCCCAGCAGCTTCTGTTTGTGTGAGTTGCTGGTTTATCGGGGGTGCCATGAATCTGGCAGGGCCGGTCCAGTATCTTGTCTAGATTGGATGGTCTGTCTCTATTTGCCTTGAATGGCTTTTTCCTTTGACTGGGTTTGGAGCCGCTAAACCCGGCGTTAACCGCCGTGTCTCGCGTTATTTCGTTATTATTGCGACGCTTGTGTTTATCGCGTCGTGGCTTGCCGTTGCCATCTCGGACTTCTGAAGTACCCGAATCGCTGGCGTTGTTGCTTCTACGAGCGAGCCAGTTGTCCTCTCCCATGCAAAAGCAGGTCATTAAAGCGGTAAGGGCTGCCATGGATTTTGGTTTTTCTTGACCGAGGTTGCGGGCGAGCCATTCGTCCCGGACGATGTGTTTGAAGGCCGCGAGGGCTTCGGCATCTGGACAATCGACGATTTGGTTCTTTTTAATTAAGAACCTAGTCCAGAGCTTCTTGGACTCTCCGGGCTGTTGGACGATGTGACTTAAATCATCGGCATCTGGTGGCCGGACAAATGTACCCTGGAAGTTGTCGCGGAAGGCGTCTTCCAGATCCTCCCAGCTGCCAATAGAGTTTTCAGGCAGACTGCTTAACCAGTACCGAGCTGGCCCTTTGAGTTTTAGTGGGAGGTATTTGATGGCGTGAAGGTCATCTCCACGGGCCATATGGATATGGAGAAGAAAATCCTCGATCCATACCGCGGGTTCAGTTGTTCCATCATATGATTCGATATTCATGGGTTTAAACCCTTCCGGGAATTCATGGTCCATTACTTCATCAGTGAAGCAAAGGGGGTTTGCGGTGCCTCTGTATCGGGCCACGTCACGACGTAGCTCGGATGGAGTCCGTCTGCGGCTTTTGGCCCGGGCGTGAGTATGATTGTTGCGTCCGGCTAGATAGCCGTTATCGCGTGTCGGGGCTCGTCCCCATGATCCATAGATCGATCTGTTCTGACCTTCTCTACTGTCCAAGCCCTACCGCAGGTCATGGGTATGTCCCCGAGCTATTTTATCTCCGCCTTTACGGTGAGGTGGGGCGGGCTAGTGTTCGGCTTGAGTTCCCACTTTGTCCCGACAACATGGTGGTCGGTCAGTCGCATTGCGCGATGATGGTACGGGCTCCAGCGCCTCATCATCAAACTGAGGTAGCAATTTATGCTTCGGGTAACTTTTGGCTGGGTGCTTGAGGCCGTAGTCCTCGGCTGCCAGGACATCAGTCCATCTATCATTTAGCAGATTTTGATTAGATTGAAGCTGCTGCTTCTTCTTTTTCAGGCTCCCTGCAGTGGCTATTAGCTGGCGCTTAAAGCGCTCCTACTCGAGAGGTTCCTCGGGCACGATAAAATCCTCGTTGCCGAGGCTCACCTCCTCCTCGGAGAGCGAAAGATAATTACTGTCCTCCGAGTCTTCGTTTATGGCCTGTTCATCAAGGCTAACTTGCCCATCTTCCCGATCGTCCTGTTCGGCAGTTCATTCGTCGGGATCTTCTATGTCTTCGGCACCATCCGGAGTGTTATCGTCTCCTGTGTTGGTGTTGCTGTCTTTGTTGCGGCGTGATTTAGAGCGGCGCCGCTGACGCCGGTGCTTTGGTTGTATCTTAGGAGGCTCATCCTCAACTGGATTTTCCTTGTCATCGCCGCTATTCTCTTTTGGTGCATCCACCATGTATATGTTGTATGAGGACGTGGCCGTCCATCGTCCGGTGAACGGCCGGTTTTGGGCCTCCTCCTCTCCGGCATCATCGTCCATACCGTCAATGTCCTCGGAGCCGTAATCGAGCATGTCGGTTAGGTCCTTGACAGTGGCTATGAAGTGGGCGGTGGGTGGGAAACAAAATTCTCCATTATCAGCCTCCAGTTCGAACCGGATATAATTTGGCTGAGAGTCCCCCGCTAAGGATAGAGTTTTTAATGAGTTTAGCACGTCATCCAAAGGTGAGTGCCGAAAGATGTCCGTGGAGCTGAATTCGACGATCGATGACCGATCCAGCTCGACGTACGCGGACGCACAAGGTTCGGAACATGTAGCCGGAGACGAGTCCATGGTTCCGGTGACACAGATGTCGCTTGAAGTTAGGTTTGTGTGCGGCTCTAACGCTGCTGAGTCTGCGGCTTCCGTGGCGGGGTTGAGCTTCCCGTCCTCGGATGGCGCGATCTGCTCCGAATCTAAGGCCAGAGCAGTTACAGGTGATATCTCCTGGGTATGGTCCGATGATAGATTTACGTCATGTTCATCGTGGTGGGGCCGTGGTCTCGAATCCGTCGAAGATCAAGTCTCCGCGGATATCCGCGACGTAGTTCAAGCTTCCAAATCTGACCTGATGGCCAGGGGTGTAGCTTTCGATCTGCTCTAGATGGCCAAGCGAGTTGGCCCTTGATCTGAAAGCCGCCGAATCTGAAGATCTGTCCGGGGAGGAAGACTTCCCCTTGGACAGCATCGTTGTAGATGATCGAAGGAGCCATCAAGCCTTTTGATGACGGCACAGTGGAACTCTCAATGAACGCACCAATGTCGGTGTCAAAACCGGTGGATCTCGGGTAGGGGGTCCCGAACTATGCGTCTAAGGTTGATGGTAACAGGAGACAGGGGACACAATGTTTACCCAGGTTCGGGCCCTCTCTATGGAGGTAATACCCTACTTCCTGCTTGATTGATCTTGATGAATATGAATATTACAAGAGTTGATATTCCACGAGATCGTAATGGCTAAAACCCTAGAAGTCTAGCCTGTATGACTATGATTATGATTATTCATCCTCTACAGACAAAGCCCTTCGGTTTATATAGACACCGGAGGGGGCTAGGGTTGTACAAAGTCGGTTACAGAGAAAGGAATCTTCATATTTGGACGCCAAGCTTGCCTTCCACGCCAAGGAGAGTCCCATTCGTACACGGAGAAAGTCTTCGGTCTTCTTATCTTCACAGCCCATCAGTCTGGCCCATGTCTAACAGGTCGGACGCCCGAGGACCCCTTAGCCCAGGACTCCCTCAGTAGTCAACTCCTTGAACTTGTCGAAAACCTTTTGCAACAAGTCAACCTTTGTAGACAGTAACATTACCGTCAGCGTCAGTCTTCTTCTTGAAGATCCAATTATTCTCTATGGCTTGCCGATCATCGGGTAAGTCAACCAAAGTCCATACTTTGTTCTCATACATGGATCCCATCTTAGATTTCATGGCCTCAAGCCATTTCGCGGAATCTGGGCTCATCATCGCTTCTTCATAGTTCGTAGGTTCGTCATGGTCAAGTAACATGACCTCCAGATTGGGATTATCGTACAACTCTGGTGCGGACCATATTCTGGTTGACCTACGGGGTTCGGTAGTAACTTGATCTGAAGTTTCATGATCATCATTAGCTTCCTCACTGATTGGTGTAGGAATCACTGGAACTGATTTCTGTGATTAACTACTTTCCAATTCGAGAGAAGGTACAATTACCTCATCAAGTTCTACTTTCCTCCCACTCACTTCTTTCGAGAGAAACTCCTTCTCTAGAAGGGATCCATTCTTAGCAACGAATATCTTGCCTTCGGATCTGTGATAGAAGGTGTACCCAACAGTCTCCTTTGGGTATCCTATGAAGACACATTTCTCTGATTTGGGTTCGAGCTTATCAGGTTGAAGCTTTTTCACATAAGCATCGCAGCCCAAAAATTTAAGAAACGACAGCTTAGGTTTCTTGCCAAACCACAATTCATATGGTGTCGTCTCAACGGATTTAAATGGTGCACTATTTAACGTGAATGCAGCCGTCTCTAAAGCATAACCCCAAAACGATAGTGGTAAATCGTTAAGTGACATCATAGATCGCACCATATCCAATAAAGTACGGTTACGACGTTCGGACACACCATTACGCTATGGTGTTCCACGTGGCGTGAGTTGCGAAACTATTCCACATTGTTTCAAATAAAGACTAAACTCATAGCTCAAATATTCTCCTCCATGATCAGATCGTAGAAACTTTATTTTCTTGTTACGATGATTTTCCACTTCACTCTGAAATTCTTTGAACATTTCAAATGTTTCAGACTTATGTTTCATTAAGTAGATATACCCATATCTGCTCGAATCATCTGTGAAGGTCAAAAAATAACGATAGCCGCCGCGAGCCTCAACACTCATCGAGAAGGAAATATGCCCTAGAGGCAATAATGAAGTTATTATTTATTTCCTTATTTCATGATAAATGTTTATTATTCATGCTAGAATTGTATTAACCGGAAACATAATACATGTGTGAATACATTCTAGAATTGCACATCCCGGTACACCGCCGGAAGCATTCATATAGAGTCATATCTTTGAGTTGTAATATTGAGTTGTAAGTAAATAAAAGTGTGATGATCATCATTATTAGAGCATTGCCCCAGTGAGGAAAGGATGATGGAGCCTATGATTCCCCCACAAGTCGGGATGAGACTCCGGACTTTATGAAAAACAAAAGAGGCCAAATAAGCCCAAATAAAAAAAGAGGCCAAAGAAGCCCACAAAAAATAAAAATAAAAATAAAAAAAGAGAAAAAAGAAAATAAAAAATGAGAGAAAAAGAGAGAAGGGGCAATGTTACTATCCTTTGTGCTTTATAGTAGCACCATGTTCTTCATAGAGAGAGTCTCTTGTGTTGTCACTTTCATATACTAAGTGGGAATTTTTCATTATAGAAATTGGCTTGTATATTCCAATGATGGGCTTCCTCAAAATGCCCTAGGTCTTCATGAGCAAGCAAGTTGGATGCACACCCACTTAGTTTCCAGTTTGAGCTTTCATACACTTATAGCTCTTAGTGCATCCGTTGCATGGCAATCCCTACTCACTCACATTGATATCTATTGATGGGCATCTCCATAGCCCATTGATACGCCTAGTTGATGTGAGACTATCTTCTCCCTTTTTGTCCTCACAACCACCACCATATACCACCATAGTGCTATGTCCGTGGCTTGTGCTCATGTATTGCATAAGAGTTGAAAAAGCTGAAGCGCGTTAAAAAGTATGAACCAATTGCTCGGCTCGTCATCGGGGTTGTGCATGATTTGAATGCTTTGTGTGATGAAGATGGAGCATAGCCAGACTATATGATTTTGTAGGGATGAGCTTTCTTTGGCTATGTTATTTCGATAAGACATAATTGCTTGGTTGGTATGCTTGAAGTATTATTGTTTTTATGTCAAATGATAGACTATTGCTTTGAATCACTCGTATCTTAATATTCATGCCATGATTAGACACATGATCAAGATTATGCTAGGTAGCATTCCACATCAAAAATTATCCTTTTTATCATTTACCTACTCGAGGGGCGAGCAGGAATTAAGCTTGGGGATGTTGATACGTCTCCGTCACATCTATAATTTTTTATTGTTCCATGCCAATATAATTCAACTTTCATATACTTTTGGCAACTTTTTATACTATTTTTGGGACTAACATATTGATCCAGTGCCCAGTGTCAGTTCCTGTTTGTTGCATGTTTTATGTTTCGCAGAAAACCCATATCAAACGGAGTCCAAACGGGATAAAAACGGACGGAGAATTATTTTGGAATATTTATGATTTTTGGGAAGTAAAATCAACGCGAGACGGTGCCCGAGGGGGGCAGGAGATAGGGGGCGCGCCCCAGGGAGGCAGGCGCGCCCTGGACTCTCCTGGGCCCCCCGTAAGGCGGTTGACGCTCTTCTTTCGCCGCAAGAAAGCTAATTTTATGAGAAAGATCTAGGCGAAAGATTCACCCCAATCGGAGTTACGGATCTCCAGATATAAAAGAAACGGTGAAGGGGCAGAATTCCAAAACGCAGAAACAGAGAGATAGATCCAATCTCGGAGGGGCTCTCGCCCCTCCCAAGCCATGGGAGCCAAGGACCAGAGGGGAAACCCTTCTCCCATCTAGGGAGGAGGTCAAGGAAGAAGAAGAAGAAGGGGGCCTCTCTCCCCCTTGCTTCTGGTGGCGCCGGAGCGCTGCCGGGGGCCATCATCATCACAGCGATCTTCACCAACACCTCCGCCATCTTCACCAACATCTCCATCACCTTCCCCCATCTATATTCAGCGGTCCACTCTCCCGCAACACGCTGTACCATCTACTTGAACATGGTGCTTTATGCTTCATATTATTATCCAATGATGTGTTGCCATCCTATGATGTGTGAGTAGATTTTTGTTGTCCTATCGGTGATTGATGAATTGCTATGATTGGTTTAATTTGCTTTTGGTTATGTTGCTTTCCTATTGTGCCCTCCGTGTCGCGCAAGCATGAGGGATTCCCACTGTAGGGTGTTGCAATACGTTCATGATTCTTTTATGGTGGGTTGCTTGAGTGACATTAGCATAAACCCGAGTAAGGGGATTGTTGCGTATGGGATAAAGGGGACTTGATTCTTTAATGCTATGGTTGGGTTTTACCTTAATGAATCTTTAGTAGTTGCGGACGCTTGCTAGAGTTCCAATCATAAGTGCATATGATCCAAGAAGAGGAAGTATGTTAGCTTATGCCTCTCCCACATAAAACTTGCTATCGGTCTAGTAACGTAGTCAATTGCTTAGGGGAAATTTCACCACTCCTACCACCACTTTTTCACACTCGCTATATTTACTTTATTGCATCTTTATCTAAACAGCCCCTACTTTTTATTTACGTGTTCTTTATTATCTTGCAAACCTATCCAATCACGCCTACAAAGTACTTCTAGTTTCATACTTGTTCTAGGTAAAGCGAACGTCAAGCGTGCGTAGAGTCGTATTAGTGGCCGATAGGACTTGAGAGAGTATTTGTTCTACCTTTAGCTCCTCGTTGGGTTCGACACTCTTACTTATCGAAAGAGGCTACAACTATCCCGTATACTTGTGGGTTATCAAGACCTTTTTCTGGCGCCGTTGCCGGGGAGTCATAGCGTGGGGTGAATATTCTCGTGTGTGTATGCTTGTTTGCTTTATCACTAAGTAATTTTTATTTGCTATTCTTAGTTGTTTTCTATCTTTAGTTATGTGTAGGAAACGCAAAATACCAAAAAAAATTAGTTGTACCTATTACACCAATGGTTGAAGAACCACTCAAAATCTATCACAGTCATGAAGCTTTTTACTTGGATCATCTTCGATCCCTTTGTGCTCGTGCTGAAACCCCAACTAGCTTAGTTGAGGGCAAATCTTTAGATGAGCATGCTTGTTATGTGCGACACCATATATCTAAAAAAGGGAAACTATTATGGGATCAAATTCAACGTTTGCAATGCTATGCTTGGAATTTATGTGAAATATATGATGTTACTTGTTGTTCTGAAAACCCTAAGAAACACCTTCCCTACCAATGTGAGTTTATTGATAATGGAATCATATCTTCGTATGCTAAGGGTGTTTATAATTACTATGATGTTCAACAAATTGAAGAATTTGTTGCTTTTAAGGGTGCTTATGAAATTGCTTATTTGATTGAAAAGTATGATGCTACTCTCTACAAATATGAAAATTTTGCCATACTTGAATATTGTTATGGTAATTATGCTTCTAATGCCTATGTTAAACTATATATTGAGGAATTCTCCGCTGTCCAAGAAGAGACTAATATTTTGCAGGAAGCTATGGAAGAAGAAATTTATGAAACTGTGAGCTCATTGGATGAAAAAGATGATGAGGAGAGCAAAGAACAAAAGGAGGAAGAGCGGATTGATCACCCGTGCCCACCTTCTAATGAGAGTAACTCTTCAACTCATACATTGTTTAATTCCCCTTCGTGCTTACCGAAGGATGATTGCTATGATGATTGCTATGATCCCTTGAATTTGTTTAAAATATCCCTTTTTGATTATGCTTGCTATGCTTGTGGCCAAGATGCCAATATAAATTATGCTTATGGAGATGAACTTGCTATAGTTCCTTATGTTAAACATGAAATTGTTGTTATTGCACCCACGCATGATAGTCCTATTATCTTTTTGAATTCTCCAAACTACACTATATCGGAGAAGTTTGTGCTTATTAAGGATTATATTGATGGGTTGCCTTTTACCATTGCACATGATGATTTTGATGAATGTAATATGCATGTGCTTGCTGCTCCTACTTGCAATTATTATGAGAGAGGAACTATATCTCCACCTCTCTATGTTTCCAGTACGATAGAATTGCAAGAAATTGCTTATACTATGCATTGGCATTTACTTGGTGTGCATGAATTGTTCTTTTATGACATGCCGATGCATAGGAAGAGAGTTATACTTCGTTTTTGCATGATATGTTACTTTGTGCTCACTACTAAATTACAAATCATTGTTAATTAAAATTGGCTTTGATATAACTTGGGATCCGGGTGGATCCATTACTTGAGCACTATATGCCTAGCTTAATGGCTTTAAAGAAAGCGCTGCCAGGGAGACAACCCGGAAGTTTTAGCGAGTCATTTATTTCTGTTGAGTGATTTTATATAGTCTAAAAACAAAAAAAATAAAGAGGAGAACTCAAAACTTTTCAAAAAGGAAAGTGAAAGTGAAAAAGACAAGCATTGTTGAAGTGGGAGAGTTCCTTGAACTTTGTTCATGCTCACGGAAACTTTGTGAATCTTGATTACAGAAACTTTTCAAAAAAAATAATTATCCCCTTGTATAATTCCATTGTATTATAAAAATAATGTGCCAAGGTTTGTCTTTAGGATGTTTACAATGCTTGTTGGTTTGTACGGTGCAGGACAGAAACTTTGGCTGTAGTGCGTGATTTTACATTTTTAACTGGAACGTCAAATGGTTCTGATTCCTTTTGCACTTTCTTTCTGTACAAATTTTTTATGTTTCCTAATTGTGGTAGAATTTATGGTGTACCAAAAGTATGGTGAATGTCCAGATTGCTACAGACTGTTCTGTTTTTGACAGATTCTGTTTTTGATGCATAGTTTACTTGTTTTGATGAATCTATCAATTTATGTCAGTGGATTAAGCCATGGAAAAGTTATATTACAGTAGACACAATGTAAAAACAAAATATTAATTGGTTTTCTACAGTACTTAGAGTAGTGATTTGCCTTATTATACTAACGGATCTTACCGAGTTTTCTGCTGAAGTTTTGTGTGGATGAAGTGTCTAATCGAGGATGTCTCGGTATGAGGAAAAGGAAGAGAGGCAAGCGCTCAAGCTTGGGGATGCCCGAGGCACCCCAAGTAAATATTCAAGGAGACTCAAGCGTCTAAGCTTGGGGATGCCCCGGAAGGCATCCCCTCTTTCTTCAACAAGTATCGGTATGTTTTCGTATTCGCTTGCTCATGCATTATGTGCAAGTCTTGGAGCCGTCTTTTGCATTTAGTTTTAACTTTTCTTTTATGCACCATGCTGGTATGAGATAGTCCTTGGTTGATTTATAGAATGCTCATTGCACTTCACTTATATCTTTTGAGTATGGCTTTATAGAATGCTTCATGTGCTTCACTTATATCATTTGAAGTCTGGATTGCCTGTTTCTCTTCACATAGAAAACCGCCATTTGTAGAATGCTCTTTTGCTTCACTTATATTTGTTAGAGCGTGGGCATATCTTTTGTAGAAAGAATTAAACTCTCTTGCTTCACTTATATCTATTTAGAGAGGTGACAGGAATTGGTTATTCACATGGTTAGTCATAAAATCCTACATAAACTTGTAGATCACTGAATATGATATGTTTGATTCCTTGCAATAGTTTTGCGATATAAAGGTGGTGATATTAGAGTCGTGCTAGTTGAGTAATTGTGAAATTGAGAAATACTTGTGTTGAGGTTTGCAAGTCCCGTAGAATGCACGTATGGTGAACCGTTATGTAACGAAGTTGGAGCATGAGGTGTTTTTTGATTGTCTTCCTTATGAGTGGCAGTCGGGGACGAGCAATGGTCTTTTCCTACCAATCTATCCCTCTAGGGGCATGCGTAGTAGTACTTTGCTTCGAGGGCTAAGTAGATTTTTGCAATAAGTATATGAGTTCTTTATGACTAATGTGAGTCCATGGATATATGCACACTCACCCTTCCACTTTGCTAGCCTCTATTGTGCCGCGCAACTTTCGTCGGTATCATGAACCCATTATTTACCTTCCTCAAAACAGCCACCATACCTACCTATTATGGCATTTCCATAGCCATTTCGAGATATATTGCCATGCAACTTTCCACCGTTCTATTATTATGACACGTTCCATCATTGTCATATTGCTTTGCATGATCGTAAGATAGCTAGCATGATGTTTTCATGGCTTGTCCGTTTTTTGATGCCATTGCTATGCTAGATCATTGCACATCCCGATACACAGCCGGAAGCATTCATATAGAGTCATATCTTTGAGTTGTAATATTGAGTTGTAAGTAAATAAAAGTGTGATGATCATCATCATTAGAGCATTACCCCAGCGAGGAAAGGATGATGGAGCCTATGATTCCCCCACAAGTCGGGATGAGACTCCGGACTTTATGAAAAATAAAAAAGGCCAAAGAAGCCCAAATAAAAAAAGAGGCCAAAGAAGCCCACCAAAAATAAAAATAAAACAATAAAAAAAGAGAGAAAAAAGAAAATAAAAAAATGAGAGAAAAATAGAGAAGGGGCAATGTTACTATCCTTTTACCACACTTGTGCTTCAGAGTAGCGCCATGTTCTTCATAGAGAGTCTCTTGTGTTGTCACTTTTATATACTAAGTGGGAATTTTTCATTATAGAACTTGGCTTGTGTATTCCAATGATGGGCTTCCTCAAAATGCCCTAGGTCTTCATGAGCAAGCAAGTTGGATGCACACCCACTTAGTTTCCAGTTTGAGCTTTCATACACTTATAGCTCTTAGTGCATCCGTTGCATGGCAATCCCTACTCACTCACATTGATATCTATTGATGGGCATCTCCATAGCCCGTTGATACGCCTAGTTGATGTGAGACTATCTTCTCCCTTTTTGTCCTCACAACACCACCATATACCAACATAGTGCTATATCCATGGCTTGCGCTCATGTATTGCGTAAGAGTTGAAAAAGCTGAAGCGCGTTAAAAAGTATGAACCAATTGATCGGCTCGTCATCGGGGTTGTGCATGATTTGAATGCTTTGTGTGATGAAGATGGAGCATAGCCAGACTATATGATTTTGTAGGGATGAGCTTTCTTTGGCTATGTTATTTCGATAAGACATAATTGCTTGGTTGGTATGCTTGAAGTATTATTGTTTTTATGTCAAATGATAGACTATTGCTTTGAATCACTCGTATCTTAATATTCATGCCATGATTAGACATATGATCAAGATTATGCTAGGTAGCATTCCACATCAAAAGTTATCTTTTTTATCATTTACCTACTCGTGGACGAGCAGGAATTAAGATTGGGGATGCTGATACGTCTCCGTCGTATCTATAATTTTTTATTGTTCCATGCTAATATTATTCAACTTTCATATACTTTTGGCAACTTTTTATACTATTTTTGGGACTGACATATTGATCCAAAGGCCCGGTGCAGTTCTGTTTGTTCCATGTTTTATGTTTCGCAGAAAACCCATATCAAACGGAGTCCAAACGGGATAAAAGCAGACGGAGAATTATTTTGAAATATTTATGATTTTGGGAAGTAAAATCAACGCGAGACGGTGCTCGAGGGGCCAGGAGATAGGGGCGCGCCCAGGAGGCGCGCCCTGGACTCTCCTGGGCCCCCTGTAAGGCGGTTGATGCTCTTCTTTTGCCGCAAGAAAGCTAATTTTATGAGAAAGATCTGGGCGAAAGATTAACCCAATCGGAGTTACGGATCTCCAGATATAAAAGAAACGGTGAAGGGGCAGAATTCCAGAACGCAGAAACAGAGAGATAGATCCAATCTTGGAGGGGCTCTCGCCCAGAGAGAAAGTATGTTAGCTTATGCCTCTCCCACATAAAACTTGCTATCGGTCTAGTAACGTAGTCAATTGCTTAGGGGCAATTTCACCACTCCTACCACCACTTTTCCACACTCGCTATATTTACTTTATTGCATCTTTATCTAAACAGCCCCTACTTTTTATTTATGTGTTCTTTATTATCTTGCAAACCTATCCAATCACACCTACAAAGTACTTCTAGTTTCATATTTGTTCTAGGTAAAGCGAACGTCAAGCGTCCGTAGAGTCGTATCAGTGGCCGATAGGACTTGAGAGAGTATTTGTTCTACCTTTAGCTCCTCGTTGTGTTCGACACTCTTACTTATCGAAAGAGGCTACAACTATCTCGTATACTTGCGGGTTATCAGGGGGCACCGCGCACGGCTAAGAAACAACTGTTGAACCTTTGGGGTGCCCCCTGGCCACGTATATAAAGGAGGGGGAGATAGGCCGGCGGCCAGCAGGGGCGCGCCATGGGGCGAGTCCTACTTGGACTCCTAGTCCAAGTAGGATTCGCCCCTTTTCCTTTCTTCCACCGGAGGGAATAGGAAGGAGAGGGAGAGGGAAAGGGAAGGGGGGCGCCGCCCCCTCCTTCTTGTCCTATTCAGACTCCCAGGGAAGGGGGCACGCGGCCACCTCCCGCGGGCTTCCCTCTCTCTCCCTTAGGCCCATGATGGCCCAATACTTCCCCCGGGGGTTTCGGTAACCCCTCGGTACTCCGAAAAATACCCGAATCACTCGGAACCATTCTGATGTCCGAATATAACCTTCCAATATATGAATCTTTACCTCTCCACCATTTCGAGACTCCTCGACATGTCCGTGATCTCATCCGGGACTATGAACAAACTTCGGTCACCAAAACACATAACTCATAATACAAATCATCATCGAACGTTAAGCGTGCGGACCCTATGGGTTCGAGAACTATGTAGACATGACCGAGACACATCTCCGGTCAATAACCAATAGCGGAACCTGGATGCTCATGTTAGCTCCTACATATTCTACGAAGATCTTTATCGGTCAAACCACATAATAACATACGTCATTCCCTTTGTCATCGGCATGTTACTTGCCCGAGATTCGATCGTCGGTATCATCATACCTAGTTCAATCTCGTTACCGGCAAGTCTCTTTACTCGTTCTGTAATGCATCATCCCGTAACTAACTCATTAGTCACATTGCTTGCAAGGCTTATAGTGATGTGCACTACCGAGAGGGCCCAGAGATACCTCTCTGATACACGGAGTGACAAATCCTAATCTTGATCTATGCCAACCCAACAAACACCTTTGGAGACACCAGAGAGCATCTTTATAATCACCCAGTTATGTTGTGACGTTTGATAGCACACAAGGTGTTCCTCCGGTATTCGGGAGTTGCATAATCTCATAGTCAAATGAATATGTATAAGTCATGAAGAAAGCAATAGCAATAAAACTTAACGATCATTATGCTAAGCTAACGGATGGGTCTTGTCCATCACATCATTCTCCTAATGATGTGATCATGTTCATCAAATGACAAAACATGTCTATGGTCAGGAAACTTAACCATCTTTGATTAACGAGCTAGTCAAGTAGAGGCATACTAGGGACACTCTGTTTGTCTATGTATTCACACATGTACTAAGTTCCGGTTAATACAATTATAGCATGAATAATAAACATTTATCATGATATAAGGAAATATAAATAATAACTTTATTATTGCCTCTAGGGCATATTTCCTTCAGAGGCGATAACAAGGTCGGGAGGGTGGGGACCGGTGACGAGAACGGAGGCGAGGGCGGGGACCGGGGGGCGACGAGGAAGACCGGCGAGGGTGGGGACTGAAGACGGATACGACCGCCGGAGGGGACAGGAGGCGGCGCCGCGCTCCCCGAGCGGGACATGCGGATCCAGCCCAACTACCCGAGGAAGAAGAAGCTAGGGTGATCTTTTTTTATTTGTCTGGATCCAACGGCCGCGCACTCACACCAACGGCCTGGGCTCGACCGGCCGAAACTTAGACTACCATAAAACATGTTACTCTCCACTATAGAGATAGTAACATAGACTAGTAACATGTTTATGTTACTACTCTATACTACTACCCATTGTGGCTAGTCTAAGGAAAAGATCTCCACAAACTGCCCATCTGTGCATCTGCTCTAATTTTACCCGCACAATAAGACGGCATCACGTTTCTTTAATCGAACAGCTCTTCCTTCGTTTCTCAAATCACCCCCTTGCTTATATGCTCTTCAATATAATTTCCCCTAAAAATACTCCGATATAATATGATTTGGTAAAAGGTAGTACTACTAGTAAAAGCTAGGTTTAGCTCAGGAGTATACAAACAACATTGCTCAATCCAGTTAAAGTGCTCTAGAAAGGCTGGGAAAAGGGGTAAGGCACACACACCCTTTCCTGGTTTTTCATGTCTGGACAAGACAGGACAGGTAACTGGTCAGCCACGCTTTGATTATCGGTAGAATTTTGCATCTCAGCTTCAGGTTCTCAACACCAAAAGAGATCCAATCCAAAAAGGCCACAGGTTTAACCCACGCACGCATGTAACATGTTAAACGTTGGAGTGTTAAGCTAGCTCTCGTTTTTATACTCATTTTTACACAGTTCAAGCCAGATCCAACACTCCTCCTACCAAGGAGTACGAACTGCCCAAGCTACAACAGAACAGAGGACGCGCGGCTCGGCTCGCCTACTAGACCTAGACCGTGTTAAGTTTTCGGGCAAATTGCGCGCGACTTTGACGAATTCCATTCATACTCATCATGTTTGTATATTGGCACATATATAAGCCCAGCTGCTGAACATTTCTTGCTCCAATTTGATTTGACTACGGGGTGTGTGCGGTGCGCGCCTGAAAAAATAACCCCGGTGGGTGCTATGCTATGCTGGTTCAAAGTTTCAAACCCGGTGACTGGACCATCCATTCATCCGGCCTGTCCCTTTATATACCCACCGCGTCCAAGAATCAATCATCGTCGCCTACTCAACTCATCCATCGCCCGAATTCCTCCGTCTCCCTCCCACCCATTGACCCCCGCGCGCGCTCGGAGAAGAGAAAGGCGTCGACCGGATCGGGATGAAGCAGGAGAAGGGGCAGGGCGGCGGGAAGAAGCTGGGGCGGTGGCTGGGCGCGCCGGTGCGGGCGCTGTCGCGGGCGTGCGACTCGTACGTGCGCAAGATGTCGGCGTGCGCGGGGGCCATGCCCACGCAGTACGCGGGCGCCATGGGCCGCGGCGGGGCCGGGGCCATGCACATGCAGGCGGCCACCTTCAGCTCGCGCTCCACGCGCCGGGGGGACGACGACGTCGGCGAGCTGGTCCGCGCCATGTCCCAGCGCCAGCAGGGCAGCGGCGCCTCCCCCGCGGCCGCGGCCGTGCCGCCCAGGAGCCGGAGCGTGGGGGTGGGCAGGATCGACGAGGACGCGCCGTGCGACTTCGGCGCCGACGCCGGGCGCGTCGGCCTGCCGCCCCCGGCCGTGCGCAGGAGCCGCAGCGCCGCCGTCGGGAGCGGCCTCCCGCCGCGCGTCGGCGGCGGCGGCGGGTTCGGCGCCGCCACGATCAAGAAGGTCCCCGCCGCCGGCGTCGTCGTGCACGGCGGCTAGCCGAGGCCGACCTGACGGCCCGTGTGTAACGGACTGTCACTGCACGCGCAGTAGCCAAGAGCCCGGTGTGTTTTTAATCTTTTCGTCCCTGTCGAGTGTGGCAAGATGGTTTTGGCTTTTTTTCCCGTGTGAATTGTACATTTCCTAGTGGGTAGATTTGTCTGTTGCCAAAATGAAAAGTGATTAGAGGATTTGTCAGGACCTGGAAGCAGGTAGCAGCCGTGCATAGCATACTGCATACACAGCCCAGATCAAATGTTGTTAATTAGTAGAGTACACATCTCACAAGCATGTGACGTGCCACATCTAAGTAATGTGTGTCCATCCAAAGGCCAATCCAAACAAGTTCGGTGTGTACATGTGCGGTGCATACACTTGCTGACATTTTTAAAATTTTGGGAACATGGCACGCTGACATTATACAATGCTCGTGTCACACGCACACTGTAGGCAGACAGGCGTGGCCTCTGACTTTGGGAGCAGCGAGTCGGTGCGGTGCATTTGTGCTCTCGGAGTCTCGGAGGTGTCGCCGTCGATCGATACATTGATAATCGTAATCATAATCCAATCCCGTACGTACATTGACTCGTCTAATTCGCAGTGGCGTGCGTTGACATTTGGCTCGTGGTTACCCGTCCGTTGGGTTGGGTGTTTGTTTGCTATCGGGATGGCGCGTGTACCGGGGACCGGGAGAGAAATGGACAGCTCAGGTTTGTTTGCGAGCGATGATTACAGCTCAGGTTTGTTTGCGAGCGATGATTGATGGAAGAACTGCCGTGTGCCATTCGTTTGGGTATATGGAGATTTTTCTCTAGTACTCCTAAGTCATGTGATGCCCGCTTCTAGTATCCTATCATCATCGATCATGCATCATCTTATTAGGGCGGCTTTAGTACTCCTAAGTCATGTGATGCCCGCTTCTAGTATCCTATCATCATCGATCATGCATCATCTTATTAGGGCGTCTAAAGCCGGACTTGGCAAATCCAACCTCCATATGTCTGTGGGCGCGCCCGGACACGTCCACTCAATCCCTTATATCTTATGCCAGGCATTCACATATCTCAAATCCGGACTCTTAAATCCATGCAAATCATGCTCTCGAAAAAAATCCATGCAAAACCATGCACGTCCATCATACATGTTAATGTCGCATGCAAATAGCAAATGTTGATATCGAAAATACATTAGCTCTTACATAAAATATATTTTAAGTGCACAACTCAAACATTAGCTCTTTGGTTTTCATGTTGGTCCACATATGCTTCAGAAGATCATTGAGTAGTTGCACATGCACTTGATGATTTCGAAGATTCTGATGCATATGTAGAAAGTTCATAAGCTGGGTTGCATCTTAATCTTCCGTGATTTGAACTTGTTATCCAGGTGCTTTAAAATCATTGGTTTGAGCTACACCATCCCCCTCATCCTCAACAAACATACTATGCAAAATAGCACAACATGATGAGCTGCCACAAAGTTTTAGATTCTCACATCATTGTAGCTCCACGAACAGTTCCCCAATGAGCTTGAAGCACTCTGAATGCCCCTATCCACATCCTTCCTAGTAGTTTCTTGCATTGTTGCAAAGTGGCTTTGTTTGTTGCCCTGTGGTTCAGATATGGTCTTCACAAACGCCCCCACTGAGGATAGATGTCATCGGCAAGATAGTACCCATGTTGTAGTCGCGGTTGTTGACAGTGTAATTGCACGGCGGCGATTCCTCATTACAAAGCCTTCTGAACACCAGAGATTGTTGAAGCACGTTGATGTCGTTGTGAGATCCCGGTATTCCAAAGAAAGCATGCCAAATTCATAAGTCACGTGATGCCCGCTTCTAGTATGATGATGGTCTATTTGGTGTGACTTTGATACATTCCCCGTAAACCTTTGAAGTAGTTCTTCCATTGCCAATGCATGTAATCAATTGATCCGAACATTCCTGAAAACCCTCTGGCCTCTCCAATAGCCAACAACTCTTTCTTGTTCTACCATTTGGGTCTCTCAGATACTCCGCTTCAAACACCTGCACCACGACGCGGGTAAAATTTGACAGTAGCCTTCGGGCATGTGCTCTCCCCCATCCTGACCATCTCACAAACAGCATCTGCGACAGTACGAAGTGCAAGCATTCTTAAAGCAGCCACGCACTTATGCTTAGCGGAAAAAGAAAGTTAGCCGCAGCAATCTCTTTTGAACTTGAAGATCATGTACCTTCACTCTCTACATAATGCGCAAAAACAATGGTTTTCACATGCGAAAACGGCGACAGTGGAGCGGCAAGGCCGGATGACTCAATGAGTTCAATAGCTAAGACATTGAGTTTCCACATCATACCTTACATAACAAAGGTTCAACATACATAAATAACACCACTCAAAAAATCAAGTCCAACCTAAGATATATAAGTGCTAAATGCTCTACCACTCCCCTTTGGTCACAAGGGGGAGAGGAAGACGATCTACCTTTTGATTGGAGCAACGCTCAAGAATCCTCACAAATGCACTCGGGATTTAGGATTTGTTGTAGGAGCAAGAGAGTGGGAGCATTTGTGTTCTTGAGAATCTTCACAGTGTGTTGGTCAACCCTCTCTCGTGATAGAACAGGGGTATATATAGTACAAGTGTAAAAACAACCGTTCGAGCCACTACAAAACTGTGAAGCTTACCGGATGTCCGGCGCCAGAAATCAAACCGGACGTCCGACCAGGATGTCGGTCGTTCGGCCGTTGGAGATTTTCGCACAGGCAGTTACAAAGTGAAAAGAGACTTGGGCAGTGAATGTCGGTCGTCCGGAGAGGACCGGATTTCTGCCAAATTTGTTCTGTGAGCCATACGCCAGAAATCCGGTCGGGACCGGACGTCTAGCGACCGGTCGACCGGAGGCAACAGAGATCCGCTAATTTTCTTCTATAGTGGTGACACCGGATTTCCGTAAATGACCCGACGTCTGGTGAGCTGTGAGAGACCGGACGGCCGGTGACCACCGGTTGTCCGGTACAGGCAGAGACAAAGCAATATAGCCAAAGAAAGACTAGTGCACAAGTGAGAACCTAGATAAAAATTGTAGATGCGATGAGAAAATGTTTAAGTAGGTTTTTGAGCAAGTGTTTCATGTGAGCCAATGATCCTCGCTTAATGCTGCGGGATCCCTATACTCAAGAGCAAACCCAAAAGAGGCCTAGGCCTTTTGTCTTGTTTCTCCGTACTTGAGTAATTTAGATTCATTTGTCACGATCCTCACACAAAACCTTGGGAACTAAACCTGAGATACACTTGACAGAAATGGTTAGTCCCCTATATGCATGTTATCGTCAACATCAAAATATGTTTAAGTGCATGATTGCACTTTCAACCATGGATCATCGAGGAAAGTTGGGTTCAAAGCAAAGTAGTCCCTCTGCAGTAGCCGTGTTCCAGACACTCTATCCCGGCTGATAACTCTTCTCCCTTTGATTGAGTCCTTGAAGTTGAGAATATGCTTCACCTGTTGGTCTATTTCCTCTTGCATGCTTATGAGCATGATCATGTCCACTTCTTCGTCCGAATCCGAGAAATAAAAGAACTAATCTTGAATCATTTGACTAAGCTCCGTCGGTCCATACTCCTCGTCCAATGAAGCATCGGGATTCCTCATTTTCCCTACAAAAATCACAAAAAATCAGGGCGGACAATGTGTCGAACACATAGAGCGTAAGGCGGAGCCCGAGAGTTGTCGGACGTACCGTGGTGGCGTCCGGGCCGGCGATTAAATCCTCGGCGGTGAGGACGGAAGAGAGGACTCTTGTGCCGGTGATGGCGGCGCGGAGGCTCGAAACGACCGCGGAGCGTTCGCGACGGCAGAGCTGCGAGACGGACGTCGTGGGGAAGGAAGAAGAGAGGAGAGAACAAATGGATATGATAGGGCTGTCAGGTCCGACATGACGAACACGTATCCGCCTCATATTTAGACTGATATTTTAGTGTTAGATACACCTTTATCTATCCAAATGTATATAGGGCGAAGGGAGTACTAACCAATACATTTGTCAGGTCGTTAAAAGGTGGCACTACTCCAAGGCACACGCAAAGGCAGAAGTCGCTACGCCGTCAGGTAGGATCAGATAGGACATCGTAACTATTTATTTATGAAAAAAGATGAGGACGTTGTAAAGTGATCACCGCGTCGTGCCGCTGCACGCCCCGGTCCGCTGCATTCGCCGCGCACTAGCTCAAGCCCAAGTAGACCACCAATCGTTCGCTCTGGGCTCTCCTTGTATTACTTGGTGGGAACCTTCGCCTCGACCTCTTGGTGGCAGACCAGTGTGGCTGGCGCTCGGCGAAACCGGGGGCCGTGTGCCCGTTGTCTTGAGCTTCCACTCCACTCATCCGCGCCACTGTCACTGCATTTTCTAGCCAGCTTCGCGTGCCCTTTTCCGTCTCCCTCCACGTACTACAACTACCTTCCGTTTCAATCCACGCTGTTGAGTATAATGTTTATTAGGAAAGACGAGATAGACTAGGATTTGTTCTGGCTTGTCTTGCATTCCAAGTAGATCATTGATATGCCCATGAGGCTCAAGCAATACAACAACTATACCACCAAATCCCTCTCTCCCTTCTAACATGGTATCTATTGCAAGTCGATCCTAAACCCTAGCCGCCGCCGCTTCCGCACCTGCGCGCCGCCTCCGGGGCGGTCGGCCTCCATGACCGCCGCCGGGGGCCGCGCCGCCCGTACCTAGGGTTCGTCCGCCGCCGTGTTGACCGGCTGCCCTAAAGAGTCTTTTTTCCCGATCCTTTGATCTGGGTTTTCTCTCTCTCACAGGTCGCTTTGATCGGCGTCTACTTTTTGGTTTTCCGGTCTTTGTGATCCGGTTATGCGCCGCCACCGCCGTCGACCCCGTCGCCTCTACTCCGACTTGCGTCGAGTACACCGGCGTCTTCACCGACCAGTCGCCGCTCGCCGCGTCGTCCGCGTCTGCCGCCTTCGCCCGACCCGGCGGCCTTGCGTCATGTGGCGGCCCTTCATCGCCGCCGTTCGCGAGACGGCCCGCCCGTCGATCTACGTCGGCCGTCAACGCCCTGCTCCGACCGGGAATCTCAGATCACACCGACCGGCGGACCTCGCGCCATGCGGCGGCCAATCATAGCCGCCCTGCCGCCACGCCGCCGGCTTCATCTCGGACTCCGCCGCCACCACGCCTTCATCGAAGCGGGCGTCCCGACCAAGGCGATTGGCTTGATCACCCGCCGCCGTCGGGATCCGCCTAATCTACGCCACGCGCGACGACCGCCCGTCGATTCACGCGCTCCGCAGTCCTGCGTGAAGATCGTCCCGAAGTTCAGCGCGTCCTCCACCGATCGAGCAACGGGTCAGAGCTGCGTCGCCCGTCGGGCCGCAGCGCCGCCGCCCCGGGGGTCTTCCCCCGGCCGCACCGACCCGCCATCACGCTGCCGCTTCTTCGGGTCAGCGTGGCACGCGGTCCACGCAGCCGCCCCTCGCGTTGCACCGGCCCGCACTCCTCTCCATGGCGCCTTTAGGCTACCGCGCGCTCGCGGTCTCCGTCGCCGCCCGAGGTCTTACCGCCGCTGTTCGACCCGCCGCCCGCCGCCTCTTGAGCCGTCAGCGCCGCGGCCCACGGTCTGCTCCGCCGTCACCGCGCGTCGACCTCCCGTGGTATGCGTCGCGCCGTCTTCGTTGGCGTGGGAGCGCCACCGTCCGCGCCGGTCTTCGTCACGCTGTCAGGGTTCTTCGCCTACTTCGAGCACCGCCGTCGCACTCCTAACCCTAGCTGCCACCGCCGCTCTTCTTTGGCCGCTGCCGCCGCTACCTTCGTAGCCGCCGCGGCCGCCCGCCCGCCCCCTTCGTCTTCGTCCAAGCACCAGCCCGTCGCCAGCGTCGCCGTCATCTACCCCGACCACTTCGTCTACTCCGACCACCGTTGGTGACGTCGGCCCCGCGCCGATGGATGCCGCAATCGTCGCCGAAGTTCTTCTCTCATTGCCCTTCGACTTCTCCGACATGGCGACATTTCGTGCAGGTCCCTCGCTCACGCATGCCCGGTCCGCAACACCGCCACAGGCCTTCATCCACGACGTGTTCCCGGGCCCGCAAGCCCGGTGCGGCACTTCTTCAACTTCGTCTTCGCCCGTTTCACGCATGCCCGTGCCGGGCAACACCGATGCGTGCCTTCGTCCATGATGTGTCCCCAGGCTTGGCAAACCCGCCGCGACGCGTCGTCACCAACATCTTCTTCCGGGCGCACCACTACTTCGACACTACTGCGCCCATGACTAACTCGGCGCCCTCTTGCGCCCGTGGCTCCAGGGCGACTTCCTCGACACCGGCTACCCCGATTCGACATCGACCACGGCATTCTTCGCACGGCTACCTCGACCACAGCTCCACCACCCAAGCTCTCGGCTACATCGACAAACGGCACAAAGGGCTACCGCCTGCTTGAGCATCCTCGTCGGTTTTCACTCCAGCCACAACTCCGCGATGCATCGACTGCCCGACTGTGGGGGTGTCCATCGGCTTGCCTTCGATTCTTCTCCGCCTCATCGTCTGCGTCGCTCCCGTTGTGACTGCGGGGGGATGTTGAGTATAATGTTTATTAGGAAAGACGAGATAGACTAGGATTTGTTCTGGCTTGTCTTGTACTCCAAGTAGATCATTGTACTCCTATATACTCCCTCCGTTCCTAAATAATTGTCTTTCTAGAGATTTCAACAAATGACTACATATGGAGCAAAATGAATGAATCTACACTCTGAAACATGTCTACATACATCCGTATGTTGTAGTCCATTTGAGATGGCTAGAAAGACAATTATTTCGGAACGGAGGGAATATATGCCCACGAGGCTCAAGCAATACAACAACTATTCCACCAAATCTCTCTCTCCCTTCTAACACACGCCAGTATACGAGCCCCACTCCGTTCAGGTGTTCACGCCCTAATCTTTACTGTTCCGGTCTCTGGAACCGGGTCCCATCCCAACCAGCGCTGAAAGTGCCCTATTGGTTGGATTTGTGACGACCTGGAATTAAGCAGCCATGCTATGCTGCTGCTGCCGCTATATAATGCATTATCATGTTGCCGTAAACGCCACATCGATCTTACGAGCACATAACGTATACATATGCTATTATGTATATCCAGTCCAATCCAGACTGGTTAAATACTACATGTACATACTTTATACCATTTGGGCTGATACCCGTATATTGTGGAACAGTGACATCTGAGCAATGAATCGGGGCAATGCATTTGACTGTGAGGGATATATATATATAGCCGTCGCCACTTTATTAATCTATAAAAAATACCCAGTCCGTACGTATGTAGCCATCGTGTATTGTTCATGTACATTGGACGTTGACCTTTAGTGTTCAACTTTTTTTTTGAAACAAGGCAAAAGACTTGCTATTTTCATTGATTAAGCAGAAGATAATTGCCCGGTTAATTGATGAAAAACCGGACTAAAACCGATACAACACAACCCACATGACATGGGCACCACCGACCAACCTGGCCACCGACATGGAACAGAATCCACGATGATACATGCCAACAGATGGCCACACTCGCAAGCAACCGACAGCTCCGACTTCGACGGCGAGAAACAGAAGAGAAATATGCAGGACTTGCGCCGACCGTGCCCTCCGCAAACGACCGCCGAGTGTCTGTCATCATCACCACATGAACTCGCTCCAACGCAGCTCCGACTTCAAAGCAACCAAGCAACCACGGAAGAGCACATATGGACACGCCGGGAAGAACCGACTACCGAAGACCACGCCGCGACCCAAGCTCCTCTCGACGCCATCATCGTTGCCAAACAGAAACCAGCGCCCTGCCTCAGCAAACCACGCAGTGAAGATGCCATCATCCACCAGTCTCTCAGTCGTAGCCGGTTCCGAGACGAAGCCCCCAAGGAGGAGAAAGACGCTAAGACGCCTCCATTGCCCGATCCGGCGGATCTGAGGTTTCCCTCCGGAGCCAAAGCCATGGATTGAAGGAGGAGCACCTCCACGACGACGCTTCCAAGAAAGATCGCGACACCCGCAGGCGCCGCCGTTGTCGGCTCCGGTGAAGACCGGAGCAAGGATTTCTCCAGGAGATGTGTCGACCACCTGCCACCACCGACCGCCGCCCACTAACCACCATCTCTGCCGAGACCAACCTCGCTTTTGCCACGGGATCCCACGATCCACCGCGGCCAGACACTCACCAACCCCCTGGCCGAAGCCGCCACCACCGAACCCGGGGCCGCCGCCCCGGCAACACCGTCAGCCACCATCTTGGACTAGCGCCATCCACGAGTCCCCCAAACCGAAACTTCACCACGAGACGAGTTGCAGCGACGACGCCCTCAACAGAGTCACGACGCCCGTGGACGCCGTCATCGTCACCCCGATCGCAGTCAGGCATGGTTTTCACCAGCAGTCGCACCCCACGACCAAAGACCGACTGGACCAGCCAGCATACCACGGCCACTGCTTTGCCCACGTGAACACCGCAGCCGCCGTCACCCGCCACCGTCCCGGGGCCACCGCCCCGAGATCCAGCCTCCACTGCCGGTCGAGCAGCGCCCGACTGGGCACCAAATCGAGCCGAGCCGAGCACGCCACCACCACCGCCTCAGAGTATCACCGCCGAGTAGCTGGAGCAGCCGCCTCTCTCGAGAACGGCAATCGAGGTCCCACATGTCAAGGCCGCCGTGGCTTTGCCAGCGACGCCTCTGGGCGGGCGAGAGGAGAGGGAGGCGCAGGGGGCTCGCCGAGCTGCAGGGCGCCAGTGGCCCGGCGCGGTCGCACGGGAGCCGGGACAGAAGAGGGGAGGGCCCGACTCGAACTCCTCCACAGAGGGCCGGGCGAAGACGGCGCCGGGTTTCGGATGGATGGAGAGAGGACGCCAGAGGGTCCGGATCTGTGCTTGGCTGGGCCTGAGGTGGCCGGAGGGGGAGATCACCGGCAATGGGCGGGCGCTCAAGGTCACAAGGAAAGCCGAGCGCTTTTAGTGTTCACCTGACCAGCTTGGTTTCTTTGCAGTTGCTGGTAATGTGGCATTGTCCGTGATATATACTCCCTCCGTTTCAAAATAAGTGTCTTGATTTTAGTATAACTTTATATTAAAGTTAATACAAAGTTAAGACACTTATTTTGAAACGGAGGGAGTACCATTATCTGTATCATAGCGTATTTGGCATTGCAGAAACACTCCCACGAAATGTAAGATTTACAAGAGTCCCCGTGGAACTTGGCTCGTCCAGGTGACATGACGGAGGCGTCTTGTTTAACTTAGTAACTAAGAATTCCCTCCTTTCAGAAAACTTTTTTTTAGGATTCCTTTTCAGAAAAAACTTAGTAACTAAGAATTCCTGCAAAAGAAAAATGGCAACTAAGAGGAACATAAAGTCAGAAGAAAAAAACATAAAGTCACCAAAGATGAGTACTGCCGTCAAAAACAAAACAAAAAAGGCATGGAAAAACGAGAGTGGCGTTTTGGTGGCCGAGCTACCTGCAGGCCGCAATCTCGCGCCGTGTAGTATAGCGACGCGATGTGTGCGTGCCTATTTTCTCGCGTTTATACGGCAGCTCGTAAGTTGAAATACATGTGTGCCGCGGGCTGGTGTGCTAGCGTTGTACCTGGGCTTCGGGGGTGCGCGGGATACGCAAGCACGACATGTGCTGCTGGGCTGATTAAAATAGCACATCTAGGTGGTGGGACGCTGGCCTGGTGCGGTATTAATTCCGTGCCCATTTGGCGCCCCTAGTCTCTCCTAAAAAAAATTCCCCTAGTGAGGCCGCTCATCCCTTCCCGTGGTAGCTGTGCAGATCGGCGATTCACCATGGATAGCCTCGGGTTCTTCTTTGAAGATGCAGAATCAGGATGAGAACCTTTTTTTCTTGCCCTCTATTAGTCAAAAAAGGAAATCATTTTTTACTTTGTATCCTGCTCCTTGATTTCTCTGCGGTTGGCTGTTCAGTTCTTCTTCTCCCTCTGCAGCTGGTTGGATCTGACTAGTTAGGAATACTGTATGTGGCACAGATTGGTTCCTAGGGTAGATGCGGGTGATATTTTGGGTGGCGGAATCGATGTTGTGGAGTCTGTGGTTGCTTCAATCAATGAAGCTCACGGGCGATCCTCTCATCTGATTTCTTCCGAATCCATCGATGGCGGTAGCGACAAGGAGCAGCTCCGAGGGGTGGACGGGAGTGAGGTCTTTGGTGAGTCAAACGATATGGCGGCTCAGAATACGGCCATTGCATCCATGGGAGAGGAGGGGCATGCAGAGGGTGTGGTCGTCAACAACTCAAAAGGCTCCTGGACTCGACGGTAAGAAACACACACTCCTTTTGTTATTTCTTTCTTGTTAAACAATAGATTCTAGATCGAAATCTCATTCTAGCTCCCCTGGACTCGCCTGTAACAAACACACACAAATTAAGAGTCTGCCCATGGATGAACAGACAAAAAAATTCGTCTATCATCGCGTTTCATACTATCTTGAAACCATTTGTTTTACAACTTGGTGGCATGCTGGTAGATTGTAGTTTTATGATTATGTATCAATTATCAACATTTTTTTTTTGAGAAATTACCCTGTCCATCTTGGTCTGTGCTAGTAGAAAAATACAGTTAACACCATTTTGTAAACTGAAGTATTAGGATTGGCAACGCGTCTAAAGAGAGGGATGCCAACCCAAGCAGAGTCCCTGCCCTTGAGGCTTCAATGCGAGCTTGTGCAGACACCAAGACCAGCACCGTTGTTAATCCGGCGCTCGGAACTAGCTTTGACACAGTCGAAGAAGCATATGAGTTTTACAACCTATACTCCTGGGAGACTGGCTTTGGCGTCAGGTATGCCAAAAGTAGGCCGAACTTCCATCAAAAATGCATCCAGGAGTTTGTGTGCGCATGTGTGGTGAGGATGATCCATTCAATAATAAAAATGTTTCCCTTGCAAGTACTTTTTCATATTATGGTCTCATTTTCTTGTTCATGAAAAAATTTGCAGGGCAAGCCATTGCAGTCAAACAGTCGACAAGGTGTGGATGTGCCGCGTTGATGCGGGTGCTTAGATCTGATGATAAGGGTTGGTACATATGTGAACACAAAACCGAGCACAACCATGCATTCTTGGTTAACTGTATGGAAAAGCTGGACTGGAAATCGCACCGACACATAGATATACTAGAGACTTGGTGAAGTAGCTAAGGGAAAACAATATAAGCTTGAGCAAGGTTTACAGTGTGGTCGGCAATTTTTTTGGATCTGTGAAGGATGTGCCATTCACGAAAAGATCTCTCAAAACTCTTTGTAGAAAACTTGATAGAGAGCAATCAGAAAATGATGCCACAAAAACAATAGAGGTATTCAACGCAATGCGGGCTGAATCCTGAGTTTAAATACAGTGTGCAAGTTGACACTGATGGTCGATTCAAGACTTTGATGTGGACAACAGGGAGAAGCATTGAGCAGTTTAAGTGCTTTTGTGATGCTGTCACATTTGATACCATCTACAAGACTAATCTATATGGCATGCCATTTGGTATTTTTGTTGATGTAAACAATCACTTCCAAAGCATTATTTTTGGTGGTGTGATGATGAGCGATGAGAAAATCGACACTTTCAAGTGGATATTTACATAGTTCTTCTAGATGATAGGAGCCCCACAGCCATAGACGATCAAATGTTCTCTTCTAGTTGTGAGTGTTGATCTTCTGGTTAAGCATCATATGAAAATAGAAGATGTCATGCCACATACAACGCATTGGTGGTGCAAATGGCATGTGCTGAAGAAAGCAAAAGAGTACGTCGGGGCACTGCTAGGCAAGCACAATGAGTTCAAACAAGAATTCAACAAGATGGTGCATCACATGGTTAGTGAGAGAGAATTTGAGGATGGTTGGGCATGTATGATTGAGAAGCATGGTCTATAGAAAAACACATTTCTCACTCATAATATATGAGACCCGGATGAAGTGGGCTAAACCTTACTTGATGCATGTTCTATGCTCGCAGGGCAGCTACTTGATGCCTCCTGAGGATGCCGGCGTTAATTTCCTCCCACTTGAACCAGCCACATTTGTCGGGGCCCTGCACAAAAGAAAAATGCATTTGGCACGGTGACCAGAGTTAGCTTTGGAAAAAAGCCCAATTGCAGAACAAAGGAGATTGATCTAAAAAGAGAACTCGACTTACACTGTCGATTGGGCACTTGTACAAGTGCTTGCCAAAGTTGGGGCCTTCTATCCCGCTGATATTGGTCTCCACCTAAACCTTGCCGCAATCCGGACACATGATGACCCTGGAACGAACTGAGGATGAAGATGAAGCCATGTCGATCTTGTTTGAGTTGGGTGCGGCTGCGATGCAGAACCATCTCTCCTATAAATAGCCAGTGAGGCCATGGCAATGGCAGGATCCTCAACGTTGGACCCAAAACAGCTCCCTGCCAATGGCACATGTTGACAGGGTCAATCCCGTGCCGTGTACATCAGTCTGAACTCTCAAGTGATGATGCATGCGTACCCGCAACATGCAGCTGGGCGGCACTCTTGTGCCCTACTAGTGTACATGAGCCCACGCTGAATATTTAATAGCAAATACAAGCACTGTACAATGCACCTCTCTGCGAATACAGTCTATATACGGTAGCGTCATGCACGCTTGGCACCGATCGCGATGAGCGCTGACGGGGGTGATTCCGGCCTGCAGGTAGCTCGGCCACCAAAGACCATTTTCGTGGAAAAACGATAGTAGACAATCTACACGCAGAGGGGAGGAGGAAGCAGCGTCGCCGCCGTCGCGTGCGTGCGTACCAGGACGTCATCGGAGAACACGTACTCTACGTTTGAGGAGCGCACCACCGTGTCCGTGTGAAAGCGCCGGGCAGGTGGCCTCGACGACGCCGGGCGACAATAACCGCTGCCGCAGCTCAGGCGCCAGGTTTCTTCGCCTTTCGGACGGCGCGCGCCGCCTTTTTCGGCCGCTGCTCGCTGTAACGGAGCGGGCCGCCGCTCGACCGCACCGGAAGGAACCAGGGGCCGTGCGTAACGAGTACGTGGAGTTAATTGTACAGAAGTACCACAGTTGGGGCATTGCATGTGGATTCGTACCACTTTTGGTAATTTTTACATGTCAGTACCAAGTCTGAGGCCAGCCGTTACAAAAAGGTCTAAACCACGTATTGACGGTGTATCTGACCGGCTGAGCCCACCTGTCAGGTGCTGAAGTGGCATATTTTTTGCAGAAAACTCCCTTGCTTTTTACGTAATCACATAAATGCCCAATTATTCCGTGGAAAAAAGACTTCTGTTAAAGGCTTTTTTTTCGTTCGTAATTTACACTACCGAAGCGGACTCGTTTGAAAATTTCCGTCGGCTTGAAAGAATAAATAAAACAACTATAAATTGATGCCCGGGCGGGATTCGAACCCACGACCAGCAGTCCAGCCGCGACTCGCGCTAGTCAACTCCTTTATACCAGCCGCAAAACGCTGGGCCGGCCCACTGAGGCCTTCAATATTTTTCAATGCACGATGAACTTTTCTTTACAAACGGTGAACATTTATTTAATGCAATAAACTTTTGGTAATATAGATTGAACAAATTTTAAATGCAAATTTAACATTTTTTTACTATAGGTTGAATTTGTTTTCTTAAGATATGATGCCATTTTTGCATAATGTGCGGTGAAATTTTCGTAATTATGGTGAACATTTTCTTAATACACGATGATTTTCGAGAATATTATCATTAAACAATTTCTTAATTTATGGTGAAATTTTTCTTAATACACGATGAGTTTAAAGAGCATTATGGTGAATATTTTCTTAATACATTGTGAATTATATGTATTTCAAAAAAATGTTGAACATGTGTTAAAAAATTATTGTATAAAATCATTCTTGCATTTCAAGAAACACGTCGATTTTTTAATAAAAGTTGAACCGTTTTAATGCATTTCTAAAATTTATTATGATTATACATTTATTTTTAATACATGTTGTCAATTTTTAAAGTAAATGTGCCTTTAAAAAATACAATCAACATACGGGTAACTCAAATAAAAAACTATGTGTTGAGCATATAATTTATTTGATGGTTGTGTATTTGAATAATATACTGAGGATGCACAATAATTGTAAATGGTTGTGGTCCTGAGTGCAGACACATAAAATTTGGGAGATACGTGTGTTCTAATCTGGTGCTTGACACTTGATAGCACTAATATGCAATTGCAAATAATATATATTTACTAATATCATAATTAAAAAAACAGTAACTCAGCGCGCGCAGACTAGATGGGCCAATCGCCGGCCCAGCGTGACGGAGCTATATAAAAAGAGTTTCGCCTGTTCTCTGACACGTGCCCTGCTGATGCGTTGTGGCTAGCTTAAGTCGCTGCTGGACGGTCCGTCGCCCGTTCGAATCCTGCCGTCGTCAAATTTTTAGGTGCTCTATATATTTATTTAAGCCGACGGAAAATTTCAAACAAGTCCACTTCGGTAATGTAAAATTACGAACCAAAAAAAAGCCTCTCATACGAGCCCATTTTCTGTAAAATAATTGGGTATTTATGTGATTACTTACAAAGTAAGGGAGTTTTTTTGTAAAAAAACATGCCACCTCAGCACCTGACAGACGGGCCCTGCCGGTCAGATACACCGTCAATATATTTTTATACGTGGTTTAGACTTTTTGTAACGATTGACTCCAGACTTGGTACTGACATATAAAAATTATCAAAAATAATACCAATCCACGTGTAATGCCTCAATTATGGTACTTCTATGCAATTAACTCGAGTACGTGCGCCCGGCAGCGGGCCAGCCGCCCCGGCCTGTCTTCGATCCACCGCTGCCTAGAGCCTCTGCTTCTTGTGTCTTTCTCGTCGGTTTTCTTGTGCATTGAAGCATGTGACGTGCCACGTACAGTAACGTATATCCAGAGTGCAATCCAAACAAGTTGGGTGCGTGCATGTGCAAAGCATACACTTGCCGGTTCTAAAAAAAACCATACACTTACTGACATTAGTTTTTTATTTTGGGAACATGGCACGCTGACACCCACACCCACACCCACACCCACACCGTAGGCATGCGCGCGCGGGGGGCCTCTGACTCTGGGAGCAGCGAGTCGGCGCGGTGCATTTGTGGTCTGGACTGGGAGGTGTCGCCGCCGATAGATGTATAGTACGTAATCGGAATCATAATCCAATCCCCGCACGTACGCACATAAGTAGAGTATTTGACAAAAAACTACCATATCATCTCACGGAACTATCACGTTTAAAAAAGTAACTGATAACTATCAAAATTTTCTAATTTTGTCATAAAAAACTACCACTTTTGAAAAAATGACCTGTTTAGATGATTTAAACGCGATCATGACAACCCACCCATCAGGGCTGGCGTGGCGGCCCAGTCAACTCCGTTTCTTTTGACTGTCAAGTTGACCGTTATGACAGGTGGGGTCCACATGTCATCATCAGCCTTCCTCCTCCTGTGTCTCTCTCGGGCATTTCAACAAGCACCTTCTGTGCATCTAAGGGAAGGAGGCGACGACAAGGGGAAGAGCGACCTCCAGCACGACGCTCACCACGACCAACTGCACGGCCGCCTCCTTCCAGCTCGCCGCTGCGGTCATGACCGCCACGCGCGCTGGAGATGAGTGGCCACGCCGCCACCGCCGCCGTCGGCTTCCTCTGCCGCCGCCGTCGCCGACGCGACGATGACAACCAGGAAGACCAGGAGGAAGAGGAGCGTGGCGAGGAAGACGAACAGCACGACGCCCTGCACGAATTACTCCAGGCCGCCGGTGATAGAGTGACTCCGGCTGTACCTGTACCAGGAGGTGAGATAATACGCCGGGACGGCCGTGGACGCGGGCTCCGCGGCGGCGACCAGCGCGGCGCCGGCGCAGAGGGCACGGGGCCGGGGCATGCCGTGGACGAGCTCGGAGAGCGAGCGCGGCTGGTCGCCGCGGAGCGTGGCGCAGGCGGCCTGCGTCGTGAGCTTGCTGGCGAGTACGCTAGGTGGAGGACGAGTAGCGCCGCTGGGTGTAGCCACGCCCGCGTACACCTCGACGACACTGCTCCAGAGCACCACCCGCACCACCAAGTCGGCCGGCGATGTGGACCCGACGCTCGTGCTCAGCTCCACCGATGCGGGATGTGCCTGGCTTCCTCCCCTGCTCCTCCCAATCGACATAGGAGCAGCTGGATGAGCATACTCGCGTCCCTCGTCGGGCCGGAGCTCACCTGCTCTCCTTCCATGCACATAAGATATTTGTTGAAATGCCAGAGAGAGAGGAGGAAGAAGGTTGATGTGGGCCCCACTGTCATAACGGTTAACCTGACGGTCAAAACAAATGTAGTTGTCTTTGCCGCCACGTCAGCCTTGATGGTTGGGTCCCGTCTGTCATAAACATGTTTAAATCGTTTAAACTGATCATTTTTTAAAAGTGATAATTTTTAGTTACAAAATTAGAAAATTTTGGTAGTTATCAATCATTTTTTTGAATGTGGTAGTTCATGGGATGGAAACCCCTAACATGGTAGTTTTTGGTCAAATACTTCACATAAATACATTGACTCGTCTAATTTGCACCGGCGTGCGTTGACATTTGGCTGGTGGTTACGCGCACGTACCGGGCCCGGGAGAAAAATGGACAGCTCAGGCTTGTTTGCGAGTGATGATTGATGGAACCATTGCCGTGTGCCGCTCGTTTGATACATATGTGGTGGAGATTCATCTCTTCTTCTAATAATATCTTGTCAACATCGATCTTGCATCACCTGACCTCCCTAGCTCTCGGTCTTGCACGGGTAACATGAGATGGAGGCGTCTTGTGTTTATCCTTCCAAGTAAGTAATACCGTCGGGTCATCAAAAGGCGGCGCACGAAAAGGCAGAAATTGCTACGCGGTCAGGTAGGTCGCAAAGTAAGGCCAACTCCACCACATGACCCCATCCTGTTCGGACGCCTGCTTAAGGTAAAATGCATTTAATAACAAGCAAGTCAAGCGGTCCTAAACGCATAAATATCCGGATTCCGCTCGCTGACCCATCCTCGGCCCAACCTTGCGCCGAAGTTTTGGGTGAACAGACATCGCATGGACGGGCTCACAGACGCCTTGTCCCCTGCGGGTCTACCGTCGGGACACTAGCGCCCCTTCGCCTAACGCCCACCCCTTCTCCCCACCTCGCCTGGCCACGCATCATTGCCATTCTCCTACCGCCGCCTCACTGCCAAGACCTACCGTCCATACCAAACCACGTCTCAACATGGCCGCCATCACACCCTCGCTTTCGCCGTAGTTTTGGCCGTCGATTCGAGGAGGTTTGGTCGTCGCCGTCGTAGCCAGTGGTAGAGGGGATACGACCGTCGGCGACGTACCACGACGGCCACGACAGCTTCCGACGAGTGCTCCAGAGTGGCCAGTAGCCGGCCGCCAACCACCCCTGCTGCATCGAGGTGATCATCAGGGCCTTTTTGCCACCACGACCGCAAGGAGTTCGACACTTTACCCAGAAAGGTATGGACAATGGAGATGAATTTTTCTTCCACCACTTCATTTGTTCATCGGACGATTCGTCGTCGGATGATGGAGATCTTGTGGTGGCTGCACTGGTCGTTCACGACCACATTCAACAGGAGCTTCCTCGGTATAGGGGGTCACTCCCTGGCCGTGCTCCCAACCTGAACCGCAACAGGGAGAGAGGCCACGCGCTGCTCTATGCCGATTACTTTGCGAACACCCCGCTTTTCAAGCCGGATAAATTTCGTCACCGTTTTCGTATGCCAAGACATGTGTTCAATCATATCCGAGAGGGAGTGGTTGCTCATGACCCATACTTCGAGTGCAAGACGGATGCCCTTGGCAAGCTTGAATTCTCCTCTTACCAGAAATGCACCGCGGCCATCCGCATGCTTGCATATAGAATTCCAGGCGATCTGGTGGATGAGTATATGAGTATGAGTGAGACAACATGTTTGATGTCTATGTACAAGTTCTGTCAGGCCGTGATCGAGGTGTTTGGCCCTGAGTACTTGAGGCAGCCAACTGCCGCTGATACAGAGAGATTGTTGGCGACCAACGCAGCTAGAGGCTTTCCAGGCATGCTTGGCAGCATAGATTATATGCACTGGGAGTGGAAGAACTGTCCATTTGCTTGGCAAGGCCAGTACAAGGGGCATGTCAAAGCGTGCACTGTCATATTAGAAAAGGTGGCTTCGCAGGTGTCGGTGTCAAAACCGACGGATCTCGGGTAGGGGGTCCCGAACTGTGCGTCTAGGCGGATGGTAACAGGAGACAAGGGACACGATGTTTTTACCCAGGTTCGGGCCCTCTCGATGGAGGTAAAACCCTACTCGCTTGATTAATATTCATGATATGGGTAGTACAAGAGTAGATCTACCACGAGATCGTAGAGGCTAAACCCTAGAAGCTAGCCTATGGTATGATTGTTGTTCGCCTCACGGACTAAAACCCTTCGGTTTATATAGACACCGAATAGGGTTAGGGTTACACAGAGTCGGTTATAATGGTAGGAGATCAACCAATACATATCGCCAAGATTGCCATCCACGCCAAGGAAAATCCCATCCGGACAAGGGACCAAGTATTCAATCATGTATATTCATAGTCAATGAGTCCGCCAAAGATGATAGTTCGCTATCCGGACACCCCTAGTCCGTGGCTCCTCAAGAGCCCCTGAACCAGGCTTCAATGACGACGAGTCCGGCGCGCATATTGTCTTAGGCATTGCAAGGCGGGTTCCTCCTCCGAATACTTCATAGAAGGTTTTGAACACAAGGATAGTGTCCGGCTCTGCAAAACAAGTTCCACATACCATCGTAGAGAGAATAACTTTTTGCATAGATCTGCTGACGTATTCCGCGGCGTGACATCACACCACGGCCAGGCCTTTATTCGAATTGTTTTTTACTGTCCCACCTCAGCACGTTCAGCGAGGCGGTTTCCTTGGCACGTCTTATCAAAGCATAGATCGTGCCCCCTTATTCCGGGATTCTCATCAATATGGACGTGGGTAAACCAACCGCGCCCGTTGGCCCGCCTCCTCTATCGAAGGTGAGTCCCAATCGATCACGGGGAGGACTCTTGGTATTCAACCTCTTTATAACGAGACCAAGGCCCTCTTTTTTTCAATCTCAATCGAATCCGCCTCTAGCATCGAGTTCCAACACCCAAAGCTTCTAATTCAGGCGCTTCGGACCTTCGACGATGTCCGGCTCCGACCAGCACGGTTGGTGGATGCCTTCTTCCATTACGGAAGAGGATGTGCTAAAGCTGCGAGACGCCAGGTATCTAACCGGCGAGATTTCGCATAGGCTGCCCGCCTGTGGCAGGTCATTCCCACTCCCGAGCCCGGCGAGAGCTTGGTGTCCGTGTCTCACTTCCTTCGGGGTTTAGGCTTCCCGACGGATCCCTTTGTGCGGGGGCTCATGTTTTATTATGGGCTGGATTTCCATGACTTGAATCCAGAGTCCATCCTCCACATCTCGTCATTCATTGTCAGATAGAAGCCTTTTCTCCGCATTACCCTCACTTCGGATTGTGGCTCAAGACTTTTAAGGTGGAGCCGAAGATGATCAAGGGGCAACAGGCAGAGTGCGGAGGGGCTATCATAAGCAAGTGCGTTGATGCACCGTGGCCCGAGGGCTTTTTTCCGGCGGAGCTTGGTTTGTGGCAACGGGAGTGGTTCTATATCACCGCTCCCAGGGGCACCAAATGGGTGGCGCCTCCCGCCTTCCGGGCCAGTCCACCACAGCGGCCGGGCGCCATGGGTCAACAAGGGCTCGACTGGGGCCGCCCAAGGACGTTCCTCGGTTGCAGGCCGTATTCGAGACCTCCAAGAAAGAGAGATCAATCTGGTCGTAGTGGCGCAGTTATGTTGATTCGGCGCCTCGCCTGCAAACGCTGCCCCTCCGTCTGTGGGAATTTAATCGAGGGACCACGAGCTCTCCAACATTTTATGGGTACGACGCCTGTGGAGATGTATAAACTGCTCTTCGGATCACAAGAGAAGTGTCCGGACCTGACCGAGGACGCAGGATTAAGCTGCAATCGCCTGTATACTCAAGTAAGTAGTCCTGCATCGGACAGTCTGTCCGTTCATTTATCATAAACTTGCCCTTAAAGGAGCTGTTTCTTGAACATGAGTGGATAGCGAAGGCAAAGTTGATAAGGTGTCCGGCTCCCCTCCCAGAGATCACGCCGGATCCCGTGTTGACCAAGATGCTGAAGGCCGCGCCTTTTGAAGAAGGCGAAGGGGGGAGCGGGGAAGCAACTGCCTCCACGAAAGAGGCTTTCAAGGAAGGAGGGATCAAATGTCCCGCCCTCCAAGGAGAGAAGAGGATCGCTTCGGAAGATCCGGAGATCAAGGCCTCAAAGTGGGGAAAGAAATCTTTGTCAAAGTCCGGCGCTGGGAAGTACCCCAGCCGCACTATTTCCCCAAGGGGATCAGCTCTCCAGCGAGCCGTAAGTAAAAAAGAAGGGGTCTTGTAATAAGGGACATCCTCATTTATTTCTCAAGATAACCGAAATTATACCTTGTAGTTCGGATCTCACCCTTCTCAGCAGAGCTCGTCTTTTCGGGATCTTCTTCCGGAGATGATGGAGAGCTTAAACACCCCCACCGTCGCACCTTCATGCGAGGCGGATGACCCCGAGGTGTCATCGCGGAGGGTTTCCCGAGTCCGCAGAGCCGGAAGGTCCGCGCCAATCGGCGCGCGGCGGTCGGAGGAGCTGAAGGATCTGCTCGGGCGAGCGGCTATCTCAGAAGATCACCGTGCGCTAATGGGTATGGTGATTGAAAGAATTACGTCCGCTGAGAGTGGATTGCATGAAGCCGTCAGAAGCTTACTGACGGGGTTCGAGGTATGCAAAAAATGATGTACCTTCTCGGCGCTTATGCATATAGAATGCGCCAGAGTAGATAGTAGCCCCGAGACTCGGTATGTTGTCAAAATTGACAGCGCCGGGATCATAATCTCAGTTATAAGATATCACCGCTCCTAAATAGGTGGCGGGGCGTCCGGTGGCCAGCCGGACTGATGAATTCGCCGAACTAAAGCGGCAACTTGATGAGGCAGATGCGGACATCGCGCTTGTCAATAAGCGGTTTGACGAGTCACAAGGTATGCGACTTCTTCGGGACGCTGGTAAGGGAGCTTGATGCCCGTGCCTTACTACTTGTATGCTTAATGCAGGTGGTGCCGCTGCTGTGGAGGAGCTGCGGGCGGAACTCGTCCGAGCTAAAGAGCAAGCCAGAAATAGTGATGCGACCGCTTTAAGGGTGGCCGAAGAGCTAAAAGCCGAACGGGCTGCTCATTGCCGAAGCAAAGAGGAAATGGACGATATGTTCATAAAGTTGAAGAATGCTACCGACCGCTGCGGGGTTCTTGAAAAAGAACGTCAAGCGGAGCAAGAGGACCTCAAAAAGGCCACCGCCGAAGCCAAGGATGCCCGCTCCGTAATGAGAGCTGCAAAGGAGGAGCTGCGCCAGGCTGTGGATGTTGCTGCTGGGAAACCTTTTCTGCTGCGGAGGAAGTTCACGGATCTGAAGTATGCTCAGTTGGACCGGTTGTGGAGTTCGGAGGATGCTTATCTGGATTTAGCGGCGAGTGCCGCGGACGTGATCGAGCACTTCCGAGGCTGGAAGGGGCACAGAAGGGAAGAGCTGTTTTGGTCGCAGTTCCATAGTCTAGAGCGTCCTATTCCGTCATCCGATCGGTTGGCCGAATGGGCCGAGCTGAATCGATTGTCCGGACTTGCCATGAAGCATGTCGTGACTCATTTGTGGCCGGGGAAGCCTCAGCCGAAGAGTTATTTTTGGCTTAGTGCAGCAGTTCCTTGGTGCGGTACCGCCAGACGACGCAATGAAGCGGTCGGCGCAGATCGAGGGTGCGCGGATGGCTCTTGCCCGTGTCAAGACATCTTGCGCAGAAATGAAGGCCACCGACGCTATGCGCCCCCAGATTCGGACAGAAGCCGAGTACCGATAGCACTATTTTGAGGAAGTTCTTCCGGGCGCTCGTTTAATAGAGACGCAGTGCTCGAAGGATGTTATGTTTGAATGACATGTGTAACTTATGAAACAACGTTTCAATATAATATAAGAGCTTTTTATACTTGTGCGTTCAAATAGTAAACTACTCCCTCTGCGGTCGTTGATGTATATGTATATATATAACCTGAAAGATGGCAGTCTTCGGCTTCAGCCCCCACGCACATAGTGCGGGGGTGTTTGCAAAGAAGGCGCTTTTTCACACTTAATCCAACATTTTGGTCCTATTAAGGAGGTGGTAGCGTAGCAAACTAGGCAACCGGACTATAATGCTTTATCACTTTCACTTAGCCATAGGAGTTCGATGGTGGGGCTACTATATAGCCCCTGGAGGCACCGCACTCTCCCGAATTTGGGGTGCGTATATGCCTGACCGGGAAACGGTCCTTCGTTAATGCGGAGGAATTCTAAACATTCCGGTGAGTCATCGAGTGATTGAACAGTCTCTCGCTATATCATGACAGCCGGTTCGGCTTTCTCTCTGAGAGGTGCTCGCCCGGCGAACCGGGCACAATCGCAGAAGTTCTCCTGGTGCCGCGTTAGCCGATAGAACGGAACGTAAGGCAGCAAAACACAGGAGCCGGGCAAACCCAACATTTGACCAAAGACATGATTCGGAGCTGATGCATATAAGGCCTAACTCGAGACGTCGAACACTCCCTAAGGTATTCGGTCTTTGATAAAGTGGGCTGAACAAAGCCCTTGATAACAAGCCCCTGGTGTCCAGGTACGTGCAAAATTCTGACGCGGCCGATGCCAAAACGCCAGCCTCCTCCTCGGTTATAACAAGAGACCGGGGGATGAACAACAAGAGACAGTGAGAAAGGTTTACGCAGGTCTTAATCAAAGAATCCTTGCAACGGGTCCCCGCCGCACGCCTGCCCTCAGATCTCCGTTGTGCCAGATCCTCGGACGGGTATAGCACGCGCTCATCTCAGAAAAGAGAGGAACTTAGTTGAAAAAGATTGTGCGAAAAATGTAATTTGAAATAAACAGAGTACGATTCAAAAGAAGAATAAAATTGAGCTTTATTGTCTCTTGTTGTACATGCGTGGAGCCCCTTGTAAGGGGTTACGCGGCTAGTAAGCATCATGTTTATTTATGCCGGACTCGCCTAACCGTGTCCGGGGTCTGAACGACCTACTCTAGATGCTTTGATCAGCAAAGCCGTACTAGTGTGAGGCTGTTAAGGCAGTCTCACATTTTTCCGTATTCGAGGAATACTCGGAGTTTCCCTTTAATGAGATGGTGCCTCGTGGACCGGGCATTTTAAGTGTAAGAGATGCATAATGCGGAATTGTGTTAAAGCGGGCGAAAGCTTCCCGTCCCAATAGTGCTTGATGGATACTTTTAAATGGGGCGACATGGAAGACTAACTTTTCGCGACGGAAGTTGTCGGATGAACCGAACATAACTTCTAATGTTAGGGGGGCCGTACAATGGGCATATGTGCCTGGCATTATTCCTTTAAAGGAAGTGTTGCTATGGCTAATTTTGGTTGGGTCTATCCCCATCCTGCGGATTGTGTCCTAATAGATCAGGTTTATGTCACTGCCGCCGTCCATGAGGAATTGTGTAAATTGGAATCCGTCGATTATAGGATCCAATATCAAGGCAGTCCATCCTGCGTTCCGGATACTGTCGGAGTAGTCCTGATGGTCGAAGGTGATTGGTTTTGACAACCAGTGTTGGTACTCCGCTAGGGTAGTCTCAGGCGGCGCGCATTTTAGTGGGCGCCACTGCTTTTTCCCTTTTATCACGTGAAGTGAGTTTACTGTTTTAACCTCTTGTGGGAAATTCTTTTGTTTCCTGGCGCTCTACTTGTGGGGTTCGTCATCATCCTCACTTGGTGTGTCGAGCCCCTTGTGTTCGGCGTTGAGTCTGCCGGACTACTTGAAGACCCAACAATCTCTGTGGGTACGGTTTGCAGGCTTCCCGGGAGTACTGTGGATTTGACATATCTTGTCCAAGATTTTGTTTAAGTTGGATAGCTCATCGCTATTGTCCTTAAGGGGCAGTTTTTATTGTTCTGCCGTGAGCTTTTGAATCGGCGCCGATCGCCGCGCTCTTTGGACCGCTCCCTTAATCCGGCTACCGTCCTTGCTGCGTCGTGGTTTCCCATTTCCATCCCTGACTTCGGATGTACTTGGGTCACTGGTGCTGCATCTTGCTAGCCAGCTATCCTCTCCCGCGCAAAAGCGGGTCATGAGGCTTGTTAATGCGGCCATTGTTCTCGGCTTTTCTTGGCCGAGGTGTCTGGCGAGCCATTCGTCTCGGACGTTGTGTTCAAGGCTGCTAAGGCTTCGGCGTCCGGACAATGACTATTTGGTTCTTTTGGTAAGGAACCTGGTCCGTAATTTCTAGGCTGACTCTCCGGCTGTTGAGTTATGTGACTTAGATCGCTCAGATCCGGAGGGCGGACATAGGTCCCTCGAAAATTTTCCCAAACGCATCCTCGAGCTCTTCCCACCTTCCAATGGTGTTTTCGGAAGGCTTTTAAGCCAATGCCGAGCTGGCCCTTTGAGTTTGAGGGGTAAGTATTTTATGGCGTGGAGGTCATCTCCTCCGCCATGTGTATGTGCAGGATGTAATCCTCGATCCGCACTCTGTGGTCTGTTGTTCCGCCAGATGCCTCTATGTTTACGGGTTTGAATCCTCACCGGAAATTCATGATCCAAAGACCTCATCGGTGAAACATAGGGGATGTGCGGTGCCCCTGTATTTGGGTGTGCCGTGGTGTTCGAATACTCGACACGCTGTGTTGCTTTCTAGAGCTTGCTTTCTTGGCCCGTAGATAGACCTGACTGGGCCGTTATTTTGGTGCGATTCCTTATGCGGATCGCGTGCCGGCTTGTGTGCGGCGCCGCTTGCCACTCTATGTTTGCCACGTGATCGTCTATCCGACCGGGCGGCCTCTTTGTTCTTTGATCGTGGGGGCTCTACGGCCTCCTCGTCAATTCGGGCGATAGTTTGCGCTTTGGGTAGTTTCTTGTTCGGCGGCTATCGCCAAATTTGTCTCATGGTGTTGAGTACTTTGCTCCATCTCATTCGGAGTGCGTCTTCCGCTGTTTTGAGCTTCCGTTTCTGCTTTTTTAGGCTACGTGCGGTGGCGACGAGCTCTCTGTGGAGGTTCTTCTGCTCCAATGATATGTCCGGCGAGAGATTGTCCGGACTGCTGTCATTGCCGGGGACGGGTTGTTTATCCAAGTTATCCTATTCGGATGGTTGCTCCATGGCATGTTCATCGTCGGCCGGCTCGCCCTGCTCTATGGCTGGGTCTGTGTGGGCGCTGTCTTTGTCGAGGTGGGGTTTTGAGCGGCGCCACGCCGCTGCTTTGACCGCTTTCCAAAGAGGATTACTTTTCGCAGTTGTCCCGTTGTTCCTCGCTATCGCTTCCTTGGGTGTATCCACCATGCACACATCGTGAGTTGTGGTGGCCTTCCAGCGTCTCTCGTAGGGGCTGGTTCTGAGTCGTCTATGACATCGCCGTCCATACCGCCGATGTCTTCGAGTCGAAGTCGAGCATGTCGGTTAAATCATCGGCGGCTCTGAAGTGGGTGGTGGGTGGGCGTTGAATTTCCTCGTCAGACGAATCTCAACCTTCCCGACCGTAGTCCGCCAGGCTCTCCGATAAAGAGAGAGACTTTAGTGAGTTCAGGATATCGCCGAAAGGCGTAATGCCGAAGATGTCCGCGGCAAAGTGAATTCCATAACCGCGCCCAATCGGATTCGGCCGGTAGGGCGCTGAAGGTTCGGAGTCCCGAGAGGAGTCCGCACTGGAGTCACGAGCTTCGCGATGGACAGGGATGGTGTTCGGCTCGATCGCCGTAGAGATTTCAGCCCCCGAGGTGGTGTCCAACCAACCATTCTCGATCGACGAGATCGGCTCCGAATCAATGGTCGGAGTGGACACTAGTGCGGCCTCCAGGACACTGTTCGGCGGCAGAGTTAGATCATGCCCATCGAGATAGTGCGGCGCGCTCGGCTGCGGCTCGAATCCGTCGAAGATCAAGTCTCCGCGGATGTCGGCCGTGTAGTTTAAACTTCCAAACCTGACCTGATGGCCAGGGCATAGCTTTTGATCTGCTCTAGATGGCCAAGCGAATTGGCCCGCAGTGCAAAGCGCCGAATACGAAGATCTGTCCGGGTAGAAAGGTCTCATCCTGGATCGCATCGTTGTTGATGATCGAAGGAGCCATCGGGCCTATCGGTGACGACACAGAGGAACTCTCAATGAAAGCACCAATGTCGGTGTCAAAACCGGCGGATCTCGGGTAGGGGGTCCCGAATCGTGCGCCTAGGCGGATGGTAACAGGAGACAAGGGACACGATGTTTTTACCTGTGTTCGGGCCCTCTCGATGGAGGTAAAACCCTACTCTCGCTTGATTAATATTGATGATATGGGTAGTACAAGAATAGATCTACCACGAGATCGTAGAGGCTAAAACCCTAGAAGCTAGCCTATGGTATGATTGTTGTTCGTCCTACGGACTAAAACCCTTCGGTTTATATAGACACCGAATAGGGTTAGGGTTACACAGAGTCGGTTACAATGGTAGGAGATCTACATATCCGGATCGCCAAGCTTGCCTTCCACGCCAAGGAAAGTCCTATCCGGACAAGGGACGAAGTCTTCAATCTTGTATCTTCATAGTCTAGGAGTCCGGCCAAAGATGATAGTTCGGCTATCCGGACACCCCCTAGTGCAGGACTCCCTCAGCAGGATTTTTGGATATGGCATTCTTTCTTCGGCATGGCAGGTTCTCACAATGATATCAATGTGCTGCAGCATTCTCCAGTCTTCGCAAGGCTTGAAGAAGGCCACTCCCCACCTGTCAATTTTGAGATCAACGGCCACCAAAGACAACAAGGGATACTATCTAGCTGGTGGTATATATCCTCAGTGGTCAACTTTCGTGAAGACAATTTCGAGCCCCCAAGGTGAGAAGAGAAAGAGATTTACCCAAATGCAAGAGAGTGCTAGAAAGGATGTGGAACGTTCTTTTGGTGTGCTTCAATCCCGATGGGGTATCGTCCAAACCCCGTGACCGTCATGGGATGAAGGTAAGCTTTGAGAAGTGATGACTGCTTGTGTGGTCATGCATAACATGATCGTCGAGGACGAGCGTGATGACAAGATCTTCAATCAAGTATTTGATTATCAAGGTGAAAATGTTAAGCCCCCGCACCAAGAACCGGCCACGGTTGAACAGTTTGTTCAATTCCATCGTGAGCTGCGTGATTGGCATACTCATTTGAATTTTCAAAATAACTTGGTTGAGCACGTGTGGAGTCACATTGGCAACCAATAGATGTATTGGTTTATTTTCAAGACAATTTCGATTTGGTTGTAAAACTATTTTATTAGAGACAATTTCGATTGGGTTGTAAAACTATTTTTATTTTCAGACAATTAATATTTGAACGTGCAAACTTGTTTTGATATGAAAATATAGGCATTTTTGGCCGTGGCGGATAGGATAGGGCTAAAAGATGCGGCCGCGCGCTGGGCACACGGCCACCGCATCCGAGAACATGTCCGGACACGACCTTATTACCTTACCCAAACGGACCGAATCCGGACAAAAAAGCGGAGTCCGTTTGGGGTCGCGCAATGGTCGTGCTCGCATTTGCCGCGCACGAGCGCACTGGCTCACCTCAAGTGGCCCTTGGTCCCTTCACGGTCGGGACATCTTTTCCCTGTACGTGCCACGTGGGAACCTTCCTCTCGACCTGTTGGTCGGGTCGCAGCTCGCAGAACAGTGTGGCGCTCGGCGAAACCAGGGGCCGTGTGGCCGTTGTCTTGAGCTCCCACTCCACTCATCCGCGCCACGGTCGCTGCATTTTCTAGCCTGCTTCGCGTGCCTTTTCCCGCCTCCTTCCACACACGCCCACCATCAGTCCTGATCCACACGAGTCTGCCCACCCCGTTCAGGTGTCGCCACGATCCTATAGATCTCCTTCAGCTGGGCAGGGACTCTGAACAGCCATGGACGGTGATAGGGTTTGTGACGACTTGGAATTTGGCAGCCATGCATGCTATGACGATGCATATGCCATTACACTGCAGTGACCGTTACATCGATCTTTTTTTAATAAAACGGTTACACCAACCTTACAAGCACGTGACGTATGTATGTAAGTAAGCTGTACATACTTTACACTAATTGAGCAATGAATCGGCGCAATGGGTTTGACCGCCAGAGATGTATAGCCGCCGTGCCTACTGTTAATCTATACCCAGTCCGTACGTACCACGTAGCCATCGTGTACTGTTTACATGTGACGTTGACCTTTAGCCTATGCTTACGCTTCCCCTACAATTATCTAGCCAATGTAATGGTCATCTTTTTTTTTTGCAGGGATATGTAATGGTCACCTGATCAGCTTACTGTGTTTTGCTATTGTTGAGTATGTATTTTGTGTTGCATGTATATTGAAGTTGTGGCCCACCTCCTAATCTTGTACTAGATCGGCAGCGCGCCTTGGCGCGAGGGTGCCGGTTCTAACGATGTGGTCAAGCAAGTATAATCATGGTTTACCGTACGTATTCAAATAGGAAAACAAAATAAAAGAAGAAACATTCACTTCCAATAAAAGACATCAAGTCACGTGATCACGAAAGGTAACCACTTCCATTAAGTTCAGTACTAAGAGCACGAGCATGAGAGAGCAATGTCCTAATCCGAAACAAAGTTTGCAACACATCCATATATAAGCAAGGCAACTATCCAACATAGGCTAAAGTTATACCAAAAACAACTTCATTACAAAGGTAACATCTCAAAAAGGATGTTAGTAAACACTTGCTAATGATTCAGTACTAAACATCAAGGTTCATCACACGACATTGGCAAATTTCATACCAAAGCATACTTGTTGTAACAAATATATAAATATACTCAGAACAACCTTCTCGGAGTGTTAGTGCATTTCATAAAACAATGCTATGAAGGGAGACATCCACGATACAACATACATGTTGGTCCTCAACTTTCACTTCGATCTATCTAAGTATACTGGAATTTCAAAGAGCGGTCTTAGGGCGTGCGTTCTGTCCAGCACCATGGTCTAGTGCTCAGATCCAAACCATAGAGCAGGTTGTAGTGACACATGGTCCAGGTGATGTTGAGTAGAAAAAACCACAATATATTACACGTGAAAGAACATGCAATTCTTGTACATAAGTTAAACCCTAACAAAGCAATGCCCTAGATCATCTTCACACACCCATGAGACTCCAGGTTGTAGCCTTAAAGATAAGTGTAGACAAACCCTGTCAATAGTAATACATGGCCTGCAAAAGTAGAGAACATTTATTGTATACGAAGCCACACCATTCTGTCATAAAAGTAGGGAGATAGAGCACTGAAACAAAGATGTGTACATTTTCCTTTCAATAATAGATGAACTTTGCAATTAACACTCAAAAGGGGATGAAAGGAATGGGAAATTTTCTTCTAAGACTGCTGCAAATCATTATGAATGATGGGCATGTGTCCTGCACACACACATGATACATTTTTTTATTATTACCATGCACTACTGCCTACGCCTCTATATATCATTAAGAATAGGTCAATAATTCCTTTGTATGGTTGACAGTAAGATAAAGTCACATGTTCAAATTCTATTAACCTAATAAGGCAGTAATTCAAACAGTCTGTCAAAGCCTTTCCAAAGAAGGCCCCTAAAAGATAATCAGCCAAACTATATGTACTGAACATAAGAACTTATTCCAGAGATATGTTAACAACACATTATGAAAGATTATACCTCCCCAAAGCAAATCAGGGACGGCAGATCCATGAATGTCCATCCCCACTTCCTACAATTACGCAAAATAAAATTATAAGGTGAGAACATCACTGAATTTTACTCTGAACCATAGCATGCACTTGACAAAGTGAAATATAAAGAAATGGAGTTATTCTATGAACCATAGCATGCACTTGAAAAAGCAAAGAATGTGTACTGGAGTTAAACCTATATAATCATACAGTGGTATTTTCCTGAAAATTTAATCATAAAAAGAGAGACAAGGAAAATCAGTGGATAAAAAGGCAATCAGCGTGTCGAATCACATCATTACATGAACAGGCATAAAGGTCAAACAGGAAGTCTGAGGAAGCCCAAGATGATGGTACCATATACATATTGTATACGAATATACCTTCATCGCCGGTGTATATTGGATCGCCCCTCTGTGCCCCTTTCATGATGTTATTATATATCGGATCCTTAGTTGTTACTGCAGCCCTAGCATGAGCGAAAGCTCGTTAGTATTCTTACTTATACTCATACGGCATTATATTTTTAACTGAACTAAGCATCCAACAGTGTGCGAACAACCATGGAGTCAATCAAAGTTACGTCAGAACTAAAACTACACATGTACCCAAAAATCCAACTATCCATGTGAAATCGGAGAGAAGTAACCAACTGTTTTTTGTTATCTTATATTTTTCATGACAGAGCCTGGGTGATTTTGTAATCAGTATAGTAACTGTAACTACGTGCATATCAATGACCATGATATGTGTCATGCACCATTTTGACAAACAACATGACAGAAAAAAATCCTTCACATCTACTGTTAACTTGATTCAGTTTCAAATGTAATGCTGGTTCATACAAGTAGAAGTACAGTTAATTAGTTGCATCATTACCATTCGCTTAAACAAAACAAACCAGTGTATTAGAGTTTGAGAATAGCCGTGCACCGCCTCATCCCAACATAGGTAATATATGTTACATCTATTGTGAACTTGATTCGGTTTCAAAGGTTATGCTGGTCCATGCAAGTAGAAGTACAGTTAATTAGCTGCATCATCTCATAGTGTCTCAGAGACAAACCACATTATATATGGCATGTAGGACGGGAAAAGATTAGGTAGTGGAAGATACGTATGTAAATAAATCAGAGGAGACCCTAACTTTAAATCCTAATTGAATGGCAACACACATGCCCACACAGACGTCTTTTCCATGAACAAAAAATGAAAAACAAAATCAGTTATATTACTAAAGAGTGGCAAAGGACAATCATCTACATTTAAGCCTTGCTTATTAGCCAGTTTATGAATCAGCCTCCTATAAGGCTATAAGTACCAATGAGGCAGGAAAATAACAATATCTAACTTTTTTATAAAACCAGAGAAGCAGTGGACCAGCGACTCGAGATGAAGAGGAGCAAATTGAGACTGCAGACATTTATTCAATATGAAATCAATGATATGCTGGATTTAAGGCCACCAAGGAAAACCCAAAATAAACATGAAAAAAAAGACAAAAGGAACCACATATAAATGTCGACTCTGGGCATGGAACGAACACACAAAATTGGCCAGTCGCATGAGAGGAAATACAAGGACATTTTTCTGTAACAGCTCCTATTTGGCTCACCTAACTATGGCTGGATTCTTAACAGTAGCGCACATTCTTTTTTGGCTTTATCAGTTCATAAGCAGACAAAACATTTTTGACCAAGGCAATGATGGTCTACAAACATTCACTTGGAATAATAACTGATACATGTTAGTAATTTTATTTATATACTAACACCTCGTTAGTATCCATGGTTTGTTAAACTGGCAGTTGCTAGACTGAAACCAAACCATATCATATTTGCTTGGTTTTTTAGGCACGGTATTGTTCACTCTCTAAGCACCCTAAATAAATGGCATAGGTATATAACATTAACATAAGCTAGTTGACTGCTTGTGAGTTCTGATGCTACCTCCACTAACAAATGTGGTTTATTCAATTCTTGGATCATCTGAGTAAACATATCTGACACCAATATTATAATATATATATACCCACATTCTATCCTCCTATGAGAATTTTGTTCGCTGGTAATAACGCATGATTATTTCAGTAAAATTTTGTGGCCACTACTACTCTACCTGGAACAGCTGGTGTGATATATGTAGATGGAGAGAGAGGGGGGGGGGGAGAGAGATCAATAGTTTCAGGATAAAATAAAATGCTGAAAAGTAATTGTCCTAAAATTACATCTCATTCCCAAGAATATACTATTTAAATTCAGAGGAAGTAAAATGTATTTTTGCCAAGAAAATAGGGGTATAAAATGTATGTGGTTCATCGCGCTTTGGGCGTGAGCTCGTCGGTCACCAGCTATCATAAACGGAAACATAATTGGTTTAAGACATTTATCACTCTCTGGTAATTAACCAAAATGAAGATTTTACCTTCATGGTAGCGTTCAATTTAAAGCTTTCCTCCCTCTGCTCCCAGGTCTGACGTCCTCCAAACAGCGGTGGAGAATCTTTGTCCTGTTTATCAATCGTTATATACAACAACTTCTTCACGATCGCATTGGGAGTTATCTTTGGAGACGACAGCGTCTGGATCATCTGCAATAGGTATTGAACTGCCTGTAGAATGAAGGAACCGGTGTTTAGTTCATGAGAGAGCAAAATCTAGTGTCAAAAATCGGCAAGGTATAATTCTTACGGTGGAGTGGTTTTTGCCGGGGCTCCCATCGAGTCCAATGCATGGACAACTTTACTGTCTTTTCTACAGAGAGCTGCATGGACGCAACAACACAACAAGCCATGTCAGGATAAAACACAGAATGGTCGTCACGAGCAGTCCCAATTGAGGCGTCGCAGGTACATTTAACTTTGGAATGTGGTATGAAATAAACACACGGGCAGAAGCTCTAGCAAAGCATTGTAATTGATGAAGCTTCCAATCGATGAGAACTTCCAATTGATGAAGCTAATTGTTTCTATAGATTGCATAATTCTCACACATTTCCAGCCCACACAAACATGCAAGCTACAGAAAGTGAAAACAATAGGAGGAACTCACATAATCTTGATTTTGTGTAATACAAGCATCCTGGGCAGTTTTCTTCTTTGGCCTAACATTGCATTTACTTATGTCTCCTGACTCAATATAACGTTGCACGTCCTTTAGAGAGCAAAATTCATAACCACTGACTGGGTCAGTGTAGCACTGCAGAGATCAAAAGAATTAGAGGTAAAACAAGGGATTCAACAAAAAGTACACAAAACAATGTCAAGGAATTAGATTTTTGGGAGGCATTCTATAACAAAGTAAACTCGAATATATCTTTAGAACACTAAAAAGACAACTCAGTAAGTGGACAAAGCTAATTGCTATCAACAGGGTTACATACTAATAACCTATTCAGAACCTCAACTTCTTGGAAGTTCTTGAGAATATGGGACTAAAAGTGTAGTCAGTTACTGGCTTCAAGCATATTTTACAGTAACAATAACTATCACGTAGCATATGTAGAGTAAAAGCATGCTATGAGGCAGGAAATACTGAAAGAGTCAGTGCTGAATTATGATATAAGCAGCCAACAGTACCGTGGGGAGAAGAAAACAACAGCAGTTAAAACATGAACCATATAACCGGTGATTACCCAAGGAGGAAAATCTAATGAGAGTAGACACTCCGATGAGTGACATAAAGGTGCAAGTCAATGGACAGTCACATAAACCGCCACAATGACGAGCGTGTGATACTTGCATCGACCATCAGTGGTCGTGTCCCTCCCTCGATAACAGGCAATGTTTGTCTCAGGTTCCCTCTGAGAACTACAACCATGCTACCAAACGGAATATCCACAAAGCAAAGGATTATCATCGACAAAGACATTACGTAAAGTTCTATCGAAAGGTTCGAGACAATTCATGTTCGTCCTTACAACCTCACCCCAAATGATAAGGGGAGTTTCTTTCAAAGGATTGCTGAGATCTGTACCTCTTTTATGGCACAAATAGTGGTCTCATAATAAACAGCGGTATCCTGAACCTTGAGTGTGCTATCCTTCCACCAAGCAGCAAGAGTGAAATAACACACGAGATGTAATAGTAGGCACAATTTTCAGGGGCTAATACCATTGCATTATACTATTTATACTATATATAACTGGAAATTTACATGCGTAATTCTAACCTCTTAGCTAACCATAATCTGGATCACTTGAGTGTCACACCATAACCTCTTAGCTGACCACAATCTGGAAATTTACAAATAGTGGTGTCATAATAAACAGTGGTATCTTGAACCTTAAGTATGTTGTCCTTCCACCAAGCAGTAAAAGTAACCAAGCATGCGATGTTTGACCTTTAAATCCTTACCTTACATATGAGGAAATGAAGTCGACATCCAGAGCTTCAAGCAGATCCACCCGATGTTTCTCCCTGAACCCACATTTCCATCTTTACGCTGATGATGCAAACATGCAGTACACAAAATACATTCCATCTTTATGATAATGAAATCAAATGCAAAATTTACAGCAGAAAGGATAACTAAGTCATTCTTCGTGATCAAGATAACAAAGGATTTTTTTTAGTACATGAAGAATTTGCAATGCATAAATGATGAATCATGAACGGATACAGGTTGGTTTCATCTTGATTTCTGAAAGAAAGTGATGCCCGAGAGATGAGCATCTCTTGTGCATGAGGAAACAAATGAGTAGCTGGCGAACTAACCTAAAAGGGCAACAAAAAGTATCCTGTGGTGGAGCTTACCTAGACATGAATATCAGTGGGCAAGTCATAAACCAGTTAAAGAGTGTAGAAACCAATTATAATAAAAACAATACATTTCAGCAAATAAACATGACTCATTACTCTTTGTAGACCAAAATATATTGTAACACAAACAACAATAGATGAATGTACAACTGGAATTTTATATGTGAGCACTTCCTGCAAAATGATTTCTATTCCATGCCAATCAACCTGAAATCTCCAGCCCCAGATTCTGTCCATGGCTGTTGTCCACACGGGGAGAGAGAGATGGGAAAGAGAGAGAAGGCACCGAGGAGAAGGAAGAAAAAGGGGTGCAGCCTGATGACTCACAAGTATAGGGGATCTATCGTAGTCCTTTCGATAAGTAAGAGTGTCGAACCCAACGAGGAGCAGAAGGAAATGATAAGCGGTTTTCAGCAAGGTATTTTCTGCAAGCACTGAAATTATAGGTAACAGATAGTTTTGTGATAGGATAATTTGTAACGAGCAACAAGTAACAAAAGTAAATAAAGTGCAGCAAGGTGTCCCAATCCTTTTTGTAGAAAAGGACAAGCCTGGACAAACTCTTATATAGAGAAAAGCGCTCCCGAGGACACATGGGAATTATCGTCAAGCTAGTTTTCATCACGTTCATATGATTCACGTTAGGTACTTTGATAATTTGATATGTGGGTGGACCGGTGCTTGGGTGATGTCCTTACTTGGACAAGCATCCCACTTATGATTAACCTCTATTGCAAGCATCCGCAACTACAACAAAAGTATTAAGGTAAACCTAACCATAGCATGAAACATATGGATCCAAATCAGCCCTTACGAAGCAACGCATAAACTAGGGTTTAAGCTTCTATCACTCTAGCAACCCATCATCTACTTATTACTTCCCAATGCCTTTCTCTAGGCCCAAATAATGGTGAAGTGTTATGTAGTCGACGTTCACATAACACCACTAGAGGATAGACAACATACGTCTCATCAAAATATCGAACGAATACCAAATTCACATGACTACTAATAGCAAGACTTCTCCCATGTCCTCATAAACAAACGTAACTACTCACAAAGCATATTCATGTTCATAATCAGAGGGGTATTAATATGCATAAAGGATCTGAACATATGATCGTCCACCAAATAAATCAACTAGCATCAACTACAAGGAGTAATCAACACTACTAGCAACCTACAGGTACCAATCCCGGACTTAGAGACAAGAATTGGATACAAGATATGAACTAGGGTTTGACAGGAGATGGTGCTGGTGAAGATGTTGATGGAGATTGCCCTCTCCCGATGAGAGGAGCATTGGTGATGACGATGGCGATGATTTCCCCCTCCCGGAGGGAAGTGTCCCCAGCAGAACAGCTCTGCCGGAGCCCTAGATTGGTTCCGCCAAGGTTTCGCCTCGTGGCGGCGGAGTCTCGTCCCGAAAGCTTGCTTATGATTTTTCTTCGGATGAAAGACTTCATATACCAGAAGATGGGCATCGGAGAGCCCTTTGGGCCCACGAGGCAGGGGGCGCGCCCAGGGGGGTAGGCATGCCCCCCACCCTCGTGGACAGGTGGAGGCCCCCCTGACGTAGATTCTTCTTCTAGTATTTTTTATTATTTCCAAAAATAACTTTCGTGGAGTTTCAGGACTTTTGGAGTTGTGCAGAATAGGTCTCTAATATTTGCTCCTTTTCCAGCCCAAAATTCCAAATTGCATTCTCCCTCCTTATGTAGACCTTGTAAAGTAAGAGAAAATAGGCATAAGTATTGTGACATAATGTGTAATAACAACCCATAATGCAATAAATATCGATATAAAAGCATGATGCAAAATGGATGTATCAACTCCCCCAAGCTTAGACCTCGCTTGTCCTCAAGCGAAAGCCGATAACGATAAATATGTCCACATGTTTAGAGGTAGAGGTGTCGATAAAATAATATACGGACATGAGGGCATCATGATTATTCTTATAACAGCAACATATATGGATATTGTCATATGATTCCTTATGCTCAAGTAATAATCTATTCACAATGCAAAATACAAATCAGAAACTTTATTGAGAACTAACAAACTATAATCTCAGTCATTGAGGCAATTGCAATTTATCATAACATCAGAAAGATTCTATGTCAGAGCTTTCTAGCAAGTCCACATACTCAACTATCATTTAGTCTTTCATAATTGCTAACACTCACGTAATACTTGTGGTTACGGAGTTTTAACCGAACACTGTGAAAGATAGGGGCTTATAGTTTCGCCTCCCAACCTTTTACCTCAAGGGTAATCTCAACAATAATAGTTCATGCTAACTTACATCCAATTAGATATATTTATCAGGATCTTTCCAACACCCTGTGCTTGCCAAAGGATAAAATGTAAAAAGGAAAGGTGAAGATCACCATGACTCTTGCATAAGGTAGAAGATAATAGTAACAGATAGGCCCTTCGCAGAGGGAAGCAGAGGTTGCCATGCGCTTTTATGGTTAGATGCACAAAATCTTAATGCGAAAGAACGTCACTTTGTATTGCCACTTGTGATATAGACCTTTATTATGCAGTCCGTCGCTTTTATTTATTCCACATCACAAGATCGTATAAAGCTTATTTCCTCCACACCAATCAATCATACATATTTAGAGAGCAATTTTTATTGCTTGCACCGATGACAACTTACTTGAAGGATCTTACTCAATCCATAGGTAGATATGGTGGACTCATGGCAAAACTGGTTTAAGAGTTTTTGGAAGCACAAGTAGTATCTCTACTTGGTGCAAAGAATTTGGCTAGCATGAGGGGAAAACGCAAGCTCAACATGTTGGATGATCCATGACAATATACTTTATCTCAGATATAAGAAAACATAACCCATTACGTTGTCTTCCTTGTCCAACACCAACTCTTTAGCATGTCATATTTTAATGAGTGCTCCCAATCATAAAAGATGTCCAAGATAGTATATTTATATGTGAAACCTCTCTTACTTTATTACTTCCTATTAATTCCAACGATGACCAAAACTATGTTTGTCAACTCTCAACAACTTTTAATCATCATACTCTTTCTATGTGAAGTCATTACTCTCCATAAGATCAATATGATCTCTTTGTTTCTTTTTATTCTTTTCTCTTTTCTTTTATTCACTCAAGATCATAGCAAGATAATCAATCCCTTGACTCAACACTAATCTTTATTATATAGCTCATGGACTCGATTACATAGAGGGATCATAAAGCAAAACTCAAAACTAGATCATGCCAAACCTTTTTTCTACTAGATCAAGATACTACTAAAAGGATCGAACTAAGAAAAACGGTAAAGATAGGAGTGTGATGGTGATACGATACCGGGGCACCTCCCCCAAGCTTGGCAGTTGCCAAGGGGAGTGCCCATACCCATGTGATTATATCTCCTTTGCTAGTGAAGAAGGTGGAGTTGTTGATGATGGGTAATCGCACATTGAGCGTAAGAGATCCTCCAACTTGCGGATAATGCCCTTGAGTGTGACGATATGCTCCTTCAACAAAATATTTTCACGGGTGAGATACTTGTTTTGTATACGAGCTAACTCAATCATCTTGAAAGCTTCGATCTCAGTTGGGGTAAGAAGATTGTGATCAAGTTGAAGGGTGTCTCCTGCAGCCGGAACTTGGTCCTCCGTGGCCTTCTTGATCCCTTCATCCTTGTTGATCTCCACGGGTTCTTCCCTCTTCAGCTCTATCTTCATTAGCCAAGCATCATTGTCACCAATGTTGGAGGATGGGGACGACATGACGCCTGGCCTTGACAATCCTAACAGAAAACAGCTCGAAACAAGAACAGAGGACAATTGCGTGATACGGGAGTCAAATCCTTCGGGAGAATATACAATGATTTTTTACCGACCAAAATACGTAACGTGCAAGAAAACGGAGTCTGGAGAGCACCAAGGTGCCCACGAGGCAGGGGGCATGCCCAGGGGGTAGGGCGCGCCCTCCACCCTCGTGGAGGCCTCGTGTCCTTCCCGGACTGCTTCTTATTTTTCTATTTTGCTAAATATTCCAAAAGAGAGAAAAATTGCCTTTAGAACTGTTTTGGAGTCGGTTTACTTACCGTACCACATACCTATTCCTTTTCTGAGTCTGGAACGTTCCGGAAAGTGTCTCTTATGTATTCCTCCGGGGTTACGGTTTCAATAACATTGGTTTCAACATTTATAGGATTACCTGAGATATAATGTTTGATTCGTTGACCGTTCACCACCTTCGGATTTGTGCCTTCGAAGTTGTTGATTTTTATGGCGCAGGAACGATAGACCTCCTCGATAACGTAAGGACCTTCCCATTTAGAGAGAAGTTTTCCTGCAAAAAATCTTAAATGAGAGTTGTATAGCAATACATAATCTCCTACATTAAACTCACGCTTTTGTATTCTTTTGTCATGCCATCTTTTAACTTTTTCTTTAAACAATTTGGCATTCTCATAAGCTTGGGTTCTCCATTCATCAAGTGAGCTAATGTCAAATAACCTCTTCTCACCGGCAAGTTTGAAATCATAATTGAGCTCTTTAATAGCCCAATAAGCCTTATGTTCTAGTTCGAGAGGTAAGTGACATGCTTTTCCATAAACCATTTTATATGGAGACATACCCATAGGATTTTTATATGCAGTTCTATAAGCCCATAATGCATCATCAAGTTTCTTGGACCAATTCTTTCTACATCTATTAACAGTCTTTTGCAAAATTAATTTGAGCTCTCTGTTACCCAATTCTACTTGACCACTAGACTATGGGTGATAAGGAGATGCAATTCTATGATTAACATCATACTTAGCAAGCATTTTACGGAAAGCACCATGAATAAAATGTGAACCACCATCAGTCATTAAATATCTAGGGACTCCAAACCTCGGAAAAATAACTTCTTTAAGAATTTTAATAGAAGTGTTATGATCAGCACTACTAGTTGGAATAGCTTTTACCCACTTAGTAATGTAATCAACAACAACTAAAATATGTGTGTATCCATTGGAGGCAGGAAAAGGTCCCATATAATCAAAGCCCCAAATGTCAAATGGTTCAATAACAAGTGAATAATTCATAGGCACTTCTTGACGTCTACTAATATTACCAATTCTTTGACATTCATCACAAGATAAAACAAACTTACGGGCATCCTCGAAGAGAGTAGGCCAATAGAAACCGGATTGCAATACCTTATGTGCAGTTCTGTCTCCAGCGTGGTGTCCTCCATAAGCCTCGAAGTGACACTTGCGTAGGATCTTTGATGTCCTTGGGACATGGCATCTTTTCAATAAGCGTCAACCTTGGCTTTATCAACTCCAATACCTCTTTCGTAAACTTTATGCCCCAAGACAATACCTTCATTAACCATAAAGTGGCACTTTTCCCAATTCAAGACAAGATTAGTTTCTTCACATCTCTGCAAAACTCGATCAAGGTTGCTCAAGTAATCATCAAAAGAGGATCCATAAACGGAGAAATCGTCCATGAAAACCTCACAGATCTTTTCACAAAAGTCAGAGAATATAGCCATCATGCATCTTTGAAAGGTAGCAGGTGCATTACATAAACCAAAAGGCATACGTCTATAAGCGAAAGTACCAAAAGGGAAAGTAAAAGTGGTCTTTGATTGATCATCGGCTGACACAGGTATTTGAGAGAAACCAGAATAACCATCTAGAAAGCAAAAATGTGTATGTTTGGATAATCTTTCTAGCATTTGATCGATGAAAGGTAAGGGGTAATGATCTTTTTTAGTAGCTTTAATTAATTTGTGGAAATCAATTACCATTCTATAACCTGTAATAATTCTTTGCGGAATCAATTCATCTTTATCATTAGGAACGACAGTAATACTTCCCTTCTTAGGGACACAATGGACAGGACTTACCCACTGACTATCAGCAACGGGATAAATTATACCTGCCTCAAGGAGCTTTATAATTTCCTTTCTTATCACTTATTTCATCTTAGGATTCAGCCGTCGTTGGTGATCACAAACTGGTTTGGCATCTTTCTCCAAATTTATTTTATGTTGGCATAGAGTGGGACTAATGCCCTTAAGATCATCAAGAGTATATCCAATAGCAGCACGGTGCTTCTTCAGAGTTTTCAATAATCTCTCTTCTTCATGCTCTGAAAGGTTAGCACTAATAATAACAGGATATATCTTCTTCTCATCAAGATAAACATATTTAAGAGTATCAGGTAACGGTTTAAGCTCAAACACGGGGTCACCCTTGGGTGGAGGAGGATCCCCTAGGATTTCAACAGGCAAATTGTGTTTCAGGATAGGTTCTTGTTTAATGAATACTTCATCTATTTCCCTCCTTTTATTCATAAACATATCATTTTCATGGTCTAGCAAATATTGTTCTAAAGGATCACTAGGAGGTACGGCAATAGAAGCAAGACCAATAATTTCATCCTTACTAGGCAATTCTTCTTCACGGTGTTGTCTACTAAATTTAGAGAAATTAAACTCATGAGACATATCACCCAAACCAATAGTAACAACATCCTTTTCGCAGTCTATCTTAGCATTAACAGTGTTCAAGAAGGGTCTACCAAATATAATGGGACAAAAGCTATCTTGTGGGGAACCAAGAACAAGAAAATCAGCAGGATATTTAGTTTTCCCACACAAGACTTCAACATCTCTAACAATTCCAATTGGTGATATAGTATCTCTATTGGCATGTTTAATTGTGACATCAATTTCTTCTAACTCAGTAGGTGCAATATCATGCATAATTTCTTTGTATAAGTCATGAGGTATAGCACTAGCACTGGCACCCATGTCACATAAGCCATGATAACAATGATCTCCTATTTTAACAGAAATAACAGGCATGCCTACCACAGGTTTATGTTTATCTTTAGCACAAGGTTTGGCAATTCTAGCAGTTTCATCACGGAAATGAATAACATGCCCATAGATATTATCACACAAGAGATCTTTAACGATAGCAATATTAGGTTAAACTTTAACTTGCTCAGGAGGTGTATAAGTTCTAATATTGCTTTTACGAACCATAGTTGAAGCTTTAGCGTGATCCTTTATCCTAACAGGGAAAGGTGGTTTTTCAACATAAGGAGTAGGAACAATAGGATCATTATAAGTGATAGTCTTTTCTTCAACTTTAATAGGTGCAACTACTTTTACTTCTATGGGAGGATGATATTTAAACCACTTCTCCTTAGGGAGATCAACATAAGCAGCAAAAGATTCATAGAAAGAAGCTACTATCTCAGAGTCAAGTCCATATTTAGTGCTAAATTTACGGAAAACATCGGTATCCATAAAAGATTTAACACAATCAAACTTAGATGTCATACCTGACTCCCTACCTTCGTCAAGGTCCCAATCTTCAGAGTTGCGTTTAGTTCTTTCCAATAAATCCCATTTGAATTCAATAGTCTTCATCATAAAAGAGCCAGCACAAGAAGTATCGAGCATGGTGCGATTGTTATCAGAAAGCCGAGCATAAAAACTTTGAATAATTATTTCTCTTGGGAGCTCATGATGGGGGAATGAATATAACATTGATTTAAGCCTCCCCCAAGCTTGAGCGATGCTTTATCCTTCACGAGGCCAAAATTATATATATAATTGCGATCACGATGAACAAGATGCATAGGATAAAACTTCCGATGAAATTACAATTTCAATCGTTTGTAATTCCATGACCCCGTATCATCACATAGCATATACCATGTCAATGCATCTCCCTTCAAAGATAAAGGGAAGACCTTCTTCTTAATAACATCATCGGGTATACCTGCAAGCTTAAATAATCCACAAACTTCATCCACATAGATTAGGTGCTCATCAGGATGCATTGTTCCATCTCCTGCAAAAGGATTAGCTAGCAATTTTTCCAACATACCCGAAGGAATTTCAAAGTAGACATTTTCATTTTTAGTAGGTTCAGTAGGTTGAGGAGCAACTCTTTGCTTTACTGGTCGGGGTGAAGATACCTCGAACAAGCCCCTCAGAGGATTACTTTCCATAGTAATAAATGACAGTAAATTTCAGCACACTATATAAATTTTTCCTTACCAAATTGCACCTACCAAAGGCCCTTCACTCCCCGGCAACGGCGCCAGAAAAGAGTCTTCATGACCCACAAGTATAGGGGATCTATCATAGTCCTTTAGATAAGTAAGAGTGTCGAACCCAACAAGGAGCAGAAGGAAATGATAAGCGGTTTTCAAGAAGGTATTCTGTGCAAGCACCAAATTATAGGTAACATATAGTTTTGTGATAGGATAATTTGTAACGAGCAACAAGTAACAAAAAGTAAATAAAGTGCAGAAAGGTGGCCCAATCCTCTTTGTAGCAAAGGACAAGCCTGGACAAACTCTTATATAGAGAAAAGCGCCCCGAGGACACATGGGAATTATCGTCAAGCTAGTTTTCATCACGTTCATATGATTCGCGTTCGGTACTTTGATAATTTGATATGTGGGTGGACCGGTGCTTGGGTGCTGTCCTTACTTGGAAAAGCATCCCACTTATGATTAACCTCTATTGCAAGCATCCGCAACTACAACAAAAGTATTAAGGCAAACTAACCATAGCATGAAACATATGGATCCAAATCAGCCCCTTACGAAGCAACGCATAAACTAGGGTTTAAGCTTCTGTCACTCTAGCAACCCATCATCTACTTATTACTTCCCAATGCCTTCCTCTAGGACCAAATAATGATGAAGTGTTATATAGTCGACGTTCACATAACACCACTAGAGGATAGACAACATACATCTCATCAAAATATCGAATCTAATACCAAATTCACATGACTACTAATAGCAAGACTTCTCCCATGTCCTCGTGAACAAACTAACTAATCACAAAGCATATTATGTTCATAATCGAGGGTTATTAATATGCATAAAGGATCTGAACATATGATCTTCCACCAAATAAACCAACTAGCATCAACTACAAGGAGTAATCAACACTACTAGCAACCTACAGGTACCAATCCCGGACTTAGAGACAAGAATTGGATACAAGAGATGAACTAGGGTTTGAGAGGAGATGGTGCTGGTGAAGATGTTGATGGAGATTGCCCTCTCCCGATGAGAGGGCCGTTGGTGATGACGATGGCGATGATTTCCCCCTCCCGGAGGGAAGTGTCCCCGGCAGAACAGCTCTGCCGGAGCCCTAGATTGGTTCCGCCAAGGTTCCGCCTCGTGGCGGCGGAGTCTCGTCCCAAAAGCTTACTTATGATTTTTCTTCGAACGAAAGACTTGATATACCAGAAGATGGGCATCGGAGAGCCAACAGGGGGCCCACGAGGTGGGGCGCGCCAGGGGGTAGGGCGCCCCACCCTCGTGGGACAGGTGGAGGCCCCCGACGTAGATTCTTCTTCCAAAGAGTTTTTATTATTTCCTAAAATAACTTTCGTGGAGTTTCAGGACTTTTGGAGTTGTGCATAGGTCTCTAATATTTGCTCCTTTTCCAAATTTCGTAATTCCAAATTGCCGCATTCTCCCTCCTTATGTAAACCTTGTAAAGTAAGAGAAAATAGGCATAAGTATTGTGACATAATGTGTAATAACAGCCCATAATGCAATAAATATCGATATAAAAGCATGATGCAAAATGGACGTATCACAGCCCCCTGGCGACTCACCGGCACGGCCGCCGCCGGAGGAGAAGGGCCGTGGTGTGGGAGCAAGGACGAGGCGCACTGTGCTCTATCTAGTCGAGGCATCCATGGCGGCGTTCCTGTGAAAGAGTAGAGGAAGAGAGAGGTGAGGAGCAGCAGGAGAGAGAGAGAGAGAGAGAGAGAGAGAGAGAGAAGGAGGCGGGTCCTGGTCGCTGGCGGAGGAGGAATTGGAGGCGGGTCCAAATCCATGCGAAGGGGGCTCACCTTGCTAGCAACCGGCTCCTCGACGCACATGGCCGGGGCATCGATCCGGTCCAGCACGGCCCTGGCGGCGCCATACACCGCTCCCCGCCGCCGCCGCCGTCGTGCTCCTCGTCCTCCCTCCGCTGTTGCTCGTCGCCCAAGGCCTGCTGCTGCATCTCCTTGGCCTACCGCTGCTGCTCCCCGCCGCCGCCGCCGCCGTCGTGCTCCTCGCCCTCCCTCCACTGCTCCTCGTCGCCGCCCAAAGGCTCTGTTGCGCCCGCCTTAACTGCTGCCGCTCCCGCTCCCTTGTTGCCCGTTCTCCTCGTCCTCCCTCTACTGTTGCTCGTCGTCGTTGGGAGGCGGGGGGGAGGGAGGAGGGCTCTGGTGCGGCGGATCTGGCCGCCGACGGCGCGGTTCGAGGCGGTGGGTGGCGGGGGCGGCGATGTGGGTGGGAGGAGAGGAGGCGCGTGGGAGGGGAGGGGAGAGGAGGCGTGCGGGAGGGGAGCCGGCTAGGGCTGTCTCCACGGGAGCCGGCCCTTTTATACCCCCTGTGAGTGGAATGACGAAAATGCCCTCGGCGGGGCAGCGTAATTACGCGCAGTGGCATGGTCGAGGCGGTAACTATTCATTCCAGCAGTAACTTTTTTGATCCAACGGACGAGGTCGTTCCAGGGGTCGATCCGACGGCCCAGATCCGATCAAGCCACCCGATCCAACGGCCAGGAATGCCTAAACTCTGTGGTGCGGCTCAGGAGCTTCTATTCTTATTTATGGATAGTTGAGATAGAGGCCTTTCCTTGTATTATATATACGTGCACCAGCACCCCATTAATACAATGTCTATTGTATTGCAAACTATCCCTTCTACATGGTATCATATTGGTCGGTCCAACCCTAGGATTTGCCGCCGCCGTCGTTGCCGCTGTCGCGCCGCACCCCACCCTTGCCGCACCACACCACCGCGTCCTCCCTCCTCTTTCGTCGCGCCGCCGCCGCATGTGCTGCCTCGCTTCCGCCTCCTGAGCCGCGACCGATCGTCGCCGCCGCGCCCTCCCGCTTGCGCCGCCGCCGCCCGTCGCGCTTCCTCCGCCCCGCTGCCTCCCTCCCGCAGCGCCGCACCCCCGTAGCCGCCGCTCTTCATGCCGTCGCTGCCTCTCCCACCCCTCCCAACCCTAACCTGACCCACAGTTGCCGCCTCTCCATCGCACCGCTGCCCCTAACCCTACCCGCGCATCGCCATGTCTTCGCCCGGCTCCTCCACGACCTGCTCGTCGAACCCCTTCCACGACCCCGCGCCCTCCGCCTCCGCCATCCGTGACCTCAACATTGAGTCCCGGGTCCCCATCCATCTCGACAGCTCCAGCACATCGTACTACGCGTGGAAGACCTAGTTCAACCTCATCTTCTGTGAGTAATATCTCACCGAGCACATCGACGGTCCTGTGGACAGCGCGTACATGCGTGGCGATACAGAGTGGTCAGCCGTCGAGGCCACGATCATCCGTTGGTTCTACCAGACGGTCTCGAAGGACATCTTCCACACGTTGTCGCCGAGGACGATGACGCCTGCGACGTGTGGCAAGATCAACGCGCTCTTCACCGACAACAAACTCCAGTGCCTTGTTTTGTTGCAGCAAGAGTTCTTCGACTATCACCAGGATAACTCCACCATCGACGAGTACCGCATGAGGCTCAAGATGCTCGCCGACGAGCTTCGCGACATCGGCGCCAAGGTCTCTGACAACCTCATGCTGAGCACCCTCATCGCCGGTCTTAATGAGGACTTCGGCAACGCGGCATCCAACTTCACCCTGCTGCCGCAGCCCACTTTTCAGCGCGTCGTCGCGTACCTGAAACTTGAGGAGCGCCGGATGACGAAGCTGAGCAGAAGGTTCATCACACCGCCCTCGCCGCCCGCGGCAGCCCTACTCCTCCGGCCGTGCTCCGTTAGCCCGTGCCGCCCGCGCCCACTAGCTACTACCCGCCATCGCCGCGCCCCTGCGCCCTCAAAGCCGCAGGTTGCGGGGCCGGCAACCGGTGGGCGGTGAGGGCCACCGCCAGCAGCAGCGCGCCGCACCGGGGGGCGCCACACAGAGCCGCCACCACCATGGGCCGCCGGGCAGAACCCGTGGACGGGTGTTGTCTGCGCCTATCACATGCCCGTCCCGCGGGCCCCTGCAACGGGTCTTCTTGGTCCCCGCCCTACGGACCACCAGGCGTTCATCGACGCCCCTACCAGCCCTACGGTGCTCCGCTCGCGCCACCACCTCTCGGTGGCTACGACGCGCCCGCCCAGGCGCCGCCCTATGGAGGCCAGCCGCCGCCGCCGCCGGTACTTGCACCATGGGACCCCGCCCTCCTCGCCGCCCTACACTCGGCACCGTCGCCGAGTAACTATGGCAGTGGAGGCGACTGGTACATGGACTCGGGTGCTACTGCGCGCATGACAGCTCTATCCTCTTCCACTCCAGTTAACACACCGACTCGTATCACCGTTGCCAACGGTTCTTCTTTACCTATCACTCATGTCGGTAGAACTAGTTTTCCTTCTAGTTCCACACCTATTAATATGTCTAATGTCCTTGTCTCACCTGACTTAGTCACTAGTTTAGTTTTCGTTCGTCGTCTTACTCGTGAGAATCCAATTACTGTTGAATTTGATGGTGTTGGTTTTTCTGTGAAGGACGCCCGTAGCTGGATGGTGCTTCACCGATGTGATAGCCCTGATGAGCTTTATCCCGTGCACACTGGTGCCTCCACCTCCACACCCGTTGCCCTCGCCGCCGGCGTCGACCTTTGGCATGCTCGCTTGGGCCATCCCAACCCCACCGGTTTGCGTCAGAGTCTTAGCAGTTTTTCTTTCTCGTGTAATAAGCTCGAAGAGCATACTTGTGAGGCTTGTCACTTGGGAAAGCACGTTCGTCTTCCCTTTAGTGTGTCTACTTCAGTTTCCACTTTTTCGTTTCAATTACTTCATAGTAATGTTTGGACGTCTCCCATTGCGAGTAACACGGGTTATCTATACTATTTTGTGATTTTAGATGATTACTCTCATTATGTGTGGACTTTTCCTCTTCGTCGTAAATCCGATGCTTTAGCCACACTCACCACCTTTTATTCCTATGTCACCACCCAGTTCCGTCGCCCCATACTCGCACTCCAGACTGATAACGGAAAAGAGTCTGACAATGTCGCTCTCCGCACACTTCTCGCCTCTCACGGCACCATCTTTCGTCTGACTTGTCCTTACACTTCACAGCAGAACATAAACTCGCATCGCGTTCTGTCCCACCTCTTAATTACTGTGTTTGCACGTTACTCTTTCACTCTAAAGTGCTGAAAGAACATGCGGTGCCCCCATGTTTGGTTTTGGTAATTGATGACAATCTATATGGACTAATGGTTGCCTTGAGTTATATTTGAAGGTTTTGTCCATAGGCTTTTCTTGGAGTACTTGTGTTGGTTTCAAGGAGAGTTTGTGTCGACCAAGGTGCTATTCAAGGAATTACCTAAAAGATTGGTCTTGTGAGAGGTTGATCAAGACTAAGTCAAAGAGTGAATCAAGTTGATCAACACACAAAGCGTAGAAGATGTACCGAGACGGATCAAGTGATCCCATGGTATGGTAAGCATTGTCAATTACGCTTTGTGTACTAACCCATGGTCTTCGTGAGAGTTCTTTGTGGGGTTAGGATGCGGTGTGCAAGTTCAAGTGATGCATCACAAAGAGATCAAGTGCTTGAAGCTTGCCGTCCATTGTGGTGACAATGGACTTGTGAAGATGAGCCGAAGAGTGGCTCACCCATAGTGGACTATGGGGGAGCAATCATCTAGTCTTCATCGAGCCAACACAATCAAGAAAGGTGGTCCAACTTGAGGGAGTCAAGATCGTCGTCATCTAGCTGAAGTGGACCGTGTGCAAGGCAAAGGTTTTCCCTTGATAGGTTTTCTATTTTACCGGTCTCATGGTGGTAGTTGGGAGACCGGGTTATAGGATCGTTTGCCTTACTATCAAGGGGGGCTCTCAAGTTGGTAGCTTGATCGTATCGTTAGTAGAGAGCTCAAACCATTGCATCCTTGCATAATGTTTCTTGGTTCTTGTTTGGTTCTTTTGTGATTCTTAGAGCTTATGGTCATCCTGATGACAAACTTGAGTTCATCGAAAACGGAGTTCGCATGCGTCTTCTATGATGTTTTCGGTGTTGGAGGTTTCACCGGTCTTATCCGAGGAAGGGTTCTCACCATTTTCTTATGGGCCTTTTCTCATTTGCTTATTTTTGATATTTCTATCAAGATTGCGTTAGCCCATGTCATTAGCTTTCCAACAAACTTGGTTCCGTTGAATTCGGAGTCCGTTTGCAAAAGTTGTGGTTGTTTTGGTAAAGGCTGCAGCGGTACTACCGCGGCTAGAGCGGATGTAATTTTTTACTACCGCTCCAGAGCGGTACTACAGCAGCTCCTGAGTGGTAGTACCGCTCCAGAGCTGTACTACCGCGGCTCCTAAGCGGTAGTACCGCTCCGGACCAAAATCTCGTGTTTTGCTCAGCGAAGGTAGGCACGAAAGTATTTTTTTAGTATTGCTCGCAAGCAGTAGTACCGCTACCATTTTCGGTAGTACCGTGAGGTCAAGCGGTAGTACCGTGAGGACGAGCGGTAGTACCGCTCCGGCGGTTCTACTGGCCTTTTGCCTCCTCGCTGTTGTTTTTCAAAGGGGTTCTACCGCCCTAGCGGTAGTACCGCTCCTTGGAGCGGTAGTACCGCTCTGTGCGGGCTGTGAGCAAAACTGTTGGATTTTTCCCACATATAAAAGGGGGTCTTCTTCCCCATTGAACCTAATCTCTTGAGCTCGTGTACTTCCCCCATTGTTGACTTTCTTTGAGCTTGCTAACTCTCCATCCCTCCATGGATTCTTGCTAGTTTTTTTTGGGAAAAGAGAGAGGAGATCTAGATCCACATTTCCACCAATCACTTTTTCCTCTATGTGAAGGGAACCCCTTGGATCTAGATCTTGGAGTTCTTGGTGTTCTCCTTCTTGTTCTTCTGCTCATTTTCCTCCCTAGCATTAGTTGCTTCGGTGGGATTTGAGAGAGGACTTGGGCACTCCGTGTGCCCTTGCCATTGCATTTGGTGCATCGGTTTGAGTTCTCCACGGTGATACGTGGAAGTTACAAGTTGAGAAGCTTATTACTCTTGGGTGCTTGGTACCCTTGAGCTTGTTCCTATTGGGTGCTTGGGCGCCCTAGACGGTTGGTGGTGTTCGGATCTCAATCATTGTGGTGTAAAGCTCCGGGCAAGCGTCGGGGTCTCCATTTAGGTTGTGGAGATCGCCCCGAGCAATTTGACGGGTATCGGTGACCGCCCCAAGGGTTGCCAAAGTGTACGGGTTCGGTGACCGCCCCCAAGGGTTGCCATTTGTACGGGTTCGGTGACCGCCCTCAAGGGTCCCTTAGTGGAATCACGACATCTTGCATTGTGCGAGGGCGTGAGGAGATTACGGTGGCCCTAGTGGCTTCTTGGGGGCATTGTGCCTCCACACCGCCTCCAAACGGAGATTAGCATCCGCAAGGGTGTGAACTTCGGGATACATCATCGTCTCCACGTGCCTCGGTTATCTCTTACCCGAGCTCTTTACTTATGCACTTTACTTTGTGATAGCCAGATTGTTTCTTGTCATATATCTTGCTATCACCTAGTTGTTTATCTTGCTCAGCATAAGTTGTTGGTGCACATAGGTGAGCCTAGTTGTTGTAGGTTTTGTGCTTGACAAATTAACCTCTAGGTTTATTCCGCATTTGTTCAATCCTAAACCATAATTATTTTTAAAAAGCGCCTATTCACCCCCCCCCCTCTAGGCGACATCCACGATCTTTCACGTGCCCGCTCGGTTTTGGCCCGATGCTCTCACTACCGCCACTCTATTAGTTAACATTCGTCCGTGTCATCCCCGGTGGAACTATGTAAGTGCATCTAGTGCCCCTTAGTGATTTTGGTGGATTGAAGACTTATAGGTTAAGGAACTAATGCATTTGTGAGTGTACACAGTTCTATAAGTCTATGAGGAGTTTGATATTTACAGAGAAAGTCGACCCCTAAAAATGAAGTTCTTTGACTGAAGACTTTGATATTTTGAAGACTTTCTGAAGACTTTGAAAGTGAAGAAATTGGTGTGACCTTGAAGACTTGGTATTTATTTGAGGAACATGAAGCGTGAAGACTTTTGTTTTCGTAGTTTCATTTTCTCTTTCTTGAGTCATAGGAAACACCGCATCAGTTAAAGGGGGTCGAGGAAATACTAAGGAAAAATTTCCATGTGATGCTCAACTCAAAATCCTACACCTACCAATCCCTTCGAGTGAAGCCTTTGGAAATCTCATACAGCTTCAGTCAATTTCTTCAAAGGATGTGAGACGAAGTTCTTCCGTCACGAGGAATTTGTTCTGACCGAGGAGTTAGGAATTCGCCAAAGGCGGATTGCCTACACAGTGAGGAACATGATAGCTCGAGGAATTTGATATTCAAATTTCCGATCATGTTGTGTCAAGCGCGCCACCTGTCCCAAAATATCTTATCCACCTAACGGTCATATCATTGAAGGGCATTTATGTCTTATCATGTCGGGCTGCTCCCTAGGCTATAAATAGCCGCCTCACAACCACTAGCTGGTTGGCTGCTCCGAGAGAAACTTGACACTTGTCATTTGAGAGCAACCCATCCTCTCGAGGACTTTGAGCGAAAATCATCGAGTGAGGAAAACCCCAAAACCAAACCCCTACAAACCCAAAGTGATTGAGCATCATCAAGAGATTGATCCTGCGTGGATCCGACGCTTGTTACCTTTGAAGACTGTGCTTCTTCCAGACGGTTAGGCGTCATGGTCTAGAGCATCCAAGAGGAATTGTGGATCGCCGAGTGACCAAGTCTGTGAAGGTTTGGAAGTCGATCAAGACTTACCACGAGTGATTGGACGAGGTCTGTGTGACCTTAGTTCAAGGAGAATACGGTGAGGACTTGGTGTCCCGAGCTGCGTGCTCAGCGACCGGGTGTCCGGACTGTGTGTCCTCGAGTTTAAATACTCACCGCCCAACCATGCGTATAACCGAGACAGCAGCTTGAAACTGGTCTACCAAATCATTGTCTTCACCAACCTAATCGGTTCTATTTCCTCAACCCTTTCATTTCCTCATTACTGTGTTGAGTGTTTGTTCATATCTGTGTTTGAAGACTTTGATCAAGACTTTCTCAATTTCCTCAGTTCAATTTCTTCACCGCTTTGTCTTCATCTTGTGTTATCCTCGTGATTACGCTTTACGTACTGTGTTTGTCTTCATTTCATCATGATGACCATGCGTGTATTCTGTTATGCTTACTTCGAGTACTTATTCTGCTGCATAGTAGTTCTTCGCTAAGGAATTTCCTCACCGCAAATTCCTCGTTGAAGAATTCATAAAAATCGCCTATTCACCCCCCCTAGTTGATATAACGCACTTTCAATTGGTATCGAGCAAGGTACTCCTTGTTACGTGTGATTTTGGTTTAACCACCTGGAGTTTTAGTTATGTCAACCGCAGGTATGATCAAGGTCTCAGCAGGGTGTCCTACCTTTGATGGGACGGACTACCCCTAATGGAAGAACAAGATGCGAATGCATCTTGAAGTAATTGACAACGATCTCTGGTATGTTGTGGAAAATGGTGTTCCCTCACCACACCTTCTCTCAATGTCACTGATGTGAAGAGATTCAAGCAACTCGATTCACAAGCGAAGAATATCATATGTGGCCATCTCAGCAAAGGTCAATATGGAAGAGTGAGTGCTTTGGAAACCGCTAAGCTCATCCGGGACAAAGGATGTCCAAAGTGAATGAAGGAGTCTCAACTCAGCGTGACTCTCGAGTTGATGTTCTTCAGAATCTCTTCAACCGCTTCAAAAGACTCGACAACGAAAATGTTCAACAAACCTTCGATCGCCTCACTGACATCTCAAATGAGCTTCAAGCACTTGGCGCCACTGACATCACCGACCATGAGGTGGTGAAGAAATTGTTAAGATCGCTTGATTCCTCATTTGATACTCCGCACCGATGATACAAGAGCGTCTTGACTACAAGTCACTTGATCCTCACGATATCCTCGAGAGGCTAAATACTCATGAGTTCCAAATTTGAAAGAGAGATCTCTATGGTTCTAGCTATGGAAAAACACTTGCCTCAAGGCCAAGGTCAGTGTCTAATCTAAGTGTGAAGACTCGTAGTAGCCTTGGAGATCCTCAAGAACTAGGCCAGAGCTAGCACCTTTCGTGAAGAAATTCCAAGTTCACAAGACGTGGTCGCTTTGGAAAATCCTCAAGAAGCAGTGATTCCTCATCTAGTGACTATAAGAGAAGACTTTGTCACAAATGTAAGAAACCTGGTCACTACATCCAAGATTGTCCTCAGTGGGAAAAGGAATTAAAGAAGAAGAAACACAAGGATTACAGTTCTGATGACGCTAAGAAGAAGAAGAAATCATCGAAATCTTCATCATCAAAATCCTCAAAGCCTTCTTCTCACAAGAAGAGCAGCTCCAAAAAGGCTCGGGCATTCATTGGCAAGGAAATGGACTCAAGCTGAATCTGAGGAACATGAGGAAGAGGAGGCATCGGAAGAATCTGAGTCCGTGTGGCGAGTCTAGCTCTCCCCATCGCTTTCAAGAAGTCCATCTTCAACTCAAGAAAATGACCTCACCAACAATGCCGATGAAGATAGTGATGACTACACTCGCACCTATTGCTTCATGGCAAAGGGTGCCAAGGTACTCAACTATACCTCCTCTGAATCTAGTGAAAATGAATCGATGAAGATCTAAAGCCCGCCACTCAAAACTTGCTGAAATTGTCAGAAACAACAAAGGGCTTTGGAAAAGGTTCAAAACATGCTAGATAAGAGTGATGATATGTTAGGTGAAGAAATGGATCGCACTAAAGCCCCGACCGAAAATCTTCAGAGACTTCAGCCTAGGTTTGACAACCTTCTAGGTCATCATAACACTCTCTTTATCTCGATCATGAGAAACTTTCTTATGAATTTCTTCAAAGAAAGCAAGATCTTGAGAAGCTAAGAGTGAGTTATGAAGATCTTCGTAGGAGCGCGATTCATTACTTGCTCAACAAATCAGCGCTTCCCGTGAAGAATTTGTTCCTCCATGCTTAAAGTGCATTGAACGTGAATCGCTAATTCTTCACCGAATGTTCAAATGCTTCAACTATTACAAATTCTTCACCTGCCTCTGCTATCACTAATTCCTCATCCGAGGACATTGCTAGTATCACCGACGATGCAGGCAAAAGGAATTGTATATGACAGGCATGTACAAAAGCCTCAAAGGGCATCAGACTCTTTGTGATGTGCTTAAAAGCGAGATCCTCAACAGTAACCCTAGGAAAGAGGGTATTGCTTTTGAGAGGAAACTCAATGCTGATGGAACATATTGGAAGCATGAGCAGTATCCCAAAACCTCATGGGTTGCTGCAAAGGGACCTCCAGTTGATCCATCTAACTTATCTGGCTTTACATGCGAATCTCCTCATTCTTCCGATGAGTCATTTGACTCCAACTATAAACTGTTCAAAATCGAATGGTGAAGTATTTGCTAGATATGTTGGCACTAACTGCAGGAACGGTTCCCCTATGAAGAAAATCTGGGTTCCCAAGAAGTGCCTTGAAATTCTTCAAGTGAATGTCCTCATGACACCACCTGTGAAGAATAGGAACCCCAGATCAAATTCTTCATATGGACCAAATTCTTCATATGGATCCAAGTCCTCATACGGATCAAATTCCTCAAAAGGATCAAAGTCCTCATATGATTATCATCGTGCTAACAACTCGCTTCGCAGGTAGAGCTAAGGGCTATGAATATGTGCATTATTCTTCAAACCAATATGTTCGTAAGTCCTCGAAGAATTTCTCTGCTTATTCATATGCTTACCCTAACCCCTCTTATGTGAAACGAAATGGTTTGGCTTCTATGCCACCATTCTCGTATGGTGCTCGCAGAGTAATGAACTCTTTGCCACCCCTTCAGATGTGGGTGGTGAAGAAAAAGAACTAATCTCTTCTGCAGGGTCAGGTCTCCAGACGTGCCTTAACGTCTGAAGAATTTGCTGGGGACCTGACGAAATTGCCTGAAAGGACGCAGGCTAATCATGATGAAATGAACTTTCATTTCACACGTCCTCATACTGCTTATCTGAATACTGACTGATGAAATTCATCTGATGAACTTGATATCATATTCTTCACTGATGAAGTATATGAGATCGTAAGTTGTACTAATTCATCTGCAGGATGATCAACCCAAAGCCACCGAGTGGGTTCTCGATAGTGGATGTACAAATCACATGACCGGTGACAAGAATCTATTGATGGATGCTCCCTTATCACCGCCACATCTCAAGCATATTATCTTTGGCCGACAAAGGCAAAAGTCGTATTGGGTCTTGGTAAGGTTGCGATCTCTAAGGACATACACATGGACAAAGTCATGCTTGTTGAGTCCTTAGGATACAACCTCATGTCGATCTCAATGCTTTGTGATCTTGATATGGTTGTTATCTTTGGCAAGTATCGTTGTGTTGTGATTATGGAAGTCGACAATTCCAAAGTCTTCAAGGCTTTATGAGAGGAGACTTGTATATTGTTGACTTCTCTCTGGGACCACAACCAGCCGTGTGTTTACTTGCAAAAGCTTGTATAAGGCTGGTTATGGCATCGGCGACTTGGTCACGCAGGCATGAGGAATTTGCACACGCTTGCGAAGAAAAAGCATGTCATTGGCATTGAAAATGTCAAATTCCTCAAGGATCACTTGTGCGGAGCCTGTGAAGCTGGAAAAATGACCAAGGCCAAGCATCCAGCAAAGACTATCATGACCACCACTCGTCCCTTCGAATTGCTTCACATGGACCTCTTTGGCCCCAATAATTACCCAGCTGTCGTTAATGATGCATCTCTATATGGCTTTGTTATTGTTGATGATTACTCTCGTTACACATGGGTACACATTGTTGCTTACAAAAATCAAGTGCAGGAAGTCTTCAAACGATTTTCCTCGAGGGCTTCAACTAACTTTGGTGTGAAGATCAAACACATCAGGAGTGACAATGGAACTGAGTTCAAGAATTCTGGTCTTGATCACTATCTTGATGAACTTGGTATTACTCATGAGTTATCTGCTCCTTATACTCCTCAAAGAAATGGCGTCGTGGAGCGCAAGAATAGAACTCTTGTTGAGATGGCTCGCACTATGCTTGATGAATACAAAACGCCTAGTCGCTTTTTGGATTGATGCAATTGATACGGCGTACACATCATCAACAAGAGTATATCTTCACAAATTCTTCAAAAAGACTGCCTATGAACTCCTCAACGACAAGAAACCCAATGTAAGTTATTTCAAAGTCTTCGATTGCTAAATGCTGGATTAGAGATCCTCATCACAATTCTAAATTTGCACCGAAAGCACATGAAGGTTTTATGCTTGGTTACGGAAAGGACTCGCACACCTACGTAGTCTTCAACATCACTCTTCACAAGATTGTTGACATCAGCAGATGTGCGGTTCGATGAAACTAATGGCTCGCAAAAGAGCACCTACCTTCCGTGTTAGATGAACCGCACCGAGGAATCTATCAAGTTCAAGGCAACCGAGGATGTCATCCCCATCAAGAAACTGCTGAAGAATCCATTCTCACATGCGAAGAACGTCGAGCTGATGCACCTGCAGATAATGCTGAAGACAATGGTGCTGAGGAAAATGATCAAATTCCTCGACGACAACCAGCTCATCCTCGCGTTGCAAAAGAAGTGCAAGTGGGGAAGATCATCGATGACATTAAAGCACCAGGTCCTCTCACACGCTCAAAAGCTTCACATCTATCTAACTTTTGTGGGCACTATGCTTTTGTCTCTATCACAGAGCCCACTAAGGTAGATGAAGAATTTCTGGAGCCAGAGTGGATTCAGGCTATGCAAGAAGAATTACATCGATTCGAGCTCAACAATGTCTGGAACCGGTCAAACGACCAGATCCTCGCAAGCATAATATCATTGGCACAAAGTGGATCTACCGCAACAAGCAAGATGAAAATGGCCTTGTGGTGAGGAATAAGGCACGACTAGTAGCTCAAGGCTACACACAGGTTGAAGGAATTGATTTCGATGAAACTTTTGCACTGTTGCTAGACTTGAGTCTATTCAAGATATTACTCGCCTATGCTAACCATCACAATATCACTTTATATCAAATGGATGTGAAAAGTGCATTCCTCAATGGTAAGCTTGAGGAAGAAGTATATGTTGCTCAACCCCGTGTTTTGAAGATCCAAAGAATCTCGACAAAGTCTTCGTGACTTAATAAGGCCCTCTATGGTCTCAAACAAGCCCCCAAGGCGTGGTATGATACATTGAAGGAATTCTTCGTGAAGAATGGCTTCACACCAGTTCACTCGACCCTACTCTCTTTACTAAATCTTATGATGGTGAACTGTTTGTGTGCCAAATATATGTTGATGATATTATCTTTGGTCAGACCTTGACCAACGTTATAATGATGAATTTGCCTATATGATGAGTGAAGAATATCAAATGTCTATGATGGGAGAGTTGAAATTCTTCTTAGGTCTTCAAATTCATCAACAACACAATGGCATATTCATATCTCAGAGAAATACCTCAAAGATGTCCTCAAGAAATTTGGCATGCAAGATTGCAAAGGCGTCAAAATTCCTATGCCCACAAATGGCCATCTATGCAATCGATGAAAATGGTATTGACTTGATCACAAGGTATACCGCTCCATGATTGGTTCTTTATTGTACTTATGTGCATCTAGGCCAGATATAATGCTTAGTGTTTGCATGTGTGCCCGATTTCAAGCTACACCAAGGAATCACACCATAAGGTCATGAAGCATATTCTTCGATATCTAGCTCACACACCAACACTAGGATTATGGTACCCCAAGGGCTTTGCTTTTGATCTCATTGGATATTCTGACTCTGACTATGCTGGTGATCGTGTGGACCGTAAGTCAACTTCCGGCACTTGTCATTTCCTCGGACGATCTTTGGTCTGTTGGTCCTCGAAGAAATAGAACTGCGTATCACTTTCTACTGCGGAAGCTGAATACATTGCTGCTGGCTCGTATTGTGCTCAATTGTTGTGGATGAAGCAAACTCCCAAGGACTATGGCATCAACGTGAAGAATGTGCCTCTCTACTGTGACAATGACAGTGCCATCAAGATTGCTCACAACCCAGTTCAGCACTCGAAGACAAAGCACATTCAAATTCGTCATCATTTTCTTCGTGATCATGTGTTGAAGGGCGACATCTCTATCGAGCACGTGAAGACTGAAGAACAGCTAGCCGATATCTTCACTAAGCCCTTGGATGAGAAGAGATTTAGCAAGTTGTGGTGTGAGCTTAATATCTTAGAATCTTCGAATGTTCTTTGAAAAGGACACACATCCTGATACTTATGCAAAATTGATGACTTAGATGTGCAACACATGAAGAAACGTTTTTCTTCAATCAATGAAGAATAACACTCTAAGTGTGAAGAAATTAATGAAGAATTTGATTCTCGTAACCCCTACGACAATTGTACGCGGTGTCTGAAATCATCATTCTTATACGGTGGGTCACGCCACCACCAAAGTTGAAAATCTTCAATTTGAGTTTTTCCTCAGTTTTCAAATTCTTCAACTTTGCAAAATCTTCACTGTTTCCGTCGTCTTTCTTCATTGTCCTCTACAGCATTCACTTATGGCTATTTCTTCAAGTCGCTTTTTCTGCTAAGTGAATGTGATCGGACCCTTCTCCCTCTATGCTATACTCAACCCAATCTACTCACAAATTCTTCATGTGCGTTCTATTTGAAACTCGTTCAAAATCTTCACTGTGTCCTTGTCACCAAGAAATTGCGAACGGAACTTTAAAACTGATCTTATCCAAATTTTCGGTTTTGCCGCCGAACTGCTCCGCATCCCACGATGCATTATTTTACTCACCCACGATCAGACACGATCTCCACTACACAAGACGAGGGAGACACATGTCGTGAGAAGGAGAATGGTCAGGGGCACGTTCGTCCCAAATCTTCGGGCGAACAGTTTTTCACCTTGTCTATAAATACCCCTCTCTCCATCCTCACTTCTTTTACCCCGCTCGACCTCTCTCTCCCGTTCGAGCTCCTCAAACCCTAGCGCCGCCGCTACTCCATCGTCGCCGGTGAGGAAGAGCTTCACTGCCTCGACCCCGTCGCCGACGTACTCGCGCCGACCGCGGAAATCCTCACTCCGCCGCCGCGTAGCTGTCTTCCTCCGCCAAGTTAGGGCGTGGAAGATCTGAATCCATTTAACTTCCCAACTGTTCTTCTTAGTTCGTCGTGTTCTTCACTTCGGTAATTAAAAGTTACTTTTATTACTCGCTTTGATTCTCAAACCTTCACGAAAATCTTCAAAGGTGTTTATTCTTCAAATCTTCACACATATGAACACCTCAAACAAAATATGCTCTTGATTCGTTTCTCTAAGCAATGATTTTCTTCAAGATTCCTCAATTGTGTGGATCCTCGATCTGTACAACTCTGGAACCTAAGACAAAGAACGCTTAGTGAAATTCTTCAAGGCTCATCCGTCAAAATCCTCAAAACTTGTTCTTTTGAAAAACCTTCGAGAACGCATATGACCTCTCCAAATTCCTCGCAACTATACTCTCATTCACAGGTACACATGTCCATTCTTTGAATCACTAGGTTCTCATCAATTTAACTCATTTGCAGCGTTCCTCGAAGAAAAACTGCATACTTCTTCAAAGAACTCAATTGTTCAATTTCCTCAATCAAGAATATGGCGTACGGAAATAAGCAACAGAAAGGAGGAAAGAAACACGAGGTTATGACTGCGTTTGAGATCCCTCGAGGAAATCTATGCTTGACTATTGCACACTGATGAAGAAAACAAAAATCAGCGCAAGGTGCGTATTCGGAAGATTGAACGGAGATGGGCAAGGGAATGGAGGAATACAGATATGTGACTCCAAAGTACATGAAGAAATTCGCTCTCAATCCTCCATGCCCAAGAGCTCCATTGGCACTGGCCAAGTAGGCCCACCACCGACATCAAGCGTGGTGAGGACTTTCTGAAGAATGGGCTAAGCGCCAAGCTAAATTGGCAAGACAAGCCAAGGAGGCGGTGAAGAAATTCAATGAGGATTCTGCCATCGCTCACGCATCGAGGCCTCGGTCAAACCGAGGAAATCCATGCCAAATAAGCACGCTCATAAGCCAAGTGCTTCACCATCATCAGCGCCCTCACGGCCAAGTTCCTCGGCGCCCTCACGGCAAATTCCTCACACTGCTACAGCTCCACCAAAGTCCTCAACAACTACGTCAAAGTCCTCAGCTCCTGTGCATCTGGCTACATGTCAAAGGACTGCTGGTTTCTCAATTGCCTCTGGAGTTTCAGCAAATTCCTCAGCAGCACCTATTTCATCATCTGGCCCGACTCTGATGAAGACCAAAGCAACAATGGGACGAGGTCCTCGGCCAAGTCCAAAGACGAAACAAGTTGCATTCCATGTGCCTTCGATGATGAAGCTTACGATGATGAACTTGCGGAAATCATCGAGATCGCCAAGAAAGGGCCGCTAGAGCCAAAGGTACATTTGTGCCCTTCGCTGTTGGATCCAAATAAAGTCCTCGATTATATTGATCTCTGGCACAAGGATCCCAATACCCCTATGACTGACTTTCATCTGACCCCTGGACAAAGTCATATGCTGAACCATTTCATCGCCAAGAGAAATGGAAGTTTGAAAAGGCAAGAGAGATCAAGAAGGCTCAATACGTAAAGGAGAAGTTCTCAAGAAAAAGCGTTGTCAAAATGACACCGAGGAACTTCTCAAGGTCCAGATCGAAATTCAAGACCTCAAAGAAAACTTCGATTCTTATTATGCTGATTGGCAAGGAGCCAAGGTCGATTAAATCAATCGGCGAAGAAATTCACAAATGTTGCTGCCCCAACGCAACATGAAATTCCTCAGTGAAAGCCTCGGCTCAGCCGATCAAGAACATGCCAGACCGCTGATGAAGTTCAAAGCGGTGATGAAAATGCTAGTTCGGTGGCTGATGATTCCATTCCACCACCGAAGAAATTGCCGTGGCATCCACTAGTGGTGCGCTGAAGAAATCGAACAAGACAGGCAGAATCAGCATCGGTTCGCTGAAGAAATTCAACCAAATTCCTCAGCTCCTCCTGCGCCAACACCAACTCCAATTCTTCCATATGCCTCTGAGGTGAAGAAAACCAAGGCTGCAGAACGAGCTGCAGTGAAGAAAAGGAAGGCATCAGTTGTGTCACATTCTTCGGCTGCGAAGAAAATGAAGCCAATGACCAGCTCATTTGAAAATCCAATTGATGCTGCTCCGATTTCCTCCATACCATCAAAGGACCTTGTTCCTTTTGGAGAAGACTATGAGATCCCAATCGGATCTGATGAAGAACATCATTCTGCTGCTTCGTCAGAGCAGATTGATGAAGAAATTGAAGTGGACGCAATCCCTTCAACCCCAGTCATTTCCTCACCTATGTCTCAGTTCACAGCTGAAGAGGCTGGAGTTGAGGAAATTGAAGATGAAGATGTGGATATAGGGTGCACCACACCAGTGATGAATGATGACTTTTGGGAAAGTCTACATCCCAATACTCCTCTCTTCACCCCGCTCCAACAGATTCCTCAGTCCCCTGCACAAACAGTCCAAATGGACTCTGAAGAAACTCAACCCACCTGCTCTGTGCATGAAGAAATTCCTCAGCCTGAAGAACCTGAACTTGCGATTCCCGAGGTGGTGATGCAACTCACTGACACCCCTCTGCCCAAGCAAAAGAATCCGTTCTCAAGCAAACAAAAGTTCAAGGCTGATGATTTCTTTGCCGAGCACGTATTCTTCACTTACTATAATCCATATGATTCTGCTCGCATTAGGAAGAGGTGTTTCTGGACTGCCAGCCAAGCCAACTTCTATTCCTCAGTGCTCTTCAACAAAGATAAAGTCTTCGATCATGATCATATTCCTCATTTGGACATGGAGTCTCTGCAAGACTTTGAGCCAATCCTCGGTGTTCTTCACGACGCAGACTTCAATTTACGCACCGATATCTGTGGATCGGAATGAAGAACTAATTCTTCAATTCTATGCAACGTTCAACATCAACGGAGAAGCTGACTACGTGAACTCATGGGTATTAGAATGTATGTCTGAAAATACTAACTACAATTCACCAACAAATGAATAGATTCGTGCTCTACCACTAAGTCCTCCACTTGATGGTGCACGTTGTATCTACAACGAACCAGAACTTTCAAATCACTATATGCAAGTGCTGATGAAGCCTTTGAAGCCCGGACAGGCACCTCGAACCAAATTCCTCGTCAAGGAATTATTGTATGTGCCTCGGACTGTCTATCGGATTCTGACGAAGACAATGAGTCCTATCAAAGGCCACGACTCGAATGCTGAAGAAGTCGTTGGCATCATGAAGAATATGCTTTTCAACATCATCCATGGCGTTCCGTCAACTTCCATGATTTCTTCATGAGGACTCGCAAACGTTGCTATGTCACCATTTGAGCTGAAGCCTTATGCGCCTTGGATAATGAGATTCATCGTGACAAGGTCTTCACTCAATTACAAGGCTGATACTACGAACCACTGCAGCTACTTGCCCCGATTGAAGTCCTCAAACGGACATTTACCTCGAGATGATGACAAGGGCAAGGCTACTCAGGATCGATGAAGGCATTCGTCCATTGGATGGACAGTTTAAAGCAACATCCTACTCCACCAATGATGACTCGCCACACATGACTCTGCCGCAAATACCTCGGTCAAGCAAAGTCCTCAAGCTATCGCACCTGTGGTGATGATCGACCGTGAGTTACTTCTCGCCTTCATCAAGGTTGATCGCAATCATAAATGGATCAAGCGTCGGTTTGGTTCAATTCTTCACAACATGACCTCAACACACAATGCAAGTGAAGAAAAACCACTACTACCTCCATGAAACCTTCAAACGCACTGGCTGTTCTTTCACATGTCTACAAAGTGTAAGAACCGACGTCAATGGGACTCAAGGAAGAATTTGACTGGTCTGCACCTCCTCAGAAGAAATACAAGAAGGTCAAAGTTCCTTCCTTGGTGGCTAGCTCCTATTCTTCATCGCGACACCGATGAAAATGAAGACTTGGACGACACATGGCAGGTCCTACTACAACAACCGACCCCAACAACGCTGGCGCTCCTTCTTCAACTTGAAATTCTTCAGGAGCGTTAGTCCTCAGTTTCGATCCTTTTGGTCATTTAATGACAAAGGGGGAGAAATTTGAGTTTGTCTTCAAGCGGGTCTATTTTACTGCCTATATACAACAATTTATTTTTGTTAAGTTACAACTCTCGTTCTTCTGAAACTTTTATTGGATCGAGTTGTAATCTTAAACCCGATGGTGCTTTGATACTTTTGATGCATTATGCTCTTGCACTATGCTCTGATTCTCTTGAGCTTCTTGAAAATCTTCAAAGCGGATCTATTTGAGCTCTGATACTCTTGATGCGTTATTTTGCATGCTTGTTCCTCATTAATGTTATCACACGCATGCTGAATTACATCAAGCACCATATTTCATCATGCATTTCAAATTCTTCATACTATATGTCAAATGCATGTATGAATTACAAGATATAGGGGGAGATCTCCATGATTCAACTCTTCAAATGTGCATTGCCTCAAAAGCAAATTCCTCACTATGCACATCTTCGTGGGGAGTTCTTCTATATCTTGCAATCAAATTCTTCATTATCAGGTTTACACTTCATATGTTTATCCCCGTTGAAAACTTAACCTATATTGTCATCAATCACAAAAAAGGGGGAGATTGTAAGTGCATCTAGTGCCCCTTAGTGATTTTGGTGGATTGAAGACTTATAGGTTAAGAAACTAATGCATTTGTGAGTGTACACAGTTCTATAAGTCTATGAGGAGTTTGATATTTACAGAGAAAGTCGACCCCTAAAAATGAAGTTCTTTGACTGAAGACTTTGATATTTTGAAGACTTTCTGAAGACTTTGAAAGTGAAGAAATTGGTGTGACCTTGAAGACTTGGTATTTATTTGAGGAACATGAAGCGTGAAGACTTTTGTTTTCGTAGTTTCATTTTCTCTTTCTTGAGTCATAGGAAACACCGTCATCGTTAAAGGGGGTCGAGGAAATACTAAGGAAAAATTTCCATGTGATGCTCAACTCAAAATCCTACACCTACCAATCCCTTCGAGTGAAGCCTTTGGAAATCTCATACAGCTTCAGTCAATTTCTTCAAAGGATGTGAGACGAAGTTCTTCCGGTCACGAGGAATTTGTTCTCGACCGAGGAGTTAGGAATTCGCCCGGTGTGGATTGCCTACACAAAGGAGGAACATGATAGCTCGAGGAATTTGATATTCAAATTTCCGATCGTTCTGTCTTCTTGGCCACCTGTCCCAAAATATCTTATCCACCTAACGGTCATATCATTGAAGGGCATTTATGCCTTATCATGTCGGGCTGCTCCCTAGGCTATAAATAGCCGCCCCTACAACCACTAGCTGGTTGGCTGCTCGAGAGAAACTTGACACTTGTCATTTGAGAGCAACCCATCCTCCGAGGACTTTGAGCGAAAATCATCGAGTGAGGAAAAACCCCAAAACCAAACCCTACAAACCCAAAGTGATTGAGCATCATCAAGAGATTGATCCTGCGTGGATCCGACGCTTGTTACCTTTGAAGACTGTGCTTCTTCCAGACGGTTAGGCGTCATGGTCTAGAAGCATCCAAGAGGAATTGTGGATCGCCGAGTGACCAAGTCTGTGAAGGTTTGGAAGTCGCTCAAGACTTACCACGAAAGTGATTGGACGAGGTCTGTGTGACCTTAGTTCAAGGAGAATACGGTGAGGACTTGGTGTCCCGAGCTGCGTGCTCAGCGATCGGGTGTCCGGACTGTGTGTCCTCGAGTTTAAATACTCAGCCGCTCCAACCATACGCATTACAACCGAGACAAGCTTGGAACTGGTCTACCAAATCATTGTCTTCACCAACCTAATCGGTTCTATTTCCTCAACCCTTTCATTTCCTCATTCTGTGTTGAGTGTTTGTTCATATCTGTGTTTGAAGACTTTGACTCAAGACTTTCTCAATTTCCTCAGTTCAATTTCTTGATCGGTTTGTCTTCATCTTGTGTTATCCTGTGATTACGCTTTACGTACTCTGTGTTTGTCTTCATTTCATCATGATGACCATGCGTGTATTCTGTTATGCTTACTTCTGAGTACTTATTCTGCTGCAAGTAGTTCTTCGCTAAGGAATTTCCTCACCGGCAAATTCCTCAGTGAAGAATTCATAAAAATTGCCTATTCACCCCCCCTCTAGTCGATATAACGCACTTTCAAACTACGCCCCTCACCACCTTCTCTTCGGTACACCACTGTCCTATGATGGTCTTCGCATCTTTGGGTGTCTCTGTTAACCTAGCACCGCGTCCACCAAGCCACATAAACTCGCACCACGTTCCGTCCCATGTGTCTTCCTTGGCTACCCTCCTAACACCAAAGGTTACCGGTGCTATGATCTTGTCACTCATCGTGTGTACACGTCGAGGCACGTGTACTTTGTCGAGACGATGTTTCCTTTTTTCTAGGTCTCTCCAGCTTCGGCTACTTCTGCACCGGCGCCCGCGCCCCCATCCTGGAGCGATGCGCGGAAGCGCCCCCCAGAGGCCCCCCGGCACGGCGCCTTCTGCCACCACCGCCAGGTTTTTCGACTCCCTCCCCAGAGGTCGAGTCTGACTGGGCCCCCGGATCCCCGTCTCCCTCCTAAGAGGTTGAGCCGGTGGGTACCCCGCCCGCCACCCCGGCGACGGGCTCGACGTCCTCATCACCCATCGCCCCCTCGGCCGCCGGCTGGGCTGCCGCTGCCACCGCCGCGGCCCTCACCCGCCGCTCCCATTGTCGGTGTCAAAACCGGCAGACCTCGGGTAGGGGGTCCCAAGCTGCGTGTCGTGGATCGATGGGTAACAGGAGACAGGGGACACGATGTTTACCCAGGTTCGGGCCCTCTTAATGGAGGTAATACCCTAGTTCCTGCTTGATTGATCTTGATGAATATAGAGATTACAAGAGTTGATCTAACTCGAGATCATATGTTGTGGTCTAAACCCTAGAGGTATGATGAGTAATGTCATAATGACCTAGCATATATCTATCGACTAGCCCGACCTCGACTTATATAATGTACCAGAGGCCTAAGATAACAAGAGTCCTAGTCGAATGCGTCGGTGGAGAGGAGTCCTTGTCTTGATCACCAAGTCTTGTGGAATCTTCCTCGTGTATGCATCGGTTGTCCGAACTGGCCCATGAGTAAACGGCCATGGGGTCCTCGGCCCAACCCAACTGATCGGGAGACGATGTGGTGAGTACCCCCTAGTCCAGGACACCGTCAGTAGCCCCCTGAACTGGTCTTCAAGTTGGGGACGCTCCTCGATCCTTCCGAACTGTACTTCATCTTCGGTCGTCGGTCTTGAAAAATGGTTCAACAAATCTTCTCGTCTTCGATCTTGAGGATCGCCGAAGTAAATCCAAAGAGTTTACACGCCGGGTATCCGAGGAGCCCCTTTAAGTTATCGTCCTTTATCAATGCCATGTTATTTTTACACCCACCTAGGGTTTGAAGTTGTTCCCGTGCAGCAGTGTCCTCTTGCATCCGAGCCCCAACGTCGGACTGCATTCGAGGTATCTTTTGCAGCCGTGCACCAACGCCAGACTATGTCCAAGCTCCAACGCCGGACTATATCAGAGGTGCCATAGATCACCTTGGTTCAAAAAGTTTTAGCCGAGCTTAATGCCGAAAATGCCCTCTAAGGAGCTAGCCACTTGCATCCGAGCTATATGCCGAACTGCTTCCGAGGTGGCTCAGCACCTCGGTCATGGGCTGATTGTTTGCGGATTTTATTTGCTGTCAATATGTATAACCAGTAGCCCTCAAGGTGTGTGTCGGACTAAAACCCGAGATGCACCTGAAGGAAAACATGAAAAACGCTGATCCTAGTAGCCCCTGAGACTCAGGTTGATTCGCGAAATCGGCCCGAGGATCAACTCCTAGCTCATCAGCATACGTAGAAATAGAAACGCAGTGTAATATATTAGAAATAATGATCGGCGGACAGGCCCCTAAGGGAGGGTTGTGAGAAGTCGTCGTGATATATTAGTTTGATGCTGGATATGTCCCAGATGGTACTTATTGTTGTCCGAAGACGCGCTTGCCCATAGTTCGGTCATGCCGAAAACTGAGCACGTTGAATTCTCTGCATTGAATAAGCAATGCAGTAGCCCCCGAGACACTGGTCGGGTGGCAACACCAGATCAGGGGATTGATGTGCCCCTTTTATAAATAATGAGCACGAAGCCCAGTAGCCCCCGAGCCTTAATGTGGGCACGGGTGGCCGAATTAAGGATCGAAATCCAGAGTGAAGTCACAAATTTTTGTAATGATTCTATGTATCCAAGTACTTCACATAATTAATGCTCGGATCCGCATTGTACAAAATTTTATTGACCGACCATCGGCTTCAACCTCCTCGGCCAGTAGCCGGGGAGTGTTTGTCCCACTTTATAAAGCCTTTATGAGGACAAAGATTTACGACAAACAAGGCAATCCGGCCATACGGTTTTATAAACAAAGGTATACGGAGAGATATGTTATATTACGTTTTAATGTAAGAAACATCTTCCAAAGAAAATAGTCTCGCTATTGGTTCCTTTCTTTGGGTTGTCATGCTGATCATGATCATGAAACCTCACCTCCAATCAATGTGGGAGGAAAATATTGAGGATTTAGTTAGGGGAAAAGTTCCCGAACTCTGTTGTCCACAAAAGGAACCAAAATTTTCACTTCCATCGTTGTCGACCAATTATATCCTTTAAGATGGCTAGCTTTCGGCTTCATCCAGTCTGAGGTACTAACCCAGATGACCCGGTAGTAACAATCACAGAGGTGCTCCCTGTACCACCTAGCCGAACAATCGGGAACGTAGAGGTAAGCACAGGAGCCAGGCAACCCAGCTTGGCCAAAATCATAAGTCAAATTGATGCATTTTTATGGCTTTATAACAATGATTATGGAAGGCGGCGCTTGTATACTGAATACAAATGCTGATGATATGTTTATTTTGACTCCATTGCGACCGTTTATCAGTTGAAAGTGGCCCATCGTCGGCTTCTACCCCTTTGTAGATACTACGCAGGGTGTTTCCGCAATAACAAGACAAATCTTAGCCGACGTCTTAGTTCCCTGAGGCGGTTGTGTTAGCGGAAACGAGGCAATCAGATATGTGGGCTTTATAACTTTCCCTTAGTCATAGGAGCTTAAAGTTGGGAGGCCAGCTATTAGCCCCTGGTTAGTGTTCGGCGACAGCCGAGGTCAAGCCGTAAACACTTCGGCCAATGTTATGAACGGCTCGTCATTTAACACAGTCATCGGATCGCTGACCAGTTTACGCTTATTGTGACAAATCGTTTTTGGCTTTCTCCACTGAGGTGCTTAACCATGCGAGCTGGAAGCACAATCGCAGTGGTTCTCCCTTTGCACACCTAGCCGAACAAAGCGGAACATAGGAGGCAAGCACAGGAGCCGGGCAACCCAACTATTGACCAAAGACACAATTCAAAACTGATGCATATATAGCAATATCCGAGAATGTTTTTGCAGAATCTCTAAAGGTATCCGGCGTTGCACTACGAGACTTACGCTGGAAACACACAAATAGTTTAAGAGTGCCATAGGCTCGAAAAGCCAAAAACTTATGTAAAAGCTTGACGTCCGGACTAAACCGAGATTTTGTTGCCAATCCGGAAATTGCTCTTTAAAAAAAATTGTGCTTCGGTCGTGCTTTAACATAACACATCCAATCTCAAGACTTCAAGCGGGTCAGCCTACGGCTTCAAGCTCCTTATCCCGAAGGCGGAGTGCTTCTTCAAGGCCAGTTTAGCGAACTAAACTCGAGCGGCCTTAGAGAGAAGCTAGGCTATCCAGCTATTGACCATACACTCGAGTTGAAAAAGGAGTGGTAGAAAAAGACTGTGCAGCGACTAACAAAAATGGCTCATACTAATTTAAGAGCCCCCATGTGACTTGGGTATAAAAATTTTATGTATAATAATTGTATGTACCGAAGTACTTATATCATATATGTGTTCACCCGAACTTTAAACGCGTCTTAACCGATCACGGCTTCTCCTCTTGATTCAAGGGCGAAAAGTGTCATGTACTCCACCTGTCGAGAATATCGATGGTGTTTTCGATAAACACGCAATCAGGCCATAAGGCTGTAACAGACAAAGCGCGCTCAGGAAACTTATGTTGTATTACTGATGAAGTGTAAGAAGCATCTTCGAAGAAAATAGTACCCTCACCGATACCTTTCTTCGGTTGCTCATTGTTACTACGAGACTTGTGCAATAGATTTTTTGTACTCATGAGTTCCGTTGTGTGCCGACCATGATTGAAAATAATAAGAGCGCTAGCTTTCAGCTTCACCCAGTCTGAGGTCCGAGCTCGGATGACCCGATCGTGACAATCCAGAGGTGCTCCCTTTACTCCCTAGCCGAACAATCGGGAACGTAGGGGTAGACACAGGAGCAAGGCAACCCAGCTTGCGAAACACTTAAGTCAACATGGTGCATATTGTGGCGTAATAGAACAAGGAACGAAGCCATACAAATATAATTATATGCAGGAGGAAAGGCTTCATAAAGGAAGCTCCCAAGCAAACGGGGTATTTGAATTTGTGTGTCACAAATAAAGTTTTGATAAAAAAGTTTTTCACAAACAACTTTTTGTCAAAAAGTCTAATGTTTGATCGAACTGAACAAAATTTAAGACAGAGACATGTAGACAATAGAAGAGAGTCGAGAACAGAGATAGAAAAAGGAAAGCACGTGCACTCAGGGCCGTCGTGAAAAAAGGCCAGTCCATGAGGCCCGTGAACAAGACCAAGTGGACGTTGACTGTGGAGCAGTGCCATATCGCCATGGATGTAGTGTGTGTATGCGACATGTAATGCAATTAGCCATCGGTTTGATGTAAAATAAATCCATCACTTGTTATCTCTACTACTCCCTTCGTTCCACATTTGAACTACTTCCTTCTCCCCTCTTCCCCAAGGTCGCTCTCTTGATTTGAACCTCAGCGCGACACCAGGAACTCTTTCTTCCTTGTATATGAAATGAATCCCGTGTGGTAGATCGAGTGAGGGTGTAACACACCGTCGCGTGCTTGCGGGCTGGCTGGCCGCAACCGCGTGTGTGCTCCGTTGCGTGCTGGTTGGCCACAAAAGCGGCGTACGTGCGGCTCTGTGCATGAAGAAGAGAATTCACCACATTTCAGATCGCCGGTATCAGCAATCTCGGGGTTCATGTGCCGAGACTTTTTTTAAGAAAAGAAGGATCATCCCCGGCGTCTGTATTAGAGTGATGCATGCGGCTCCTAGACGCGGTTTGCATATCCTAGAACCATCTGCAAACCCACATTCTTCCAAAGCTTCCCACTCAACGGCTGGCGCGTCTCCACGCGTCTCCCAATCCAACCATCAGTCCGAACCCAGGTGCACCACACCTCGGGGTCCCCTTCGAACTTCCCCAGCCGCGAGCTCCCTCCGGCCGAGCTCGCCCAAAGGAATGGCAGCCACATCCGTCGCCTCCGCCCCGCGCCCGCTCCGCGCGACGCCGCGCCGGCATCCCTGCGCGCCCTGCCGCCACCACCACGCCGCGCCGCCCCACGCCCTCCGCAGGCCGCGCCTCGCCGTCTCGGCCTCAACCACCGACGAAGCCAGCAGCGCCTCCTCCTCGTCGTCGTCCCGGTTCTACTTCAACTTCACCGGCTTCCCCTTCCCGCTCGGCCCCTTCCTCAACCGCCGCACCACCCGCACCGAGGTAGACAACCGCACCTCAGCCTGCTCATCTCCCAACTCTTCGCCACACTTCGCTTGCTCTCCGAAGTCTGAACTCCTTTCCGAATGCAGGCCGTGAAGGGCAGCGTATGGCTGTTCGAGCAGGAGCAGGCGCTGGGCTTCAGCAGCGTCTCCACCAACACCCGCATGACCGTCGTCAAGCTCCGCTCCGGCGGGCTCTGGGTGCACGCCCCCATCGCCCCCACCAAGGAATGCATCCAGGTACGCTCCAGTTTCAGCAAGTTTCAGCAAAGGAAGCAACAATTCGCGCGGCTCCTGTTCGACGTTAATCTCGTGCCATGCCATGCGCAGCTGATCAAGGAGCTGGGCGCGCCGGTGGAGCACATCGTGCTGCCGACCTTCGCGTACGAGCACAAGGTCTTCCTCGGGCCCTTCTCCAGGAAGTTCCCCAGGGCGCAGGTGTGGGTGGCGCCGCGCCAGTGGAGCTGGCCCGTCAACCTGCCGCTCGAGTTCTTCGGGGTCTTCCGCTCCAAGCCCCTCGAGGACGAGGACGACGCCACGCCCTGGGCCGCCGAGATCGAGCAGAAGGTGCTCAGCTCGCCGGAAGTTGGTACTCCCCCAGTTCCTCACCGCGCATTCCCATCTCTGAACACCATCGTGGATGCACACATGATAATTCCCGTGTAAATTGGGTGCGTTCAGGGATTGGGCCCTATGTGGAGGTGGCGTTCTACCATAAGCCTTCCAGGACATTGCTGGTGACGGATGCTGTGATTTTTGTTCCTCGGCAGCCGCCCGATTGCATCAGCAAAGAGTCCTTGTTGGCAGCTGCCAAGAACGGCTTGGCAGTAAAGATATTGAGCAAAGGGAGAGAGGTTCCTGATGATCCCGTTGAGGACAACAAGCTGACCCGGCAGACAGGTACATCCAGTTTGATGCCATTTCTGAACTAATTGACATAGAGTGAAACAAGAATTAGCTGGAAGCAGTGAGATCTGAAGTTCATGCTAGAATTGAGGTAGTGCAGTAGTAGCACCTTAGCAAGATTGTTTCCTAACTATAGGTATGCTCATCCAGAGAAGTGTTTTCAGAAACTTGTCCATATTCGCTTTTTTCAGTTAGTTTTTCCCACATTTTGGAAAGGAGCAACATTCAGCAGTCTTAACGTTTTAACTGCAGTCTAATGGCGGAAGTGCTTCTATTCTGTACTAATTATCATCAACATCACAATGGTACAAGAATTATCTGGAATGTGTAAACTGTAGAATTCTTTAGAACACTAGATTGATTTCCATCTAGGCATCTAGGTATGTATTGCTCAGAAAAAAGGTTAGTGCAGAAACTTTTCCGTATCTTGCCAGTATCGGTGTATTGTTAGGCTTTGTGTACCTGAATGTTTTTTTTTTTTTTTTGCGAATGTATCCAAATGTTGGTTACATGACAATCTTTGTCCTCAGTTCCATGTCCTAGAAGAAAGCAGTAGAGTACGGCGGGCTACAGGTGCTTGTGGTTGGGTTTTCTCACTGAGAGTGGTTCTTCTACACCCACTCTCGGTGCACCGGTGCACCCACACAAGAAAACATATCAAAACATTTCGAAAAAATCTGAAACTTTGTGAAAATGATCATCAACAAATGTTAGAGAGGCTTGCAAAATTTGGTGGTCAAATAACATTCGAGGAGCTCTCTACAAAAAAGACAAATTCACTGAAAACTAGTCGACTGTTTGAGCAGATTTAGTAATTTTGTCTTTTTTGTAGAGAGCTTCTCGAATGTTATTTGACCACCAAACTTTGCAAGCCCCCATAACATTTTTTAATGATCATTCCCAAAGAGTTTCAGAAATTTTTGAATTTTTTTGCTATGTTTTCTTGCGTGGGTCCGAAGGTGGGTGCAGCCACTACTTTCCCTTTCTCATTTTGCGTATTATATTCCTGCGTTCAGAAATACGGAGTACCATCATTCGTACTATGTTGTCACTGTATTCTTGACATGTATATCGTCAATCCTGATCATGTCTATTGTTTCAAGATTATCAGTGCTCAACCTGTTAACTTTCAGTTTGAAGCTTTAACGTGACAGATAGAGGCAACATATTACTCGTTGCATAGGACAAATCATATATACTCCCTCTGCAAACTAATATAAGACGTTTTAGGGAGTATTGATGTACCAACAATCTTGTACTGCATATTTGCATCAATAATATCGACAGAATTATATCGTAACCTCGTCTATGCTCCAACAGGATGGGAGAGGATGGTACTTCAAATACTGTTTCTCGGCCCCTCGAATCTCCTAGAGCCGAACGCGAGCTTCGCTCAAATGTCTCAGAAACTGATCGTTTCACCAATCGTGAAGACGCTCGTCTTCAGCAAAGTTCCAGAGAAGGTATGCATGTCCATGCTGCGAAATGGGGCATTCCATGGTTACACTACACTGTACTCATTCCTTCCTGCTAACACCGTATGTTTCTTGTGCAGGTGAGGGACTGGGTGGACAGGATCGCGGCGGACTGGCCGTTCCGGCGGATCATCCCGGCGCATTTTGCTGCCCCGATCAACGCGAGCCGGTCCGACTTCCTGGCCGCCTTCGCGTTCCTCGACGAGTTCCTCCCGGACCGCCCCGCCGCGTCGTCCGGCCTGCCCCTCATTTTCGCGTCGCTCATGGGCAAGGCGGCCAGCTACTTCCCGCCGGACGACATGAAGACGCTCTCGTCGCTGGACGACTTCCTGGTCTCCGTCGGCGCCGTGAAGAAGACCGTCTCCGGAAGGAAGCGATGATACATACCGCAGAAACCGCTGCACTGTCCATAGTTTTGTCTAAGAAAAATGTCACTGGTTTCACTGGTTGCTGCCTGCTGTAAATGATTTATCCACATTGTTGCAGAATGCGTGTATAGAGCTAGTTACCTAGTACTCCCTCCGTCCCATAATATAAGAGCATTTTTTACACTACACTAGTGTCAAAAATGCTCTTATATTATGGGACGGAGGGAGTAGATTATATAGTATGATGAAACGGGTACATTTTTCAATAGAAAATTTGTGCTCCGAAAGCTAGGATCGGCCAGGATACAGTGAAACATTTGCCATTGTGTACATCTTGTTGCAGTTTACAGTATACACATCTTGTTGGCCGGCCCCCGGGCGGAGGGCACGGACGAGTGAATTGTTGAGACGGCACAAGATTGGGATGATGTGCACGGTGGATTGGGAGTTAATTCCATGGCCCGACCGATCCAGTTTCCGCTGAGTAAATGCACGGGGGCTGCCTCCATGAGCCGGCGGGCACACGGGGAGTGAAGGAAGTACGGGAGCTGCAGTGCACTATCCTCACGCGGCAGACAGTTGCCTCATTAACCTGCACGTACGTACGTACATCGCTTGTTGAGTACCACATCATGTGTACCGCAGTCAGCTTTGCTGTACCACGTTGCAGTACATCAGTTGTTGCAAGACGTACGCGTACATCATTTTCGGTTCATTGCTAAGTGGGCTGGTACTCCGGTTTTCACTTCCTTTGTTGATGGGCTCAACCTCAGCGTTTAGCTTTCGAGCTTTTAATAAACATGAATTATTAGGCTAATAACTATATGCGTCGTTGACGCAGGAGGCAAATGGTAATGAATGTTCCATTTAAGGAAAAGACGGAGCCTTGGCACCAAAGACACCGCGTACGGGTAAATGCAACGGCAATGCGACGGAGAAATGTTGGTCTCTGTCTAACGTCGCACTCTGCCCGTAAAAAGATGTGAAAACGTTACACTTACCGCACGATGACTGGAAACGGCAGCGGTGTAGCACCACTACACGTGGGCACAGTAGTATTGCTCGCGACTTGTCCTACTCACAAAGTCAGAGACCTCACAGTGTGTCCGTATCCCTGTCAGACCCAGACCAGGTAGTTAAGTTAGTTACCACGGCCACAAGTCAGAACCAAGTCATCATCATCACAAGTCAAAATTACTACTACCGCACTCCCACTGTAAAAACTTCGCAATGCAGATCGAAATCAACCACGAGCGAGCGAAATTAATGCCACGCAACGCAAGGGCGAAACGGACGCAGACAGACGGTGGTGCGCCATTAAACCTCCTCCAACCTTGCCTCGCCGTCACAGGGAGGGGCAGAGCACATTAAAACCCAGCGGCGCGGCCCGGCCGCCGACCGCCGACCGCCGACGCCGTCCACGGCCGTGGCCGCTGGCACGCATGGCCTCGTCTTCTGGTGGTCAGATACAGGGCGCACGCCAAGCCTGACCTCATTTTCTGTTTGACAACGGAACGGATACATCATACGTGTGAAAGAGAAGAAAAATAATGGCGTCGCGTCGCGCCGGTGTCCACGCCGTCAGCCACAGCGAGAAATTGACAATCGAGCGGACGTCACGTCGGCGGCGGCACAAAAACTTGCGGGTTTTTCTTCCTTTGCATTGATTGATGGTGCGAGCCGGGTAACGGCGGCGAAATTATGCTGCTACTAGACTAGAGCAAAAATGACACGAAAGAACCAAGAATTCCGAGGAGGAGGAAGAAGAAGAAGAAGAACTGGCCTATACATATGCTATATCTATGTTACTGGCATGCAGAGATGTATGAGCGTCGATCGATCCTCCATTGTAAGTCCTTTCCGGCCGAGCAGTCGAGGGGTGCGCCGCCGCGGAAAGCAGGAACAAGAGAGGACGATCGATCCTTTCCTCGCTGAAGAGCCCAGCCGGCCGCCTGCCGGTGATCCGTCCAAGAAAGCAAGAACTGGCCCCGCCGTCGCTGCAGGCCGGCCTCAGTTGTGCAGCGGGTTCGGGCCCGTGGGGACGCGCCGCTTGGAGACGCCGTAGCGCATGTCGACCTCGTCGCGGCCCGGCGGGGGCAGCGGCACCGCGGGCGCGCGCTGCTGGTGGTGGTGATGGTGGTGGCCGCCGTGGCGGTGCCGCGCGCCTCCTCCCCTGAGGGCGCGCCGCCTGATCAGGTGCAGCTCCTCGCACCACGCCGGGCGCGGGCCAGCGCGCGGGTTGCACATCCTGGCGAGGACCGCCTCGTCGGCGGCCGTCAGCTCCACGGGGCTCGCGCTCCCGCGTCCTGGCGGTGGCGGAGGCGGTGGCGGCGGCAGGGCGGAGCAGAGGAGGAGCAGGGACGCCAAGAAGAGGAGGCGGAGGGCGCAGGACCAAGAACGCGCCATGGCTGCGCCGGCGCACGCGGGCGCGACTGGCCCGCCTGTCTTGCGTCGCTCCGGCGGTTCTTGGAGGGCGGAATGGTGGCTCGGGGAGCGCGTGCGCGGCGAGGGGCGGCCGGGCGAGAGGTGGAGGGGTGGGGGTTGTGCCGGGCGGGGGGCTTGAGCCGAGAGGGACGCGGTGGAAATTGGGCTGGGAGGGTGCGGTTGGCTTTAAAGGCGGTGGCGTGAGGTGCATGAGGAGCTGGAAAACAGAGACGGGCCAAAGGCGAAGTCAAGCCACGGTACGTACGTATCTGGGGATCCCGACCCCCCAACTGATTTAGAGGCAGGCAAAGAGCAAGTTATGCAAAAGGCGACCCTCGACTACAAATCTTGATATCCTCCTTTTTCACTCTATATATATGGTCTGGAGTCAAATTTTATAAAATAAGACCAACTTTATAGAAAAATAATATCAACATTCACAGTACAAAATCAATATCATTTAGACGCATCATGAATTTAATTTTCATACTGTATAGTTTTAGCATTTGTAGACGTTGATAACTTCTTCATATAAATAGGATCAAACTTTATGGAGTTTGATTTAAGACAATTCTTATATGGATAGTCAAAAGGACCGGAGGCAGTATATGCAAAGAAAAGGGCGACCCTCTCGCTCGAAGAACAAAGAAAGCTTGTTAGGTCTTTATTATAACAATCTTGGTAAGCACATCTAGATTTGTCCTGGGTATTGTACATCTAAATTCTATGTCACGGATTTTACGCGGTGATTCGTGCAGATATTTTATTTTATTTTCTTTTTTAAGATTAGGTCACTTTTTTTAGATGAAGACTGGGTCACTTAGATATGCAATAACTAAGATACATTTAGATGTACCCTTGACATACCGTTATTATAACCAAACTTGATAATTGTGTTGTATTTTATGATGTGATTGCGTATTGAAAATGGACGTATGTGTCTGTTGAATCTACTTATTGACCTTCAAAATACATGCTTTTATTTAACGTTAGCGAAGTCAATACGATGTGGGACTTTTTTATTGTTAATGTGGTCACGTATCAAATATATACCTTCCGGCCCATGATATAAGAGCATTTTTTTACAACTGGGAGTAGATTTTAGCTGGCAATCTAATTTACTTATTGGCTTATAAAATAAAACATAACCGATAAGATATGGAAAAATTGAGAAAGTTTTCATGAAAACCCAATAAGAAATATCGCAAAAGCGAAAAGGAGGATATGAGGTGGGGAGGGAGTGGGTGGAATGAAGAAAGATACCTAAAACAAAACCTTACGTATTTTTATGTATGATGAGAGAAGTGATAGGGAAAAAAGGAGAGATGTTATCTTAAGGACATCAACCTGGATGTGCCAATGGTGAGTCGCTCCTTCCCAGGGGTGATAGCATCATATTCCGGTCCGGTATTTCTCTAGAACTTACTCAAAATCTCCATCCGCAAGCTAATAAATTGTTCTTTGGAATCCTCGTGATTCGTGCTCCAGTTGTTCATATCATCTTCAGCTCCGCCAAGATGTCATGACATCTTCACCGATGTTGGTTAAGGTTAGGGTTCTACAGGGTGTAAGGTTCATACCGCCACCTGGACTATAATAATGGTTAGTGGTTTTTTTATGGTGGTGGTTCGAGTAGGATGCCAGGCTGGGGGGGATGAGCTGGTGCATTGGTCAAATGCTAAGACTAAGAAGATGACGACAAGAGGTTGTGGCTAGGAGGTGGTGCTGATTCAGCAGCCACAACCGAATATAGAATGGGAGAAGGTAAGGGCGTCGGACTATGGGAAAGAAAACATTATATCAGAACAGATGAAAATGGATAAGCAGAGCCCCATCTAGATCTCTACACCGATGACATGTGATTTTTCAGTGCTAGAGATGGTTCGAGACGAAGGAAAGAAGTGTGTTAGGGCAATAGAGCAGCCATTTTTTTAGGGTTGAAGGCCACAGTGGAGAAAGTTGTGTATCTTGATTTGACGAGCTAATCAGATCACACATGACTCATAGGTGGGCACTCAATTTTTTGTCTTGCTGCAATGGATCTCGGGTTATATCAAGTGTGTCATTCATCATACATACTATTCAAATGTTGCTATAAATATCACCAACTATTTAGTACGACATTGACAGCATAACAAACTCACCCAAAAATGGTTCACATTGACTTAGACAATTAAGCAACTATCCTAAGCCCTAAGATATACTCGGTCCATCCACATTAAGTCGATTGTGATTGATTTTCTTATATCCAAGTCTGATTCTAAAGATGCAACGTCAATTTAGTGAAACACACAACTTCAAGTTTTTTTCCATTAAAATGTTCTTTTTATTTTACTAACATGCACTTTTTCTGGAAAAAGGTTGCTATTTCCAGTATCCTTAAACTATGCTAAAGCCACCCTTTTCTAAAATGCGGCGAGAATCAAAGACTTGTGTCTTAATTTGGCAACCTAATCAAGTCACAAAAGACTCACAGATGGGCGCACAATGTTTTCCCTTGCTGTAGCAGATCTTGGATTATATCAAGGGTGTCATTCATCTCACACACATACACAATCGTCGCAATAAGTATCACCAACTATTTAGTTCAACACTGACAAGGCGACAACATAACAATCTCATCAAAAACATGGTTTACATTGACTTGGAAAATTAAACAACTAGCCTAAGATATATAACTGTCCATCCACATTTAAGTCGACCGAGGTTGATTTTCTTATACCATCCAAGTCGGTTCGGAAAAATGCAACGCCAGTTTAGTTAAACACGTAAGTTCCGCTGTTTCTTTTACTACTCCCTCCGTTTTTAAATATATGACGTTTTAGTAGTTCAAACGAACTACCAAAACGTCATATATTTAGGAATGAAGGGAGTATAAGGTACACTTTTCTGGAAAAAGTGGCACTTTTGAACATACCGAGACTATGCAAAAATTGCCATTTTCTGAAATGCATTTATAGATGTGAGAAAATTCTCAAGCGAAGCAACCGAAGATGTAGATAGTACTACCTCTTCTCTTTTGGGGGAATCTGCTAGTTCTGGCAAAGGCAATAAATAAATTGCATGCATTTTTTGGAGAGTTCCGTGAGGCCCATGCCACCGTGAAACCCTGAGATCCGCCTACTTCCGGGCTCGTCTAAAAACTGCCCGGGCAGCCGTTTCACCTCACCTCTGTCGGCAAGCCTTCCTTGTGCTGGGCAGACACCGCTGCCGTGTGGGAAGAAGACGACGCAAAAACCGTAGGTAGGGTCCCAGCTCCCAAGTCTTGCCATCCCCGGCTGGTTGTCGTGAAGGCACGGGGAGAAACGGGCATGAAACCCTCTCCTCGGCCCGGGCGTGGCCGCGGCGCCGCACCGGCCAGTGAGGCGGCGGCGACGGGCGCGCAGGCGCGCGCGATCCTGGCGGAATGCTGTCTCTATAGATAGACGTAACGTGTGACCTGCGTGCCGTGTTGGTGCACGCCAGGGCCATGTACCGCTCTCCAACGAAGTGGATGCGATCGCTGTGCGGGTCGGGGCACGCGGCGAGATTGATGTCGACTCCCCGTTTGTGATGGCAGACATGATCTGAGACCTGAGCGTAGAGCGACTTTTGTTGCCCGCGCGGTGTGAAGGAAGGATGCACTAAAATCGTGGTACGCAAACGTCAACGAGCACAAGACAGGGATGATTTCCCTGATGCTGCTACCAGCTGTGTCATCACTTGATGGCGTGGGCGAGTGAAAGGGAAGCCGGGCTTTTCTACAAACTGTACACGCAGTCAAATGGCAACTTCATTTATACATACATAGATTGTTCATTGCATACAATGGTCCTGATAATCTCAGGAACTTGATTAAACCAGCAGGACCCAAGATCATGTTCCGATGATTTTGCCGGAACATGAGCAGCCATATTACATGACTGATTACCATGAGTAAAGAAAGAAGATACAAACTTTGGAGCCCTACTCTTCTTATAATATAAAAATCTATGGCACCTGTTTGAGATCGGTCCATCGCAGCACTTTTTTTTTTAAAACGGAGGCAACAAATTTGCCTCATCGTCCAATGACGGCGGCATTCGAGTGTCGCTCTCTTATTGAAGGCATTGCTGTTGAAGAACCTCGCCGTTTATGTCGTGCCATGAGATGGTTGGTGCAGATATGATCATTACTGTAGTTTGCCGCGCAGATCTGACCACTTTAGGGCTTCTTTTTTTTTTTCCTCGCCTACACATAGCTTCCGTCTTATATGAGTTTGCTAGTTATCAGCGTGTTCTTCGTGTGTGCGAATTGGTACCGACTGTGTGCATCCTAGTTATGCAGAGGGCCGGATGTGTGCTCATTGTGTTATGTATCTTGTTGATGCTTCATTTTGAGTTAATAAAATCCATCCTTTATCAAAAAAATAAATTTGCCTCATCGATTGATTAAGCAGAAGAGAATTGCCCAAATAATCGATGAAAAAGCCAGGCAAAAACCAATCGCAGCACTTGTCACTTTGCTCTTTGCTGACCAAAGTGGTAGAGTCGGATGCCACGACAATTCTTTGGAAGCCTGCTTCTTCAGCAAATTCTAGTGCACAACGCATAGCCATGACCTCCGCCAGTTCAGGGTTAACCACTTGGTCCGCATACCTCCTTTTGGCTGCAACTATCCTTTCATTTGTATGTTTACATCGAATAGTTTAAGGGTTGCAGATTCACTCTCCATCAGTTGCACAGGCAAAAATGACATGTTCTCCTTTCATCGAGGTCTACAAGGGTGTTTCATTAGCTTTGGCGTACCGGCACGACAAAGGGCGAGGCACCCCTTTGCTAATAATTCAGCACTCCAGGCTAGCACCATTAGAGAGTCTAACCTCAGTGTTTTCCAGCCACAAACTTCCATCTATCAGTTCAGCTATCTGAGGACTTGTGCAGCATTGAGGGGCACAACATTTATAGTCTCAAAAACTACAGAGAACACACATTTACGAAAAACAACGCAAGCGTTAAAACAAATGAGTCTTCTCAGCATACAGAAAACTACATTAAGATAGCATCACTTCAGCCTTAGTAAGTCGCTTGTTCTAGCAACAGGCAGTAACGGATCTGATTCATTTCTAATTTCAAGAACCCTGTCCCTGTACAGCTAGCCATGCTAGAAATGTCTACCTGACAGTGTATATTGAGCACCGAAGAGACTCGAGCCCTGCTGCGGTTCACTTGTTCTTCTCATCATGGTCCTGCTAAATGATCAACCCTGTATAACGAACCAAGCCCAGCGATAAAGAAAAAGAATAAGAGAAAAAAGCGTAAGCAAGGCCCGGACGAAATTTTATTTCCGGATCGAAAATGGGCAAGATGATTCCAATCAACAGAGCAGACAATAGCAACTTAACGATGAAACACCCAGAGACACTTGTTACTGAGTTATGGCTGAAAACATCATCACATGGATGGCCCAGCTAATGGAGAAACACTTGGCTCAGCTAATGGAGAAACACTTATGCAACACATGTAAGCATAAGCAGACGCAACCAAACTGACCCCATGCAATAATTAACAAGCGGGCCAAAGGATAAAGCTACAACTTCAATCTGTCAAGGTCAAGAAGCAATCTAGAACTATTAACGACAAAATCAGAACTCGGTGCAGTTGTGTAGACGTGTTCTGATTCATTGATAAGGCAGCGAGCATGACGTACAGTTCATCTAAACATGTTGTTTGCCCAAGATCCCACAAGAACCATGACATAATTAGTGGGACAAAATGATCCAAGCTAGACTCTCAATGTTTAAAACTATTAGTATAATTCAGTAACACGTGTAACAGAGATAAAAAACAACAGTCTAAACATGATACAAGATGCAGTTCACATGTCCTTATTTCATTTATTTTTATTTTTTCTTGAGAATCACATGTCCTTTTTTCGTAGTACTGCTAAAATGATCAATCCCCATATAATGAACCAGGCCCAGCAAAGAAATGTTAGCAAGGCCCAAAGAAGATTATATTTCCGGATCCAAAATGGGCAAGCTGATTTCATTCAACAGATTCAGACAATACCGACTTAACGATGAAACACCCAGAGACACTCGTCACAAGTTATGGGCTTATGTCTCAAAACATCATCACATGGATGGCCCAACTCCTGGAGAAAGACTAGAATTATGTGACACATGTAAGCAGCATATGTAGACACAATCAAACTGACCCCATACGATAATCAACAAGTGGGCCAAAGAATAAAGCTACAACTTCAACCAATCAAGGCCGAGAAGCGATCTGGAACTGTTAATGACAACATCAGAAGCGATCTGGAAGCGTTCTGATTCATTGACAAAAATGACCATGACAAACAACACACATGCTGTTTGCCCAAGATCCGAGAAGAACCATGACGAAATTAGTGCAACAAAATGATCCAAGCTATATTCTCAATGTTCAAACTACCAGTAGTACAATGCAGTAACAAATGTAACAGAGGCAATACATCAGTCTAATCATAGTAGTTGCAGCACAAACTCAACCAACTAAAAGGTTTCAATCTTTTCCCATGAAACATCAGTGCAGAAGAAGAACCTTGGTAATGTAAGAGCAAGACAAACCACACGACTCTAAACATGAGGTAGCATTACAAGATGCAAGCCTGAGCTATCACAAATCTCAAAAACTAAAGAAAATACACAACACAGATCCTCTATTGAAGCGTTAAAACAACATGAATCTTTCCGCATACAAAAGCATGACCTCAGCCTTAGTAATTCGCATGTTATAGCAACAGGCCAGTAACAGCTCTTATTTATTTCTAATTTCAAGAACCCTGTACAGTCATGCTATAAATGTCTACCTGACGGTTTATATTGAACACCGAAGAGACTCAAGCCCTGCTGCGATTCACATGTTCTTTTTCATGGTCCTGCTAAAATGATCAGCCCTGTATAAGAAACCAGGCCCAACGATCAGAAGAAGCAAGAAACGTTAGGAAGCCCCAAACGAAATGTTATTTTCTAGATCCAAAATGGGAAAAGTTGATTTCATTCTACAGATTCAGACAATACCGACTTAACGCTGAAACACCCAGAGGAAACTTGTTACAAGTTATGGCTGAAAACATCATCACATGGATGGACCAACTAATAGGGAAACACTTATGCAGCACATGTAAGCAGCATACGTAGGCACAACCAAACTGACCCCATGCGATAATTAACAAGCGGGCCAAAGGATAAAGCTACAACTTCAATCTGTCAAGGTCAAGAAGCGATCTATAGAACTATTAATGACAACATCAGAACAAGGTGCAGTTGTGTAGAGGCGTTCTGGTTCATTGATAAGGAGATGAGCATGACGTACAGCTCACCTAAACACATGCTGTTTGACCAAGATCCCACAAGAAACATGACATAATTAGTGCAATAAAAGGATCCACGCATGCGACAAAATGATCCAAGCTAGATTCTCAGTGTTCAAAACTACCAGTAGTACAATGCAGTAACAAATGTGACAGAGAGGCAACACAACAGTCTAAACATCGTAGTTGCAGCACAAACTCTACCAACTAGCAATCTCCAATCTAAGTTCAACAAACATCAGTTCGGAAGAAGAACCTTGGTAATGTAAGAGCAAGACAATCCACATGATTCTAAACATGAGGTAGCATTACAAGATGCTAGTCTGAGCTATCACATTTCCCCTGCACTTCTCCTTGACTCCATGTGCACAGGCACCGGGGCCGCAAGCCCAGGCTTGCCATTGGCACTCTTCTTACTGTTTGTGGCCTTCGTCTCATCGGCCTCGGCAGAACTCGAGCTCTCGGAGCTCTCATCAGCCTCGTTATTGGCCTCATTACCGCGGAAACTTACCTTCCTGTTCACAGTTGGGCGATTCATCCCATGACAACCTTCAGGATAATCGTCGAATGCACCATCCACGCCCATCTCCTCCTGCTCTTTGAGGAGCACCTTGTCAACGAACTCCAGTATCCGCCCGAGCTCGCGGCTCACGGCGTGCTTCCCCTCCCGGATCATCGGGTCTCCTCCCTGGTCCCAAATCCACCATCAAAATCCCACACCAATGGCATAACCGATGGAACCGAAGAGAGGTCGTTGCATCACCTGGATACCGTCGAGGCGGTAGAGCATGCCCAGGGCGGCCTCCGAGACGGCCATCGGGTCCTTGCACCGGCGGCGGCCGGAGCCGGAGAGGGACGCCCGGAGAGACGCGGCCTTGGAGCGGAGCATGGCGAGCTCCTTGAGCTGGCGCAGCGTGCGGGAGCGCCGCGCCAGGAAGCGGCGGAAGTGCTCCTGGATGGTGCGCGCCGCGAGCTCCCTCTCGGTCGGCGGCTGCTGCCCCCGGCGCGCGCGACGCGGCGGGGGCGAGGGCGAGCGCCAGCGCGGGTCCTCCTGGTGCGTGCCCGCGCGGTGGTGCCGGCGAGGGTTGGGCTGGTGGGGATGCGAAGCGGGAGGGGAGGGGAAGCAGTGCGGCAGGGTTATCTCGAGCGCGGCCACGCGGCGGAGGAGCGAGTGGAGCAGGAGCTGGCCGTGGTCGGGCGGGTTCGGCTGCTGGTGCTGATGCTGCTGCGGCGGCGGCCGCGCAGGGGCGGCCGCGGGCGGGTGGGGGTAGGCCGCGTGGGGGGCGGATCCCGGCTGCTGGTGCTGGTGCTGGTACTGGTAAGCGTAGGTGGCGTAGAGATTCGCGTGGTGCGCGGCGGGATTCGGCGGCGGCTGAGGGTGGGGCTGGGGCTGGTGCTGCGGCTGCGGGTGGGGCTGGGCCTGGGGCGGCGGTTGGGCCTGGGGCTGCGGGGGAGGCGAGGGCGCGGAGCTGAGCAGGAGATGCGCGGCGATGGCGTGGAGGAGCTGGTCCGACCCGGGCGCCGGCTGGGGAGGCGGCGCGGGGTAGTAGCCGCCGCCGCCGCCGCACGGCGCCGGGGCGGAGCAGGCGCAGCAGGAGCAGCAGGGCGGCGGGGCCGGGTCGTGGTGGTGGTGGCGAGACATTTCCTGGGGGCGAGGGGCGATGGGATCGGCGCGGGGACGGAGGCGGCGGGGGATCACATCGGCAAGGGAAAGGGAGCGGAGGAAGTGTGCGCGAGTGGGAGTGGTGCCCCCGTCCCCATGTGCGTGCCCGCAGGGGGTGCCGGCCGCGGCGTGGGTCACCGACTGGTGGGGCGCGCTCTGACGTCGCCAGGGTTTATCCATAGATCTGCTCTCCGGACACGAGCACAAAGCCGCCCGTGGGTTTGCACGGGCTCGCACGAAGTGTGTTTGGTGAGGTTTTGGGGGCTGGACTGTTCTGCTGTGCCACTGCGACACCCCACCTCGATCTAGCAGCTCGTCCATGCGTTCACTCGTTCTTTGTCCCCTCCACAAAAGCCTCGCGACCTAACGGAATAGGTAAGAGCAACTCTAACGGGCCGACCCAAATCGACGGTGATTTTGTTCGTTTAGGTCGGACAGGCGAACACGGACGTCCGCTTTCGCGTTTGGGTCGGCGTATGCGTCCATCGCTCGCACGATCCATTTTGACGGCACCGACAAAAAAGAACTGTGCATGCATATTTAAAAAAATGACTTAATTAAACAATAAAGCCGGTTAGGAAGACTGGCGAGAGTCCACGCGTCCACATTATTATTAAATAAAACTAAAAAAATTAAACTACGAGGTGGCGCGCTGCCTTAGGCGGCGGCGGCGACGGCCTCGGGGTCGGTGAGGTCGATGAGCGTCGACGCAGGGCCGGCCCAGGGGAACGCCGTGTTCCAGGCGGCGGCGATGTAGCCATGGGTATTCCGTGTGAGGCGGTCTTGGGCGAAGCGATCTTGCGTAGCGGGAGGCCATCTGACCATCTGTAATCATGACTTGGCGCGCCACCTCCTCGAGGTCGCGCTCGAGCATCTCTTCGTACTCGCCGCGACGACGCTCCTCGGCCAGGCGGCGCTGGCGCCACATCTCGAGGTACGCCTGCTCCTGCGCCGGGGACGCCCCCATCCAAACCGGTGGCGCGGGCACCCACTCGCGCAGCACTCCCGTCCAGGAGTATAGCTCAATGGGCTCTGGCTCGGGCTCCGGCTCGGCCTTGACGCTGTGTCAGGAAGGGGACGGCGAGGCCACCGGCGGCACCACGTAATCGCCGGCCACGGAGAGGGCAAGGGCCTGCGCCATGGCCGCCTCGTATCGAGCCTCCTCTTCCTCCACGGCCTCCACCCTGCGCCGCTCGTCCTCCTTGCTCTCGCGGTAAACCGCCGCAAGGGCCACCTGGTCCTCATCGCGGACGACGAGCGGGGGTGGCGGCATGCTGCGGTCGACCTCGCGCACGCCACGTCGCCTCGCCTCCTCGTGCTCGAAGGCGAACCACCTCTTCTAGTTCGGCGAGTCGGTGGCGTGGCGGCGTCATACTCCGGCGTCGGCTGGCCGGCAGCGCCGCCCTCCTCTGTGTGCGCCCTAAGCCATGGCGCCCGTCGACCTGGGATCCCTATGGATCCGAGATGCGATCGTCTTGGCGAGGTCACGTCGAAGTACGGCGGAGGTCGGCAGTCTTGCCGATGCACTCCACGGTGCCTTTACGTTCCTGCACCCTCTGCCGTGGCCGTGAAGCGATAGGAACTTCGGAGGAAAGGGGCGGCGGGGCCTCGCCCTTGGCCTTCTTCTTGCCGACGCAGGAGAAGAGCTCCATTTGGCTAGGGTTGGCTAGGTTTTGCCGGCGACGGGGGAGCGAGCTTGCCTAGATGTGGACGGCGAGTTTGGATGAGGACGGCCCCGCCGCACGGTCGGCTTAAAAAAAGACGACCGCCGTCGTTGACGCGTGAGCCCGTGGTTATAAATTAAGCTGGCCGCGTAGGGAGCAGGTAGTTGGACAGCCGCCAGGTGGGGACGCCGCGGAAGGCGCCCGTTGCGTCCGTTCGGCGTACGTGCTGACGTATTTGGGTCGCAAATTTGGGCCGCAAATGCGTCGGCGCGGACGTGAAGCGGACGTGATTTGGTTTTGGATTGACGCGTTGCGCCATCACTTTTGTCCGCGCCGACCCAAACAGACGCGGGCGGAAGAAATAGGTCGCCCCATTAAAGTTGCTTTAAAATACAGGAATAGTCACCTGGATGTAACATAGAAAAACATAGGAAAATTGTCTCGATCCTACATGATTTGAGTTTTTAAAAAGACGGTCCAGTGGATGTTCAAATTTGTACGGATGCATTGGAATAAATTTAAAAAAAATTGAGTGCCACCATTCGTTTGATCCAAAGGTAATTCTTGCAGTCCAAAGAGGGCCTGAAAGAATGAGTAAAATTCATTCCTGGTACTTGAATTTGTGCCGTGAGCTCAGTTTAATCACTGTACATCAAAAATTAGTCAATAAAATCACTATATATAAGTTTAGATGATTATACGGTCACTCGCCGCGGTAAGGCTTCGTATTTTATCTGCGTTGACTGGTCAACCACGTTGTGTGTTTGTGTTCACAAAAAAAAAACCCGTTGTGTGTCAGCTTTCTCTCTCTTCCCGTGCGCGGGTCCCACCTGTCAGTGACAGGAGAAAAAAAACAAAGTAGAAAACAAAATATGTGGGAGCAAGGATTCGAACCGGAGACCTCCCCTCCACCCTCACAAGCGCTAGCCACTGGAGACACGAATTCTATCTGTTGCACAATAAATGCATTACATTATTTATCGAAACAAAAGAACACACACACACCACGCATGACACACACAGACGAGATCGTGTGCTTGCTGGCTCTGATTTTGCATGTGTGTTGGGTGATTGTCACTAGGTTTTCTTTTCGCACCGGCCAGAATATTTCCATTTTTTGAATTTAAACAACCAAGCAATGTCAAATATGCTTTGTATACATGTTTTGACATAACTCAGCAATTGGCATAGCTGTAGGACCCGCAGCCTATCATCTTGGCGGCCTAAGTTTGAGGCACTGTCTTGCAATTTCCCTTTTCTTTTTTGCATTATATACAAGCATAAAAAAATACTGGCTGTTGTTCGTTATATTGAAAAATTGAATTTGCGACCATCGATAATAAGTAACTAACCCATGCTGACCACTTGACCATCAAGTAGTTTGCGCAAAATATAAGTTAAACATAACATGTTTTGGTGCTAAATATTTTTATTTTATTTTGAATTTCAAAATTCGTTTGAAAATTTCAGGCGAAAATAATACTAAATTCCAGAGTTGTGATTGACTGATTGTGTCTGTGCGACTGTGCGCATCATGCGTTGTGTGCCTGTGTGTGAGCAACCACCGGTGCATGCATGTGTGCGCGTCATGATGCATGGTGTACGTTCGTGCGTGCGTTCTAATACAAGAATAAAGCAAAATCGCCATAACGCATGTTGTGTTCATGTGGCTAGCGCAGTAGCCCTTGCGAGCTTCTGTTGGTTTTGTGTTCGACTCCCGACTGAACCAAGTATTTTTTTTTCCTTCTCTTTATTACTTTTTTACATTTACTGACAGGTGGGACCCGCGTGGGGTGGAGAGTTGACCGGTCAACTTAGAAAAAATACGATCTATACGCTCAGGCGATGACCGTATAATCATCAAGATGTGTATATAGTGACCATATTGACTAATTTTTTATGTACGATGACCAAAGTGAACTCGATGCATAAGTTTGAGTATCGTAGATGAATTTTACTCCTGAAAGAATCATCCAGACCACCCTTGCTGAACAACGAGAGGGCAGACGACTGATTTGCGCCAGCGGAGGTGGCGGGGTGATCGCAGTCAACATGCAGCAGCCACACACACGTTCATCCCCAGGCACAACACAGGGACACAGATCGGCAGACTGCTTTCAGTTTCAGCTAACGGACTGACGACACAAAGGGAGCAATCGAAGCGAAACACATGATTCTAAACCTAAATGCGCGGACTTATAACAGTTCATCGGGTATCCGAGCAGAACAGAATCTGTACAGCAGCACAGGTCATGTCAGTGAGCACCAACACAGCTCATCAGCATATATATGGGTGTTCTGTTCCACGGTCCTCTAGGGCAAAGACTACAGGGGGGAAAGAACACAAAGAAACAGCTAACTTGCACATCATTCTTCCTTCTTGAAAAAATTGTCCGGCAAGGCGAATTCTTCAGTCTGGCCGAAGTTATCCTTCTCGTCGTCGTCTGGTTTCTGCATTTGGTTTAGACAAAACTCTGTAAAAACAACGTCCATACTCTCGAAACTAAGAACAAAGAAGATTATAGTAAACATGACTTCAAAAGACAAGCTCTCATTTGAGTCGCAGCGTCGATGCAAAACAATCACAAAAGCTAAAAGAGAAGCAGCAACAAAGTAGTCCAAATCGATGAGTGTTTCAATCACCAGCATCTCTAGGTTGAAGAAGCGGTCCAGCAGTTGCAGAACTTCATCCGCGGAGAATTGTCTGTCAAGGCTGAAAGAATTCATAGGTTGTCAGCCCAGATCCCGCTAATTTCATGGAAGCGCAAACTGAAGAATTCTCATATGGTCACCTTTTTCTCAAGTATTCCATGAGGCCGTATAGAATGAAGTGGCGATGAATGCCTACAAGCACACAAGCTTTAGAATGCATACTGAACAAAAATATACACAAAATTCTCCATCAGCATTTCAACAGCTGTATCCTGTATGTAACAAACATCTGCAAAACCATTTTTTGCCAAAACACCCAGAGCCAAGGCAGGACACAGGATCAGTGTGCAAAAGCTTGTAGCTCTGTGAGTTGAGCTAGTTCTGTGTCCGATTGTTTTTTTCTGAAGTTCTTTTCCTATATTCACCTTGTATGCAAGCATTGACATGTTAACAAAAACAGCGCGCGCACACACACACAATTAACACTAGGAGGACATCTCTTTCAGAACTTTAAACCATAAATTCTACTTTTGTGACAGATCTGAAAACGCTCCAAAGAAATCCATACTCAACACTTTCTAATTGCATGCACTCAAAGGACCAATCTATGCCAGCTAGAGCTAGCTGAGTACAGCTTTCAACAGACAGTTGGATGCCCCTCCGAAAGAAGAAACTTATGCATACAGCCGTACCCCAATTATATATGGAGGGATGGTTGTCTTCCTCCATGGTTGCTGGCCCCCATGACAGAGTGCAATTAAAAGACAAATGAATGACTAGCCACTCCTTAAAATCTCATCAAATCCAGCAAAAAGCAATCAAGATCAAGCACACTACAGAAAAAAGGTGTCGATATCTTCCAAGTTTCTTTTGATCTCTACGCTACATAATATTGTAAGTTTGAATATCTATTCCTAAATAATCATGTGCTCGTTTCGAGCTGCGAAATAAGATCTCCTAAATGTAGCAACTTTGTCAAATTAGGATAATACAGCCTGTGTGTACCATATTCTAAAGTTAAATGTTTAATGCTAATTGACCGCCGAGAGATTAAAACTTAGCCCCAGCAATTCTAGTTACATAATAGATTTATGCAAAGCCTCGCCAGCACTGCTCGGAAGGGCGAGCCTAGTACAGTGGTACAGTCTCTCCACTTGTGGCCTCGAGGTCTTGGGTTCGAACCGGCCTCCATGCATGAAGCTTATGGGGCTATTTGGATATAGCCGGGAGTTGCCGCACCAAAAAATTGGCGTTGACCTGTAGGATTGGCTGCCGCTTGGATGGGGGCCAAAATTTCGGAACCATGCCAAAAAGTTAGTTCGCAGTTCAGATCTTACGCAGGCACGCGGGCGAAATGCTGGTGGCGGATTTGCTCGTCAATATATTGGCGCGCCAAGTATTGGTACGGCGCGCATGGGCTGAATCCAAACGGGACCTTCAGCACTGGGTACGCCCCTCGCCAGCACTGCTCGCCATGTTTCGTGGTTTCTTTTCTGCTGTTAAACTTGGTAATTGATGATAGATTATTCTTCTTAGTTGGATGCCCTTCCAAAAGACGCAATTTATGCATACAGCCGTACCCCATTACATATGGAGTGATGGCTGTCTTCATCCATGGTTGCTGGCCCCCATGACAGAGTGCGATTAAAAGGCAAATGAATGACTAGCCACTCCTTACAACCTCATCAAATCCAGGAAAAAGCAATCAAGACCAAGCACACTACAGAAAAGAGGCATTGGTATCTTCTAGGTTTCTTCTGATCATGTGCTTGTTTGAACATCTATTCTTAAACAATCATGTGCTTGTTTCCTAAATGTAGCAACAGGATCTCCTAAATGTAGCAACTTTGTCAAATGAGGATAATACAGCTTGTGTGCACCATATTCTAAAGTTCAATGTTTAAACTGACAACAGTGAGATTAAAACTTAGCCCCAGATATTCTAGTTACATAATAGATGCAAAGGCTCGCCAAAGCACTGCTCGGAACGGTGAGCCTGGCGCAGTGGTAGAGTCGCTCCACTTGTGGCCTCGAGATCTTGGGTTCGAACCGGCCTCCTTGCATGGAGCTTTCGGGGCTATTTGGCTTATAGCCGGGAGTTGCCGCACCAAAAAATTGGCGTTGACCTGTAGGATTGGCTGCCGCTTGGATGGGGGCCAAATTTCAGAACCATGCCAAAAAATTGGTTCGCAGTTCAGATCTTACGCAGGCACGCGGGCGAAACGGTGGTGGGAGATTTGCTCGCGCCAGGTATTGGTAGGGAGCGCGTAGGCTGAACCCAAACGGGCCCTTCAGGCTTCAGCACTGGGTACGCCCCTCGCCAGACTGCTCGCCATGTTTCGTGGTTTCTTTTGTGCTGTTAAACTTGGTAATTGATGGTAGACTATTCTTCGTAGTTGGATGCCCTTCCAAAAGAAGCAATTTATACATACAGCCGTACCCCATTATGGCTGTCTTCATCCATGGTTGCTGGTGTGGTGGCGCCCATGACAGAATGTAATAAAAGGACAATGAATGACTAGCCACTCCTTAAAATCCAATCAAATCCAGCAAAAAGCAATCAAGGCAAAACACACTAAATAAAAGAGGTGCCAGAATCTTCTTAGTTTCTTTGGTTCTCTGTGCTACATAATGTTATAAGTTTGAACATCCTATTCCTAAACATGCACTCATTTCAAGCTATGAAATAAGATCTCCTAAATGTAGCAACTTTGTCAAATGAGGGCAGTACAGCTTGCGTGTACCATATTTAATATAAATCATAGGTAGTAAGCATAAAAGATGATGAAGTTCAGTGTTGTATGTCAATTGAGTACAGTGTGATTGAAACTTAGCCCCAACAATTATAGTTACAGAAAGGATTTATGCAAAGGTTGGGCAGCATTCTTTGCCATGTTCTGTGTGTTTCTTGTTTGCTGTTTAACTTGGTACTTGATGGTACACTATTCCACATTTCAGTTTTTAGCGGTGTCATCACGGCAAGAAGTAAAACAGTGCTTCTGAAATAGTTTTGTTTTGGAAAGGTCTCCTACTCTGAAACTATCAAGTATCTAAATTACAGGAAATGGTTGGCTCTTAAGCCTGAACAAGCAAGGCTTTATGAGTTATGACACACTCAGAGTATACTCGGTTAAATGCAGGTTCTGGTATTATTATTTTTGTTGTTGTGTAAAATGAAAGTATTTAGTTGTTTCCCCATTTTTCACAACAGTAATGATAAAGGAGGCCCTGTAGGGGAACACAGCTCGCCTGAAATTCTGTATTTCCTCAGAGGCCCATCTTCCTCACATACTAAACTATTCCCTCCGTCCCATAATATAAGTGCGTTTTTTAAACTAGTGTAGTGTCAAAAACGCTCTTATATTATGGGACAAAAAGTAAGTATAAAGAATGTACTCCAGTCAACCTAATTTATTTGAAACCCTGACCATAAAACTCATAGCGTGTACTTCAATCGATAATGGTACGGCGCATCATAGGAAAAATGTTGGAGATCCTCAACAGCAGCAGTGAACTTGTTTCATCATGGGAGAAACAGAAAAGGGACATGGTAGTACTATACTACCATGTCGTTGTGTTTCTCTTTCAGTGTCCCATAGGTTGGCTATCCACAGAACTAGGAATTGGGTCAGCCATGAGTGCAAGACTAACTACTCGTGTGGCAGATACAAAAATCAAGTCACGGTCACTAAGACAGGTAGATGCGTTAGTGGTACCCACAACGGCGGAGCATCACACCTTTCAGTTTGGAGGGAGGGTAGAACTCGAGGGCCTGGAGCAGCCTCAGCTCCAGCTCCACCTGCGACTGCTCCTGCGATACGAGGGAAACGCATCAGGCCAAGAGACCACGCGCGATCTTCAGAGATGAAAACAGAGGAGGGGGGTGAGGTGGGGGCGGGGGCGGGGGGAGTCGGGAGGAACCTTTGGAAGGGAGGACGCTGATGAAGGCGGCGCCTGCGCCGGCGACTGCGCGGACAGCCCCTCCTGCTCCTCGTCGGCGGCCGCCTCCATACCCGAACCCTTCGCGTGCGCCACCACGAACTTGGTTGGGGAGCCCGGTGAGCGAGACGAAGAGACTGTGGTGGGTCGGGTCAGGCTTAGAGGAAGCACGGGACAAGGTGGGTGCTGGCCTACTAACGGCCCATTGTTGTTCAACTGTAAGCCGTGTGGGGTATGAGGGCAAGCCCAGGATGTCACTCTTTTTTTGTGAAAAGTCACACGATGTCACTCAACCCCGAATCCTATTCAGCGCCTCGAACCCCGAAATCATTAATTGCGGAATACTTCTTGTAAATATCAGCCTCACCTTCCAAGTGGCGTTACTTTTTTTCATGGACCCGTTTATTCAAAACGTTTTATCTTTTATTAAACCATGCGCTCATATCTCGAACCGTTTTCACTGTTGAATTTCTCACGTTGAGATTTTTAAAATTAGATCCCATGTTGACAGATTTTGATAAACTTTTTTTCACGAAAAAAATCATACAAAAAAACCGAATTGGAGCATGTTTTCTTTTCTTTCCGAAAGAGGCACTACCATGCCTCTCACGAAAGCACAACCGTGTTTCTCGCGCGAGCAAAACCGTGCCTCTCACGAAAGAAAAATAAATAAATAACACGTTTTTTCGTTTTCGAGAGGCACTCGCGCGAGCAAAACCGTGCCTCTCGTAAAAAGAAAAAAAATAGAAAACGTGTTTTTCCATTTCCGAGAGGCACGACTGTGCCTCTCGCGACAGCACAACCGTGCCTCTCAAGGAAGGAAAAAACAGAAAAATTATTTTTTTCTCGTTTCTGAGAGGCACAACCGTGTCTCTCACGAAAGTAAAACCGTGTCTAAAGAAAAAGAAAACGCATATTGTTCGTGCGATTTTTTTAAAAAAAATTGTCCAAAAGCTAAGAAAGACCGGTAAAAAGCGAAAAAGTCGAAAAAACCGTTTTGAAAGTCGAGAACGCGTGCGAAAAATAAAAAATAATCTGGAGGAAGCGTCCAGAGCGCGACCCACTCTCAGCCCACCCGCAAATGATCATTGCGAGGCTCCTGAAGGAGCGCTCGTCAACAAGTTGCTCCCCCCAAACCCTATTCCGCGCCTTAAGCTGCAGTTACAGATTTTGGGCTCCACCTTGGGCTTGGCAGTTTAACATTTTTTTCTTGTTCGCAATGTTTGTCGCACGTCCTCACAGGGTACAAAACGTATGTTGAGTGATAGATTGAGATATTGGAGAAGTAATTGTTGTATTGATTGGGGCCTCAAGGATTGTTTATATAGATTACAAAGCTTGGGCTCCAAGACTAGACTAATAGAGATAGATTACAATACGAATAGACTTTATACTCTAAGGTCCCCCCGCAGTCTCAACGTCAGGTGAAACAATGTTGAGACTGGAGCGTATGTCGGTGAAACGATGCGATCGAGTCCTTTGGTAAAAATGTCGCAAATTGGGCACTTGTAGGAACATGAAGAACGCGAACCTCGCCAGAGCCACCTTTTCACGAACAAAGTGAATGTCAATCTCAATGTGCTTTGTGCGACGATGTTGAATCGATTGGAAGCCATGTATACTGCAGAGATGTTATCACAAAGAAACAATGGTAGCACGTGGGAGCGGACAATGAAGTTCAACGAGAAGCTGCCGTAGCTAGCCACACCGCCTACAGCGTGAGCAACCGCCTATACTCTCGGCCTCGGCGAAGACACAGAAGCTGTTACACCTTTTTAGAACACCAAGAAACAAGATTATCACCCAAATAAACGCAAAATCCGGATGTAGATCGTCGAGTATCCGGACAACTCCGCCTACCGTGCATCGTAATAAACCTGTCAAGCTTGTAGGTGAAGAAGAATTAATAAGGAGACCGTGATCAAGAGTGCCTTTTAAATAGCGGAGAATGCGTCGACATGAGCGGATGAGGAGCACGAGGATCATGCATAAAGAGACAAAGCTTGCTGAACTGAATAGGAGATTTCGGGACGAGTAAGAGTGGCATATTGAAGAGCGCCAAAGGATGCTACGATATAAAGTAGGATCGGAAGAGGATCACCATCACCGACGGTTTAGCACCAACGCCGGCCGAGTATTTAGAGGGTTGACAATCAGACATACCAGAACGAGAAAGCAAGTCCAAAATGTATGTATGACCGTTGAGAAAGAAAGAGGGAAGATTTTGTGCGAGAAACATGAATACCTGGAAAATGATAAAGAGGGCCAAGATCAGTCATGGAAAACTCCCGATTGAGAGAAGAGATGGTATGTTGAAGAAAAGAATCAGAACTAGCCATGAGAATGATATCATCAACATAAAGCAAGAGGTAGGCAGTGTGAGTAGAAGACTGATAAACAAAGAGAGAAGAATCGGATTTGGAGGGAATAAAGCCTATGGTTTGAATAAAAGTAGCAAAGCATTGAAACCATGCACGAGGAGCTTGTTTAAGGCCATAAAGATATTTGTTGAGGAGACAAACAAAATTTGGAGATGAGGGATTCTCAAAACCAGAGGGTTGCTGACAATAAACAGTTTCATTGAGAGTGCCATGAAGAAAAGCATTTTTAATATCAAGTTGATGAATAGGCCAAGAAGAGGAAACAACAAGACTAAGAATAACACGAATGGTGCTTGGTTTAACAATAGGAGAAAAAGTCTTATCAAAGTCAATACCAGGCTGCTGGGAGAAACCACGACACACCCAACGAGCTTTGTAACGAGCGAGAGTGCCATCGGAATGAAATTTATGATGAAAAACCCATTTGCCAGAAACAATGTTAACACCAGGAGGTTTGGGAACAAGAGTCCATGTATTATTTTGTCAAGAGCTTCAAATTCATCGCGCATAGCGTAAAGCCGTAGAGAGTCAAGAAGAGCTCGCTTATAACTGGTTGGAATAGGAGAGATGGTTGGGGTGGCGGTAAGATTGAGACGTTTGGTGGGGAGAAGAAATCCTCGTTTTCCACGGTGCACATGACATGATCATTGGTGAGCGGTGGTATAAGAACGGCATTGGGTGGCGATGGGTTTTCAGTTGAAGAGGACGGTGAGGAAGAAGAATCAGAGGTGGTGGGTGTCGAGGGGTTGCCGTGGTAGGATGTGGTGAGGGAAAGGCAATTTGGGGTAGAGGATGCAGCTATGGAGAGGTGGGGACGGGCAGGAGGGTGGCTAACGTTGGGCGATTCCGGTGAGAGGCGGAACAAGATTCCATGGCAGCAGAGATGACCGAAGGCCGAACTAGGGAAGGGGTTTTGGTGGTGGCGGATTGTGGTGGAATTGGTGTTGTGGTTGTAGTGACAGAAAAAGGAAAAGTATTTTCATCGATTGTGACATGAAGAGAGAGAATGATACGACCAGAAGATGGTTCAAACAACGATATCCTTTGTGATCATCGAAGACCAAGGTGAATGCAAGGTAGTGAGCGTGGTTCTAGTTTGTTGGAGGCGGTAGAGGCGATGTTGGGAAAGCATAGACAGCCAAAAACACACGTAAAAGAATAGTCGGTGGGAGAAAAAGAGATTGGAAAGGCGAATAAAGAGGGCAAGTTTTAGTTGGTCGAATATTAAGAAGGAGTGTGGCGGTGCGAAGGGCTTCAACCCAAAAACGGGGAGGAAGAGAGGCTTGTAAAAGCAATGTGCGAAGAACATCATTAATAGAGCGAAGACAGCGTTCAGCTTTACCATTTTGAGAAGATGTATAAGGGCATGAAAAGCGAAGAAGAATGCCGTGGGAGAGAAAGAAGGTGCGGTTTTGGGTGTTATCAAATTCACGAACGTTATCACATTGAATAAATTGAATTGGCAAGCCAAAGTGTGTGATTACATATTGTCGAAAGTTGAGAAAGATTGCAGGTACTTCAGATTTAGCGCAGAGAGGAAAGGTCCAAGTATAGTGAGAATAATCATCCAAGATCACAAGATAATATTTATAACCGTAAACACTAGGGACCGAGGAGGTCCATAAATCACAGTGAAGTAACTCAAAAGGAAAAGTACTAATGGTAGTAGAGGTTCCAAAAGGTAATCTAACATGTTTGCCGCGTTGACATGCATTACAGAGAGAGGGATTATGGGGACTGCTAGAACTAGGGATACAAAATTCTTGAAGTAAAGACGTCAAAGTGTTTTTGTTGGGATGACCGAGGCGACGATGCCATAGATCAACGGATGCGAGCATGGCACGAGGGGTGGATGTGGGCGCGCCATGAAGAAGATAAAGATCGCCTGTGCTATTGTACCAAGCGAGGACCGCCCCTGTTGTCAGATTCTTCACGCATAAACCAAAAGGGTCAAAGGCCAAGATAACTTTGTTGTCAATGCAAAATTGTCTAATGTAAATAAGATTTTTGATGATGGAAGGAACCACAAGAATATTGCGGAGAAGAAAATTGGCATGAGAGGAAGGGATGTAAGAGTGACCAGGTGCATGAAACAGGATGGTGGAGCCATCGCCAATGGTGATAGTGGAAAAGGTATGAAAACAAGTCGACAATAAATTCATATTTGAAGACATATGCATTGATGCACCGTAATCGAAAATCCAATCCGCACTGCGTCGTTGAGGACAAAATTGTTCATGGCGTTGATGAAGGCGGCTTGGTCCCAAGCCGGCTGTTGGGGAGGAGCAGAGGCCAAGAGCTTGCATGTTGGCGAGGGGATAGCGGATGGGTAGTATGCGATTGGGGCTGCATGTTGCCGTAGAAGACCGGCATGGTGTTGGAGGCGACGGCCGGTCCGGGCGTCTTTGGTAAGGCGGAGTGGGAGTGGCGGTGTAGACGTCGCCGGCTGCCCGGGTCCAAGGAGTCCCAAGAGCCGGTGGTCGGATGAAGACCGGGGCTCCACGTGCCTGCAGTATCGCAGGAGGGGCACCATACGGCGATGGGGCCGACCAAGGCATCGACCAAGCTCGACGAGGCCAGTCAAGGATCATGCCGAGGAGGCCATGACGACGGAGTCAGTGGCGCGGGAGCGGTGGATGACGGGTTTAGGGGCGGTGTTTGGGTAGTTGTGGAGGAAGAGGTAGGGGATGGGGGCGCCGTGGCCGCGGAACTCGCCATGGAGAAGAGGGCCAAATCGGCCGGGCGGGCGCGGGTGGCGGAGACATACCAGGTGCGGAAAACCTAGGCGTCAGATACCATGATAGATTGAGATATTGGAGAAGTAATTGTTGTATTGATTGGGGCCTCAACGGCTGTTTATATAGAGGCCCCAGGTTCTTGCTCGACCGGTCCACCCAGTTTTTTTGCACCACTTTTAGGAAACTTCTAGAACATTCCTACTTTGTCCCAAAAAAATAAAAATAGAAGATTCCAACTATGTTTCCTAGAGCTGTTTTCTACTGGTTTATTTTAGGACGAGTTTTCAATGGTTTTGCATTGTTCTTTTTTTCATTCATTTGCCAATTCGTGATATATTTCTAAATCATGCACTTTTCTTAAATTTGCGAAGATTTTTTAAATTCATAAAAATATTTAGAAAATGATTTTTTTTCAAAATCCATGAACCTGATTCCATTTCATGGAATTTTCTCAAATTCATAAACTTTTTACAGGTTTATGATCTTTTTTCAAGTTGTTGTGAACTTTTTTTCTAAATCCATGAAAAATTCAAAACCCGTGAACATTTTTTCAAATGCATGAAAATTTCGAAATCCCTAAATTTTTCATGAATTATTGCGTGCCATGATGTTATAATATAAATAATCATATCTAGCTATTTTGCCTGTTGCAAATCTCCAACATGGATTATTTTTTGACAAGATATGGTCTTCTCAAAAAATAGTCCAAGTAATAGTGTCATTATCTAAATTATTAATGACACTTGTCGTCATTGTATATTGACAAAAAAATCAATCTGTCAAGGACAATCGTGGAATAAACATGTATGAGAACACCAGAGTAGAAAGATATGGGGAAAACAACGATGGAAGAGTTAGATACGCATATATCTTATCAGTTATTCCCCTGCATATTAAAGCATTGTCAACACGAGCTCAAACCTCATGTGACATTTTTCTTGAATCAAAACGTCAGAAGCGCAAAGCTTTCGCCTTAGCGTACATCTTCATATGCCTACTAACTGTTTGTATGCTTTCAAAGCCCAGGTCACACATGTATCGTTTTATTTTGTTGATCTAAAGAGGGAGACATTCGGGTTGGTGAGGTGCCTCCTATGTTTCAAGATTGTAAAGATTGAACGACTGCAAATCCAATGGCACACGAGGTGGCTACCTTTTGTAATGGTGTGAAGTGTGGCGGGGAGTTGTACAATGAGGTTTCTTCTCGCGTGTTAAACACACTCAAAACCGATTGGTTAAGATTTTTTTCCGAACCAAATGTAGCAACACTCTGTATATACATAAGCTACAACTCAACTAAAGAATCATTTACAGCCGAACACTAAAGATATTTAGAATGTCAAAACAACTTCAATTCTCCTAAAGTATGCAACACCCCTCTGTATCATAAGCTACAACTCAACTGAAGAATCATTTTCTGGAGGAACACCAAAAATTTGTAGAGTATCAAAACCACTTCAATTCTCCTAATGTGTATATGATTATATGCATATCCATCTTTAGTGCACAAGCTCTACAAATCTACCCCCTCCATCTCATAATGTAAGACCTTTTTTTATACTATGCTAGAGTCAAAAAGCGTTTTACATTATGAGACGAAGGAGTAAATTTTTTTAAACTCGCAAAGTACTCAATAATTAGATTTGTCATCTTATTCATATGCAATGTATATATGGGTGGATCAATAGTGACTCCAGTTAGAGCAACTTCAATAGGTCCCGTATCCATAAAAAAACTACCGTTTAGGGGAAGATGGGCTAAAAAAACCCTCGAATAGCTCCCGTAAACATGATTTTTTATGGGATCCCGTATAATCCCCATCTCCCCTCACATTTACGTGAAGATAGTCTTCCCTTTATCTACACCACTATATAGTGTATGAATAACTTTGATTGCCATTCATTTTTATGTTAAAAGAATTGCCAGTTGTTTTTATGTTATCATTCACATGGCATAGTATGCAAATAACACATACACTTCTCATTTATTCCAGGCTCTGCCATACTTTAATTATCCCAAGTTTTTTTCTTGCAAAAGAACCAACATTTTTACTATAATGTTTTTTGTTTTGTTTTGGTTCAAAGGTAAGGTAGCATCGTCCCAAAGTTCAATTTTCTTTGTAGATGGAGTACTCGCTATCCACATGGTTTTTTGTAGTGTATACCATATGCACTCACCAATTTTTTTTGTAGTGATAATTTTAATTCCAATGGATGTCTGGTGAGACTAAAACCCACATCTTAAATATCATTCATATGTGACTTCAAATTTATAAGTTTGTCTATTATAATGTTGAATATCAGGTTACACTTACTCTCACGTGCAAGGCATGTGTAACTTACTAGTAATTTTGGCGGGCTAATACTTTAGGAGAGGAGCTCCTCGCCCCGCCATATCGGGTCAGCGCTGCGCCTCCTCCCTGCACCGGCTCCAGCTCCAGCCTTTGTCGCCACGAGGCTGCACGTCGCAGCTCAACCTCCTCCATGTCCCGCCTCCCGATTTGGACTTTGTCACCGCGAGGCCGCATCCCGCTGCTGCGCCCCACAGCCCAGCCCCCTCCCCTGCCTCGCTTCCATGCTCCAGCCGCTGTCATCAGGCTTCCCCGTGCAGCCATGCCTCCGCTCAAGAACCTTTGAGAAAATATTTGAGGGGAAGAGGTTTGCAGGAACCGAGAAAAGTAGCGGTTAGACAACTTCCCTAAGGCCAACTGTCGGTGTCAAAACCGGCGGATCTCCGGTAGGGGGTCCCGAACTGTGCGACTAAGGCGGATGGTAACAGGAGGCAAGGGACACGATGTTTACCCAGGTTTGGGTCCTCTTTATGGAGGTAATACCCTACTTCCTGCTTGATTGATCTTGATGAATATGAGTATTACAAGAGTTGATCTACCACGAGATCGTAGAGGCTAAACCCTAGAAGCTAGCCTATGGTATGATTGTTTTTGTCCTACGGACTAAACCCTCCGGTTTATATAGACACCGGAGGGGGGTAGGGTTACACAGAGTCGGTTACAACAGAAGGAGATCTACATAACCGTATCGCCAAGCTTGCCTTCCACGCCAAGAGAGTCCCATCCGGACACGAGACGAAGTCTTCAATCTTGTATCTTCATAGTCCCACAACCGCCAAAGGATATAGTCCTACCGTCCGGATACCCCTAATCCAGACTCCTCGGTAGCCCCGAACCAGGCTTCAATGAAGATGAGTCCGCGCAGATTGTTTTCGGCATTGCAAGGCGGGTTCCTCCTCCGAATACTCCATAGAAGATCTTGAACACAAGGATAGTGTCCGCTCGCAAAACAAGTTCCACATACCATCGTAGAGAGAATAATATTTCCACACATCTAATCTGCCGACGTATTATAGCATGACATCACACCATGGCCCGGTCATTATTCGAACCGTTTTTCACAACCAGCCATCGCACATATCGCGAGGCAGTTTCCTAGGCACGTCTTGTCGAAGCAGAGATCGTGTCCCCTTATCACGGGATTCTCATCAATACGGATGTGGATAACCCAACCGCGCCATCAATTACGACGCTTGGGGATCAAGCGAGTTTTACTAGGCAAGTGGGGGCACATAGTTTTGTCCGCCTTTATAAAGGGATAAGGACTTCCCCTTTTTCACCCACGCCTTCTTCCCTGTCGCATATCCATTCTTGCCCACTCGAGCTCCAACGCCTAAGCTTGCACCTTTTCTCCTCAAACCGCTTCAATCATGTCTGGAGCGGTAGGCAAGTGGATGAAATCCTCCGTCACGGAGGAGGACATCAAGAAGCTGCAGGGAGCCGGATACTTGGCCGCGGACATCGCCAGACCGGCTGCCTGGACGCGGGCAGATCGTCCCTACCGGAACCTTACGAGAGGGTAGTCTTCCTCACCCACTTCTTCCGCTGGATCGATTTCCTCTCCACCCATTCGTCAGCGGCCTCATGTTCTACTACAGGCTGGACTTCCATGACTGGCCCCGAACTTCATCCTCAACATCTCGGCGTTTATCGTCGTATGCGAGGCCTTCCTCCGCATCCAGCCCCACTTCGCCTGTGGTCAAGACCTTCAATGTCAAGCCGAAGGTTGTAGGCGGCCGACAAGCGGAATGCTTGGCGGCGCCATGGTGGGCAAAATGCCCAATGTCACATGGCTCGAGGGCTCCTATGTGGAGACCATAAAGGTGGCAATCGGGTGGTTCTACATCACCGAGCCGCGACACCAACTGGGTGGCGGCCCCGAGTTCGATCCGTAATCCCCACGCAGCTCATCTCCGGAAAGAGAAGGGCTTGTCCTAGGGTAACCCGTAGAGCCGACCGACTCGGACCTGCATCGTGAACAAGATGAACAGGAAAATCAATCTTGTCAACGTGGTCCAGGTCATGCTCTTCCGACGGATCCTCCCGAGTCAACAACGGGTATTCAATTTGTGGGGTTCGACCCGCCGAGCACCGCACGCCGCAGAGTTTTCGACCCACGCACAAGGACGCCCTCGAAGGTGCTTAAGGGCACCGAGGTACCTCCTCCCTTACCGAGGATCATGGACTCAGCCGCAAAGCGCCGCGCCAATCCGTAGGTTTTACACATCACAAGATGTTTAGTTTCCTCAGTTTAATCATATGCGGGATCTAAGCCCTCATGCCTTTGACAGATCGGGTGGAGAGGGCCGCGCAGATTGACTGCCCAGCCCCCCTGCCCGACGATCCAGCAGACGCTCTCCTGACGGAGATGCTGCCTCCGGCACCTCACGAGGTGCCAGCGAAGACGGCCAAGAAGAAGGCCATGGGGACCCGACAGGTCTCCGGCAAGAAGGTTGTGTTGGACTCATCGTCCAACACTCCAAGGCGCACTCCTCCCACGCATTTACGAGGAGGAAGAGGAAAGTTCTCTCACCGGGAGACAAGAAAGGAAGGCCGCCCAACCGGGAGGCCAAGAGTCCAAGAAAGGAAGGAACCTCCTTCCGGATCGCTTCCACGACCGCCGCCCACGCCGACGACGAGTGGTTGCCTGTGGACAAGCCCTGGCGAAGTCGTAAGTATCCGGATACCATAATAATTCTTGATATATTTTATCGCATCGCTTCTCATCACGCCGAACATGATTATGCAGTCCGTCCCGAGCCCATATCGACGATCTTCGCCGATGGCTCTTTGACCTGGCCGGGTATGAACAGTGATTCACTTCCGACCGCCTCCACCCCTCGCCCTACGGGCAACGCCGAGGTGTTGTCTCAAAGGGCACCGAGCCGTGGGGAGGTAGTCCTGGAGGCGCCTCAAGGCGACACTCGGGACCCTGGGTGCAAAGGGAGCAAGACTCCCATGGGCTCCGAGTTCGGCCTCCAGTCGAACACCATGCCGGAACCTTCAGTGGTTCCGAACTCTGTCAGGCGATCCCCTGTGAAGAAGGGCAAGCCGCCCGTGCCGGTGACCTCTGTCCATCCAGAGGCACCGGACAACTTGCTGGAAGCGCTCCAAGGCGCTTCCATCAATGAAGAGCACCGCACTATCATGAGTGCGGTGATGAAGAAGGTTCAGTCCGCCAAAAGCGGACTAACTGAAGCTTGCGCCAGCCTCCTAACAGGCTTTAAGGTAAGTAATTAAATTATAGGGAAATATCACCGATAGACAGTAGCCCCTGATGCTCTGTTTGGCGTTCACAAAGAAAAGCCGAATAGAGGATCGAATAATAATCGCAGGAGTCTAACTATAGTATGTCTATGTGAATCTGCAGGCTTCCCTGCTGGCCGCTGCCGCACGTACTGCGGAGGTCACCGCACTACAGCAGGACCTTGAGCGATCCAAGGAAGAGCTCGGCCTTGCCAAGAGGCAGCTCGAGGAGAACAAAGGTATGCCATACCTTGTCAATATGAAAAAAGAAAGAGTTGGTTGCAGAATAATAGGATCATCATGAATTTTGCCAGGGGCCACGACCGAAGTGGCGACCCTCGAGAAGGCGTTATGCGAGGCCGAAACAAAGCGGCCAAGGAGCGCATTGAGCGAGAAAGACACGAAGCCCGGTAGGTGAGGTGCAAGAAGAGCTCCGTGTGCTTGTCAAGAAGCATGAGTCCTCGGAGCTTGACTCGAGGACGCGAGTCCGAGCTTGCCTGTGCCCTCGAAAGTGCAAAAAATGCCAAGGCTGAAGCCCATAAGGCCTTTCCAGGAAGTTGAGGCGGTGAAAAAGATAGCGGCGGGTAAGGCATTCATTATGCAAAGTAGGCATGCAAAAGAAAATTTCCTTTTACTTACCCGAGTTCGGAGCTCTCCAGGAGCGTTCGCAGATCTGCCCCGTAGTGTGTCTGACGCCGCGGAGTTCTACCGGGCCGAGGAGGGAAGCTCGACGGAGAAGTTGTTCTGGTCACAGTATACTGGGACCGAACACCCGATGCCCGTGAGCGACCAACTGAAGCAACTGGTCGAGCTCCACAAGGCGGCCGAACAGGCCATGAGGGGCCTTATAGTCCGGATGTGGCTGGCGATTCCCTTCCCAATAGCTACTTCAGCCTAGTGAGGCGGCTTGTAGATGCCTCGCTCACTACCGAAGTCATCAAGCGTCCGTCTGCATCGAAGGTGCACGCAGGGCTCTTGCCCGTGCAAAGGTGCATTGGGCGAAGATGGACGCCAAAAGTCGGTGAAGGAGGGGCCGCCCAGGCAAGGAGCATCGCCACCCGAAATGTATTATGAAAGTGTCTCAAGGGTGCTCGCCTCGTGGCAGAGCATTTAATGTACCAAAGATGTAATCTTTGAATGAACTTGCTCATGTGATCCTTGTGTTTATGAAAACTAGTTCATGTTCGTTATGCAACGCTTTTGTATTTAAAATATTACCTTCTGTGCGGCCGTTTATAAATTCTGAGAGTTGCTAGTCGTCGGCTTCTACCCCCATGCAACTCGTGCTGGGGTGTTCGGGATAAATCTGAGCACTCTTTTTCCCATTCTTGGGTCCTTCGAGGGAGGTGTTCAGCGCAACGAACCAGGTAATCGGACTATAATGCTTTATCGCTCTCACTTAGCCATAAAAGTCTACAATTTTAAATTTTGGCGAAGCCCCTAGTCTTCGGAAAGTCAATTTGGGGCGCTTATACACGCCTAAGCGGACAAGGCGGCTCCTCGCCAAGCGGAAAAAGTCTTTAGGGACTTGAGACCTCTCGAACAACGACCATCTCTTGCCTCATCATTACAAATAGTTTTATCTTTCTCTCGAGGTGCTCGGCCGAAGAACCGGGCACAATCGCAGATTATCCCAAAGCTACCTTAGCCGATATAGCGGAACGTAAGGTACCAAAACATGGGAGCCAGCAAACCCGACTATTGATCCAAGACATGATTCGAGCTAATGCATATAATGCTATAAGTTCGGTGCCGCCGTCGAAAGTGTTCGGTCTTCTCACGCCGAATTATGGGGTATACGGAAGCCCCTGGCGTATTGGCCGTACCACAGTGTACGGGTGCTGATTGTCATAGATAAGCATATATATATATATATATATATATATATAAAAGAATATAGGATGCAATAATAGACTAGTACTATGCATTGTTTATTTAAGAAATGCGTTAAAGCATACTGATACAAGTGGTGCAGTAAGCAAACAATAGGACTATTTGACATGTCCCATCCAAGGGCAGGATGTGGACTGGTATCTTAAAACAGGTATTTAGCTCGTTATCAGAGACCACCGGGATTACATTTGTACGACGTAGCTTCCTGCCTCCTTGGGTGTTAGATCATGTGTCCGCTCCCTGCATCACGGACAAGGCTTCCAGAGAGTAGAGTCCTGAAAGAGAGAGAGTGATGAAGGTAGTAAGCCCCTAGTGCGGTTAAACCGCATTGTGGGACGCGCCGTGATCGTGCCCCCGCCTATACCCATGGTATTTTCAATGCGTAATTATGCACGCGTGGGACGGACTTTGCCGTTGTAATAATACTAGGGCGGGGCCGAATTGCTAAGCGAAGCTCGAGCGTGCCAGGCGATCCTGTTGCAGGTTATCCCGAACGCGCTTGACGGTGTCCAGGGGCTTGATCGCCGAACTGGTGGATTGCCTCAAAAGGCTGCTTTGTGATTCTGCTGCGAGGGCCGCAGTGTGCTCCTCCGTACGGAGCGAACGTTCTGTGTTTCCATTGACTGTGATGACCCCCCTAGGTCCTGGCATCTTGAGCTTGAGGTATGCGTAATGCGGTACCGCATTGAATCTTCCAATGCGGTGCGCCCGAAAAGTGCATGATAGCCGCCATGAACGGGACGATATCGAAGATTAACTCCTCGCTTCGGAAGTTGTCCGGAGATTCGAAGACCACTTCCAGTGTGATTGAGCCCGTACAATGGGCCTCTACACCTGGAATAACGCCTTTAAAGGTTGATTTGGTGGGTTTGATCCTCGAGGGGTCTATACCCATTTTGCGCACTTTATCCTGGTAAAGCAGGTTCAGGCTACCGCCGCCGTCCATAAGGACTCGAGTGAGGTGATATCCGTTGATGAATGGGTCTAGGACCAATGCGGCAGATCCGCCATGACGGATAATCGTGGGGTGGTCCCTACGATCAAATGTGATCGGACAAGAGGACCATGGGTTGAACTTTGGGGCGACGGGCTCCATCACAGATATCGTCCCTTTAGTGTACGCCTCCGTTCCCTTTGGGGATGTGGGTTGCGTATATCATGTTTATCGCCCTCACTTGTGGGGGAACCTCTTCCGTCCTCCCGTGTTCGGCGGCTGTGGCTCCTCCTCGTCATCGTTGTGCAACCCCTTGTCCTTTTCTTCGGTATTTAACTTGCCGGCCTGCTTGAACACCCAACATTCTCTGTTGGTGTGATTGGCTGGCTTATCGGGGGTGCCGTGTATTTGACACGAGCGATCGAGTATTGCGGTCCAAACTGGACGGGCCCGGAGTACTTCTTTTGAATGGCTTTTTCCGCTGACCGGATTTAGAGCCTCTGAATCCGGCATTGACTGCCGTGCCCTCGGCGTTATCACCGTTGCTTTGGTATGTTTGTTTGAATGGCGGCGGGGTGCAGGCTGATTTTCAGGCCGTACTGCCTCTCTATCTCGGCCACGGGGTGGCCGATCAGCCGCATCGAACGCGGGGTGACCTCTGAAAGGGCGTTCGAGTTTGTACTCCTCAGCCGCAAGGACTTCAGTCCATCTATCTGCTAGCAGATCCTGATCAGCTCAAAGTCATGGTCGCTTTTCCTCAGGCTGTTTGCTATGGCAATAAGCCGACGCTTAAAGCGCTCCTGCTCGACGGGCTCCTCAAGCACGACAAATTCTCCGTCGTCGAGGCTCACTTCGTCTTCGGAGGGAGGCATATAGTTGTCGTCCTCCGTTTCTCCCTCTGCCGCTCTCTTAGGAGGGCTGGCTTGTTCATCCTCCGGCTCTTGATCGCTCGGAGAGGATTGTCATCATCTTCGCACCTGTCCGAGTAATCGTTATCTCCTCGTGCGGTATCACCGCTTTTCTTGTGGCGAGACTTAGAGCGGCGCCCGGCGATGTCGGTCTTTGGGGTTGCTTCTTGGAGGGTCGCCCTTCGTTGTCTTGTCGCCATTGCCTTCTTTGGATGTGTCCACCATGTATATATCATATGATGAGGTGGCGGTCCGATTGCCACAATAAGCGATGGTTCTGATTCGCCTCCGGCATCGGTGTCCATACCATCGATGTCTTCGGAGTCGAAGTCGAGCATGTCGGTTAAATCGTCGACAGTGGCTACTAAGTGGGTGGTGGGGATTGAATTTCTTCATTGTCGGCATGCCACTCTAGCCGGACATAGTTCGGCCAAGATTCTCCAGACACGGAGAGAGATTTCAATGAGTTCAGTATGTCGCCGAAGGGCGAATGCTGAAAGATATCTGCGGAGGTGAACTCCATGATCAGCGCCCAATCGGATTCGATAGGTATGGGCGCGGGTGGTACGGAGACCGTGGCTGAGGACGAGTCCGGCAGTTCGGCGACACGGCTCTCGTGAAGGGTAAGGTCAGTATTCGGCTCTATCGCCATTGAGGGCGCGGCCTCCGTGGCGGAGTCTATCCTCCTGTCCTCGGATGGCGCGATCTGCTCCGGACTAGAGGCCGGAGTAGTTGCTGGCGTGATCTCTTGAACACCGTCCGACGACAAAGCTATATCGTGCTCGTCGTGATCGTGCGGCACACCTGGCATGGGCCCAAATCCGTCGAAGATCAAGTCTCCGCGGATATCGGCAGTGTAATTCAAGTTTCCAAACCTGACCTGATGGCTAGGGGCGTAGCTCTCGATCTGCTCCATATGGCCAAACGAGTTGGCCCGCAGTGCGAAGCCGCTGAACACGAAGATCTGTTCGGGGAGAAAACCTCACCCTGGACCGCATCGTTGTCGATGATCGAAGGGGCCATCGAACCTTGCGGATGGCGACAAAGGAAGTCTCAATGAAAGCACCAATGTCATTTGTCAAAACCGCGAATCTCGGGTAGGGGGTCCCGAATCAAGGCGTCTAAGGCGGATGGTAACAGGAGGCAAGGGACATGATGTTTACCTGTGTTCGGGCCCTCTCTATGGAGGTAATACCCTACTTACTGCTTGATTGATCTTGATGAATATGAGTATTACAAGAGTTGATCTACCATGTGATCGTAGAGGCTAAACCCTAGAAGCTAGCCTATGGTATGATTGTTGTTGTCCTATGGACTAAAACCTCCGGTTTATATAGACACCGGAGGGGGCTAGGGTTACACAGAGTCGGTTACAACAGAAGGAGATCTACATAACCGTATTGCCAAGCTTGCCTTCCACGCCAAGAGAGTCTCATCCGGACACGAGATGAAGTCTTCAATCTTGTATCTTCATAGTCCCACAGTCCGGCCAAAGGATATAGTCCGGCTGTCCGGATACCCCCTAATCCAGGACTCCCTCACCAACTCCACCGTGCGACCACATCTTGTCCGGGTGCGTCCGTTTGGGATAGAATGGACGAATAGCGCGGCCCCAAACGGACAAATATCCGGATTCCATCCGTTTTCGACCCATCCCCGGCCCAAACTTGCGCCGAGTTTGGGGTGAAACGGACATCACGCGGACGGGCTCGCCGCACGCCTTTGTCCTCCCGTGGCCCGCCTGTCGGGGACACTAGCAATCCCTTCGCTTCCAACGCCTCCACCCCCTCTCCCTGTCCCTCCCCGCCGCCGGCGCCGCCGCTATTCTCCGGCTGCCTCCTCACCACGCAGTCGCCGGCCGTCCATACCAAACCACGCCCGACATGGCCGCCACCATGCCCGCGCTTTCGCCATAGTTTTGGCCGTCAGTCGGAGGAGGTTTGGCCGTCGCCGTTGTTGTCGGTGGCAGAGGGAATATGACCGCCGGCGACGTACCACGGTGGCCGCGGTAGCTTCCGACGAGAGCTCCAGAGCGGCCAGTAGTCGGCCGGCAACCACCCCTTATGCGTTGAGGTGATCATCGCGGCCTCTTTGCCACCACGACCGCAAGGTGTTCGAAACTTTGCCCACAAAGGTATGGACAGTGGAGATGCGTTTTTATTCCACCACTTCATTTGTTCATCGGACGATTCGTCGTCAGATGATGAAGATCTTGTGGTGGCTGCACTGGTCTTTCACGACCACATTCAACGACAGCTACCTCGGTATATGGGGTCAGTCCCTGGCCGTGCTCCCAACCTAAACCGCAACAGGGAGAGAGGCCACGCCCTGCTATATGTCGATTACTTTTCCAACACCCCGCTCTTCAAGCCGGATAAATACCGTCACCGTTTTCGAATGGCAAGGCATGTGTTCTATCGTATCCGAGAGGGAGTGGTTGCTCATGACCATACTTCGAGTGCAAGACGGATGCTCATGGCAAGCTTGGATTCTCCTCTTACCAGACACTACTAGGAAAAGGGCTATAGCTATATAGCAGTGGCGCATCATGTATGTATTGACATATTACTAATGGCGCACCTAGTGTGCGGTGCGTCATTACTAGTTTTGAAAATAAAAATTAAAAAAAAAATGTTAGCAGTGGCGCACCAGGGGATAGTGCGTCATTACTAGTTGACATAGTAATGGCGCACCTGTACAAAGTGTGTCATTACTATGTGTATGACTGGGTCAAACCTTGGTCAAACTTAGTAATGACGCACTTTGCATAGGTGCGCCATTACTATGTCAAACTTAGTAATGGCGCACCTACACAAAGTGCGCCATTACTAACTTTGACCACCAAGTCATACACATAGTAATGGCGCACTTTGTACATGTGCGCCATTACTATAACCAAATGCACCCCCGGGACCGCCTTTTCAGTTTAAAAAAATAAAAGAAAATGATGGAAATGTCAAAAAAAATAAAAGAAATAAGTTTCCCACGTGATATATGGTCTAGTTGTTGTGAAAATTTACAAATATGAATTTTGACTTTATTTGCAAAATCTCTCTGGATTTAGTAAAATGGGCATAACTTTTGCATACGAACTCGGATTAAAATGTTTCTTATATGAAAAAGCATCTACTCGAAAAGTTACATCCGAATTCAACAGGGTTGAAGATTTTCAGAATCCCCAAAAACCTAATGGAATAAAAGATACGGGGCTTTTAAAATCTAGAGGGGGGGGGAATGAAAAAAAATTCAAACTTAGTAGTGACGCAACATTTGCTAGGTGCACCACTAGTAACAGAAAAAAAATTGGTTTCAATTTTTTTTGGAAAAAATGTTCAAAATATGATAACCAGGAAGTTTGAAATATTTTTTCAAAATTTCATCACACTCATGAATATGAACAAAGTCCTAGACATCAACAAGGTTTAATAGGATTGATATGATAGATATATCAACAAGTGCCTGTTAAGTGAGCTGGTGCTAGGGTTGGATAGAATTGCGAAGTTAAGCGTGCTCGGGCTGGAATAATGTGAGGATGGGTGACCTTCCGGAAAGTTTGACCACGGAGTGCGATTTGACTTGAGATTAAGCATATTGACCCGAGATTAAGAAAAAAACGAAAAAAATGATTTTTTTTTGAAAAAATATATGAAAAAAAATTCTGAAAAAAATTTGAAAAAAATTGTTAGTAATTGCGCACTTCTATGTGGTGCACCATTACTAAGTCAGATAGTAATGGCGCACTTCTAGACATAGTAATGGCGCACTTCTATCTGTTACTAGTGGCGTGGTAATAGTGGCGCACCTATAGTGCGCCATTAATGGCAAAAATAGGTGCGCCATTAATTAGCCTTTTCTTAGTAGTGAGAAATGCACCGTGGCCATCCGCGTGCTTGAATATGGAATTCCAGGTGATCTGGTGGATGAGTATGTGCGTATGAGTGAGACAACATGTCTAATGTCAATGTACAAGTTCTGCCAGGCTGTGATCGAGGTGTTTGGCCCTGAGTACTCGAGGCAGCCAATCGCCCCGACATGAGAGAGATTGTTGGCGACCAACGCAGCTAGAGGCTTTCCATGCATGCTTGGCGGCATAGATTGTATGCATCGGAGTGGAAGAACTGTCCATTTGCTTGGTGGGCGATTACAAAGGGGCATGTCAAGGCGTCTTACCGTCATATTAGAAGCGGTGGCTTCGCAAGATCTTTGAATATGGAATTCTTTCTTCGGCATGGCGTGTCTCACAATGATATCAACGTCTTTGCGGCGTTCTCCGATCTTCGCAAGGCTTGCGAAGGCCACTCCCCACTGTCAACTTTGAGATCAATGGCCACCAAGACAACGAGGGATACTATCTAGGCGATGGTATATATCCTCGATTAGTCAACTTTTGTGAAGACAATCTCGAAACCCCAAGGTGAGAAGAGAAAGAGATTTGCCCAAATGCAAGAGAGTGCTAGAAAGGATGTGGAACGTGCTTTTGGTGTGCTTCAATCACATGGGGTATCGTCTGAAACCCCTGACCGCTCATCGGATGAAACGAAGCTTTGGAAGGTGATGACTGCTTGTGTGATTATGCACAACATGATCGTCGAGGACGAGCGTGATGAGAGTATCTTCAAACAAGGATTTAATTATCAAGGTGAAAATATTGAGCCCCTGCACCAAGAACGGACCACATTTGAACAGTTTGTCCAATTCCACTGTGAGCTGCGTGATTGGCACACTCATTTGGATCTTCAAAATGACTTGGTTGAGCATGTGTGGGATCACATTGGCAACCAATAGATGTATTGGTTCATTTTATGTTCAGTCAAGACAATTTTGATTTAGTTGTAAAACTATTTTATTAGAGATAATTTCAATTGGGTTGTAAAACTATTTTTATTTTCAAACAAATATTTAGACATGCAAACTAGTTTTGATATGAAAATATGGGCATTTTTTACCCTGGCGGACAGGATGGGGCAAAAGGATGCGGCCGAGCGCTGGGCGCACGGTCACCGCACCCACAAGAACAAAATCTGGTCAAACTGGACATCCGTTTGGGATCGCGCGATGGAGTTGGCCTAAAATATTATTGCCATCCCATAAAATGATTTTTTACGGAATTTTCTTTAGGGAGCTATTCGAGTTGCTCTTATCATCGCGGAGACGTTTCTTCTACTAAATATATCTGCCACCTTATTTGCATTTTTCCGTCCAAGCTGAGTGTTGTGCTGGCACTCGGGTCTTTTCTTTATGCGATGAGTCTAATTAATCTTTTTTCGGGAGAGTCTGATTAACTGTTAACTTTGAATGCCCATAAGAGCATAGTGATTATTTTGAACAAATAACTGTAGCGCCTTTGTAAGCATGTTAGATATAGGTCCCTACCACTCACAAGGAACAAGCCATTTTTGCCATGTACACGACGGGCCAGTGCGGCAGTGCCCACATGTGAAGCAAGACACAGGAAGAGGGTAAACGTCCCATGTGAGAAACACCCAGAAAACGGTCGACGAAGGCCATGTGAGAGCACCGATCATACGGGGAAACAAAAGCGAGCGCAAAAGCCCTTCCCTCCCCAGCAAGATCGACGTCAAGCCACGCTGGCGTAGTGCAGAATCTAGTAGTAATAAAAAGATAGAGATATGTCACACAAAAAAAGAGAGCAACAAGTACCATCCGACCGTTAATCCGCACTGCCGACTGGCCGTCACCACTCACTTTATTTTTGACAGTGGCTCACCACTGCATGCACACTGCGCGAGTAGTAGTAGTACTGGTTTGGTGGAGAAATAAAGCCATCCGGGCCGAGCGAGAACACAGTGCCGCATGCCCGCCGCATCGGCTCTCTCCCCTCCCACCCATGCCTGCCTTGCCATGCCGCGCCAAAGCGGGACAGCGCGGCCCAGAGCGCCCTGCACGCCTTTGCACGAGCCGCACAGGACGACGATCCATCCGTCGATGACTCACCACCGCCGCTTGATGCGAGCGAAATAAAGCCGTTGGCATGCGGACACGGCCCGGCTCGTCACCCCGTGGCAAGGACACTGGCGCACGGTCGCACGCCGACGCGTCCAGAGACACCTCCACCTCCATGGGGCGAACGAACGGCTCGATGCGGGCTTGTGTGGCCGGTGTTCGCCGATAAAAAGGGGCCGCACTCGGGAGCTTGACCGCACTGCACACTACTACACTCCCCACTCTCCCACGCCACGCCGACTAGCCTCCTCCGTTCCCCTCCTCCTTGCTTGCTTTGCCCAGACCTCGACGAGGCTCCGGCGAGAGAGCTCGAGCTCCCTTCCTCTGCTGCAATGGCGGCCCCTCTGGTGCTCATGCTCTTGGTCGCCATGTTCACCGGCTCAGGTCAGCGGCCCCAGCCCCCCCAGCTCGCCCTGCGCAAACATAGTAGTCTTGTCTGCCTAGATTGAGTTCCTAGGGTTTCTTTCTCTTCCGTATACTCCCCAGGCCTGAATCTTTTCTGCTCTGAGCACTTCTTGAAGGGTGTGGCTAGGTCTCAGTCGACTGAGATTTAACCAAGTCTCAGTCAAGTGACATAAATGCAAGAGAAAAAAGAAAAAACAGAAAAGAAAATTTTGCACGGATCTTAATGTAAGATCTCATGGATATAGCATCGACCAAGACTTAACGAAGTCTCAGTCGACTGAGACTTAGCAAGACTGCTTCTTGAATGTCCTCTGTAACATCTCCAACAAACTTTCCCTTGTAGTATGTTCTTGAAATCTTGCTGTCTCTAGATCAGAGATGTTACTACATGGTGTTCTTGCCATTTGTGCCTAGTTTCCCCCATTTTTCTCCATAGCTTTAGAAGAAGAAAGATTTATTTCCTTGCTAGATATAGATTCGATTCGAGATCTTATTATTGTTTGTTTGTGTGACTGGTGAGGTAGCAGATGCGATGTACTGCGTGTGCAAGTCGGACGCGAACCCGGTGGCGATGCAGAAGGCCATCGACTACGCGTGCGGCAAGGGCGCCGACTGCACCCAGATCACCTCCAGCGGGGCCTGCTTCCAGCCCTCCTCCGTCGTCGCCCACTGCTCCTACGCCTGCAACAGCTACTACCAGAAGAACGCCGGCATGGGCGCCACCTGCGACTTCATGGGCGTCGCCACCCTCACCGGCGCCGACCCCAGCGCCGGATCCTGCAAGTACCCCGCCAGCGCTAGGTAACCACCCTCCCATCTACTACTACTTGTACTCCCACATGCCTCCCTCACATGCTTGCTTGGCTTGGAGCATGCTTACTACTCTACTAGATCAGTGAAACTGTTTATTAAAGGATTTGGGGGCATTTCCCTTTTAATACTCCTGATTTGTGTACTTGAATCTGGGAAGTATATAGAGTATCTTAAGCGAGATGCAGTATGGGCTCTGACTGACTGCCCCTGACTGGTGTCATGGGTCGCTGGGCATAGTTTACTTGGTGTTATTAGTGCGCCGTAATCTAGATTCTTCACACGGCCGCACATACACCACGTACACACATGATAGTTAATTCAACGGGGCCTTGCTAGTACAGAGTTCATGCTGAGTTACTGGGTACCAGTATACTGAAGTGTATCATGTTTCAGCTCGCAATATGCGAACACAAAGTTGATCTGAAAAATCATTGGCAAAAGCTGTCAAAGTAGATTCGTGGAATATGTGCCGTGCCCACTAATGCTGCACGAATATTACAGTACATCTGCAGCTAAACAACATATGCATCTTCACATAGTAGTCCATTCTAGTAGCTGGATGTGTTCTCCCTTTGGTACTGTTCTTGAGTTCTTGCTTTGCCCATGTGAAGCAAAAGGTGTCTGAATCGGATATTTCTAGTCCGGGCTTAAAGGGAGGTCCATCTTTCGCCGAATGCCACCCGTTCAAAGTTGCATTGAACCTGGGCAAGCGCGTCGGCATCATTGCATCTGCATTATATATGCAATAGATAGATAGATTCGAAGTAACTTTCTCGCTTTCTTGAAGATGGGACGTGTGACACATTTTTCACCGTGCAATGTACTGACAGACGATGTATGTGTGCGTTTCTTTCTTTGTGCAGCGGCGTCGGCACCGGAGCAGGCACCGGCGGCGGCATGGGCACCGGCGGCACAGGGGCAGGCACCGGCGGCATGGGAACAGGCACAGGAACCAGCACCGGAACGGGCACGGGCGTCGGCACCGGCACCAGCACCGGCGGCATGGGGAGCATGACCCCGCCGGGCGCGACCAGCACCGGGATGCCGGGGAGCCCCTTCGGCGGCGGCGCGTACGGCCCGTCGGGCATGAACCAGGACTACAGCGCAGCCGTGGTCGGTCGCCGCGTGGCCGCCGCCGTGCTCCTCGTGGCGGCAGCCGCGCCGCTCCTCCTCCACTTCGTCTGATGCGGTGGTGCCCACTGGTTGGCTGGCGGAAAGGCGCGTCGGCAATGCGGGTGCGACGCCGGATTCGGTGGGCACGGCCGCTCGCCTGTTGGCTCGTTGGCTCGCTCGCCTGCCTTTGCGGCGTTTTGATGGTTCGATCGGACGTAGTAGTGCTAGTGTCTGTCTGTTCATGAGTACGTACTGTTAAGCTGACCACCCCATGTGGTGTCATGTACCTGTGGTAGAGATGAGATCTAGTAGGGGATTCTTTCTTCTTCTCGTAGCGGTGGTGTTCCGAGACATATAATTATGTGTTGTCGTTCGCTGCATGCGTCGTGCAAACTTCGTCTGTTTCCATGCCACTTCTGTGCCGCTAGCTCATGATCGTGGTGGCGTGTCTCGTGTTGTCTTTGGCGCTGGGCCGGTCGGTCACGGCTTCGCATCATCAGGTCGACCCGCCCATGATGCCATGATCCGTGTGAGCTTTGTGTGCATGCACGGTGGAGTTTTGGGGGGTTCCGGTGCGGCGGCACATGGAGCTTGGACGGATGTCGGGTGGAGAAATATCGCGGCGATCGAGGGAGGGAGGGGTCTCGTGCTCGGAGCCAGAGCGCAGAGTCCACTTTGATCTGGACTCTTGTCTGTGGCGGGCGCACTACTGTGCTCCTCGAGCGAGCGGGACACGCCGACACCGACACAGGAAAGGCTCACGAGGCGCCCCACTGTGCTGCCTCTGATCTCCTCGGGGGCCGCGCGGTTCGTGACGGGACCAGCCGCGGGCGCAGCCAGGTGCGCGCACGGGATTGGGATACCGGGCGGTGGTCTTGGGCATGGTCTGCGCCTCTCGGGCCTTTGTGCTCGCCTCTCGTTAAGCGTGGGCTGGTGTCGAGGTGGCCTGCCAACTCCACCGCGCGACCCTATCCTGTCTGTCCCTGTTCGTTTGGGGTAAAATGAACAAATCTGACGGCCCAGCGCGCGGGCGCAGACAGATTTTTGTCCGCTTTCGATCCATCCCCGGCCTAAGTTTACGCCGGTTTTGGGATGAAACGGACAGCGCGTGGACGGCGGGACGCGCGCGCTTGTCTTCCCTGTCCCGCCTGTCAGTGGGAGAAACCAACTCCCCCCCCCCCCCACGACCCATTTGGCGCCATTTTCCCAAACCCTCTCACTTCCCTCCCGCCGCCCCCTCTCTCCCCCGTCCATGGCCGACGCCTGTCGACCCGACGGCACCGCCATCGACCCGTCCACAAAAGGTGAAGAAGAAGGCGGCCAAGGCGCCAAGGAAGCCGCGGTCGGAGTGCACGCCGGAGGAGATCGCCAAGCTGGACGCGGAATCGACGAAGATGAGGGAACGAAGAGCGGTCGTCAAGGTCAATGCCGTCGCGACCAAGTTCGCCGCCCAGCGAGATGCGATGGCGGCCGCTGTCGACGAGAAGGGGGACCTCGTCAACAAAGCGCACACCCTCCTCATGCATGGGCCGTCCGGCCGGGTTACCTGCAGCGGCCGTCGGCCCGGAGAGCACAGGCTCGTCGGTCGCCCGGCCTCCGCACTGCCAGGCCGAAGATGAGCAAGAAGACGAGAGCCTGGTTCGAGACCAGGCAGAAGGAGATGCTCGACGCCGAAGGCGTGAACTAGGTCGTCCGATCGGCCGTGGCCGTTCTTTTTTGGAGGCTGGCATGGGTGCCGCCACTACCGGCATTGGCGCAGCCGGGCGAGAAAACATTCATTTTGGTGGCGGTACCGTGTTGCCGGGCGAGGACAACTATTCATTTTGGAGGTCATTTGGTTACCGTCACCGGGTGATGACGGCGATGGACGTGTAGGCGGCAGCTCTGTTCTTTGGCGTGATGAATCGGGTCACCGCCTGATGAACTAGGGCTTGGCACTTGAAAGTTGTTCCCTTTTTTAAAATAGATGCGGACATGATGGGGCAAACGGATGCGCCCAGGACACGCCCGGACACGACCCCATTGCCCTACCCAAACGGACAGAATTCGGACAAACGGACGTTTGTTTGGGGTCGCGTGGTGGAGTTGGCCTTAGAGCATCTCCAGCCGTTCGGCCCCCCAGGGCGTCGAAAAAGGGCCGCCTGGGGCGAGCTGGCGCTAGATTTGTGCGTGGGGCGACCTAGCTCCCAGTCGTCGGCCCACAGGTCGCCCTAGGTTCGGTGACTTTTCGTACATAAAACACGAACTCGGCGACTTCTGCACGAACTCGGCAAAACTTCAATGAAATTTGTACATAAGACATGAACACATGCAAACTATGCCTAGCTGCCACCGCCGTCGCCGCCACCGTCGTCTACAAGCCGAGAAGCCTGTAGAAGCGGGTGTAGTCGCCGCCGTCGTCATCATCGTCGTCGTCGCGCGGCTGGCTTGGGCCGGCGCCGTCCCTGCTGCAGCCTTGTCCCAGGTAGCCGAGGCGCGGGGGCGCGCTGGACGGCCCGGCCTTGTTCTCCTTGTCGTTGTCGAGGACGATGACGCCGCCCTCCTCGCGTCTGCGGCGCCGGGCCTGGAGCTCCGTGTACGCCCGGCGCTGGCGGCGGACCTGCTCCCGGACATAGTCCTCCTTCGCCCACTTGAGGGCGGACTCGTCGTTGGGGGCTACCATCTCGACGTGCTCCGGCTTCACTCGGAGCAGCCCGGCTCGGGCTTCGGCCGGACCAGGCGGAGGGAGCGCCTCCCCGGAGCCGGACCAGACGGGGAGGGTCGGGCACCCTCGTTAATGACGAGGGCGCTGAGGGAGTCCTGGACTAAGGGGTCCTCGGGCGTCCGACCTGTTAGCCATGGGCCAGACTGATGGGCCGTGAAGATACGAAGACCGAAGACTGCACCCGTGTCCGGATGGAACTCTCCCTGACGTGGAAGGCAAGCTTGGCAACCGAATATGTAGATTTCTTTCCTTTGTAACCGACCTTGTGTAACCCTAGATCCTCCCGGTGCCTATATAAACCGGAGGACTTAGTCCGGAAAGGACAGATACTCATTACCATAGTCATACAGACTAGACTTCTAGGGTTTGGCCACTACGATCTCGTGGTAGACCAACTCTTGTAATGCTCATATCCATCAAGATCAATCAAGCAGGAAGTAGGGTATTACCTCCATAAAGAGGGCCCACCTGGGTAAACATCGTGTCCCCTGTCTCCTGTTACCATCGAACTTAGACGCACAGTTCGGGACACCCTACCCGAGATCCGCCGGTTTTGACACCGATATTGGTGCTTTCATTGAGAGTTCCATTGTGCCGTCCCCAAAAGGGTTCGATGGCCCCTTCAATCGTCAACAATGATGCTGTCCAAGGAGAAACCTTCCTCCCCGGACAGATCTTCGTGTTCGGTGGCTTCGCACTGCGGGCCAACTCCTTTGGCCACCTGGAGCAGATCGATAGCTACGCCCCTGGCCATCAGGTCAGATTTGGGAGCTTGAATTACGTTGTAGACATCCGTGGAGATTTGATCTTTGCCGGATTCGAGACCGCGGCGACCGCCCCTGGTCACCTTGACGAACATGACCTAAATCTATCGTCAGACCGCACCCAGGAGATAGCTCATGCGTCCACTCCGGCCTTAGATCCAGAGCACACTGCGGCATCCAAGGATTGGAGGCTCGACCCCACCACGGAGGCCACAGATTCCCCGGCGTTGGAGCCGCACATGGACTTAACCTCACACAATATCTGTGTCACCGGAATTCCGGACTCGTCTCTGGTTATAAGTTCCGAACCATGTGAGCCCGCGGACGCCGAATTTGATCGCACATTGATCTTCGAATTCAGCGCCGTAGACATCTTCCAGCACTCGCCTTTGGGCGATGTGCTAAACTCATTAAAGAGCCTGTCCTTGGCGGGGGACTCACAGCCGAACTCTGTCCGATTCGGACTAGGGGCCGATGATCGAGAATTTTGCTTCCCACCCGCCACCCACTTCATAGCCACTGTCGATGATTTAACCGACATGCTTGACTATGGCTCCGAAGACATTGCTAGTACGGACGACGATGCCGACAAGGAGCAAGGCCAAAACCCGCCATTCACTGGACGACGGACGACCACTTCTTCCTACGACGTATACATGGTGGACACGCCTGAAAAAACTAACAACGACGACAAAGAGGATCCAGTTGAGGATAAACCTCCTGAGAGACAGCCCAAGCGCCAACTTCCTCGATGCCACTCTAAGTCATGTCGTTCCAAAGACTGCAGTACGGGCACCGGAAAAAATAATACACCGGACGATGCCGAAAATAATGAAGACCCCGTCAAGGTAACCTCCGAACAGGGGGAACGGGATAATGGGCAAGTTAGCCCTGATGAACATGCCATACACGGAGACTCGGAGGACAGTAATTATCTTCCGCTCTCCGAGGAAAAGGATAGCCTCGGCAACGAGGATTTCATCGTGCCTGAGGAACCTCTTGAGCAGGAGCGCTTCAAACACCGGCTAATAGCCACTGCAAGGAGCCTAAGAAAGAAGCAACTGCAGCTTCAAGCGGACCAAGATTTGCTCAATGATAGATGGACCGAAGTCCTGGCCGCCGAAGAATACGGCCTTAGTGGCCCAGCCAAAAGCTACCCGAACCGTAGATTGCTACCTCAGTGTGATGACAAGGCGCTGGAGCCCGTACCATCATCGCACAATGTGGCAGGTCGACCACAACTTGGTCCGGATAAAGCGACAACTCAAGCCGGACACCAGACCGCCCCACCTCGCCGTAAAGGCAAGAATAAAACAGCTCGGGGTTGTTGTTGGAAATATGCCCTAGAGGCAATAATAAAATGGTCATTATTGTATTTCCTTGTTCATGATAATTGTCTATTGTTCATGCTATAATTGTATTAACTGGAAACCATAATCCATGTGTGAATACATAGACCACAACATGTCCCTAGTAAGCCTCTAGTTGACTAGCTCGTTGATCAATAGATGGTTATGGTTTTCTGACCATGGACATTGGATGTCATTGACAACGGGATCATATCATTAGGAGAATGATGTGATGGACAAGACCCAATCCTAAGCATAGCACAAGATCGTGTAGTTCGTTTGCTAAGAGCTTTTCTAATGTGAAGTATCATTTCCTTAGACCATGAGTGTAACGCCCCAGATTCCATGCGCCAGGTGTCTTCCAGTTATTCGCAATCGTTGCCATGTCATCATCTGCATTTCATATCATGTCATCATGTGCATTTCATTTTGCATACGTGTTCGTCTCATGCATCCGAGCATTTTCCCCGTTGTCCGTTTTGCAATCCGGCACTCCTATGTCCCCTACGCCCCTTTTACCTCTTTTTCGTGCGGGTGTTAAACTTTCTCGGAATGGCCCGAGGTTTGCCAAGCGGCCTTGGTATAGCACCGGTGAACCGCTATCAAGTTTCGTGCCATTTGGAGGTCGTTTGATACTCCAACGGTTAACCGGGTAACCGTAAAGCCTCCTTCTCTTTGCAGCCCAACACCCTTTCCAAAGTGGCCCAAAACCCATCTAACTCCCCTCCATGCTCTCGGTCGTTCGATCACGATCGCGTGGCCGAAAACCGCACCTCATTTGGACTCTCCTAGCTCCCTCTATCTATAAAAACACCTCCCCCGTCCAAATCCCGGGTCTTCTTCCTCCCGAAACCCTAATTTTCCCTCCTACATACGGACACGTCCGATCTGGACGGACGAAGTCCACCGCTCGGCCAACCAGCACCGACACGTGCTTGCCATCTCCCGTCCCAGCCGCGCCGCGCTCGGGCCAGTTGAACCCAGCAGCCCATCTGCCAGCCCATGTGGCCGTCGCCCTTACCATGTTGCTCCTCTAACGCCCTTGCCTTGATCGCCGACGTCCGTCTTCGCCCGGCGATCATCGCCGCTCCTCCGGCGAGTTCGCTTCAGCGCCTTCCGGCTCCTCCGCCCGCGCCAGCTCCGTCCGGCTTCGCCCGCCGCCGCCGCTTATCGCCGCCCGTACGCGCCTCCTCGCCGGCTGCCGAAGGCCGGCCTGCTCTCGCCGGCCCTGGCCCGCTCCCCCCGGGCTCTCCCTCGTCCTCCGGCCGCCATCTCCCTCATCTCCGGCCGATCTCCGGCGAGATCCGGCCTGCCTCGGAAACCGTGCACGGAGGTTGATTTTCCCCTTCCCCGAAACTGCTGTCCCTGTGATTTCAGTATTTTGTTGCCATATTCATCATGCCATAACTCTCTGCATATTGCTCCGCTTCGTGCGTGTAATATGTCAAATTGTTCATCTCGTTGAGTGCATCGTTTCGTCTCATTGCATCATTTACATTTGAGCTCATCTTGATGCCCGAAATGTTGTTAGAAGAGGGCTATGTGATGTTAGTTTCAGATTCTTATCAGAACATGCACTTTTGTCATTTTTGCCATGATTGATGTGTGCATCCTATGAACTTGAGTCCTACATGTGTTTTGTAATATGCCATGCCATCTTTACAGGGGTGTATGCCATGTATTTTTGTGATCTCTATGGTGACTAGCACAAGCATGCAAACTAGGCTTCTTGATGTTGCTGATTTCAGCCCCTGTTCTGCTGATATTTTTATGCCATGTTAACTTGATGCTACAGAGAGATCCATGCTTATTGTGAGATACTTCAGTAAGGATGTTTTGAACATATGGTTATTCTCTATCCATAGATGCCCTTGTTTGCAATCATGGAGTGCCATAGCTTGAGTCAATCGAGCTCTACTTTTGCTATAAAATGTTTCCTGGCAGATTGTTTACATGTTATTCAATTTTGCGAAGGTTGTTGTAGTTGATCCGTGTATGCTATGATGTTGTTTTTGCCATGTATAGCTTCTATGCCATATCTTCTTACTTTGAGTTGCCTTGCCATGCCATGTATTGCTCTGTGGTGAGTGGTTCAAGCTCACCAACATGCCTACTTATTGTTGTTCCTGCCATGTATGAATCTGTAATATAACTTGCCATGTTTACATGTGTGCCACCATATTTTCTGATCCTTTTTGGCTCATGGTCAGTGAAGGACTTTTGTTCTATGAATTTAGTAGAGTCATTACATGCCTTTGTTTGCCATGTTAAGTTCCTGTAACATGTTGTTTTATAGCTCTAAACATTGCAACCTGATGTTATTTCTGCTAAAGTCTGAAACTGTTATTATTTGCAATCTTGCCATGTCATTTTGAGCATGTTCTAGTGATTTCTGGAGATAGCTCACTGTTCATGTTTTGTCATGCTTTACCTGTAAATCATGCCCATGCCTTTTGTTTTCATGTTAAGATGCTGTAGCTTGTTGTTTTGATACTTGCAATATGCCTAGTTGCTGTTTTGGACAGATTGTTGTCATGACTTGTATAGGGTGTATGTGTTGAACCGTTGCTCCGTTTTGAGTGTGCTCTATATGAAACTTGCTTGATTTTGCATGTAGTTTCATATTATCATGTTGTATCCTTGTTTTGAGGTGTTTGCTTGATGTTTGTATGCATTTTGCATCAATGCCATGTTTAACTTGTTTTGCTCATATCTTCTAGGCCGTAGCTCCGAATCTAATGAAATTTATATGAAACTTGACTAGAATTTCGTGTAGATCATCTTGGTGCATTTTAAATTGCTGTTTAACAACTTGAACTTAAGGTTTATTCAGATCTAGACCAATTTCGAAATTTGCATATGAGGACTTACTGGAATTGTTATATGTTGTTCCCGGCCTCAATTAAACTTGCTTTGATGTGTTGCTCTTGCTTGCATCGTCTCTTGCCATGAGTAGCTTCATGTAGCTTGTCATGCATCATGCTGGATTGTGCATCATGTCTTGTCTATGTGTGGTGTGTTTACCTATGTTGTGTGCTTCTTCTTGTTAGTTCCTGTTTCGTTGCGATCGTGAGGATTCGTTCGTCTACGCTTGGTTCGGCTTCATCCGTTCGTCTTCTTCATGGGCTCGTTCTTCTTCCTTGCGGGATTTCAGGCAAGATGACCGTCACCTTGGATCTCATTACTATCATTACTATGCTAGTTGCTTCGTTCTTTAGCTATGCTGCGCTACCTATTACCTGTTTATCAAGCCTCCCAAATTGCCATGTCAGCCTCTAACCTTTTGCATCCTTCCTAGCAAACCATTGTTTGGCTATGTTACCGCTTTGCTCAGCCCTCTTATAGCGTTGCTAGTTGCAGGTGAAGATGAAGTTTGTTCCTTGTTGGAACATGGAGATTGTGTTCCTTGTTGGAACATGTTTACTTGTTGGGATATCACAATATATCTTACATTATTAATGCATCTATATACTTGGTAAAGGGTGGAAGGCTCGGCCTTATGCCTGGTGTTTTGTTCCACTCTTGCCGCCCTAGTTTCTGTCATATCGGTATTATGTTCCCGGATTTTGCGTCCCTAACGCGGTCGGGTGATTTATGGGACCCCCTTGACAATTCGCTTTGAATAAGACTCCTCCAAAGAAGGCCCAACATTGGTTTTACCATTTGCCTCACCTATGCCCTTTTTCCCTTGGGTTTTGAGCCCGAGGGTCATCTTATTTTACCCCCGGGCCGTTGCTCGTCGTGAGTCGGTCCAAACCGTCAGCCGTCGGTGGCCACCAGGGGCAACTCTGGGTTCGCCTACCGGAAGTTTGGACAATCCGGTGTGCCCTGAGACCGAGATATGTGCAGCTCCAATCAGGATTTGTCGGCACATCGGGCGGCTTTGCTGGTCTTGTTTTATTGCTGTCGAAATGTCTTGTAGCCGGGATTCCGAGACTGATCGGGTCTTCCGGGAGAAGGAATATCCTTCGTTGATCGCGAGAGCTTATCATGGGCTAAGTTGGGACACGCTGCAGGTATAAACTTTCGAGAGCCGTGCCCGCGGTTATGTGGCAGATGGGAATTTGTTAATATCCGGTTGTTGTAAACTTGAAGCAAACTCTTCTAAAATACACCAACCGTGTGCCTAACCGTGAGTGTCTCTTTTCGGGGTTGATCGAGAGGAGAACACGGTTTCTGGGTTATGATTGACGTAAGTAGGAGTTCAGGATCACTTCTTGATCATTACTAGTTGACGACCGTTCCTTTGTTTCTCTTCTCGCTCTTATTTGCGTATGTTAGCCACCATATATGCTTAGTCGCTGCTGCAACCTCACCACTTTACCCCTTCCTTTCCCTTTAAGCTTTCCTAGTCTTGATACCCATGGTAATGGGATTGCCGAGTCCTCGTGGCTCACAGATTACTACACCACCACCGATTGCAGGTACAGGTTTGCGATGATCATGACGCGAGAGCGATGTTTGCTTTTGTTGGAGTTCTTCTTCTGCTTCTTCTTCGATCAGGGGATAGGTTCCAGGTCGGCAGCCTGGGCTAGCAGGGTGGATGTTGTTTGAGTTTCTGTTTAGGTTTCATCCGTAGTCGGATGTTGATCTCTTGTATATGATGTTGACGTATTCTTGTGGCATTTGTGCCTTATGTTTGTATCCCCATCTATTATGTAATGTTGATGTAATGATATCCACCTTGCAAAAGCGTCTTCAAGATGCGCTTCTATCCTTGGTGGGACCTTCGAGTTCCTTTAGGATTGGGTCGCATCTTGGGCGTGACAAGTTGGTATCAGAGCCTCGACCGACCCTAGGAGCCCCCCTTGTTTGATCGTGTAGTTTGGCCGTTGTTGAGTCTAGAAGAAAACTAATTTCTGAGTCTAGTTATATCGGAGAGTAGGAATTCTTTTTACTCCTCTGCCCCTTCGTCGCTCTGGTGAGAAATCTTGACATAGGTGTTTTGAATTACTTCTCTTCCCCTTCAAATTTTTCTTTAGGATCACGCAGTTGGTTTTCCGATCGTGGGTTCTCATCTCTTTTCATCCGGTGCATTTCTCGTCAAGTTGACTCGACCATCTTCATCTTTGCCAAGTTCAATCCTCAGTTCTTCCTCCGACGTCGTTGTTTTTCCTTGTCCGAAGTTGTCCTTGTTTTTCCCACCGCCTCCCTTCTTCCTCTCGGAACCGGAGTCCGTAATTGAGTATCCATCCTACTCGTGTGAAGTCTTTGCTTTCTTTCCTCAATGATTTCAACCGGTGTTGTCTTTTCAAGTTGTTCGTCGGTTCCCCTTCCAAGTTGCCTCTGTGTTTTTCCCGCCCTCCCACCCTCTTCTTCCCGGAGCCCGAGTCTCTTTCGAGCATCAATTTCATTCGTACGGAGCCTCTTGGTCTTTTCGTCAATTGTTTCAACCGGTGAATTCTCTTTTGTTTGTCATTCTTCATCTCTTTCTTTTCCGGTGGATTCAATTCAAGTTTTTCAGTAGTGATCATATTCTTTCCCTCAGCTCAAGTGTCTTCCTTGCTCGGTCGCCTCTCGCCAGTTTATCCTTCCGGAGTGTTCAAGACATCTCGTGAGATTAAATGCATCTTTGAATTAATTCGAGGTTGTCACCTCACCAAATATTTCAGTTGTTCCGGTGCATCATCTATCTGTTCAAGAATCCTTTTTCAACGGTGTTGTCTTTTAGTGGGCCCTAACCCACAGGTCTTTTCCCAGGATCTTACCTGACTCTTCTAATTTCCCCGGAGTTATTCTCAATTCTTTTCGGAGTTTGACAAAAAAAGAATGAATTTCATCAGTCAGATGACTTTTTCAAGATCGATTTCAAACCATTTCATTGTTGACTCAACCTCTTTGCTTTTCATTCTCCCGGAGCGTCCCAACAATTCTGCATGGTGGTTCTCGTCGTCATTCTCAACATTTGAAGACCGTCGTAGATTTTTTTCTCTTAAATCTTGTCCGTTCCCCCGAAGATTAATTGTGCTAGCTCGATGTTATCCTATCTAATTGTTTCCAGTCATGCAAATTCTTTTCATCCATCCGGAGTATTCCAGAAGTTGATTTCTATTTCTTTTCACCGGAGGCCATCGCTCCGTAAGAATTCTTCGTCCTCACATTTCAGCTACCGTTATCCAATTATTCCGGTGCTTCGCTCAAGTGTCCTTTAATCAGCTCATGATCTCTTTGTTCTTTTGCATCTAAATCCTCGAACAGATTTGGTCTTCTAATTTTTCCCGGCGATTCATTCTCTTTCGCTACCATTTTCAATTCTTACGGTGGTTCATTCAGATTCTTTTTCCTTTGTTATCATATTAATTCATTCGTTCCTTCCAATCCTACTGGTGGTTCATGAAGACCTTCTCATGTTTGCGATATGTCACTTCTCAATCCTTTTCAAGAAGAATAAGTGGTATGAAAAATCCATTGCTTGTCATCAATTTAAGTTGATGAAGGTAAAGCATACAATAAATCTTATTCTTATTTCATCCAAGTGATTAATCCCTTTCTCCGGAGTTTGTTCTTGAATAATAAATTCTAGTTCCAAGTGTTTTTCATCTTTTCTTTTCTAGAGTTCAATTTCCTCAGCCATTTCGTCGGAACCTCCATCTAAATCATCGCAAGGCTCATCTTATTCTTTCACCCTTCATTCTATCTCATCATCCTTTTGTCTACGGAGTTCTTCATGGTGGTTCTTAATGATTTAATTCATTCTTCAAGTGTTCATCAAGATTCTTTTGGAGGAATTCAAGTATCTTTTCTTCTCACGTCTCGAAGTGCAATTAATTCTCCGTATTCTTTTGAAGTGGAGTTTTGCATTTCTTTGTTCTTCTCAGCTATCCAATTATTTCCCTTTGTGGCTGGTTATCACCTTATGATCTTGAGATGTTACCATAGGACCACAACAAGCTTATTCTTTTGTTGTTGAAAATTTCCAACAACTCAGTTCAATCCTTCCTTCTAAAGATGCTTTCAATTTCATTCGTGGCACAAGTTGTCATATTCTTATCAGTTCTTTTCATTCTATTTTAATTCTTTCCGGAGGTTTTGTGTCATGTCTTCATCAAGTATCATTCCATCCTCTCAAGTTCAAGTTCTATTCCTCCATGTTTTAGTCGGAGTGCTGCCTAAATCCTTTCAGTCTTATTCGTTTCTTTTTCTCATTCTAGCCACTCCGGTTAGAACGAGTGGGTTCATAGCCTATCTGATTCCGAGAGTTTTTCGGTTCTCGCCATATTCTTTGTTCCTCTCTTCTTCCCGAGTGTCCTCGACCTTGTTCATCCCCTCTCTCTTGTTCTTATTTCACCTCATCCTTTTTCCCTTCCGTCTCGGTCCTAAGATCTCGGGACGAGATCTCTTGTTAGTGGAGGAGTGTTGTAACGCCCCAGATTCGATGCGCCAGGTGTCTTCCAGTTATTCGCCGTCGTTACCATGTCATCATCTGCATTTCATATCATGTCATCATGTGCATTTCATTTTGCATACGTGTTCGTCTCATGCATCCGAGCATTTTCCCCGTTGTCCATTTTGCAACCCGGCACTCCTATGTCCCCCGACGCCCCCTTTTACCTCTTTTCGTGTGCGGGTGTTAAACTTTCTCGGAATGGCCCAAGGTTTGCCAAGCCGCCTTGGTATAGCACCGATAGACCGCCTGTCAAGTTTCGTGCCATTTGGAGGTCGTTTGATACTCCAACGGTTAACCGGGTAACCGTAAAGCCTCCTTCTCTTTGCAGCCCAACACCCTTTCCAAAGTGGCCCAAAACCCATCTAACTCCCCTCCATGCTCTCGGTCATTCGATCACGATCGCGTGGCGAAAACCGCACCTCATTTGGACTCTCCTAGCTCCTCTATCTATAAAAACACCTCCCCGTCCAAATCCCGGGTCTTCTTCCTCCGAAACCCTAATTTTCCTCTCCACAACGGACATGTCTCGATCTGGACTGGACGAAGTCCACTGCCGCCCTCGGCCAACTAGCGCCCGACACGTGCCCAGCGCTGCCGTCTCCGTCCACAGCGCCGCCTTCGCTGGCCAGTTCGGGCTCAAGACGAGCCCATCTGGCGCCGCCAGCCAGCCAAGCCGCCGCCCGCATACCATGGCTCCCGCCACATGGATCACCGACCTGCCGCGTCCGTCTTCGCCCGGCGACCGCCACCGCTCCTCCGTGGCTTCGCTTTCGGCCGCCTGACTCCTCCGCCGCTTGCTCTGCCGCCCGTCGCCGCCGCCCAGCCTTCGCGCCGCTGGCCGCCTCCTCAAGGTACTGCGCCAGCCTTGCCGCTCCCCTCGCCCGCTCCCCCCGGGCTCTCACTCGTCCTCCGGCCGCCATCTCCCTCATCTCCGGCGAGATCCGGCCTGCCTCGGAAACCGTGCACGGAGGTTGATTTTCCCCTTCCCCGAAACTGCTAAGTCCCTGTGATTTCAGTATTTTGTTTCCATACTCATCATGCCATAACTCTCTGCATATTGCCCCGTTTCGTGCGTGTAATATGTCAAATTGTTCGTCTCGTTGAGTTCATCATTTAGTCTCATTGCATCATTTACATTTGAGCTCATCTTGATGCCCGAAATGTTGTTGGAAGAGGGCTATGTGATGTTAGTTTCAGATTCTTATCAGAACATGCACTTTTGTCATTTTTGCCATGATTGATGTGTGCATCCTATGAACTTGAGTCCTACATGTGTTTTGTAATATGCCATGCCATATTTACAGGGGTGTATGCCATATATTTTTGTGATCTATGTGGTGACTAGCACAAGCATGCAAACTAGGCTTCTTGATGTTGCTGATTTCAGCCCCTGTTCTGCTGATATTTTTATGCCATGTTAACTTGATGCTACAGAGAGATCCATGCTTATTGTGAGATACTTCAGTAAGGATGTTTTGAACATATGGTTATTCGCTATCCGTAGATGCCCTTGTTTGCAATCATGGAGTGCCATAGCTTGAGTCAGTCGAGCTCTACTTTTGCTATAAAATGTTTCCTGGCAGATTGTTTACATGTTATTCAATTTTGCGAAGGTTGTTGTAGTTGATCCGTGTATGCTATGATGTTGTTCTTGCCATGTATAGCTTCTATGCCATGTCTTCTTACTGTGAGTTGCCTTGCCATGCCATGTATTGCTCTGTGGTGAGTGGTTCAAGCTCACCAACATGCCTACTTATTGTTGTTCCTGCCATGTATGAATCTGTAATATAACTTGCCATGTTTACATGTGTGCCATCATATTTTCTGATCCTTTTTGGCTCATGGTCAGTAAAGGACTTTTGTTCTATGAATTTAGTAGAGTCATTACATGGCTTTGTTTGCCATGTTAAGTTCCTGTAACATGTTGTTTTATAGCTCTAAACATTACAACCTGATGTTATTTCTGCTAAAGTCTGAAACTGTTATTATTTGCAATCTTGCCATGTCATTTTGAGCATGTTCTAGTGATTTCTGGAGATAGATCACTGTTCATGTTTTGTCATGCTTTACCTGTAAATTATGCCCATGCCTTTTGTTTTCATGTTAAGATGCTGTAGCTTGTTGTTTTGATGCTTGCCATATGCCTAGTTGCTGTTTTGGACAGATTGTTGTCATGACTTGTATAGGGTGTATGTGTTGAACCGTTGTTCGCTTTTGAGTGTGCTCTATATGAAACTTGCTTGATTTTGCATGTAGTTTCATATTATCATGTTGCATCCTTGTTTTGAGGTGTTTGCTTGATGTTTGTATGCATTTTGCATCAATGCCATGTTTAACTTGTTTTGCTCATATCTTCTAGGCCGTAGCTCAGAATCTAATGAACTTTATATGAAACTTGACTAGAATTTCGTGTAGATCATCTTGGTGCATTTTAAATTGCTGTTTAACAACTTGAACTTAAGGTTTATTCAGATCTGGACCAATTTCGAAATTTGCACGAGGACTTACCGGAATTGTTATATATTGTTCCCGGCCTCAATTAAACTTGCTTTGATGTGTTGCTCTTGCTTGCATCGTCTCTTGCCATGAGTAGCTTCATGTAGCTTGTCATGCATCATGCTGGATTGTGCATCATGTCTTGTCTATGTGTGGTGTGTTTACCTATGTTGTGTGCTTCTTCTTGTTAGTTCCTGTTTCGTTCTATGATCGTGAGGATTCGTTCGTCTACGCTTGGTTCGGCTTCATCCGTTCGTCTTCTTCATGGACTCGTTCTTCTTCCTAGAGGGATTTCAGGCAAGATGACCGTCACCTTGGATCTCATTACTATCATTGCTATGCTAGTTGCTTCGTTCTTTAGCTATGCTGCGCTACCTATTACCTGTTTATCAAGCCTCCCAAATTGCCATGTCAGCCTCTAACCTTTTGCACCCTTCCTAGCAAACCATTGTTTGGCTATGTTACCGCTTTGCTCAGCCCTCTTATAGCTATGCTAGTTGCAGGTGAAGATGAAGTTTGTTCCTTGTTGGAACATGGAGATGGTGTTCCTTGTTGGAACATGTTTACTTGTTGGGATATCACAATATATCTTACATTATTAATGCATATATATACTTGGTAAAGGGTGGAAGGCTCGGCCTTATGCCTGGTGTTTTGTTCCACTCTTGCCGCCCTAGTTTCCATCATATCGGTATTATGTTCCGGGATTTTGCGTCCCTAACGCGGTCGGGTGATTTATGGGACCCCCTTGACAGTTCGCTTTGAATAAGACTCCTCCAGCAAGGCCCAACATTGGTTTTACCATTTGCCTCACCTATGCCCTTTTTCCCTTGGGTTTCCGGAGCCCGAGGGTCATCTTATTTTACCCCCCCGGGCCAGTGCTCGTCGTGAGTGCTGGTCCAAACCGTCAGCCGCCGGTGGCCACTAGGGGCAACTCTGGGTTCGCCTACCGGAAGTTTGGACAATCCGGTGTGCCCTGAGACCGAGATATGTGCAGCTCCTATCAGGATTTGTCGGCACATCGGGCGGCTTTGCTGGTCTTGTTTTATTGCTGCCGAAATGTCTTGTAGCCGGGATTCCGAGACTGATCGGGTCTTCCCGGGGAGAAGGAATATCCTTCGTTGATCGCGAGAGCTTATCATGGGCTAAGTTGGGACACCCCTGCAGGGTATAAACTTTCGAGAGCCGTGCCCGCGTTATGTGGCGAGATGGGAATTTGTTAATATCCGATTGTAGTAAACTTGAAGCAAACTCTTCTAAAATACACCAACCGTAGCGTAATCGCGTGAGTGTCTCTTTTCGGGTTGATCGAGAGGAGAACACGGTTTCGGGTTATGATTGACGTAAGTAGGAGTTCAGATCACTTCTTGATCATTACTAGTTGACGCACCGTTCCTTTGTTTCTCTTCTCGCCTCATTTGCGTATGTTAGCCACCATATATGCTTAGTCGCTGCTGCAACCTCACCACTTTACCCCTTCCTTTCACTTTAAGCTTTGCTAGTCTTGATACCCATGGTAATGGGATTGCTGAGTCCTTGTGGCTCACAGATTACTACACCACCAGTTGCAGGTACAAGTATGCGATGATCATGACGCAAGAGCGATGTTTATTTTTGTTGGAGTTCTTCTTCTGCTTCTTCTTCGATCGTGGGATAGGTTCCGTGTCGGCAGCCCTGGGCTAGCAGGTGGATGTTGTTTGAGTTTCGTTTAGGTTTCATCCGTAGTCGGATGTTGATCTCTTGTATATGATGTTGACGTATTCTTGTGGCATTTGTGCCTTATGTTTGTATCCCCATCTATTATGTAATGTTGATGTAATGATATCCACCTTGCAACAGCGTCTTCAAGATGCGCTTCTATCCTTGGTGGGACCTTCGAGTTCCTTTAGGATAGGGTCGCATCTTGGGCGTGACAATGAGATTGTGCAACTCCCGGATACCGTAGGAATGCTTTGGGTGTACCAAACGTCACAACGTAACTGGGTGACTATAAAGGTGCACTACAGGTAGCTCCGAAAGTATCAGTTGAGTTGGCACGAATCGAGACTGTGATTTGTCACTCCGTATGACGAAGAGGTATCTCTGGGCCCACTCGGTAATGCATCATCATAATGAGCTCAGTGTGACTAATGAGTTATCCACGGGATCATGTGTTACGGAACGAGTAAAGAGACTTGCCTGTAACGAGATTGAACAAGGTATAGGGATACCGACGGTCGAATCTCGGGCAAGTAACATACCGATAGACAAAGGGAATTGTATACGGGATTGGTGAATCCTCGACATCGTGGTTCATCCGATGAGATCATCGTGGAACATGTGGGAGCCAATATGGGTATCCAGATCCCGCTATTGGTTATTGGCCGGAGAGGTGTCTCGGTCATGTCTGCATGGTTCCCGAACCCGTAGGGTCTACACACTTAAGGTCCGGTGATGCTAGAGTTGTTATGGGAAATAGTATGTGGTTAACGAAGGTTGTTCGGAGTCCCGGATGAGATCCCGAACGTGACGAGGAACTCCGAAGTGGTCCGGAGGTGAAAATCGATATATTGGACGAAGGGTATTGGAGTCCGGAATTGTTCTGGGAGTACCGGGTGACGACTAGCGTGACCGAAAGGTGTTTGGAGGCCCCGACAAGCGTTGGGGGCCTTATGGGCCAAGGGAGGGCACACCAGCCCACTCAGGGCTGTGCGCCTCCCGCCCCCTCTCACGTAACTGGAGAGGTGGGGCGCCTTCCCTAGGGCAGCCGCCCCTCCCGGCTTGGGGGGCAAGTTTCCTAGGGGTGGGGGCGCCCAAACCCATCTAGGGTTTCCCCTGTGGCCGCCGCCCCTCCCCTAGGGAACCCTAGGATGCCTCCTCCACCCCTAGTGAGGGAGAGAGAGGGCAACCGCACCCTGATAACCCACAAGTGTAGGGGATCGCAACTGCTTTCGAGGGTAGAGTATTCAACCCAAATTTATTGATTCGACACAAGGGGAGCCAAAGAATATTCTCAAGTATTAGCAACTGAGTTGTCAATTCAGCCACACCTGGATAACTTAATATCTGCAGCAAGGTATTTAGTAGCAAAGTAGTATGATAGTAGTGGTAACGGTAACAAAAGAGTAATGAAAGCAAAAGTAATATTTTTGGTGTTTTGTAATGATTGTAACAGTAACAACGGGAAAGTAAATAAGCGTAAACCAAAGATATGGAAAGCTCGTAGGCATTGGATCGGTGATGGATAATTATGCGGATGCGGTTCATCATGTAACAGTCATAACATAGGGTGACATGTAACTAGCTCCAATTCATCAATGTAATGTAGGCATGTATTCGAATATAGTCATACGTGCTTATGGAAAAGAACTTGCATGACATCTTTTGTCCTACGTACCCTCCCGTGGCAGCGGGTCCTAACGGAAACTAAGGGATATTAAGGCCTCCTTTTAATAGAGTACCGGACCAAAGCATTAACACATAGTGAATACATGAACTCCTCAAACTATGGTCATCACCGGGAGTGGTCCCGATTATTGTCACTTCGGGTTGCCGGATCATAACACATAGTAGGTGACTATAGACTTGCAAGATAGGATCAAGAACACACATATATTCATAAAAACATAATAGGTTCAGATCTAAAATCATGGCACTCGGGCCCTAGTGACAAGCATTAAGCACAACAAAGTCATAGCAACATCAATCTCAGAACATAGTGGATACTAAGGATCAAACCCTAACAAAACTAACTCGATTACATGATAGATCTCATCCAACCCATCACCGTCCAGCAAGCCTACGATGGAATTACTTATGCACGGTGGTGAGCATCATGAAATTGGTGATGGAGGATGGTTGATGATGACGACGACGATGAATCCCCCTCTCAGGAGCCCCGAACGGACTCCAGATCAGCCCTCCTGAGAGGTTTTAGGGCTTGGTGGCGGCTCCGTATCGTAAAACGCGATGATTTCTTCTCCTTGGTTTTTTCTCTCCGAAAGCAAATATATAGAGTTGGAGTTGGCGTCGGAGGAGCTCGAGGGCCCACGAGGTAGGGCGCGCCCTAGGGGGCGCCCCCACCTCATGGACAGGTGTGGCCCCCCGGGTCTTCATCTTTGGCAAGGATTTTTATTATTTTTGACTAGATGTTCCGTGGCGTTTCAGGTCATTCCGAGAACTTTTTTTTTCTCGCACATAAAACAACATCATGGCAATTCTGCTGAAAACAGCGTCAGTCCGGGTTAGTTCCATTCAAATCATACAAGTTAGAGTCCAAAACAAGGGCAAAAGTGTTTGGAAAAGTAGATACGACAGAGACGTATCAACTCCCCCAAGCTTAAGCCTTTGCTTGTCCTCAAGCAATTCAGTTGATAAACTGAAAGAGAAAAAGAAAAACTTTTACAAACTCTGTTTGCTCTTGTTGTTGTAAATATGTAAAGCCAAAGATTCAGGTTTTCAACAAAGATTATAACTAACCACATTTGCAATAATTCTCAGGTCCCATGTTTACTCATATCAATGGCATAATCAACTAGCGAGTCATAATAATAAATCTTGGATGACAACACTTTCTCAAAACAATCATAATATGCTATAACAAGATGGTACCTCGCTAGCCCTTTCTGAGACCAAGAAACATAAATGCAGAAAGCACCTTTAAAGATCAAGGACTGACTAGACATTGTAATTCATGGTAAAAGAGATCCAATCATAGTCATACCCAATATAAATTAATAGTAATGGATGCAAATGACAACAAGGCTCTCCAAATTAGTGCTCTTTAATAAGAGGGTGATGACTCAACATAAAAGTAAATAGATAGGCCCTTCGCAGAGGGAAGCGAGGATTTGTAGAGGTGCCGAGCTCGGTTTTGAAATAGAGATAAATAATATTTTGAGCGGCATACTTTCATTGTCAACATAACAACTAAGAGATGGCGATATCTTCCATGCTACACACATTATAGGCGGTTCCCAAACAGAATGGTAAAGTTTATACTCCCCTCCACCAACAAGCATCAATCCATGGCTTGCTCGAAACAATGAGTGCCTCCAACTAACATCGTGTCCTGTGGGGAGTTTTGTTTGCAATTATTTTTGATTTAGTTTGCATAAAGCATGGACTGGGCATCCCGGTGACCAGCCATTTTCTCGTGAGTGAGGAGCGGAGTCCACTCCTCTTGAGAATAACCCGCCTAACATGGAAGATAAGGGCAGCCCTAGTTGATACATGAGCTATTCGAGCATACAAAACAGAATGTTTATTTGAAGGTTTAGAGTTTGACACATACAAATTTACTTGGAACAACAGGTAGATACCGCATATAGGAAGGCATAGTGGACTCATCTGGAATAACTTTGGGGTTTAAGGGATTGGATGCACAAGCAGTATTCCCGCTTAGTACAAGTGAGGGCTAGCAAAAGACTGAGAAGCGACCAACTAGAGAGCAACAACAGTCATGACCATGCACTAAAATTAATAAACATTGGATGCAAGCATGAGTAGGATATAATCCATTATGAACATAAATATCGTGAAGGCTATGTTGATTTGTTTCAACTACATGTGTGAACACGTGCCAAGTCAAGTCACTTAAATCATTCAAAGGAGGATACCACCCCATCATACCACGTCACAACCATTTTAATAGCATGTTGGCACGCAAGGTAAACCATTATAGCTCATAGGTAATCAAGCATGGCATAAGCAACTATGATCTCTAATTGTCATTGCAAACATGTTTATTCATAATAAGCTGAATCAAGAATGATGAACTCATCATATTTACAAAAACAAGAGAGGTCGAGTTCATACCAGCTTCGCTTATCCCAATCAATTCATCATATATCATCATTATTGCCTTTCACTTGCACGACCGAACGATGTGGATAATAATAAGAGTGTACTTGCATTGGACTAAGCTGGAATCTGCGAGCATTCAATAAACAGGAGAAGACAAGGCAATATGGGCTCTTGGTTAAATCAACTATAATGCATATAAGAGCCACTTCAACAATTTAATCATGGTCTTCTCCTATCGACCCCCAAAGAAAAAAAGAAAATAAATCAATTTACACGGGAAAGCTCCCAACAAGAAAAAGAAGAACAAGAAATATTTTTGGGTTTTCTTTTTAATTATTACTACTACAACAGGAAAAGTAAACTAACTAGGAGCTACACTAATTTTTTTGTTGTTTTCTTGAAGTTTAACAAACACACAAGAAGAAAGCAGGAAAAATAAAATAAACTAGCATGGATATTATAGTGAAAGAGTATGAGCACCGACATTTAGTAATGAGTGTGTGTGAACATAAATGTAATGTCGGTGGGAAATACGTACTCCCCCAAGCTTAGGCTTTTGGCCTAAGTTGGTTCATTGCGAGGGATGGCCTGGCGGATACCCGTAGATGTAGCTCGGGTCGTACTGTGATGCAGCGGCTATCACCTCCTGAGCTGCAGCGTGGCGTCGAGCTGCCTCCGCTCTCCTCTCGTACTCATCTGCCTCCTCTCTGGTAATAACACGTCTTCCTTTTGTCTGAGAATCAAAGAAGGCAGGAGCAGGAAGAGTAATATGGACAACACGCCGTTTATCAAAGATTAGTCGATATAAGAGAGGTGATTCTGGCCTCTCGACAAACTGGTGCGAAGCCATAGAGTTATAATCTAAATATGCGGGAGGTAACTCCATATCACCCTCACGAACGTCTACCTCAAGAAAATTTTCTAAGCGGGTTGCATAAATTCCTCCAAAGAAATCTCCATTATATCTATTGTGATGCAACCTACGTGCTACAATGGCTCCCATATGATAAGATTGGTCTCCCAATACAGCACTCTTGGGAATGCTAAGGTCAGGGACACACATGTGACATGCTTCATCCTTACCAGTTATCCATCTGCCTATGAAGAGAGCAAAATAATGTATGGCAGGAAAGTGAATGCTCCCTATGGTAGCTTGTGTTACATCTCTAGATTCTCCCACAGTTATACTAGCAAGAAAGTTTCTAAATTCAGATTTACGTGGACCAATAGTACTACCCCATTGTGGAAGTTTGCACGCAAAATAAAAGTCCTCTAAGTCCATGGTATACGATTTGTCATAAAGATCAAACATGACTGAAGGAGAATTACGCGAAGATGAAAATTCAAACCTCCTCACAAATGAGCTAGTGAGATCATGATACTGTGGGCATTTGTTTGCCTCAAAGTCCACAAGATCGGCGTTACGCAAATATGCGTTAAATTCTTATTTGATTCCTGCATGATCCATAAAATTTTCTGAAGGCCACTCACAAGGTCAAGACTGAGCATCCCTTGGGGGTTCCTCATCAGCATCACGCATTGCAAGCCTGGGGCCTTGCTTCCTTGAAGAACCACCTTGGAACATATTCCTAAGCATATTGCTTCCTCTGAAACATTTCTGAAATTTTTAGTAACTTAAAACAAAAGTGAGCCAAGCTCAATAAAATTGATAGCAACTACTCCTACAAGTGCCTAGAGGATATATCATGCATTAGAACTACTTGGAACCATATAAATTTGACATGCAAGCTCAAGAACATGGTCACCTATGCAGCACAAATTTGCAAAGAATAAAGCACTAGAACAAAAACTAATTGGACCAATGGAGGAGTCACATACCAAGGAACAATCTCCCCAAGCAGTTTGGTGAGACGTGCTCTGAGCAAGGAGATCGAAAATCACAGCAACGTGAGCTGGAACTCGTGTTTGAGCCAGATATTCGTGTTTGTGGGAGGAAGAAGAAGAGGATGGGTGCAGGAATAAGTGGAGGAGGGCCACCGTGGGCCCACGAGGCAGGGGGCGCCTGGGGTAGGGCGCGCCTCCACCCTTGTGGCTGTGTGGCAGCTCCCCATGTGTTTTCAGTTCCATAAATCCTCAAATATTCCCGAAAAAATCATATTAAATTGGCATGGCATTTGGAGGACTTTTATTTTCGGGTATTTTTATATTGTACAGATAAATCAGAAAATGCATGTAAAAATACTATTTTTACTTTATTTCAACTAAATAACAGAAAGTATAAAGAGGGTACAGAAGGTTGTGCCTTGTAGTTTCATCCGTCTCATGATCATCAAAAGGAATCCACTAACAAGGTTGATCAAGTCTTGTTAACAAACTCATTTCGAATAACATGGAACCGGAGAATTTCAAATAACACTATGTTACCTCAACGGGGATATGCACATCCCCTATAATAAGAATATCATATTTCTTCTTGACAAGAGGGAAGAGGAAATTCGAAACCTCCAAATATAATCGATGGAATTTTTCCAATAGAATTGATACTATGAACTTGAGGTTGTTTCCTTGGAAAGTGTACCGTATGCTCATTACCATTAACATGAAAGGTGACATTGCCCTTGTTGCAATCAATAACAGCCCCTGCAGTATTCAGAAAAGGTCTTCCAAGAATAATAGACATACTATCGTTGTCGGTATCAAAACCGGCGGATCTCGGGTAGGGGGTCCCGAACTGTGCGTCTAGGCGGATGGTAACAGGAGACAAGGGACACGATGTTTTTACCCAGGTTCGGGCCCTCTCGATGGAGGTAATACCCTACCCCTGCTTGATTAATATTGATGATATGGGTAGTACAAGAGTAGATCTACCACGAGATCGGAGAGGCTAAACCCTAGAAGCTAGCCTATGGTATGATTGTTGTTCGTCCTATGGATTTAAAACCCTCCGTTTATATAGACACCGGATAGGGTTAGGGTTACACAGTAGTCGGTTACAATGGTAGGAGTTCTACATATCCAGATCGCCAAGCTTGCCTTCCACGCCAAGGAAAGTCCATCCCACACGGGACGAAGTCTTCAATCTTGTATCTTCATAGTCCAGAGTCCGACCAACGGTGATAGTTCGCTATCCGGACACCCGTAATCCGAACTCCTCAAGAGCCCCGAACCAGGCTTCAATGACGCACGAGTCCGACGCTGCTGATTGTCTTCGCATTGCGAGACGGGTTCTTCTCCAAATTCCATATACTTGCCGAATAGTGTCCGCTCGATAAATGCTGCGCCCTTGGCTTCTACGCCCAATAATGGCCATCTTCCATGTGTTTGAATGAATGCGAAAAGCCAGGTATTTTTACACTTACCCCCTAGCTGCGCAAATGAGCCACCTATAAAAGGGACGAGGATCTAGATCTGAGTCACACCATCCCCCTCTCATGAAGCTTTCATCGGAGCGCCTCGACAAAAACCCATTCTATCATGGATGGACAATGACGCTGCTCCTCCTTCCGCCCCAAATTTCTCAGCCTGAAATTGGGAGAGATGCTCAGTCCCGCATAGCGAGCTAGTTATACTCCAAACCAAGGGATTTCTTCCCCCGGCCTTCATGGTTCCTGTTCGAGCCGGACTCACCACCTACAAGGGCAGAAAGCAAGCGGAGAGTGTCCCCGATCCCTCTAAAGGAGAGCGGGTATGCTTTGTCTCTTATATAGTAAGAGGACTCGGATTTCCAATTCATCCGTTTCTCCGGGGGCTCTTGGAGTTCTACGGCCTCCAGTTGTACCACCTTACGCCTGCCTCCATTTTGCACATCGCGGGCTTCGTGGCCCTGTGCGAACTGTTCTTCGGCATCGAGGCTCATTTTGCGCTGTGGAAGAGATTATTCTGCCTTGTACCCCGTTCTCATGAGGGGTCAATATATCAAGTGGGCGGAGCCGAACTATGGCGCATCGCCGGGACCGGATATCTATCCGGAACCCGAAGAAGGCGTCCAAGACCGGCCTTCGGAATGGTTTTACATGGAGGACGCCCCGCCGGATCCTGTTCGGATCGGCCTTCCGGAGTTTAGCAACGGTCCTCAAGAAGCGCCTAAGCCGGGCGCCATGAGCCCCTGTGAGGGAAAATGACCGGGACGTCCATTACTTGATGAGCCGAATAAGATTACTGGCTCACGCCGGATTGACCATGATTGGAGTCATGGCAATCTGCGTTATGAGGGGAGTGCAGCCGCTCCAATATAGGGGCCACCCCATGTGGGACTTCAACGAGGAGGACGATGCCACCCGCCATGGCCGCAAATGGCCGGGATCGATCACCGAACTGGTGAAGACCTTGTCCGCCATGTACAAAGGGGAAGAGGAGGATTTTCTCCGCGTCAACCCACTGAGCGGGTTTTCTTCGAATAATCCTCGAAGTTGGGTAAGCAAATATCTTTGTGGCCTGTCCGATCCATGTTCCCGTGGTTAAACATCTCATTTCATGGTTTCTACGCAGAACTGCGCCGGGCCGTGGAGAAGATACACAGCCCGCTTCCACAACCCGAGGATCCGGAACGGTCCTCGATCCGCCTCCAAGAGGACCCGGACATAAAGGTGGATCTGATCGACGGGTGTTCCACCAACTTAGCATCGACAATGCTTTGGTTGCCATTACAGCCGACTACCTCGATTATTTCCGGCCTCCTGTGTAACCGTGATCAAGTCCGGATACCATGACCCACCCGTGCTTTACTTATAATCACCACGTATTTGATGGTGTTTCGCAGGGGTGCCTTCGAGGCAGAGGCCGAGCTCAAGGGCGGCTAGCCAACAAGGGGCGTGACGGCCTCGCAGTTAAAAAGAAGTGCGGTCCGGATCAAAACTCCGCCCGCAATGATATGGCGTGTCACCATATTCCCGTGATTGGTTCTCGGAAGGCGATTAACGCTGGTGCTCTTTTCAGAAAAAGAGCGCCGCCGGACCGAGTTCGAGAGGTTGCCAATTGAACCTCCGCCACCTGTGCTCCAAAGCCGGGTCCAAGCGAGGCGAAAGACGAGGCGTGCGTCGGATGCTCCTCCGACAGAGGATGCCGACAAATTGTCCGCCACCAACTCCGAGGTGGAGAGCGCCATGAATCACAGGCGCCGCCGGACAGTTCTTTGTGACGCATGTTTCTCCCAGGAGGCCTTGAATGCCTTCAATTCGGGAGATGCGCACCTCCGTGCCACTCAAGATGGTCTAGCCAGAGCCACGAAGCAGTATGTAAAAGACATACGTGTGAGGAAATTTGACAGTTATATATGCCAGTAGCCCCCGAGACTTAAAAGAGTTAGAATAACTGATTTAAGGATCATTTGTTATGCAGGATCTTACAGAAAAGAATACCCGACTGTCCCAGGAGCTTGAAGAATGCAAGGCCCAACTTGAGGTCAAGATTAGCCGCCATGAGGGGATCCACAGAGACCCCTCTCGTAATATATGCTTCAAAAGATAAATAGTTTATGAAGTGCGGCGGTGTGTAAATCGACAATAATATTACAGATGGCGCCGGACTAGATCCGGACAAGCAACAGCTCTGCGCCAACTAAAGGCTGGCGAGAGCGTGCTTACCAGGTGCGGCAGGAGAAAAATAGCCTCCAAGATGCCAACACCCAACCGGGTGAGGAACTAAAGGATGTTCGTGCTCAGCTTGTCTCGACTCAGAAGGAGAATCGACGGCTTGCCGCGGCATTTTCAAGAGTGCTTGAACGAACTTTGAAAGAGTTCGGCGAGGAAGGCGACTAACATAAACATGTATGTAGGTTTGCTCACAGTGTCGTCTGAGGAGGAGATGCCCAGTTCTTGGTGATCTTCTTCCCGAATCAGACGTCACCGCACGAACGAGTTCGGTAGGTGATGAAAGGCGTCGGCCAGGCCTTGTGGCCATCTATCTCCTCGCCTCAAGGCATTGGGGAGCTGGCAGAGCGGCTTCAAGGAGCACGGCGGCGCTTCCGACTATGGAAGATATCGGCCTGCCGTCAAGGCGCCAGGAGGCCTGGGCCATGGTAAAGACGCTGCACACGGCCGCACCCAAACCACATGGCCGAGGTCGCACTGTGGGGCCTGATGGGAAGGAGATCCTTGTAAGCTTAGTGTATGGCCAAGTAGAATTGGCCGCCAAGTATTCCCAAAGAAGATTGTAAATTAGATGGCCTATTAGATGGCATTGAGGAGGAATACAATGAGTCGAGTTGACTATGTAATTAAATATGACATGAAAATGTCTTCTAGCCGGATTGTAGATCATTTGTCATAGCGGACCTTTTCGCTCGACCTCGGGACCCAATAGTCCGGACTGTGTCCGAATACCCTCAGCGGTTATATAAGAACCGGGCATGCATGGAGACAAGGCGTAGGGTCATTATTGCTGTATCGCATAAGTGCCCAACTAGTTATGTTATATTACATGGATAGTAAGAAACATCTTCCGTGGAGAATAGTTCCGTTAAGGGTTCCTTTTTTGGGAGGCATGCCGTAAAGTGCATGTCCAAACTGCTAAGAAAGCGTAAAATCTTCTCGGGGCAGATGGATAAATAGTTAAAATCATCTTTCAGTTCATTGACCGAATATTCCCTTAAGAACGCTTAGCTTTCGGCTTCATCCAGCCTGAGGTACACATCCGGTGACCCGGCAAGAATAATCGCAGAGGTGCTCCCTTTACCACCTAGCCGAACAATCGGGAACGAGGGGTAAGCATGTGAGCCAGGCAACCCAGCTTGGCCAAAACTTAAGTCATATCGATGCATATAATGGTGAGTAAAAGGTACATGCGGAAGTTTGACACATGTGTTGGGCATGCAGCCCGTATAAATAAGCTTCTGTTAGAGAAGCCCCCAGGTATAATGAGCGCGGACAGCGTGTCAAGTATGTGCGAACAAAGCGCAAACGAGCCTCTAAAGGCTTCAAGAAGAAGGAGGAGGAAGGAGAGAAATAAAAGACAGCAAAAATAGAAAATGTGGACGGAGGAAGGAGACGAACTTGGAATCCAGCACTTAGGCGTAGAATCTTCGTAGACGGGCTGTGTTCCATGGGTTCGGCTCGAGTCGGTTATCCGATGCGTTTCGCAGACGGTATGCTCCGGGTCGTGACCTGGTCGATGATGAAGGGACCTTCCCATTTGGGCTTGAGTTTGTCCTTTTTCTTGTCCGCAGGCGAGAACTAGTTCGCCAACGTTGTAAGCTTTGGCCCGCATTTCCTGCTTTGATATCTTCGAGCCTGCTGTTGATAAAATGCGGAACGAGCTTTTGCCACGCCGTGCTCCTCCTCCAATGCGCCCAAACTGTCCCGCCAATCGAGCTCGGCTTCTCTTTCTTCATACATGCGCACGCCAGGTGAGTCATGAATTATGTCGCAGGCAAGATCAAGATTCGCACCGCATACACCATAAAAATGGTGTGAATCCGTAGTACGATTCACGTGGTCCGCAGCCCCCGTAGTACGGAGTCGAGCTCCTCAACCCAAAGGCGTGTTAGATTCCTTGAGGGCCCGCACTAGTCCGGGTTTAATGCCGCCATGATTAGACCGTTTGCTCGCTCGACTTGGCCGTTGGTTTGAGGGTGATAAACTGAGGCGTAATTGAGCTTGATGCCCATGTTTTTGCACCATAATTTGACCTCATCGGCCGTGCAGTTGGTGCCGTTATCAGTGATGATACTGTGGAGGACACCGTAACGGTGCACTACCCCTGATATGAAGTCTATCACCGGTCCGGATTCGGCAGTTTTAACAGGCTTGTCCTCTATCCATTTGGTGAATTTATCCACCATGACCAATAGGTATTCTTTGCTTGTGGGTTCCTCCCTTAAGGGGTCCAACCATGTCAAGCCCCTAGACCGCGAACGGCCAGGTGATGGGTATAGTTTTGAGGGCGTGGGTGGCATGTGGCTTTGGTTAGCAAAAAGTCGGCAACCGACACATCGTTGGACTAAATCCTAAGATCTCCGCCTTGACCGCCGCCAATAAAATCCTCAGACGGAAGGCCTTGCCTACAAGGGTTCGGGCTGCAGCTGGTGCCCACCCCCGTCCGGCATGAATTTCAGCCAAGAGGTTTCGCCTTCCTCTTCGGAGATACACCTTTGAAGGACTCCTGTTGTGCTTTTCTTATAGAGCTCTCCCTCATGGACTTTATAGGCTTTGGATCGCCGTACAATGCAGCGAGCGTCATTTTGGTCTTCGGGGAGTTCCTGCCTAGTTAGGTAGGCTGGGAATGGTTCCGTCCACGGGGCGATAACCCCATTATTTCATGGGCGGAGGGTGTTATCTCGGTGGCAGAGCCTCCGATTGTGTCAGAGTGTTCGCTGTCAGGCAGTGCGGTTGGGTCCGGATTGTTATTTCCGGACTCCCCTTCCCATAGTACGGATGGCTTGAACAGCCGCTCCAGAAGATGTTAAGGGACGGCATCGCTTTTGCACCGATGCGTGCTAATACGTCCGCCACCGTTGTTATCCCGGCTATATGATTAAATTCGACCCCTTCAACTGCGGCTGACATTTTTAGGACCGCATTGCAGATGCGCTGCCATTTTCGGATCTTTGTCATCAAAGTCCCTGTTTATTTGAGATATCGCGAGGTTCGAATCCCCGCGCACCTCTAGGCGTTTAATGCCCATGGAGACTGCCATCTGGAGGCCGTGCAGAAGGGCCTCGTATTCGACTGCGTTGTTGGAGTCCGTATACATTATCTGAAGGACGTATTGGACTGTGTCCCCGGTTGGGGACGTCAGGACGACTGTAACATCCCAAAATTCTAAATTTTGGAATGTTATATTAAATAAATAACTATGCTTGATTGGCTGATTGTTGGTTTGATGGATTGAGTGAAACTGAGTGAAATTTGAAATTTTTGAAAGTTGAATGAGAGGGAATGAAATGACTTTCCCAAAACTTTCCCCTTTTGCCTTTTTGGATTCCAATGGATTCAAATTCATACCAACACCAAAGCCTAGAGTGAGGATGACATGACTTCTTCCATTTTTAAATGAATAGGGTTTTGGAAAAGATTTGAAATTCATTTGGGAAGATTTCAAATTCAAAGTTTTATGCAACTCAATGATTTTCATGAGGGAAGATAAAATGACTTCTTCAATTATATGAAATATGAGTTGGAAGTTGAGTAGTATCAAGTTGAAAGTCATTTGAAAGTGCTTTGAAACCCTCTTTCAAAATTTTGACTTTTGAATTTGAATTCAAACTTTGGCATGTGGGAAACATTTCAAAAACTATGCCTGATAAATACTTGAACCAAAGTATGAGAGGAGCAAACATGACACTCCAAAAATATCAAGAAACTATGCCAAAAGTTTTGGAATTCAAATCTGAGTTTTAATAGAATTTGAAAAAATGGATTTTTATAAAGTTTGGATTTTGCCTTTGCTAAAATGTTCAAATGAAAGGGAATATTTCCTGATCATTTTGGTATATATATACCCTATATAAAATATTTATAGATATTGTTTTATTTCTGTTTTTGTTTTATTTAAAAAATAAAATTTAAAAGAAAAAACCCTGTGGGCGCCAGCCAAAGCACCCCTGTGCCCAGCCACCACCTCAAATTTCACACACCTTAACTGAAGCCAGCTAACTGGCCAGCCCAGAGCCAGCCAGCCAGCCACCACCTCCCCTCGCCTGAACCCCAGTGCTTTGGCCGACCGCCCAACCTCCCCTCTCTCCCATCGACCCTGCCCGCCCTGCCTTCCTTCCTCGCCCACGCCACGAGCTCATTGAGATCCACCGGATCCCAAGGATCCGGATCCCCGACAGCCCCGATGCCCGTCCGAACCACCCCCCCGACCCCCTGGCTATACACGCCAGAGGCTCCGCACCCCCGTCCCCCCCCGAGCGACGCCGGCCCCCCTCTCCCTCGCCCTCCCGAGCTCACCGAGCACCGAACCCTCCTCACGCCAAAGTCGCCACGACGCCACCTGGTCCACCCCGACCTCCCTAACACCACCGAACCCTCACCCTGCTCGTCAGGCGTCTCCCGACGACTCAAGCTCGCTGACGCCTTGACGCCTCGGAGCACTCTCGCCACGCCCGCCGCCGAGTCCGTAAGCCCCCGGCATCCCTCCACCGCTCGATCCTAGATCTAGGGTTAGGATTAGAAGCCCCCGAAGGGGTAGGTTTTAGTTAGAAAACCGGACGGCCCGATCGGTTTTATTTTAGTTTAGGTTTTATTTTATTAGGCCGGTTCGTTAGTTTAAACCTAGGGCCCGTTTAGCCTATCTAACGCACAGGGCACAGTTTAGGCCCATTAGGCCTTTTTCTTTTTAATTTGATTTTCTGTTTTAGCAGAATAGTTTCTGTTTTCAAAAATTCATATCTTTTATTCTGTTTATTATTTTAGATGATTCTTTTTGTTGGATTGAAAATTTTATGTAGTTTCTGTAGAATATATATTTAGCTATGTTAAAATAAATAAAATGCTTTAATTTAGTTTTAGTCAGAATAGTAAATCTGCTATAACTTTAGTTAGAAAAATTATTTTTGCATGATTCTTTTGTCACCACTTTATTTTGACAGTGCCAAACCCTAGAAATTAATTTGGGTATTCTAGGATTAATAAATAATTAGTTTTAGACAGAATCCTCTTAATCCTAATTAATTAACTAGTTCCTGTTTTCCTAATTAATTAATTAGTAAATTAATTTTATTTTTAACTTGTGATTAGTTATTCTAGGTTAGTTTCTGTCATTCTAGTAGATGAACTTTTATTTATAATTAATAAAAGTTTTAAATTAATTTTCTTAATAGAAATTGGATTAGGCCTAGAATGAGTTTTATAATAGCTTTTTAATTAATTCTTTTTGCTCCTAGTTGCTTAGTGAATCCTTTTCTGTTAAGTTAACCTAAAACCATGATTAGGTTATATTAAGGAATTTTTGTTATATAAAAACTATTTTTGTTATTGTTTGGAGTAGGGAAAAACTTTGAGTGGCCTTTATTTGAGTTTTTCTTTTGGATTTGAGTTTTGGTTGTTTGTTGTGTTATGTTACTTTCGTTATGTTGTGTTATGTGATCCTATTGCTATGTGCTTATTTTAGTTATTGTTTGCCTCGTAGAATTTCCGGAGTGCTAAGATTGCTACTACGAAACCCTAGTTTTTTCAAGATCGCCAACCGTGCAAGTTCACTTTGACCATGCTTTTTCTTACCTATGTTTTATTGCATTTAGTGGCACCTTGGTAACCACCCCTCAAGAGTGTTATTGAATCCAGAAGTTGAGTAGTATGCATGAGGTAGGAACCCATCACCCCGTTACCAAGCCCGGACGTTATTTCTTTTAATGCTACGCTATAGTAGACGGGTTTGGTATGAGTGCACGGGAGTGGTGTGAGAATGGAGGATTCTACGCCAATGACGACAACTCCATGATGGAATCTGCAAGGACGTGCATCTTCAAGACCTCAAGACTTCAAGACTCGAGACAGATTGCAATACACACTACTGGGTGAAGGACGGTTGACGGGCAGCCCCGAGAAACCCGGTGGTTGGCCGGGATGCATGGAGAAGCGCCATGACATCTCGCGGAAAGCTTCACCCAGACTCAAAGAGACGGAAGAATACTTCATGCCCGGAAGCTTACCTCGTGCAACCGCAAGTCATTATGGGCTCGCTTGGTTGACCTTGGTTGTGACTCTGGCTGGGGACGGTACTAGCAGATGTAGAAGAACGGTAGGATCGGATGGGTACCGACAAAGGGTCGAGGGACTCTTTGGAAGACCATGTTTCGTCATCTTGTTCTCAAACACTCAAGTGCGAGAACGTAAAAGAGGGATCGAATCTTGCGGGTAAAGTGTACAAACCTCTGCAGAGGGTTATAAACCTAATCGATTAGCCGTGTCCCGATTACGGACAATTTGAGCATCCGGACTTGGATCTATCTCGAACTCTCAACACCGGATTGATAACTTAATTGTGGGCAACATATGATGAATTTTGGGCTATGAGACATCGGTTGGCGGAACCATGTCATGATAGAAAACTCCTTAGTGCAGACTTCATTCTATTCTTTTGATGTAGGTAAAATAAAATCAGCTTTTATGCAAACAAAACTCAGAATCTGAGCCATAAAGCCATATTGCATATAGTATAGTTTTATCATCTGCTTTTTCTCATATTGTGATCTTGCGGTACATTCAATGTAATCGACCTACACGGCTGCAACGTATCATGTTGCGAGATATTTCCTCGACGAGTAAGAGTTACGACATGTGGTTACGGTCTACACTCAACCTGCCGATGGCGTTGATGGGACTCCACACCCGGTTGATTGTTTCCGCTGAGTATTATGAGGTATATATCAGTTTTACGTTATTTATACATGTGATTGCACTTTGATATATACATTGATGTATTGTGTGTGCCAAAGATACCGATCCGTGGATGGCACAAGAATACGTAGGCTTGACCGTCTGAGGTCGGGTCGCCATGAGATGGTATCGAGCACATGTTGATCAGAGAACGTGACCCTATAAATCGGAAAGCCCTTGGACATGATATCTCAAAAACTTTATTTTCAAAAAGGCTCTTACTCCTCATCTTTTCTGATTTTATCAAATAGACACTCTCACCTCAAATAGTTAGAATATACACCTTTCCCTTTTGACCACACGGAAGATCAACTGAAGCCGCTCCAAGAAGGACAAGATATCGGATAACTGATGGCCTCTTCAGAGTAAAGAGGATTTCACCATGCATTAGAAGAATTGAAGCTACAACAGTTGAAGACTCTGAAGACTTGAAGTTCCTGAAGAATTATTTGACCTTTAGAGACCAAACCCTGTTATACACCTACGTTAGATGCGATTTATTTGTGAGCTGTCATTTGTTTGATGTTTTCCGACAGCCACAAAGTAAAACTTGTTTCTTCAAAAACTATCGCTTGTATTGTGTGTATCCTCCCCACCCCTCAAGAGTGTTATTGAATCCTCGTAGTTGAGTAGTATGCATGAGGTAGGAACCCATCACCCGTTACCAAGCCCGGACGTTATTTCTTTTAATGCTACGCTATAGTAGACGGGTTTGGTATGAGTGCACGGAGTGGTGTGAGAATGGAGGATTCTACGTCAATGACGACAACTCCATGATGGAATCTGCAAGGACTGCATCTTCAAGACCTCAAGACTTCAAGACTCGAGACAGGATTGCAATACACACTCATCGGGTGAAGGACGGTTGACGGGCAGCCCCGAGAAACCAGTGGTTGGCCGGGATGCATGGAGAAGCGCCATGACATCTCGCGGAAAGCTTCACCCAGACTCAAAGAGACGGAAGAATACTTCATGCCCGGAAGCTTACCGTGCAACCGCAAGTCATTATGGGCTCGCTTGGTTGACCTTGGTTGTGACTCTGGCTGGGACGGTACTAGCGGATGTAGAAGAACGGTAGGATCGGATGGGTACCGGACAAAGTGGTCGAGGGACTCTTTGGAAGACCATGTTTGGTCATCTTGTTCTCAAACACTCAAGTGCGAGAACGTAAAAAGAGGGATCGAATCTTGCGGGTAAAGTGTACAAACCTCCGCAGAGGGTTATAAACCTAATCGATTAGCCGTGTCCCGATTCACGGACAATTTGAGCATCCGGACTTGGATCTATCTCAGAACTCTCAACACCGGATTGATAACTTAATTGTGGGCAACATATGATGAATTTTGGGCTATGAGACATCGGTTGGCGGAACCATGTCATGATAGAAAACTCCTTAGTGCAGACTTCATTCTATTCTTTTGATGTAGGTAAAATAAAATCAGCTTTTATGCAAACAAAACTCAGATACAGAGCCATAAAGCCATATTGCATATAGTATAGTTTTATCATCTGTTTTTCTCATATTGTGATCTTGCCGGTACATTCAATGTAATCGACCTACACGGCTGCAACGTATCATGTTGCAGATATTTCCTCGACGCAGTAAGAGTTACGACAGGTTACGGTCTACACTCAACCCGCCGATGGCGTTGATGGGACTCCACACCCGGTTGATTGTTTCACTGAGTATTATGAGGTATATATCAGTTTTACGTTATTTATACATGTGATTGCACTTTGATATATACATTGATGTACTGTGTGTGCCAGCATACTGATCCAGGGATGGCACAGTAACACAGAGGCTTGACCGTCTGAGGTCGGGTCGCTACCTCTCTCATATCTCATCCCAAAACTTTTGGACCCCATAGATGATGAATGAAGTTGGACTGATATTCTCTGGACCGAAAACCCAGCCGGAGGCAGAGCTATGGATTCAGAACATGGAGAATAACTTCGGGAGCAATTTGGTTTCAAGGAAGAATGAAGTATCGTGACGCTCTTCAAGATTTTGAACGAAGTGCTGCAACATGGTGGCAGATGCATCAAGCTATACAGGATGGAATGGAGCAAAGACTTGGGAAGAATTCAAGAAGACTCTCTTGAGGTCCCGTCTTACCCGGAAGCACCATGATACACCAAGAAATAAACCTTGTGCTCGCAAGATTTATGGAGAAATAGGACACACCTGTGAGGAACACAAGGATGGATGCCCTCATTGTGAGGAGAAACACCCAGTGAGGAATGCCCAACTAGTCAAGTGACTTGTTTCTTGTGTGAAGGAACCACCCACTACCCGACTCAAGGTCACATTTACTCCATGGTGCAACAAACTATTCAGGAGCAGGAAGAAGGAATGAAAGAAGCGCCCCGAGAAGTTATGAAAGAACCTGTGATGAAGGAATGTGTTGAAGACCCCGATGGAGAAGGCCTCAACAGATTTTACTCCAATGCCCCACCATACCAAATCATGTGGGTGGCAGCATTTGTAACAAAGTACCTTTTGGAATTTGGATTTACGAAAATGATTAAGGATGTAATGAAAGTGATGAGATTTTATGGATAAACTTGTGCACTTCTTTTGGTCATAGTACTCTATAAAGCCACAGGATCCATGAAGAAAGAAATGTGTTATTCATGACGGTCCATAGAAGGAAGCTGGACAAAATAAGTTGGAGTTTTGCTTTTGATATGATGTTATGAAGAAACAGAGTACTACTGGATTTAAAGGAGGTGTAACAAGAGAGTTACTCCAAGGATGAGTTAAAGCTGCAGAGTGTTGAAGTGGGCCATAACCCACGTGCCCGTGGATTTGAAAATGGAACGGATGTAACCTTGATAAAGGAATAAATTTGGAAGAATCGGTGATCCAATCAGCATAACGCTTCAGAGGAGGTTACGCAAAACCCGAGAGTGGTGAAGTAACGATAGATGTTTTGTTTGGCTTGCGTAAACCATGGATTTATACTGAACTCAAATCGTCAACAAGAGAAATTCTGCAATGCTTGTGAGTATGCCCAAGTGTTAGAATACGTGATTTGATATTTACATATGTGGTAATGGTTCAAGCACGGATGGATTGGCCCCCATACCGGAGACTTCTATCATGAACTATCATATGTTGATGGAAAATCGTAGAGCCTTGAAAACCTTAGAAGAGTGTCGACGCGATAAGCCATAAAACCATAAAATGGTAGGACGATGGAACCCCATTACAGTGCAACCGCTGCCAAACGTAGGTTATACGGTGAGGTTCAACCTGCACCCGCTTTTCGCAGGAGAAAACCATAAATTGTAGACCACCATGAGTGTTTCGATAATTGTTTAGAATGGACACAGACCCATCAGCTAAGAAGATCCAGTCTGGATTTAACTTCAACTTTGACGAACCGACCCAAGATTCTCGAGGAAAACTCTATACTTCTGGCAGAAGAGCCTTGATGAAGGAGCTATTATAAGATATGTGAAGGGACATACATTTTCAGCCCTCCAGAGGAAGTATCTGAGTTTATTGGAACCATGACCTTGATTTTAAGTGTGGTAGCACCCTGGCCTTTCTGACCAAAACATTTGCTAGAAGATCCCAACCCCTAACCTTTTCTTGCTAGTTTCTTCAATCTCGAGGACTAGATTCATTTTAAGTGTGTAGGTTTGTAACATCCCAAAATTCTAAATTTTGGAATGTTATATTAAATAAATAACTATGCTTGATTGGCTGATTGTTGGTTTGATGGATTGAGTGAAACTGAGTGAAATTTGAAATTTTGAAAGTTGAATGAGAGGGAATGAAATGACTTTCCCAAAACTTTCCCCTTTTGCCTTTTTGGATTCCAATGGATTCAAATTCATACCAACACCAAAGCCTAGAGTGAGGATGACATGACTTCTTCCATTTTTAAATGAATAGGGTTTTGGAAAAGATTTGAAATTCATTTGGGAAGATTTCAAATTCAAAGTTTTATGCAACTCAATGATTTTCATGAGGGAAGATAAAATGACTTCTTCAATTATATGAAATATGAGTTGGAAGTTGAGTAGTATCAAGTTGAAAGTCATTTGAAAGTGCTTTGAAACCCTCTTTCAAAATTTTGACTTTTGAATTTGAATTCAAACTTTGGCATGTGGGAAACATTTCAAAAACTATGCCTGATAAATACTTGAACCAAAGTATGAGAGGAGCAAACATGGCACTCCAAAAATATCAGAAGAAACTATGCCAAAAGTTTTGGAATTCAAATCTGAGTTTTAATAGAATTTGAAAAAAATGGATTTTTATAAAGTTTGGATTTTGCCTTTGCTAAAATGTTCAAATGAAAGGGAATATTTCCCTGATCATTTTGGTATATATATACCCTATATAAAATATTTATAGATATTGTTTTATTTCTGTTTTGTTTTATTTTAAAAATAAAATTTAAAAGAAAACCCTGTATGGCGCCAGCCAGCCACCCAGCCCAGCCAAGCACCCTCACTTCACCACCAACCGAAGCCCAACTGCCAGCCTCAGAGCCACCAGCAGCCTCACCACCCCCTCGCCTGAACTCCCTGTGCTTTGGCCGATCACCAACCTCCCCTCTCTCCCACTGACCCATGGGCCCCGCCTGCCTTCCTTCCCCGCCACGCCACGAGCTCGCCGGAGATCCACCGGATCCCGAAGGATCCGGGATCCCCGACAGCCCCGATGCCCTTCCGAACCACCCCCCGACCCCCTGGCTATAAAAGCCAGAGGCTCCGCACCCCATTCCCCCCCCTAGCGACGCCGGACCCCCTCTCCCTCTCCCTCCCGAGCTCACCGGAGCACCGAACCCCTCCCCGCCGCCAAAGTCGCCGCCGACGCCACCCTGGTCCACCCCGACCTCCCAACACCACCGAACCCTCCCGTGCTCGTGCGCGTCTCAAAGGCGACTTCATGGCAGCTCGCCCGGCCTTGCCTCGGAGCACTCTCGCCGCCGCCGCCGCCGTCGCCGGAGTCCGGTAAGCCCCCCCGGCATCCCCCTCCACCGGTCGATCATAGATCTAGGGTTGGGATTAGAATCCCCCGGAGGGGTAGGTTTTAGTTATAAATCCGGACGGCCCGATCGGTTTTATTTTAGTTTAGGTTTTATTTTATTAGGCCGGTTCGTTAGTTTAAACCTAGGGCCCGTTTAGCCTATCTAACGACAGGCACGCTTTAGGCCCATTAGGCCTTTTTCTTTTTAATTTGATTTTCTGTTTTAGCAGAATAGTTTCTGTTTTCAAAAATTCATATCTTTTATTCTGTTTATTATTTTTAGATGATTTTTTTTTGTTGGATTGCAAATTTTATGTAGTTTCTGTAGAATATATATTTAGCTATGTTAAAAATAATTAAAAATGCTTTAATTTAGTTTTAGTCAGAATAGTAAATCTGCTATAACTTTAGTTAGAAAAATTATTTTTGCATGATTCTTTTTGTCACCACTTTATTTTGACAGTGCCAAACCCTAGAAATTAATTTGGGTGTTCTAGGATTAATAAATAATTAGTTTTAGACAGAATCCTCTTAATCCTAATTAATTAACTAGTTCCTGTTTTCCTAATTAATTAATTAGTAAATTAATTTTATTTTTAACTTGTGATTAGTTATTCTAGGTTAGTTTCTGTCATTCTAGTAGATGAACTTTTATTTATAATTAATAAAAGTTTTAAATTATTTTTCTTAATAGAAATTGGATTAGGCCTAGAATGAGTTTTATAATAGCTTTTTAATTAATTCTTTTTGCTCCTAGTTGCTTAGTGAATCCTTTTTCTGTTAAGTTAACCTAAAACCATGATTAGGTTATATTAAGGAATTTTGTTATATAAAAATCTATTTTTGTTATTGTTTGGAGTAGGGAAAAACTTTGAGTGGCCTTTATTTGAGTTTTTCTTTTGGATTTGAGTTTTGGTTGTTTGTTGTGTTATGTTACTTTCGTTATGTTGTGTTATGTGATCCTATTGCTATGTGCTTATTATAGTTATTGTTTGCCTCGGTAGAATTTCCGAGTGCGAAGATTGCTACTACGAAACCCTAGTTTTTTCAAGATCGCCAACCGTGCAAGTTCACTTTGACCATGCTTTTTCTTACCTATGTTTTATTGCATTTAGTGGCACCTTGGTAACCACCCCTCAAGAGTGTTATTGAATCCTGTAGTTGAGTAGTATGCATGAGGTAGGAACCCATCACCCTGTTACCAAGCCCGGACGTTATTTCTTTTAATGCTACGCTATAGTAGACGGGGTTTGGTATGAGTGCACGGAGTGGTGTGAGAATGGAGGATTCTACGTCAATGACGACAACTCCATGATGGAATCTGCAAGGACTGCATCTTCAAGACCTCAAGACTTCAAGACTCGAGACAGGATTGCAATACACACTCTTGGGTGAAGGATTGCTGACGGCAGCCCCGAGAAACCAAAGGTTGGCCGGATGCATGGAGAAGCGCCATGACATCTCATGGAAAGCTTCACCCAGACTCAAAGAGACGGAAGAATACTTCATGCCCGGAAGCTTACCTGTGCAACCGCAAGTCATTATGGGCTCACGGCTTGGTTGACCTTGGTTGTGACTGGCCGGGACGGTACTAGCAGATGTAGAAGAACGGTAGGATCGGATGGGTACCGGACAAAGGGTCGAGGGACTCTTTGGAAGACCATGTTTCGTCATCTTGTTCTCAAACACTCTGAAGTGCGAGAACGTAAAAGAGGGATCGAATCTTGCGGGTAAAGTGTACAAACCTCTGCAGAGGGTTATAAACCTAATCGATTAGCCGTGTCCCCGATTACGGACAATTTGAGCATCCGGACTTGGATCTATCTCGTAACTCTCAACACCGGATTGATAACTTAATTGTGGGCAACATATGATGAATTTTGGGCTATGAGACATCGGTTGGCGGAACCATGTCATGATAGAAAACTCCTTAGTGCAGACTTCATTCTATTCTTTTGATGTAGGTAAAATAAAATCAGCTTTTATGCAAACAAAACTCAGAATCTGAGCCATAAAGCCATATTGCATATAGTATAGTTTTATCATCTGTTTTTCTCATATTGTGATCTTGCGGTACATTCAATGTATCGACCTACACGGCTGCAACGTATCATGTTGCGTATATTTCCTCGACGAGTAAGAGTTACGATGAGGTTACGGTCTACACTCAACCTGCCGATGGCGTTGATGGGACTCCACACCCGGTTGATTGTTTCCGCTGAGTATTATGAGGTATATATCAGTTTTACGTTATTTATACATGTGATTGCACTTTGATATATACATTGATGTACTGTGTGCAAGATACTGATCCGAGGATGGCACAAGAATACGCAGGCTTGACCGTCCGAGGTCGGGTCGCTATAACGACGCCAATTTCAGTGCCGCCAACATTTTGGAGCCACAAAGTGCATGATCCAGTTGAGTATGCGCCGTACTCTTTAGGGAGTTCGCGGTCCATTCGCCACGAAGTCGGCCAAAACCTGCGACTTAATAGCTCGTCGTGACTTATAGGTTATGTCGAATGGAAGGAGCTCTATGGCCCATTTAGCAATCCGGCCCGTCGCGTCGCGGTTGTTTATAATTCCTCTGAAGGTTGTGCTGCTTCGCTCAATGCGGTTCCAGTCTATTTCCATTTTTCGGAGGGTTTCCTCGTAGATGAGGTTTAGTCCGGTGCCGCCATCCATGAGTACCTTAGTAAGGCGAAAGCCGTCCACTATTGGACTGAGAACCAATGCGGCTGGTGCTCGGGCTGTTCGAATTTGGGTTCGCTACTCGCATTGAAGGTAATAGCCGTGTCACCCATGGATTTATTGTTGCTACTTGGTAGACTTCGCAAGGTTATGGAGTGTTCGTTTCGCATATTATTTGATGCGAAGGTCTCAAGACTATTAACACTGCATCTTGGTGTTCTTTGGGCTGGGATTCTCGAGGCTAGATGCTCTTCGCCACTTTTGGCCACCTGCCGTAGTATCCAACATGCTCGAAGGCTATGAGTTGGAGTGGCGCCCTCTGTGCTATGAATTTTGCAGGGTCCGTTTAGCCAACCCTCCAGTACGGTTCTGTACCCTTTAGGGGTTCTTTTGTTTTTTGATGCTTAATCCAGGTGCTTGGTGATGATGCACCCTTTTATTTCGGACTAGGGATGTATTTGGGGCCGGATTATCCCAAAATTTACTTTCGGTTTTCCAAGCACTCTCCATCGCACAGTACTTTTGTACTATGGTCGCCAAGTCAGCAAAGCGTGTAATTTCACGACGACTTATGGCGTGTAGGATTCCCTTGTCCATGCAATTATTGCAGAAAATGAGATTATGTCCTCCTCTCGGCAGTCCTTTATCCTGTCCATAACCAGGAGGAATCTGGCCCAGTAATGATGTACTGTTTCAGCGGGCTCTTGCTGAATTCGGGATAGATCGCTAATGTTTGGGTGGGCGGGTGGCACTAGATCCGGAACCCCGTCAAAATTAAGACTCAGGGGCCGAGAAGTTTCCGAACTTGGAAGTTTGGATTTTTGAATACTATCCAATGAATCTAACCCGTCACCGACTTTAAGTTCGTGGTTTGATCGACATCCGCCCCTCTCAAGGGAGTCCAGATGGAGGGATCGAATCCGGACGTAGCTAGTCCTTACGATAGAAGAAGAATCGCCGTATTGCTCCTCTATCACAACAACATGATGGGTAGCCTCGGAGAGTTGATCTCTCAGATCGGTTTTAGGCCCGATCTGGTCATAGTCCTGTGGCGACTCCTGTATGCGGCGATGCAATCCAAGAGCTCGTTTACGGAGGAGAGCTCGATCGGATCTAACTGTTCGGCAAGTTCTGAATTAACGTGAAGATTGGTTTCGATGACTCGAGAAGTCATCGCCGGCACGGTGGACGAACTGGCGGTCATAAGAAAACCACCCAGCCGAAGAGTCTGACCAGTGGCCAAGGCTCCTTTGGCGATAGTATCGTCTTTAAAGACGGGATGAGGCATCCTTCCTGACGGCAACGACACAGAGGAACTCTCAATGAAAGCACCAATGTCGGTGTCAAAACCGGAGGATCTTGGGTAGGGGGTCCCGAACTGCGCCTAGGCGGATAGTAACAGGAGACAAGGGACACGATGCTTTTACCCAGGTTCGGGGCCTCTCGATGGAGGTAATACCCTACTCCTACTTGATTAATATTGATGATATGGGTAGTACAAGAGTAGATCTACCACGAGATCGGAGAGGCTAAACCCTAGAAGCTAGCCTATGGTATGATTGTTGTTCGTCCTATGGACTAAAACCCTACGGTTTATATAGACACTGGATAGGGTTAGGGTTACATAGAGTCGGTTACAATGGTAGGAGATCTACATATCCGTATCGCCAAGCTTGCCTTCCACGCCAAGGAAAGTCCATCCCACACGGACGAAGTCTTCAATCTTGTATCTTCATAGTCCGTGAGTCCCACCAACGGTGATAGTTCGCTATCCGGACACCCCTAATCCGGGACTCCCTCAATCGCCCCTCGGGATATCAAGAATAACAAAGTCCGTTAAAATAGTAACGTCAGAACCACAATAGGCACATCCTCACAAATACCGGCTGTATAGCAGTTGATTTATCAGCCATTTGCAAAGATATTTCAGAGGGTGTCAACTTATTCAAATCAAGTCTACGATATAAAGAGAGAGGCATAACACTAACACCGCTCCAAGATCACATAAAGCAGTTTTAACATAATTTCTTTTAATGGAGCATGGTATATTGGGTACTCTGGATCTCCAAGTTTCTTTGGTATTCCACCCTTAAAAGTATAATTAGCAAGCATGGTGGAAATTTCAGCTTCCTAGGTATCTTTCTCTTATTGGTAATGATATCCTTCATATACTTAGCATAAGGATTTGTTTTGAGCACATCAGTTAATCGCATACGCATAAAAGATAGGTCTAATCATTTCAGCAAAGCGCTCAAAATCCTCATCATCCTTTTTCTTGGATGGTTTGGGAGGAAAAGGTATGGGTTTCTGAACCCATGGTTCCCTTTCTTTACCATGTTTCCTAGGAACAAAGTCTCTCTTATCATAACATTGATTCTTCGATTGTGGGTTATCAAGATCAACAAAGCAGTTCAACTTCTACATCATTATCATTACTAGGTTGAGCATCATCATGAACAACATCATTAACATTTTTGCTAGGTTCATGTTCGATACTGCAGTTGTGTTTCAAAGATCGACATAGATATATCATTTGGATTCTCGTATCGGTTCAAAGCAATAGGTTCACTAGAAGTTTGCAAAGTCCTATCATTTTTCTTTTTCTTCCTTTTAGAAGAACTAGGCACATCAGTATTATTTCTCTGAGAATCTTGCTCAATTCTCTTAGGTTGGCCTTCGGGATATAAAGGTTCCTGAGTCATTCTACCAGTTCTAGTAGCCACTCTAACAACATAATCATTTTTCTTACTATTCATTTCATTGAGCAAATCATTTTGAGCCTTAAGTACTTGTTCTACTTGAGTGGTAAACATAGAAGCATGTTTGCTAATGAGTTTATGTTCACATCTAACATTAGCCATATAATCACCCAAGTGTTTAATCATATAGGTATTTTGTTTTAATTGTCTACCAAAATAAGCATTAAAATTTTCTTGTTTGATAATAAAATTATCAAACTCATCCAAGCATTGTCTAGCAGACTTATAGTGAGGAATATCACCTTCATCAAATCAATAGAGAGAATTTACTTTTACTACCTGTGTCGGGTTATCAAGACCATGCGTTTCTTCAATAGGTAATGGATTAAAATCATATGTTTCTTCAACAGGCGGTAAATTAAGACCATGTATTTCTTCAATAGGAGGTAAATTCTTAACATCTTCGGCTTTAATACCTTTTTCTTTCATAGATTTCTTTGCCTCTTGCATATCCTCAGATCGAGAAATAGAACACCCCTCTTTTCAGAGTTGGTTTAGGAATAGGCTCGTGAATTGGCTCAGAGCTGGCTCAAGAAGTGTCCAATTATTTTCATTTGTCAACATATTATTCAATAGAATTTCAGCTTCATCCGTGTTCTTTCCTGAAAATGTAACCATCACAACTATCCAGGTAATCTCTGGAAGCATCGGTTAGTCCATTATAAAAGATATCAAGTATTTTATTTTTCTTAAGAGGATGATCAGGCAAAGCATTACGTAACTTGAGAAGCTTCCCCCAAGATTGTGGGAGACTCTCTTCTTCAATTTGCACAAAGTTGTATATTTCCTTTAAAGCAGCTTGTTTCTTATGAGCAGGGAAATATTTAGCAGAGAAGTAATAAATCATATTCTGGGGACTACGCACACAACCAGGATCTAGAGAATTAAACTATATCTTAGCATCACCCTTTAATGAGAACGGCAATATTTTAAGGATATAAAAGTAGCGAGATCTCTCATCATTAGTGAACAGGGTGGCTATATCATTTAATTTAGTAAGATGTGCCACAACAGTTTCAGATTCGTAGCCATGAAAAGGATCGGATTCAACCAAAGTAATTATAACAGGATCAACAGAGAATTCATAATCCTTATCGGGAACACAAATAGGTGAAGTAGCAAAAGCAGGGCCATGTTTCATTCTATCTCTAAGAGATTCTTTACTCCATTTAACTAATAGCTTCTTAAGTTCGTTTCTATCTTTGCAGGAAAAAATAGCTGCAGAAGCTTCCATATCAAAAACATAACCCTCAGGAATAACAGGCATATCTTCATCATCAATTTCATCAACATAATCAGTTTCAATAATTTCTTTCTCTCTAGCCCTAGCAATTTGTTCATCAAGAAATTCACTGAGGGGAACAGTAGTATCAAGCATAGAAGTAGTTTCATCATAAGTATCATGCATAGCGTATGGCATCATCAATAACATGCGACATATCGTAACTAATAGCGTAAGCAGGTTTAGGTGTCGCAAGCTTACTCATAATGTAAGGTGAATCAAGTGCGAGCTAGATGGCGGTTCCTTACCTCCCCTCGTAGTTGAGGGATAAATTTGTGTCTTAGCGTCTTTCAAATTCTTCATAGTGTCTAGCAGATATAAATCCCAAGTGACTCAAAGAATAGAGCTATGCTCACGCAAGAACGCCTTTAAATTAGTCTTGATAACCCACAAGTGTAGGGATCGCAACAACTTTCGAGGGTAGAGTATTCAACCCAAATTTATTGATTCAACACAAGGGGAGCCAAAGAATATTCTAAAGTATTAGCAATTGAGTTGTCAATTCAGCCACACCTGGATAACTTAATATTTGCAACAAGGTATTTAGTAGCAAAGTAGTATGATAGTATTGGTAACGGTAACAAAAGAGTAATGAAAGCAAAAGTAATATTTTTGATGTTTTGTAATGATTGTAATAGTAACAACGGGAAGTAAATAAGCGTAAACCAGTATATGGAAAGCTCGTAGGCATTGGATCGGTGATGGATAATTATGCCGGATGCGGTTCATCATGTAACAGTCATAACATAGGGTGACATAGAACTAGCTCCAATTCATCAATGTAATGTAGGCATGTATTCCGAATATAATCATACATGCTTATGGAAAAGAAATTACATGACATCTTTTGTCCTACCCTCCCGTGGCAGCGGGGTCCTAATGGAAACTAAGGGATATTAAGGCCTCCTTTTAATAGAGTACCAGACCAAAGCATTAACACATAGTGAATACATGAACTCCTCAAACTACGGTCATCACCGGAGTGGTCCCGATTATTGTCACTTGGGGTTGCTGGATCATAACACATAGTAGGTGACTATAGACTTGCAAGATAGGATCAAGAACACACATATATTCATAAAAACATAATAGGTTCAGATCTGAAATCATGGCACTCGGGCCCTAGTGACAAGCATTAAGCATAGCAAAGTCATAGCAACATCAATCTCAGAACATAGTGGATACTAGGATTCAAACCGTAACAAAACTAATTCGATCACATGATAGATCTCATCCAACCCATCACCGTCCAGCAAGCCTACGACGGAATTACTCACGCACGGCGGCGAGCATCATGAAATTGGTGATGGAGGATGGTTGATGATGACGACGGCGATGAATCCCCCTCTCCGGAGCCCCGAGCGGACTCCAGATCAGCCCTCCCGAGAGGTTTTAGGGCTTGGCGGCGGCTCCGTATCGTAAAACGTGATGATTTCTTCTCCTTGGTTTTTTTCTCTCCTAAAGCAAATATATAGAGTTGGAGTTGGCGTCGGAGGAGCTCCAGGGGGCCCACTAGGTAGGGGGCGCCCCCCACCCTTGTGGACAGGGTGTGGGCCCCCTGGTCTTCATCTTTGGCAAGGATTTTTTATTATTTTTGACTAGATGTTCCGTGGAGTTTCAGGTCATTCCGAGAACTTTTGTTTTCTGCACATAAAACAACATCATGGCAATTCTGCTGAAAACAGCGTCAGCCCGGGTTAGTTCCATTCAAATCATACATGGTAGAGTCCAAAACAAGGGCAAAAGTGTTTGCAAAAGTAGATATGACGGATACGTATCACACCCTTCCCCTGGCGCAGCCCTCTCCTCCTCCAACTCTTCCTTCTCCTCAATAGATCTTGGCGAAGCCCTGCAGGAATACCACAAGCTCCACCACCACGCCGTCGTGCTGTCGGAGTCCTCCCTCAACTTCTCCTCTCCCCTTGCTGGATCAAGAAGGAGGATACGTCCCCGGGCTGTACGTGTGTTGAACGCGGAGGCGCCATTCGTTCGGCGCTAGACCGGATCTTCCGCGATTTGAATAGCCGCGAGTACGACTCCATCAACCGCGTTCTTGTAATGCTTCCGTTTAATGATCTTCAAGGGTATGAAGATGCACTCCCTCTCTCTCATTGCTAGCATCTCCTAGATTGATCTTGGTGACACGTAGGAAAATTTTGAATTATTGCTACGTTACCCACAGTGGCATCATGAGCTAGGTGTATGCGTAGATTCTATGCACGAGTAGAACACAAATTAGTTGTGGGCGATGATTTGTTCAATTTGCTTGCCGTTACTAGTCTTATCTTGATTCGGCAGCATTGTGGGATGAAGCGGCCTGGACCGACCTTACATGTACACTTACGTGAGAGAGGTTCCACCGACTGACATGCACTTGATGCATAAGGTGGCTAGCGGGTGTCTGTCTCTCCCACTTTAGTCGGATCGGATTTGATGAAGAGGGTCCTTATGAAGGGTAAATAGAAATTGGTATATCACCATTGTGGCTTTTGCGTAGGTAAGAAACGTTCTTGCTAGAAACCCATAGCAGCCACGTAAAACATGCAACAACAAGAGTACGTCTAACTTGTTTTTGCAGGGTATGCTATGTGATGTGATATGGCCAAAAGGATGTGATGAATTATATATATGTGATGTATGAGATTGATCATGTTCTTGTAATAGGAATCACGACTTGCATGTCGATGAGTATGACAACCGGCAGGAGCCATAGGAGTTGTCTTAATTTATTGTATGACCTGCGTGTCAATGTAAAACGCCATGTAATTACTTTACTTTATTGCTAACCGTTAGCCATAGTAGTAGAATTAATAGTTGGCGAGACAACTTCGTGAAGACACGATGATGGAGATCATGATGATGGAGATCATTGTGTCATGCCGGTGACGAAGGTGATCATGCCGCGCCTCGAAGATGGAGATCAAAGGCGCAAGATGATATTGGCCATATCATGTCACTTTATGATTTGCATGTGATGTTTATCATGTTTGCATCTTATTTGCTTAGAACGACGGTAGCATAAATAAGATGATCCCTCACTCAAATTTCAAGAGATGTGTTCCCCCTAACTGTGCAATCGCTATGCGAAGGTTCGTTGTTTCGAAGCACCATGTGATGATCGGGTGTGATAGATTCTAACGTTCGCATACAACGGGTGTAAGCCAGATTAACACATGCGAAACACTTAGGTTGACTTGACGAGCCTAGCATGTACAGACATGGCCTCGGAACACAAGAGACCGAAAGGTCGAACATGAGTCGTATAGTAGATACGATCAACATGAAGATGTTAACCGATGATGACTAGTCCGTCTTACGTGATGACCGGACACGGCCTAGTTGACTCAGATCATGTATCACTTTGATGACTAGAGGGATGTCTATCTAAGTGGGAGTTCATTAAATAATTAGATGAACTTAATTATCATGAACATAGTCAAAAGGTCTTTGCAAATTATGTCGTAGCTTACGCTTTAGTTCTACTGTTTAAGATATGTTCCTAGAGAAAATTTAGTTGAAAGTTGATAGTAGAAATTATGCGGATCGGGTCCGGCTAACTGAGGATTATCCTCATTGCTGCGCAGAAGGCTTATGTCCTTAATGCACCGCTCGGTGTGCTGAACCTCGAGCGCCGTCTGTAGATGTTGCGAAACATCTGACATACACGTTTTGATGACTACGTGATAGTTCAGTGCTTAATGCTAACAGTTTAGAATTGTGGCACCAAAGACGGTTTTGAAACGTCGTAGAACATATGAGATGTTCCAAAGACTGAAATTGGGATTTCAGACTAGTGCCCACGTGAAGAGGTATGAGACCTCTGACAAGTTTCTTAAGCCTGCAAACTAAGGGAGAAAAGCTCAATCATTGAGCATGTGCTCAGATTGTCTGAGTACTACAATCGCTTGAATCGAGTGGGAGTTAATCTTCCAGATGAAATAGTGATGGTTCTCCATAGTCACTGCCACCAAGCTATTACAGCTTCGTGATGAACTATAACATATCAGGGATAGACATGATGATCCTTGAGCAACTCGCGATGTTTGACACCGCGAAAGTAGTAATCAAGTAGGAGCATCAATTGTTGATGGTTAGTAAAACCACTAGTTTCAAGAAGAGCAAGGGAAAGAGGGGATACTTCATGAAACGGCAAATCAGTTGCTGCTCTAGTGAAGAAACCCAAGGTTGAACCCAAACCCGAGACTAAGTGCTTCTGTAATGAGTGGAACGGTCTCTGAATCATATCTAACCTAGATACTTGGTAGATGAGAAGGCTGGCAAGGTCGACAGAAGTATTTTGAATATACGTTATATTATTGTGTACTTTACTAGTACTTCTAGTAGCACAAGGAAAATAAATACCGGTTCGGTTGCTAAGTGTTAGTAACTCGAAATAAAAAGCTATGGAGACTAGCTAAAGGTGAGATGACGATATGTGTTGGAAGTGTTTCCAAGGTTGATGTGATCAAACATCGCACGCTCCCTCTACCATCGGGATTGGTGTTAAACCTAAATAATTGTTATTTGGTGTTTGCGTTGAGCATAGACATGATTGGATTATGTTTATCACAATACAGTTATTCATTTAAGGAGAATAATGGTTACTCTGTTTATTTGAATAATACCTTCAATGGTCTTGCACCTAAAATGAATGGTTTATTGAATCTCGATCGTAGTGATACACATATTCATGCCAAAAGATATAAGATAGTAATGATAGTACCACCTACTTGTGGCAATCGCCATTTGAGTCATATTGGTATAAACGCATGAAGAAGCTCCATGTTGATGGATCTTTGGACTCACTCGTTTTTGAAAAGATTGAGACATGCAAACCATGTCTATTGGTAGATATGCATGAAGAAACTCCATATAGATGGATCGTTTGGACTCACTTGATTTTGAATCACTTGAGACATGCAAATCATACCACATGGGCAAGATGACTAAAAGGCCTCATTTTTAGTAAGACGGAACAAGAAAGCAACTTGTTGGAAGTAATACATTTTGATGTGTGCAGTCGAATGAGTGCTGAGGCACGCAGTGGATACCGTTATGTTCTTACTTCACAGATGATTTGAGTAGATGCTAAGTATATTTACTTGATGAAACACAAGTCTGAATTATTGAAAGGTTCAAGTAATTTCAGAGTGAAGTTGAAGATCGTCGTGACAAGAGGATAAACATGTCTATGATATGATCATAGAGATGAATATCTGAGTTACGAGTTTGGCACACAATTAAGACATTGTGGAAATTGTTTCACTACTAATACCGCCTGGAACACCATAGTGTGATGGTGTGTCCGAACATCATAACTGCACCCTATTGGATATGGTGCATACCATGATGTCTCTTATCGAATTACCACCATCATTTATGGGCTAGGCATTAGAGACAACCGCATTCACTTTAAATAGGGCACCACACAATTCCATTGAGACGACACCGTATGAACTATGGTTTAGAAAAAACCTAAGCTGTTGTTTTTAAAAGTTTGGGGCTGCGACGCTTATGTGAAATTTTTTCAGGCTGATAAGCTCAAACCCAAAGCGGATAAATGCATCTTCATAGAATACCCAAAACAGTTGGGTATACCTCCTATTTCAGATCCGGAAGCAAAAGTGATTGTTTCTAGAAACGGGTGCTTTCTCGAGGAAAAATTTCTCTCGAAGGAATTGAGTGGGAGGATGGTGGAGACTTGATGAGGTTATTGAACTGTCACTTCAACTAGTGTGTAGCAGGGCACAGGAAGTTATTCCTGTGGCACCTACACCAATTGAAGTGGAAGCTTATGATAGTGATCATGAAACTTCGGATCAAGTCACTACCAAACCTCGTAGGTCAACAAGGATGCGTACTACTTCAGAGTGGTACATAATCCTGTCTTGGAAATCATGTTGCTAGACAACAATGAACCTACGAGCTATGGAGAAGCGATGGTGGGCCCGGATTCGGTTTAATGGCTCGAGGACATAAAATCCGAGAGAGGATCCATGTATAAAAGCAAAGTATAGACTTTGGAAGAACTACTTGATGGTCGTAAGGCTGTTGGGTGCAGATGGATTTTAAAAGGAAGATGCATAATGATGGTAAATGTCACCATTAAGAAAGCTCGACTTGTCGTTAAGATGTTTTCCGACAAGTTCAAGGAGTTGACTATGATGAGACTTTCTCACTCGTAGCGATGCTAAGAGTCTGTTGGAATTATATTAGCGATTCGCATTATTTATGAAATCTTGCGTATGGGATGTCAAAACATTGTTTCCTCGACGATTTTCTTGAGGAAAGGTTGTATGTGATACAACCGTAAGGTTTTGTCAATCCCGAAGATGCTAATAAGTATGCAAAGCTCCAAAGCAATCCTTCTAAGGACCGGAGTAAGCATCTCGGAGTTGGAATGTACGCTTTGATGAGATGATCAAAGATTTTGGGTTTATACAAAGTTTATGAGAAACTTGTAATTCCAAAGAAGTGAGTGGGAGCACTATAGAATTTTTGATGAGTATATGTTGTTAACATATTGTTGATCAGAAATGATGTAGAATTTCTGGAAAGCATACAAGGTTATTTGAAAAGTGTTTTTCAATAGAAAACCTGGATTAAGCTACTTGAACATTGAGCATAAAGATCTATAAGGATAGATAAAAAACGCTTAATAGTACTTTCAAATGAATACATACCATGACAAGATTTTGAAGGAGTTCAAAACAGATCAACAAAGAAGGAGTTCTTGGCTGTGTTACAAGGTGTGAGTATTGAGTAAGAATTAAGACCTGACCACGGTAGAAGAGAGAGAAAGGACGAAGGTCGTCCCCTATGCTTTAGACGTAGGCTCTACAATATGCCATGCTGTGTACCGAACCAGAAGTGTGCCTTGCCATGAGTGAGTCAAGGGGTACAAGAGTGATCCAGGAATAGATCACATGACAGCGGTCGAACTTATCCTTAGTAACTAGTGGACTAAGGAATTTTCTCGATTATGGAGGTGGTAAAAGAGTTCGTCAGAAAGGGTTACGCCGATGCAAACTTTGACACTAATCCGGATGACTCGAGTAGTAAACCGGATTCGTATAGTAGAACAGTTATTTGGAATAGCTCCAAGTAGCGCTGTGGTAGCCGTGCATCTACAAGATGACATAGAGATTTGTAAAGCACAGACGGATCTAAAAGGTTCGGACCCGTTGACTAATAACCTCTCTCACAAGCGAGATATGAACAAACCCCATGGGTGTTGGATTCATTACAATCACATAGTGATGTGAACTAGATTATTGAATCTAGTGCAAGTGGGAGACTATTGGAAATATGCCCTAGAGGCAATAATAAAATGGTCATTATTGTATTTCCTTGTTCATGATAATTGTCTATTGTTCATGCTATAATTGTATTAACTGGAAACCGTAATACATGTGTGAATACATAGACCACAACATGTCCCTAGTAAGCCTCTAGTTTACTAGCTCATTGATCAATAGATGGTTATGGTTTCCTGACCATGGACATTGGATGTCATTGATAACGGGATCACATCATTAGGAGAATGATGTGATGGACAAGACCCAATCCTAAGCATAGCACAAGATCGTGTAGTTCGTTTGCTAAGAGCTTTTCTAATGTGAAATATCATTTCCTTAGACCATGATATTGTGCAACTCCCGGATACCGTAGGAATGCTTTGGGTGTACCAAACGTCACAACGTAACTGGGTGACTATAAAGGTGCACTACAGGTAGCTCCGAAAGTATCAGTTGAGTTGGCACGAACCGAGACTTGGATTTGTCACTCCGTATGACGGAGAGGTATCTCTGGGCCCACTCGGTAATGCATCATCATAATGAGCTCAGTGTGACTAATGAGTTAGCCACGGGATCATGCGTTACGGAACGAGTAAAGAGACTTGCCGGTAACGAGATGGAACATGTGGGAGCCAATATGGGTATCCAGATCCCGCTATTGGTTATTGGCCGGAGAGGTGTCTCGGTCATGTCTGCATGGTTCCCGAACCCGTAGGGTCTACACACTTAAGGTTCGGTGACGCTAGAGTTGTTATGGGAAATAGTATGTGGTTACCGAAGGTTGTTTGGAGTCCCGGATGAGATCCCGGACGTGACGAGGAACTCCGGAGTGGTCCGGAGGTGAAGACCGATATATTGGACGAAGGGTATTGGAGTCCAAAATTGTTCTGGGAGTACCGGGTGACGACTAGCGTGACCGAAAGGTGTTTCGGAGGCCCTGGCAAGCGCTGGGGGGCCTTATGGGCCAAGGGGAGGGGGAACACCAGCCCACTAAGGGGCTGTGCGCCCCTCCCACCCCCTCCCACGTAACCTGGAGAGGTGGGGGCGCCTCCCCTAGGGCATCCGTCCCTCCCGGCTTGGGGGGCAAGTTTCCTAGGGGTGGGGGCGCCCAAACCCATCTAGGGTTTCCCCTGTGGCCGCCGCCCCTCCCCTAGGGAATCCTAGGGCGCCTCCTCCACCCCCTTCCCCCTATATATAGTGAGGGAGAGAGAGGGCAGCTGCACCCTTCCCCTGGCGCAGCCCTCTCCTCCTCCAACTCTTCCTTCTCCTCCGTAGAGCTTTGCGAAGCCCTGCAGGAATACCACAAGCTCCACCACCACGCCGTCGTGCTGTCGGAGTCCTCCCTCAACTTCTCCTCTCCCCTTGCTGGATCAAGAAGGAGGAGACATCCCCGGGCTGTACGTGTGTTGAACGCGGAGGCGCCCGTCTGCTCGGGCGCTAGATCGGATCTTCCGCGATTTGAATCGCCGCGAGTACGACTCCATCAACCGCGTTCTTGTAACGCTTCCGCTTAGCGATCTTCAAGTTTATGAAGATGCACTCCCTCTCTCTCGTTGCTAGCATCTCCTAGATTGATCTTGGTGACATGTAGGAAAATTTTGAATTATTGCTACGTTACCCAACACTTGTACATACGACCTTCAACATGACTTGGATAGTAGAGCAGGACATGCAAGATCGATCTACGGACCGTGAGGACATGCCTCGACATGCGATGATGACTACCTATTCGGAGGTGACAAACCTAGCCACGCCCAGGCCGAAAACCGCAAATGGACTCCATCGGAGGTACGCCGTAGTGTGGCCCAACATAGAGGCGCCACACACCCTCTTTGCTTCACAGACGAAGTAATGGAGCATGAATGCCCAAACGGGTTCAAACCCATGAATATCGAATCATACGATGGAACAACGGATCCCGCGGTATGGATCGAGGACTTCTCCTCCATATCCACATGGCCCGTGGAGTTGACCTTCATGCCATCAAATACCTACCACTAAAAATCAAAGGACCAGCTCGGTACTGGTTAAATAGTCTACCGGAAAATTCTATTGGCAGCTGGGAAGATTTGGAAGACACCTTTCGCAACAACTTCCAAGGAACATATGTCCGGCCACGGGACGCTGATGACTTAAGTCACATTGTCCAGCAGCCCGGAGAGTCAGCCAGGAAGCTTTGGACTAGGTTCTTAGTTAAAAAGAACCAAATCGTCAACTGTCCGGTCGCGGAAGCCCTTGCCGCCATCAAACACAGCGTCCGGGATGAATGGTTTCCACGCCACCTCGGTCAAGAAGGACCTAGATCCATGACAGCTCTTACGCTCTAATGACCCGCTTTTGCGCGGGATAAGACAGCTGGCTCGCTCATAGAAGCAACACCACTAGCGACTCGGGCACTTCCGAAATCCGAGACGGCAATGGCAAGCCATGACGAAGCAAACACAAAAGTCGCAATGATAATGAAAGATCACACGACACAGCGGTCAACGCCGGATTCAGCAATCCATAACCCGGTCAATAGAAAAATCCATTCAAGGCGAACCGAGACGGACCATCCAACCTAGACAGGATACTGGACCGACCCTGCCAGATTCACGGCCACCCCGATAAACCAGCTAATCATACCAACAGAAGCTGTTGGGTCTTCAAGAAGGCCGGCAAGCTCAATGCCGAACACAAGGGGAGGAGGCCGCCAGGCGATAGGGACGACGGAGAGGCTCAACAACCAAATACCGAGGGTCAGAAGCAATTTCCCCCCGAGGCTCGATCAACCCCGGAGCGGAAATAGCAGTTCGGCTTCCGCCGCCCACCTCATATACCCGCAAAATTTGTACCGCGGATACATCACTACGCACTTAAGATACCATGGGCATTAGCGGAAGCACAATACGGACAAGCCTGCAAGCATTCCCGTAACATTTTTTATCTACTTTCCTTTTTTCTTTCTTCATTATCTCTTAAAAATAGGTGACGCAAAGGACAAACATCTAAACCGACTCCATTGTACTTCGGATCCGTACACTCACCTAAGAGGCTACTTCCGTCAAGGATTCCTCTCGCCGAGGACATGCGCATAGACATGCGACAGGAGGTCCAAAATAAACTTTTTGTAGACCGCACTCTTTATTTCGAGCCTGTAATATGCCTTTTTCCTCCGCCTTCGACCCCATGCATGTCAAATAGCCGGGGTTGAGGTCTTTTTATATATAAAATAATCATTGGCATACCGCTCAGGTCCCAGTAAGCATTATCTGAATTAATCATTCGTGTCTTTTCGAAAATGAATATGGCTCCTATGGTTGTTTCACAGATATACCTTGGCATAACCTGCCAGGGGCTCGGTATGGGAACAAATGAGTTGCCAACAAATTTCGAACAGCTTTACAACGTACTTCAGCGTCGCGAGTTTGGCCTTATATGCATCAGCTCCGAATCATGTCATGGGTCAATGGTTGGGTTGCTTGGCTCATGTGCTTTCTACCTTACGTTCCGCTCTATCGGCTATGGTAGTAAAGGGAGAACTACTGCGATTGTGCTTCCGGTTCATCTGGTCAAGCACCTCAGTAGAGAAAGCCGAAAACCGATTGCCATGATGCTGCGAGAGCTGGTCAACCATTCGATGACTTATCGAAATTTGTCGCGATTCCCTCCATATCACATGAAGGACCCTTTTTCTTTAGGTCATACATGTAACGCACCATATTGGAATAAGTCGTACGCATACCAGGGGCTATATCGTAGCCCCCCTATAAAACTCCTATGGCTAAGTGAAAGTGTTAACATCCTATAGTCTGATTGCCTGGTTCGCCACATTATCACCTCCTTCATGGACCAAGACGTTGGATCAAGAGTGATCAAATGCTTTTCCGAACACCCTCGTACTTCCTACAAGGGGGCTGAAGCCGACGACTGGAAAACTTTCAGACTATATAAAAACGGCCGCACAGGAGGAACACAAGCTTTCGAGCAAAACATAAAAATAGATTAACTATAAAATTGTCTTTTACAATTCCCATACACCTCACTCGAATATTATGTCTTTCGAGCATTGATCCTCTATCAAGCGGGCGGCCTCTAAAACGTCTTCAAAATAATGCTCCGGTGCGTAACGGTCCTTGCCCTAGGGTGGACTCTTCGCCGCAACATCGATGGCCTTCATCTTCCCCCAGCATGTCTTGACTCAGGCAAAAGCCATCCGTGCACCCTCGATGCACACCGATCGCTTCACAGCGTCGATACGTGGCACTGCATTAACAAGTCGCTGCACCAAGCCAAAGTAGCTATTCAAAATAGGCTCAGTTGGCCACAACCGGATTATGACGTTCTTCATGGCGGCGCCAGATATCCTATGAAGCTCGGCCCATTGGGACGTCTGTTCATTCAGCAACAGAGGGCGCTTTGACGCGCCAAATTGTGACCAGAAAAGCTTTTCCGTTGCATACCCTTCTCGCACTTGGTAAAACTGCGCCGCATCGGAAGAACTCTTCGGCATGTCTAAAAACTCGTCCGGAGAACTCCACACTTGCTTAAGCTGAGCATACTTCGGATCGCCGAACTTAGTTTGTAGCAAAAAGGGCTTACTAGCCTTAATCTCCCCAGCTTGCCGGATCTCCTCACGGGCTGCTCTGGATTTAGACTGCGCTTCTCTCGCCTCTCGTAAGGCCTTGTCAAGTTCAGCCGTTTTGGCTTCATTCTCCTTCTCAAGAAGTTCACAACGGCTAGCAGCATTTTTTAGTTCAAGCGCCATTCTGGATATCTTCTCCTCGTCTTGGCGCCGAGCAGCTTGTTCGGCTTTTAACTCAGCCGATGCCTTTTCGGCAGCCGCATTACTAAACCGGGCCTGCTCCGCCCGAAGAATTTCAACGGCGGCAGCACCATCTGCAGCCATGCATATTCCAGTATATAACTTTCAGCGTCATGCTTATATCACAAAAATGTATGTGAAGGGACTGCCCCGAATACATACCTTGCGACTCGTCAAGACGCATATTGATTAACGCAATGTCATCCCCTGCCACATCAAGCTTCTGCTGCAGCTCGGCAATATCCGTAGTCTGGGAAGTAGTCAAGGGGGAAGCAGCCTGTGTTCAAGTTAATCAGATTAGTCCTTGAATATTTCTTTTCGATCCTCCGTTCGCTTCCCAGGGGAAGCCAACCCGAGTCTCAGGGGCTACTACCTATACACAGGTGCATCTTTGCAAATAAAATATAGTTGAAAACATTACATCACAAACCTCGAAGCCTTTTAGCAGGCTCATGAAGGCTTCATTCAATCTGCTCTTTGCAGACATAATCTTCTCAACCACTGTACCCATCAAGGTACGCTGTTCCCCCGAGACAGATGCTTTTCACAGCATATCCCGCAATATATCCGGCGCCGCCGGGTCTCCGGAAGCCGCTCTAGGAGCACGACCATCCTTTGAAGGAACCCGTTCACCCGTCTCCAAAATCATCGTTGGCTGCAAACCGGACAGTCCGTGGCCTTCATTATTGGCCCCCGAATCCCGGACGATCGGAGGTCCACCTTCGGGTACTGCCTCTTTCATCCCATACACAACTTGTTGATCAAGAAAAACCCTCTGAGATGACATTTCGGAGTCGTCCGCCTTATTGGGCGAGGAGGTCGGGGGAGGCGTCTCGCTTTCCATCATCTCTGGGAGGAGATCTCCCGAAGAAGAGGATTGCCCAGAAAAACTCGCGTCAACTGTAAAAATACACAGGCACGTTACGTATCTCTTCGGTAACAAGAAAGGACCGGGACGCTATCAAAGCACCCTGGGTTCACTTACGGTTTGGTTGAGGGCTTGTCCTCATGATGGAGTTGTTCAACGGCGTCGCCTTCCAAACCCGAGCCGCTCGACGGTGGCATCTTGCCCCTCTTAGGAAACCGCCCCTCCCAACCTTTCGGAGGCGTCCCTTTTCCTCCTTAATGGAGAAGGGATACTGGCTTCTCTTTCGCCTTTGTCTTTAGGCAAGGAAATGTCGATTTCTCCGGACTCAGTATCTAACTTACCTCCAGAACAAAGGTCATCCTGGGTCTTCTCACTCTCCACCTTGCCCTCGCCGGGCGCACGGTACGGCCGGTGCCAAAGATCCTTGTTAACACGGGGTCTGCTGAGTCTTCGGGAAGAGGGGCCGGACACCTAATTCGTTCCGCTTTATTTATCCAGCCCTGGAAAAGGATGGTTTGCTCATTGTCTTACCACTGGATATCTGATTATGAGGTGTTCGGCAGATGAGTACTTACCGGGGTGTCCGGATGGTTACAGTCTAGGCCGGTATCTTCGGTGGTCTCCGGCCATTGTTTTCATCTCCCGAAGAATAGTTTCCACATTCCTTCGTGCATAGTGCCGAAGAAGTGCTGAAGAGTCTGTGGCCCTTCTGGGTTAAACTCCCATAGGCGGACAGGCCGTCGCTGGCACGGCAGGGTCCGGCGGACAAGCATTACCTGAATAACGTTGACAATATTTATATCCTTCTCAATGAGGCTTTGGATGCGACTTTGTAGAGTCCGCACCTCATCAACGGATCCCCAGTCCAACCCCTTATTAATCCACGATGAAAGCTGAATTGGTGGGCTAGATCGAAACGCAGGCGCAGCTGCCCACTTGGAACCGCGGGGCTCGGTGATATAGAACCACTCCTGCTGCCATAAGTCGGAAGATTCCTTGAAAGATCCTGTTAGCTAGATAGTGCTAGTAAGCTTGCTTACTGAGGCACCACCGCACTCCGTCTGCTCCCCCTCTGTCATTTGTGGTTTCACATTGAAGGTCTTGAGCCACAAGCCAAAGTGTGGAGGAGTTCGGAGGAAGGCTTCACACGTGACGATAAACGCCGAGATGAGAAGGACGGAGTTCGGGGCGAGATCGTGAAAATCTAACCCGTAATTGAACATGAGCCCCCGGACGAAGGGATTGAGGGAGAACCCCAATCCTCGGAGGAAGTGGGAAACAAACACGACCCTCTCACCGGATCTGGGGGTAGGGATAACCTGCCCCTCCGCGGGAAGCCGGTGGAGGATTTCTACGGTCAGGTATCTGGCCACCCGAAGCTTTGCGACATTCTCCTCTGTGACAGAAGAAGCCAACCACCAGACTTGACGGCTGGATCCGGACATGACTTAGGTTTACGGAGGGTGAGACCTGGGTGTTGGAACTCGAGGTCGTAAGAGTCAAGGAAGAAGCAAGCATGGGGAGGAAAGGCGGGTCTGTGCTCCTTTATAAAGGCCGAGAATATCGAACGCCTCCTCCCGGGCCTTAAACTTTGCCTATTCCCAAGAAGTTGTACCCTAAGGACGGTTGGGTTACCCATGTCTGGTTCGATAAAAGAATCCCTAATAAGGGGACACGATCTCTGCTGGGATGAGACGTGTCAATGACAACCCCGTTTCGGAACATGGGGCCGCGGGTGAGGGAGTCCTGGGCTAAGGGGTCCTCGGGCGTCCGGCCTGTTATCCATGGGTCGGACTGATGGGCTGTGAAGACATGAAGGCCGAAGACTGTACCTGTGTCCAGATTGGACTCTCCTTGGCGTGTAAGGCAAGCTTGGCGATCAACTATGAAGATTCCTTCTTATGTAACCGACTCTATGTAACCCTAGATCCCTCCGGTGTCTATATAAACCGGAGGGCGTAGTACGGAGGGTGAGACCTGGGTGTTGGAACTCGAGGTCGTAAGAGTCAAGGAAGAAGCAAGCATGGGGAGGAAAGGCGGGTCTGTGCTCCTTTATAAAGGCCGAGAATATCGAACGCCTCCTCCCGGGCCTTAAACTTTGCCTATTCCCAAGAAGTTGTACCCTAAGGACGGTTGGGTTACCCATATGCAGTTCGATAAAAGAATCGCTTAATAAGGTGACACGATCTCTGCTGGGATGAGACGTGTCAATGACAACCGCGTTTCGGAACGTGGGGCCGCGGGTGAGGGAGTCCTGGGCTAAGGGGTCCTCGGGCGTCCGGCCTGTTATCCATGGGCCGGACTGATGGGCTGTGAAGACATGAAGGCCGAAGACTGTACCCGTGTCCAGATTGGACTCTCCTTGGCGTGTAAGGCAAGCTTGGCGATCAACTATGAAGATTCCTTCTTATGTAACCGACTCTATGTAACCCTAGATCCCTCCGGTGTCTATATAAACCGGAGGGCGTAGTCCGGATGGCGGACACATATTCATTACCATAGTGATACAGTCTAGACTTCTAGGGTTTAGCCATTACGATCTTGTGGTAGATCAACTCTTGTAATACTCATATTCATCAAGATCAATCAAGCAGGAAGTAGGGTATTACCTCCATAGAGAGGGCCCGAACCTAGGTAAACACCGTGTCCCCTGTCTCCTGTTACCATCGATCCTAGATGCACAGTTCAGGACCCCCTACCCGAGATCCGCCGGTTTTGACACCGACATTGGTGCTTTCATTGAGAGTTCTACTGTGCCATTGACGAAAGGTTCGATGACCCCTTCAATCGTCTATAGTGACGTCGTCCAAGGAGAAACCTTCCTCCTCGGACAGATCTTTGTGTTCGGCGGCTTCGTACTGCGGGCCAAATCGCTTGGCCATCTGGAGCAGATCAATAGCTACGCCCCTGGCCATCAGGTCAGATTCAGAAGCTTGAACTACGTCGCGGACGTCCGCGGAGACTTGACCTTCGACAGATTCGAGACCGCAGTGATCGCTCCCCCTCGCCCCGATGAACATGACTTAAATCTGTCCTCGGATCACATCCAGGAGATGGTTCCTGTCACTGCAACGGCCTTAGAACCGGAGCAGATCGTGCCATCCGAGGCCACAGAGTCCGCGGTGTTGGAGCCGCACACGGACTCGACACCCTGCAATATTTGCGTCAACGGAACTCCGAACTCGTCTCCGGCTATAAAATCCGAACCATGCACGCCTGCGGACACCGAGTTGGATCGGCTATCGATTTTGAAATTCAGCGCCGCAGACATCTTCCAACACTCGCCTTTGGGTGATGTCCTAAGCTCTTTAAAGAATTTATCCTTGGAGAAGGACTCACAACCGAACTATGTTCGGTTCGATCTAGAGGTTGATGACGGGGAATTTTACTTCCCACCCGCCACCCACTTCATAGCCACTATCGATGACTTAACCGACGTGCTTGATTATGGCTCTGAAGACATCGACGGTATGGACGACGATGCCAAAAAGGAGCAAGGCCAAGACCCGCCATTCACTGGACGTTGGACGGCCACCTCTTCATACGATGTGTACATGGTCGACACACCTAAAAAAGCTAGCGATGATGACAAAGAAGATCCAGTCGCAAATAAACCTTCTGAGACACAGTCCAAGCGCCGGCGCCCTAAACGCCTCTCTAAGCCACGCCGCTCAAAAGATGGCAACACTGGCACCGGAGAAAATAGCACTCCGGACGACGCCGAAAACAACGAAGACCCTGTCAGAGCTGCATCCGAACAGGAAGAGCAAGGCAACATGCACGTTAACTCTGATAAACAGGCCATGCCCAGTGAATCGGATGACGATAGTTATCATCCACTCTCCGAGGATGAGGAGATCCTCGGCAGCAAGGATTTCATCGTGCCTGAGGCACCCCTCGAGAAGGAGCGCTTCAAGAGCCAGCTAATAGCTACGGCAAAAAGCCTGAAGAAAAAGCAACAGCAGCTTCAAGCAAATCAAGACCTACTCATTGGCAGATGGACCATCGTCCTGGCAGCCGAAGAATACGGCCTCAAGCGCCCAGCCAAGAGTTACCCGAAGCACAGACTGCTACCTCAGTTCGATGAGGAGGCACCGGAGCCCATACCTCCCTCGCGCAATGCGGAACGACCACCACGTGGTTGGGATAGTGCGGCGGACCGACCACCACGCGGTCGGGATAAAACGACAACTCAGGCCGAACAACACCCCGCCCCACCGCCTCGACAAAATAGAGACAAAACAGCTCGGGACCATACATACGACCTTCGGCAGGATCTGGACAGTAGAGCAGGACACACCAGATCAATCTACGGATCGCGAGGATGCTTCCCGACTCGGGATGACGGCTACCTATGCGGATGTGACAAAACTAGCCATGCCCGGGCCGATAACCGCAGACGGACTTCATCGGAGGTGCACCGTGACGCGGCCCGATATAGAGGTGTCGCACACCCTCTGTGCTTCACAGATGAAGTACTGGATCACGAATTCCTCGTGGGGTTCAAGCCCGTCAACATTGAATCATACGACGGAACAACCGATCCCGCAGTGTGGATCAAAGATTTTATTCTCCACATCCATATGGCCCGAGGAGCCGATCTCCATGCCATCAAATACCTCCCACTAAAATTAAAAGGGCCAGCTAGACATTGGCTAAATAGTCTGCCCGAAAATTGTATCGGCAGCTGGGAGGACTTGGAAGAAGCCTTTCTTGACAACTTCCAAGGTACTTATGTCCGGCCACCAGATGCCGATGACTTAAGTCATATAGTCCAAGAACCCGGAGATTCAGCCAGAAATTTCTGGACTAGGTTCCTAACCAAAAAGAACCAAATCGTTGACTGTCCGGATGCCGAAGCCCTAGCGGCCTTCAAACACAGCATCCGTGACGAACGGCTCGCCTGCCACCTCGGCCAAGAAAAACCGAAATCTATGGCAGCCCTCACGACACTCAAGACCCGCTTTTGCGCGGGTGAAGATAGTCGGCTGGCTCGTAGTAAAAACACAGTCAATGAGACAGGCCCTCCCGAGGCCAAAAAAAGCACCGGCAAGACCCGGCGCAATAGACACAAACGTCGAAGTGACAACAATTACACCGATGAAACTACAGTTCACGCTGGATTCAGCAGCTCCAAGCCTGGCCAGCAAAAGAAACCTTATAAAAGGAACAACGAGGGACCATCCAGCTTGGACTGCATACTCGATCGTCCGTGCCAGATACATGGCACCCCAGGTAAACAAGCCAATCATCCCAACAGAGATTGCCGGGTTTTCAAGCAAGCCAACAAGTCAAATACCGATAGCAAGGAAACGGGATCGCAAAGCGAGGACAATGACGAAAAGCCCGGCAGCCGAACATTGGGCGGCAGAAGAAATTTCCCCCTCAAGTCAAAACGGTGAACATGATATATGCTACACACATACCCAAAAGGGAGCGCAAGCGCGCACTAAGGGACGTCTATGCGGTAGAGCTAGTCACCCCAAAATTCAATCCGTGGTCGTCATTCCCGATCACCTTCGATCGTCGAGATCACCCAACAAGTATCTGCCATGGCGGTTTGGCCGCATTGGTCCTCGACCCAATCATCGACGGATTTCACCTAACACGAGTCCTAATGGACGGTGGTAGCAGCCTCAACCTGCTCTATCAGGATATAGTGCAAAAGATGGGCATTAATCCCTCACAAATTAAACCCACAAAGACTACCTTTAAAGGATTCATACCAGGCGTAGGCCCGTTGTACGGGCTCAATCACGCTGGAGGTGGTCTTCGGATCTCTGGACAACTTCCAAAGCGAAGAGTTAATCTTCGATATCGCCCCCTTCTGCGGCGGCTACCACGCACTGCTCGGATGAACCGCGTTTGCTAGGTTCAACGCAGTGCCGCACTACACTTATCTCAAGCTCAAGATGCCCGGCCAACGCGGCGCCATAACTGTCAATGGAAACACGAAATGCCCCCTCCGTACCGAGGGGCACACAGCCGCCCTAGAAGCAGAGGTACAAACGACCTTCTCAAGCAGAACCATAATCCGGCTGCCGAGCCCCCGGACATCGTCAAGAGGATCTGAACTACACTGCAACAAGACAACTCGGCTCGTGAAGAGCTTAATTAGCAATTCAGCCTCCGTCCCACGCGCACATAATTACGCGCCCAAAAAATATGGACGGAGGTATACCTAGCTCGCGATCCACTGTGCGACTCGACCGACCCCAGGATCCGCATACCCTTTTCTTTTCCATTTCAGGTCAATTCTCTCTTTTCGAGGTTTCTTCTGACAACCTGTCTACCAAACACTCCAAGGAGGCAAGGACTCTGGCGCACAAGGGAATCCCCAGGTGGCCTCTATTAAGCGATTGCTATACATGTTTACATACCCGCCCGCAGCCCGCACTTGGTTTTGGCATAATAAATAGCCTTCTTTGCTTATCATATTGCATGAATAAATACGCCTCGACGTATTAATCACATTATAAAAAAAATAAAGGGAAGCGTCAGTATTTACTTAATCTTCCCCTTTCTTCCTTTGTATTTATTACGCGTTGCACGCTTACATTCTGGTACGTATTACTGCGCCGGGGGCTTCATCAAACCCCGCATTACGGCAACAAAAGTCCATACACTTTTATAGTACAGTTCGGCACCCCGAACTTATAACATTATATGCATCGGCTCCGAATCATGTCTTTGGTCAATAGTTGGGTTGCCTGGATCCTGTGTTTGCTACCTTACGTTCCGCTATATCGGCTAAGATAGTAAAGGGAGAACTACTGCAATTGTGTCCCGATTCGCCCGGACGAGCACCTTAGTAGAGAATGTCGAAAACCGACTGTCATGATGAGGCGAGAGTTGGTCAGCTGTTCGAGAGGTCTCAAAATCCCTAGAGATTTTTCCGCTTTAGGGGAGGGATCGGTTTTTTCCGATTAGGCGTACACAACGCCCCTAGTTCGTCCTTCCGAACACCAGGGGCTTTGCCAAAATTTTCATGGTCAAACTCCTATGGCTAAGTGAGGGTAATAAAGGCTGCATAGTCTGATTTCCTTATTCGTTGCGCTAAACACCTCCTTTAAGGACCAGAATGTGGAGTAAAGAGTGTTTAGATTTATCCCGAACACCCCCGTACTATCTACATGGGGGCAGAAGCCGACGAGTGGTCAACCCTCAGATTTCATAAACAGCCGCACAGGAGGTAAAATTTAAATCTCAAGCATTATATTACATAACATCACTGTTCCATATTACAGGACATGATAATACGAATGTTTTCATGGGAATATGACATCCTTCGAACATTGCTCCGCCACAAGGCGGGATCCCTCCAGGACACCATCAAAATAGTGCTCGGGTCGACGATGCTCCTTGCCCTCCGGCGGCCCCTCGGTCATCAGCTTCTTGGCATCCAGCTTCGCCCAATGCGTCTTGACGCAGGCCAATGCCATCCGTGCACCCTCAATGCAGCCCGACTGCTTCACGGCTTCGAGCCACGCACAGGCACTCACAAGCCGCTTAACAAGTCCGAAGTAGCTGCTAGGTATAAGCTCGGTAGGCCATAGCCGGACTATTAGGTCCTTCATGGCTAGCTCTACCGACCTGTGCAGCTCGACCAACTGTTTCAGCTGGTCGCTATAGGGTACCGGATGTTTGGGTCCAACATGTTGAGACCAGAATAGCTTCTCCATAGACATCCCCTCTTCGGCTCGATAAAACCCGACAGCATCTGATATACTGCACGGCAGATCTGTAAACGCCCCTGGAAAACCCAAATTTGGGTAAATACAAGGAACATCGCCCCCACATAATGGCTTTGCATAGGCAAAAGACTTACCCGCCGCAATCTTCTTGGCCGCCTGAATTTCCTAAAGGGCGCTCTGGGCTTCGGCTTGTGCATCCTGTGCGCTCTGGCGGGCCTTCGCAAGTTCGGACTCTTGCACCTTACAATAGCGCTCCAAGGACTCAAACCTCTTGACCACGTCCTGGAGCTCATGCTGCGCCTCGCTAACCCGGGCCTCGTGCTTCTCGCGTGCCACGCGTTCCTTGGCCGCTTTGTCCTTGGCCTCGGCTAAAGCTTTCTTGAGGGCTGCCACCTCGGTCGTGGCCCCTAATGAAGCTTATGACACTTTAGTCCAGACGGACAATTCATTTTTCTTAAATGTACCCGCAGGTTACTGCATACTTGGCTATCCTCCAGCTGCTTCTTCACGAGGGCGAGCTCCTCCTCGACTCGCTCCAGTTTCTACTTCAGTTCGGAGACCTCCGCAGCATGAGCGGTAGCAGCCTGCAGCGATACCTGCTTATTCACATGGACAACTTATGTTAGACTCCTATGATATTTATTATTGATCCTCTGTTCGGCTTTTTCTTTCCAAACACCAAACAGAGCATCATGGGCTACTGTCTATACTATGATGTTCTCCCTACAATCACATTACTTACCTCAAAGCCCATTAGAAGGCTAGTGCAGGCTTCGGTCAGTCCGCTTTTGACGGACTGAACCTTCTCGATCACCGTGCCCATAAGGACACGGTGTTCATCCACAAATACAGGCGCCTCGTAGCGCCTCCAGCAGATTATCCGGTACCTCTGGTTGGACGGAGGTCACCGGCGGGACAGGCACGTTCCCTCCTTTTGGTGAATGTCGTTCGCTGGACTCGGGAGTATTCGGCTGAGGGCTGAAGGGAACTCGGACCCCGTCACCAGTCCCCATGGGGGCTTTTTCCCCCATGTTTCGGTGACCGAGGAGTCATCCTGGGGCGCCGCCCTGACGATCTCCGGAAACTCCCCCCCCCCAGTCTGGGAAGGTCTTTTGGGACACCACCTCATCATCACCCTTGCGAGAGACGAAATAGTAGGTGGCGGAGACATGCTAGCCATCTCCTTTGAGTCTAGCGAATCCTTTGTCGAGGATCGCGGGGAGCCATCACGTGTCGGACTACAATGACAAGATTTAAAGTATATCAGTATTAGAAACAGGGAAGGCCAGGCGTTTTTGGACTCTGGTACTTATGATGCGGCCCGAGGCTTGGTCCGGAGAGGTCGTTCCGGACTGCTATCAACATCCCACGCGGAGTTATCCGCGATGGAGCTTTTCCCCCTCTTGGACGCTTTCGCCTCCGGATCTGTGGGGGCCGCTCTCCTCTTCCTTCCCACTTCAGGGGGGAGTCGTTTTCTTCCTCCTCTTCGTCATCATCAGCGGGCGAAGAAGAAGTTTCGTCTTCGGATGTCACGTCCGGAGTGCCTTTTCGGTGAGGGCCTTTCTTGACCCCTTTGGCCGCTTTCTTGGCTGTCTTCTTTGGCACCTCATAAGGTGCCGGAAAGAGCATTTTCGTCAGTAGAGGGAATTCTTGGTCCTCGGGCAGTGGAGCCGGATGGTTAATCCCCTCTGCTACCTCGATCCAGACCTAAAAACAGCGGCAGGAAAGCTTTGGCTTCTCCCCAAAATATGCTAGTAAAGGGTACGCCTTGAAAACACGAGAGAACTTACCGAATTAGCCTGACGTTTTAAGCTAAGCCCGTTGTCCTCGGTCGTGGGCGGTGGCGTTTCGCCAGCCTTGAAAAGCACTTTCCAGATGTCTTCGTGCGTCGTGCCGAAGAGCTCTAGTAGCGTCTGGTGCTTGGCCGGGTCATACTCGCACAGATAGCAAGTCCGACGTTGGCACGGAAGAACCCGACGAATGAGCATGACCTGGATCACGTTGACAAGCTTGATTTTCCTGTCTATCATGTTCTGGATGCACGTCTAGATCCCAGTCAGCTCGTCCAAGGGACCCCAGGTTAGGCCCTTCTCTTGCCAGGAGGTGAGCCGCATCGGGGTTCCAGATCGAAATTCGGGGGCCGCCGCCCAGTTAGCGTCGTGCGGCTCGATAATGTAGAACCACCCCGATTGCCACCCCTTCACCATCTCCGCAAAGGAGCCTTCAGGCCAGGTAACATTGGGCATCTTGCCCACCATGGCGCCTCCGCACTCTGCTTGCTGGCCGCTCACCACCTTCGGCTTCACATTGAAGGTCTTCAACCATAGGCTGAAATGAGGTGGGATGCGAAGAAAGGCCTCGCGCACAACAATGAATGCCGTGATGTTGAGAATGAAGTTAGGGGCTAGGTCATGGAAGTCTAGCCCATAATAAAACATAAGTCCGCGAACGAACGGGTGGAGAGGGAATCCCAGCCCGCGGACAGAGTGTGTGAGAAACACAACCCTCTCATGGGGCTCGGGAGTGGGGATGATTTGCCCTTTCGCCGGGAGTCGGTGAGCAATCTCCTTGGCCAAATATCCGGCCTCCCAGAGCTCCGTGATGTCCTTCTTCTTAACGGAAGAGACCATCCACTTGCCTCCAGCTCTGGATCCGGACATGTTTGGAGTGTTTTCTCGAATGAGGAAAAGACTGAAGGAGAGAGAGGGTGTGGGTGATCCTTATCCCCTTATAAAGGCCACGAATATAAGGCGCCTCCCAACTCGCCCTAAAAACTTGCCTATTCCCAAGGACCGTATAAACGACACGGTTGGGTTACCCATGCCCGCATTGATAAGAATCCCGCGATAAGGGGAGACGATCTCTGCTTTGACAAGACGTGCCAATGGCAACCGCGTCTCGGGACGTGGGGTGTTGAACACAAAAACGGTTTGGAATTATGACCGGTCGGACGTACTGTCATGCTACAGAAATTTGTCAGCGGATTGGATTCGTGTAAAACTATATTTTGTCTGTGATTGCGTATGGTGTGTGTGACAGGTCCGGATACTATCACTGCGTCCGAAGACTATCTTGGAGTTCGGAGAAAAGGGAACCCGCCTTGCAATGCCGAAAACAATCTGCGCGCCGGACTCCTCGTCATTGAAGTCAGGTTCAGGGGCTACTGAGGGAGTCCTGGGCTAAGGGGTCCTCGGGCGTCCGGCCTGTTATCCATGGGCCGGACTGATGGGCTGTGAAGACAAGAAGGCCGATGACTATACCCGTGTACGGATTGGACTCCCCTTGGCATGGAAGGCAAGCTTGGCGATCAACTATGAAGATTCCTTCTTAGGTAACCGACTCTATGTAACCCTAGATCCCTCCGGTGTCTATATAAACCGAAGGGCGTAGTCCGGATGGCGGACAAATATTCATTACCATAGTCACACAGGCTAGACTTCTAGGGTTTAGCCATTATGATCTTGTGGTAGATCAACTCTTGTAATACTCATATTCATCAAGATCAATCAAGCAGGAAGTAGGGTATTACCTCCATAGAGAGGGCCCGAACCAGGGTAAACACCGTGTCCCCTGTTTCCTGTTACCATCGATCCTAGACGCACAGTACGGGACCCCCTACCCGAGATCCGCCGGTTTTGACACCGACAGCGGGCGAAACAACGGTTCAAAATAATGAACGGACTGACATAATGTCGTATTGTAAAAAGTCGCCAGAGGATTGGATTCATAAATTATTATTCCCTTTGTGGAAGTATGTGCTACTCGCTGAACTCGATCATCCGAAGACTGTTGTGGAGTTCCCGGAAAGAAGGGAACCCGCCTTGCAATGCCGAAGACAAATCTGCGCGCCGGACTCCTCGTCATTGAAGCCAGGTTCGGGGGCTACTGAGGGAGTCCTGGAATAAGGGGTCCTCGGGCGTTCGGCCTGTTAGCCGTGGTCAGGACTGATGGGCCGTGAAGATACGAAGAACGAAGACTGCACCCGTGTCCGGATGGAACTCTCCTTGGCGTGGAAGGCAAGCTTGGCGACCGAATATGTAGATTACTTTCCTTTGTAACCGACCTTGTGTAACCCTAGATCCTCCCAGTGCCTATATAAACTGGAGGACTTAGTCCGGAAAGGACAGATACTCATTACCATAGTCATACAGGCTAGACTTCTAGGGTTTAGCCACTACGATCTCGTGGTAGATCAACTCTTGTAATACTCATATCCATCAAGATCAATCGAGCAGGAAGTAGGGTATTACCGCCATAGAGAGGGCCCAAACCTGGGTAAACATTGTGTCCCCTGTCTCCTGTTACCATCGACCTTAGACGCATAGTTCGGGACCCCTACCCGAGATCCACCGGTTTTGACACCGACAGGCACCGCTGCAGGTGCGGCGCCCGAGCGACGTCTCCTCCGGCTCGGGCTTGATGGGACGGAGCGCGTCCGGCGAGCCGCAGCCCGACGACGAGGACGACCCCGGCTCCATCCGCCGCGGCGGGTACTCGAGGTGCAACACGTTGCCGATCTTGATGTGGTAGAGGACGGCCTGGCTCGCCCCACCACTCGCGCCGCCCGTCGGCGTTGAGGCGGCCCCGCGGGACCACACCGTTGGTGGAGGCAATCTTCTCCTCGCGGCGGCGCTGGAGGTACATGGTCCAGAGGCTGTGGCTGTCGGCGGCTTGGCGTGGCTCGTTCCGCTGTTCCTTCGTCAGGGACGAGCGGATGCGGGCGATCTCGGCCCGCCGCGCCGCCCATTCGGGCACCGGTGGCACCGGGACGCCACCGGCGCTCAGCCTCCACGTCCCCGACACCCGCATGTCCGGGGGCGCCGGGTACTCCGCCTCATGCAGCAGCCGAGCCTCCGGCTCTGGGAGGTGGCAGCGGCCGAAGCCGTTCACTGTCATGCCGTCGCGTGGGTATCTCCCGGCCCTCTTTCTCGTCGGCGGGAAGAGGGGAGAGTGCTGCTTTCTGCGCAGGAGAGGGAGGGAAACGAGAGCTGTGTCGTCCACCAGCGGGGAGGTTGCCTTTTATAGCCGTAGCTGGGCGGCGACGGGCTGCATGCTGGGCGACGCGTGGCCGGACGCGCTCGCGGCGCATTCACTGCGCCGCCTGTGAGGCATCAATGGAGGCTGACCGGCGCGGCAGCGCGGCAGCCTATGCATTGATTCCCGCGGGAACCGAGGCGATGAGGGCGACGAAGCGGCGTGTCGCGGACTCTGCGTGCCCATCTGCTTTCGCGCCAAAACGGCTTGCCCCAGCGCCCCCAGGCGCCCCCCAGCGCGCCGAGTTCAGCCTAGGTCCTCTGGCGCCAGTTTTGGTCCAAACCGACGAAAATCTGGCTCCTGGGGGCGAGACTGGGCCGATTTTTGGGCGCCGGCACGGAAAAAACGCCTAAGGAGGGCCTGTTGGGGGCGCGGGTGGAGATGCTCTTAGCAGTTATGTCGGCGAAGGAAAATTCAAAGCAAAATGAGTGGTTCATGGTAACCCAAACGTTATTTTAGTATGAACTCTTGGATAGATTGATCAGAAAGAATAATTTTGAGGTGGTTTCATACCCTGTAAACAAATTGTTCCTTATATTCTTCGCTGGATAAGAACTTTGGAGTGTCTTTACCGCACGTTGATGGATGGTTATATGATCAAATTATATTAGCATCGTTGAGAGATTGTACCATCGAAAGTATGGACCCTAGGCCTCATTTTCAAGCATTGGAATATCATTTGTGCTTCATTTTATCAATTGCTACTTTGCTGCTTGTTATTGTTTCTATTATAAAAATCAATATCTACTATCACTACTACAATTGTATCACCATCTCTTCGCCAAACTAGTGCACCTATACAATTTACCATTATATTTGGTGTGTTGGGGACACAAGAGACATTTTATTATTTGGTTGCAGGCAGTTTGAGAGAGACCATCTTCATACTACGCCTCACACGGATTGATAAATCTTAGGTCATCCATTTGAGTGAAATTTGGTACTGTCCTACAAAACTCTACGCTTGGAGGCCCAACACGAGTCTACAAGTAGAAGTTGTGTAGTAGACATCAAGCTCTTTTCTGGCGTCGTTGCCGGAGAGGTGAGTGCTTGAAGGTATATCTTTAGATCTTGCAATCAAATCTTTTACTTTCTTGTTTTATCACTAATTTGGTTTATAAAAGAAAACTATAATTTTTTGGAATTGAGGTGGCCTCATATTATTTCTCTTTACATGTATTTCTTAAAAATGATGGAAATAAAAATTGTGCTCAATTAATAGAAGAAGAATTCAATAAAATGCTTGGCATAAATGATGAGCATGATTTCAATGTTGTTAGTATGAATTCTTCGAATATCCATGATGTTAATGATATGGAAAGCCATAAGCTTGGTAATGTTATGTTTGATGAAGATGATATTTTTAGTCATCCAAGTTTTGATGAGAATATTTATTATGATGAAGGCATGCCTCCTGAGGGAGTCCTGGACTAGGGGGTGTCTGGATAGCCGAACTATCATCACGGCCGGACTCCAAGACTATGAAGATACAAGATTGAAGACTTCGTCCCGTGTTCGGATGGGACTTTCCTTGGCGTGGAAGGCAAGCTTGGCGATACGGATATGTAGATCTCCTACCATTGTAACTGACTCTGTGTAACCCTAACCAATCCAGTGTCTACATAAACTGGAGGGTTTTAGACCGTAGGACGAACAACAATCAGACCATAGACTAGCTTCTAGGGTTTAGCCTCCTTGATCTCGTGGTAGATCTACTCTTGTACTACCCATATCATCAATATTAATCAAGCAGGAGTAGGGTATTACCTCCATCGAGAGGGCCCGAACCGGGGTAAAAACATCGTGTCCCTTGTCTCATGTTACCATCAGCCTAGACGCACGATTCGGGACCCCTCCCCGAGATCCGCCGGTTTTGACACCGACATTGGTGCTTTCATTGAGAGTTCCTCCGTGTCGTCACCGATAGGCCCGATGGCTCCTTCGATCATCAACAACGACGCGGTCCAGGGTGAGACTTTTCTCCCCGGACAGATCTTCGTATTCGGCGACGTTGCATTGCGGGCCAATTCGCTTGGCCATCTAGAGCAGATCGAAAGCTACGCCCCTGGCCATCAGGTCAGATTTGGAAGTTTAAACTATACGGCCGATGTCTGCGGAGACTTGATCTTCGACGGATTCGAGCCACAGCCAAGCGTGTCGCACTGTCTCGATGGGTATGATCTAGCTCTGCCGGTCAAAGGCCACGAGGCCGCACCAAAGATCCGCTCCGACCCTTAATCCGGAGCCGGATTCCCGATCGAGGACGAGTGGTTGGGCGCGCCGGGGCTACGATCTCTATGGCGATTGAGCGAACTCCATCCCTGTCGCTGCGAAGACCGTGACTCAAGGCGCCGGACTCCTCTCCAGACTCCGGACCCTCGCGCCCCCAATCGAATCCGATTGGGCGCCGGTCATGGAGTTCATCGCCATGACATCTTTCAGCACTCGCCCTTTGGCGACATCCTGAATTCACTAAAGTCTCTCGCTTTATCCGGAGATCCCTAGCCGGACTACGGACAGAAAGGTTGGGATGCGGACGACGAAGAAATTCAACACCCACCCACCACCCACTTTGTAGCCACTGTCGACGATTTAACCGACATGCTCGACTTCGACTCCGAAGATATCGACGGTATGGACGATGATGCCGGAGACGACCAAGACCCAACGCCTACAGGGCACTGGAAGGCCACCTCGTCATACGACCTATACATGGTGGACATCCCAAAAGATGGGAATGGCGACGGAACGGCGGAGGATGAACCCTGCAAGAAACAACCCAAACGCCCGGCGTCGGGCGCCGTTCTAAATCCCGCCACAAGAAAACGGTGATTCCGCACGGGAGACAATAACACCCGGACATTGTCAAGACAACCCTTCCAGCAGGACTCAAAGACAGAGGAGGGAGAAGCAAGTCCGCATTTACGGTCTGCGTAAAGAGATGTAGAGGACGATAATTATGCGCCTCCCTCCAAAGATGAGGCAAGCCTCGACGACACGAATTTGTCGTGCCTGAGGATCCCGCCGAACAGGAGCGCTTCAAACGCAGGCTTATGGCCACGGCAAGCAGCCTCAAGAAAAAGCAGCAACAACTTAGAGCTGACCAAGACCTGCTAGCTGACAGATGCACCGAAGTCCTTGCAGCCGAAGAGTATGAACTCGAACGCCCCTCCAAAAGCTACCCCAAACGCAGGCCGTTGCCTCGATCAGAGGAGGAAGCACCCAAGTCACCAGCGCACGACATGGCAGGCCGGCCACCCCGCGGCCGCGACAGAGAAGCCTCTCGGCCCTCCGCTCAAGCCACACCCCGATACCGCTAAAAAAATACCAAGACACGAGAAAATGCACCGGACTTGCGAGATATATTGGAGGATAAGGCAAAACATACAAGATCGATCTACGGATCACGTGGGCGCCCCACGTCACGCCGGATACAGCAAACCCGGCCGGGCCGAACACAGTAGACAAAGCTCATATGAGCTACGTCCTGATATAGCCCAATACAGAGGCGCCGCACACCCACTATGCTTCACAGATGAAGTAATGGATCATCAAATCCGTGAGGGTTTCAAACCCATAAACATCGAATCATATGATCGTACCACAGATCCTGCAGTCTGGATCGAGGACTATCTCCTCCATATCCACATGGCCCACGGTGATGATCTACATGCCATCAAATAACTCCCACTCAAGCTTAAAGGACCAGCTCGACATTGGCTCAACAGCTTGCCAGCAGAGTCAATTGGTTGTTGGGAGGACCTTGAAGCCGCATTCCTTGATAACTTCCAGGGCACATATGTGCGTCCACGACGCCGATGACCTTAGCCATATAATTCAGCAGCATAAGAATCGGCCAGACAATTCTGGACACGGTTCCTAACAAAGAAAAATCAAATCATTGACTATCCGGATGCAGAGGCCCTTGCAGCCTTCAGACATAATATCCGCGACGAGTGGCTTGCCCGGCACCTAGGACAGGAAAAGCCGAAATCCATGGCAGCCCTCACAACACTCATAACCCGCTTTTGTGCGGGAGAGGACAACCGACTAGCTCAAGCAACAACTTGACCAAAAACCACGGTAGTTCGGATACCAAGGACAGCAATGGCAGGTCGCGTCAAGCAAGAACAAGCGCCGCATTAACGGGCGACAATGATGAAGATACGGCGATCAACGCCTGATTCGAGGCTCTATACCCGATCACCGAAGAAGCCATTCAAAAGAAATACCTGTGGGCCCGTCAATTTGGACCGCATACTCGATCGCTTGTGCGGATACATGGCACCCCGAAAAAACCAACCACACCAACAGGGATTGTTGGGTGTTGAAGCAAGAAGGCAAGTTAAGTGCCGAACTCAATGACAAGGGGCTGCATAGTGATGACGAGGAAGAGCCCCAGCCGCCGAACAATAGAGGACAGAAGGGCTTTCCCACACAAGTGCGGACGGTGAACATGATATACGCAACCCACATACCCAAAAGGGAGCGGAAGCACGCACTAAGGGACGTATATGCGATGGAGCCAGTCGCCCCAAAGTTCAACCCATGGTCTTCCTGCCCGATCACCTTCGATCGAAGGGACCACCCCACTAGCATTCGTCATGGCGGTTTCGCCGCATTGGTTCTTGACCCAATTATTGACGGATTTCACCTCACCAGAGTCCTGATGGACGGCGGTAGCAACTGAACCTGCTTTATCGGGATACGGTCGCGCAAAATGGGCATAGACCCTCAAGGATTAAACCTACAAAGACGACCTTTAAAGGCGTCATACGGGTGTAGAAGCCAATTATGCGGGCTCGATTACACTCGAAGTGGTCTTCGGATCCCCGGATAACTTCCGAATCAAAGAGTTAATCTTCGACATAGTCCCTTTCCGCAGCGGCTATCATGCACTGCTCGGACGAACCGCATTTGCAAAGTTCAATGCGGCGCCGCACTACGCATACCTCAAGCTCAAGATGCCAGGCCCTCGAGGAGTAATCACGGTCAATGGAAACACCGAACGCTCTCTCCGAACGGAGGAGCACACGGCGGCCCTCGTGCCGGAGGTGCAAAGCAGCCTCTCACAACAATTCTCGAGTCCGGCCACTAAGCGTCCGGACACATCCAAGCGCGCCCGGAGTAACCTACAACAAGACCGCTCAGCACGATTCAAGCATCGCCAGAGTAATCCGGCCCCAACCCCAGCCCTCGCGAATTGCGAAGCCAGTACTACGCCATATAACTACACTCTGGAGATACCATGGGCATAAGGGAGGAACGACCACGGCACGCCAGAATGCGGCTCAACCGCACTGTGGGCTCCGATTGTGCCATTCTTTTTCTTTTTTCTTTTTTTCTTTTTCCTTACTTTCAGGACTCCGTTTTCCAGAAGTCCTGTCCGGCACTAGAATCGCCGAACTCACGATGCAACAACCAGGGAAGCAAAAAGCTACGTCGAGTGTTCAGGTGGTCTCTATTACGAGCATTATACCTGTTGTACATACCATCCCGCAGCTTACCCCTGGAGGGGGACATGTTAGATAGTCCCATCCCTTGCTTATCGCACTATTTGTATCATTTTGCTTTCATTGCAGTACCTTTTTGAATAACCAATATATAGCTCTTGCCTATTTTTGCATTCTTTCCTATTTTATATGTTCATTTCATGACATGTTGCACCCGTACACTTTGGTACGGCCAATACACCCGGGGCTTAAGTACCCCAAAATTATGGTGTGATAAGTCCGAACACTTTCACAAGTGCGGCACCCCGAACTTATAGCATTATATGCATCGGCTCCGAATCATGTCTTGGGTCAATAGTTGGGTTTGCCGGGCTCCCGTGTTTTGGTACCTTACGTTCCGTTATATCGGCTAAGGTAGCACCGACAGAACCACTGCGATTGTGCCCCAGTTGAGCTGGGTTGAACACCTCATTGGAGAAAGCTAAAACTGACCGTCATGATAGGGCGAGAGCCGGTCGCTGTTCGAGAGGTTTTTTTGGGTCCTTAAAGACTTATGCCGCTTAGAGCGAGGAACCGGAATTGTCCGGCCAAGGCGTGGATAGCGCCCCGAACTCGGTCTTCCGAATACTAGGGGCTTCGCCGAAATTTAAAATTATAGAATTCTATGGCTAAGTGAGAGTGTTCAAGCATTATAAGTCCGGTTGCCTTGTTCGTTGCGTTGAACGCCTCCCTCGATGGACCCAAGAATGGGAACAAGAGCGCTCAAATTTATCCCGAACACCCTAGCACTCGTGGCATGGGGGCTGAAGCCAACGACTTGCCATCTCTCAAATTTGATAAACGGCCGCACAGAAGGTAATATTTTAAATTAACAAGTGCTGAGCGCATATGAACAAGTTTTCAGCGTACAGGATAACACATCCGAGTCTATTCAAAAATTACATCTTTGGAGCACTCATCCACTATACGGCGGGCACCCTTCAGGAGGCCCTCATAGTACATTTCGGGCGTGCGATGCTCCTTGCCCTTCGGTGGCCCGTCCGTCACAAGCTTCTTCGCATCCAGCTTGCCCCAGTGCACTTTAGCACGGGCAAGGGCCCGACGGGCACCTTCAATGCAGACGGAGCGCTTGATGACTTCAATCCGCGGACAGGCGTCCACCAGCCGCTGCACTAAGCCGAAGTAGCTCCCAGGCATGGCTTCCAATGGCCACAGCCGAACTATAAGGCCCTTCATGGCCTGTTCGGCGACCTTGTGGAGCTCGACCAGCTGCTTCAAATTTAGTCGCCAGGCACTGACGTTCGCCTCGACATATCGAGACCAGAATACCTTCTCCGTCGAGCTCCCCTCCTTGGCGCGGTAGAACGCGGCAGCATCCGATACACTACGAGGTAGATCTGCGAATGCTCCTGGAGAGCTCCGAATCCGGGTAAGTAATAGGTAATTCACTTTCACATTCTTGCTCTGCATAAAGAATGCCTTACCCGCCGCGATCTTCTTTATTGCCTCAATCTCCTGGAGGGCTTTTGGGCCTCGGCCTTAGTAGCTTTGGCACTCTCAAGAGCCGAAGCAAGCTCGGACTCTCGGGTCTTCGAGTCACGCTCCAAACCCTCGTGTTTTTCGACGAGAGCCTGGACCTCTTGCCGTACCTCCGCCAGCTGCGCCTCCCCCTTCTCTCTCTCGGTGCGCTCATGAGCTGTTTTCGACCCACGGACACGCTTCCTTCGTGGTCGCCACCTCGTTCGTGGCCCTGCAGTACCCATGTTATTCCTGTTATTTTTTGCAACCGAAACCTTTCTATAAGGTATTTCTTTAATAAGGTATTACTTACCTTCCTTGTCCTCGAGATGCTTCTTGGCAAGGCCGAGCTCGTTCTCGGACCGCTCGAGGCTCTGCTTCAATGCATTGACCTCCGCAGTCAGTGCGGCAGAGGTCAGCAGCGCAGCCTGCATTCCCATATTGACATACTTATGTTAGACTCCTGCATATATCATTTTAGATCCTTAGTCCGGCTTTTCTTTCCGAACACCGAACTAAGCATCAGGGGCTACTGTCTATGCGGTAATATTTCTACATATTCTAAACTTACCTCAAAGCCTGTTAGAAGGCTGGTACAGGCTTCGGTCAGCCCGCTCTTGGCGGACTGAACTGTCCGGATCACCGCACTCATAACAGTGCGGTGCTCCTCCTCGATGGAGGCGCTGTTTAGCGCCTCCAGTAAATTATCCCGTGCCTCCGGTTGGACGGAGGACATCGACGTCTTACCCTTCTTACGAAGGGGTCGCTTGCCGGACTTCGGAGCCGCTGAAGGTTCCGTTATGGAGTCCGGACAAGGTTAGGGAGTTTTAGATCCCGCATAGAGTTAAACTATGAAAAAAGAGTCCCATAAAGGGTAAAATAACTCACCTCGCTGGCTTGACGCTGTGAGCTGAATCCGCGATCTTCGGTAGCGGATGTGGGAGCCTCGGCGCCCTTGAACAAGACCTTCCGTATCTTAAATGCGTAGTGTCGAAGAGCCTTGTCATAGTTGGGTCAGTGCTAGATCGAACTCCCACAATTTGAAGGCCCGTTGTTGGCATGGGAGAATCCGCGGATGAGCATCACCGGATTACGTTGACAAGCCCGAGATTCTTATCCACCAGGTTTGGACGCATGTTTGGAGTCCGGATAGCTCGTCCGAATTCCCCATGTCGGGCCGTCTCTTTCCATGATGAGAGTCGTGGGGAAGCCAGATCTGAATTCGGGGCCGCCCATTTGGAGTCAGCTGCTCGGTGATATAGAACCACCCGATTGCCACCCCTTTATTGTCTCCATGAAGGAGCCCTCGAGCCATAGGACTTTGGCCATCTTGCCAACCATGGCGCCTCCGCACTCCGCTTGACGGCCACCCACTACCTTCGGCCTGACATTGAAGATCTTCAGCCATAAGCCGAAGTGGGGCTGGATGCAGAGGAAGGCCTCGCACACGGCGATGAACGCCGAGATGTTGAGGATGAAATTCGGGGCCAGATCGTGGAAGTCCAGGCCGTAGTAGAACATGAGCCCCCGAACAAATGGGTGAAGTGGAAAACCTAGTCCGCGGAGGAAGTGGGGGAGAAACACCACCCTCTCATGGGGCCTGGGGGTTGGAATGAGCTGCCCTGCATCGGGCAGCCGGTGCGTGATGTTGCTGGACAAGTATCCGGCCTCCCACAGCTTTGTGATGTGCCCCTCCGTGACAGAGGAGGCCATCCACCTGCCTCCCGCTCCGGACATAATTGGAGAAGGTTGAGGTGGGGTGTGTGGACTTGGGCGCTGGAGCTCGAGTGCGCGGAAATGGATGAGCAAAGGAGGAAGAAGGCGTGGGTGAAAAGGTGGATCCTTATCCCTTATATGGATGACGGAGCTATGCGTCCCCCACCAGCCTGGTAAAACTCACTTATCTCCCAAGCACCGTAATCAATGGCGCGGATGGGTTACCCACGTCCGTATTGATGAGAATCCCGGAATAAGGGGGCACGATGTATGCTTTGATAAGACGTGCCAAGGAAACCGCCTCGCTAAACGCGCTGAGGTGGAACAGTAAAAAAACGATTCATATAAAGGCCTGTCCGTGGTGTGATGTCACGCCGTGGAATACGTCAGCAGATCTGAGCAAGAATTATTCTCTCTACGGTGGTATGTGGAACTTGTTTTGCAGAGCCGGACACTATCCTGGTGTTCAAAACCTTCTATGAAGTATTCGGAAGAACCCGCCTTGCAATGCCGAAGACAATATGCGCGCCGGACTCGTCGTCATTGAAGCCTGGTTCAGGGGCTACTGAGGGGGTCCTGGACTAGGGGGTGTCCGGATAGCCGAATTATCATCACGGCCGGACTCCAAGACTATGAAGATACAAGATTGAAGACTTTGTCCCGTGTCCGGATGGGACTTTCCTTGGCGTGGAAGGAAAGCTTGGCGATATGGATATGTAGATCTCCTACCATTGTAACCGATTCTGTGTAATCCTAACCTATCCGGTGTCTATATAAACCGGAGGGTTTTAGTCCGTGGGGATCTAACAACAATCAGACCATAGGCTAGCTTCTAGGGTTTAGCCTCCTTGATCTCGTGGTAGATCTACTCTTGTACTACCCATATCATCAATATTAATCAAGCAGGAGTAGGGTATTACCTCCATCGAGAGGGCCCGAACCTGGGTAAAAACATCGTGTCCCTTGTCTCCTGTTACCATCCGCCTAGACGCACAGTTCGGGACCCCCTACCCGAGATCCGCCGGTTTTGACACCGACACCTCCTATTTATGATGATTATATTGATGAAAGTGGATTGGTGAGGTCATGATTCCAGGTCGGAGTAGCACCTCTTGCCTGATATATACATGTCGTTACTTTCTTGGCACGTGCCCCTGCTCCTGGTCTTCGATTGGTGAGGTCATGACTTTATTTAATGATGATTCCACTATTTTGGAAGAGGTTATAATTGATTATGAGAACAAAGTTGCCATCTTTGATGATTATCGTGATGACATGTATGCTATAAAGAATAATGATAATCATTAAACTTATCATGATGATTTTAATTTTCAATCCCATGATAGTTATTTTGTTGAGTTTGCTCCCACTACTATTTATGAGAATAAATTTGCTTATGTCGAGAGTAATAAAATTTCTGTGCTTGTGGATCATGGAAAGAATGCTCTATATGATAGTTATATTGTTGAATTCATTCATGATGCTACTGAAAATTATTATGAGAGAGGAACATATGCTTGTAGGCTTCTCACTAATATCAAGTTTTCTCTCTTTATGTTGAAGGTTTTGAAGTTGCACTTGTTTTGCCTTCGTATACTAGTTGATTCTTGCTCCCATAAATTATTTGCTCGCAAAATCCCTATGCATAGGAAATGGGTTAGACTTAAATTTGCTAGTCATATGCTTCATGATGATCCCGTTATGCTTCAATTCTTATCTTTTATGTGAGCTTCATGATGCTCACGTTATGCTTCGATCGGGGTAGTCTACCCTGCAGTTGTGCACTCTAGTACGGGGTAATTTAGTGCATGGCAAGTGGACCCCGATGCTGGCTGTCCCACACGTCGGTGAAAGTGAGTAGCAAGGTTCCCGACGACCGTCGAGGAGGATCCGCGGGGTAGAGTGTGTGCACTATTTCTGAAAAACAAAAATAATTACAGCGAGCGTTTCCACTCTTATGACGGAGTAGTGCGAAACACGGTAGCCACTTGAAGACACAGTACTCCTACTACTAGGCATGTGCAGTGGTTCATACGTTAGTACCATTATATTTTTGCAAGTGTAGTTAGATATGACGATAAAAAATGATGTTGTGCGCATGTCAACTATGAACAGTAATGTAACATGCCCCTTTTTTGACTGTCCGGCCGAGAATGAATGGTGAGATCAATGTTAACAGAACTAGGTCTACAACACACGGAGAGTATGGTGCTACAGTACTCCACGGAACATGAACCATATGAAGCACGAATCAGTGTTATGTAGGGTGTATGAAGGATGCATGGGAACAAAAGTTTCCTTCTCGACCCACTTTTGGGTGTTTGCCAGAGTGCATGAGTCCACACTAGGTTAACACAAATACACTAGGAGCATGAAGAGGGGTGCTGAGATGAGCATGCACGAAGAGGGAACAACTATATTGAGATGAGAATGCAACCAAACACACCCACACACTTTGTGCTACATTGACTGATCTGCATCGTCTGAGTTCGATCCAACGGTCATGTTGCGCTGAGACATGCCCATGCAGAGGACGCCTAAACACCACTGAAGTCCCTCTACTTCTTGAGGCGCACGACGTTGGTGATGCAGGTTGCCACCGCCCGCAGAGCCCGCTCCCGGTCGACGGAATCGAGCTCGTCAAAGATGGCGTCCAATGGCACATATGGATTCCGGTGATGAAGCCCTGAGAGGATTCGCCCGACAACGGCGATGGCCGCTCGCAACCCCTCCCTATCTAGGTCCGCCCCCACCATCGCGCGGAGACCAGGTCAGGAAACCGCAACTCGTTGAAGTCGATGGGGTGGTCGAACGGGTTTAGCCCGCCGGCCGGGATGGTCGCGCTGGCATGACGGTAGGCATCGCGCGGCCGCAACACGTGCGTGGAAACATGGTCCAGCAAGTAGTTGAGGCGATCCAGGACCTCATCATTATCAGCCCGCTCGCGCTCCAGCCGGCTCGCATGACCGCTTATCGTATCTCCCACTTTCTGTAGCAACGCCGCCGACGCCTCGAGCATCTTTGTGGTGGACGCCTGCCGCTTTTGAAACTCCGTGAACTCCGGCACATAAAGGAGGAGCATGGAACTCCTCTCCTCCTTGAGCTCATGGAGCTCCACGTCCTTGGCTCTGAGCTCCGCATCCTTAGCATGGAGCTCCTGTGTGAGGCGCCTCACCTCAGAGTCCGTCATGTGGTGCGCTGCCATGGAACTAGGTAGAAGCAATGGGGAGAGGAAGCAAAGGGGGTGAAACGGCTGAAAGGCAATGCACCCTACGGGAAGGCGGAGGTAGCCAGCCGAGGAGCGGGGTGAATCTTTTGGTTTTCACCATGGGAAAACACCAGTCGATGACTTTTCACTTCAGGGAGCAGTGGGTTTTACAGTTGGAGTCATCATGACTAATTGCTGCCATGCCTGCTCCTGTCAATCAAAAAAAAATCCTGCCGCGCCTGCCGCACCCAAAGACTAGTGCAACGCAACGATGGATATTTAAATTTACCTACCGGCAAGGAGAGAAAAAAGGGTAAAAAACAAATGTGGCAGCGGCCTAGCTAATCGGTCGCACTAGCCCAACTAGCTAGCCACCGTGCTTCGCTGATGTACTCAACGGGAAAGGTGGGGTTTTATGATTTGACGACTCATTTTCTTGCTTCGGCGCTACGATCGAGGAGGATCCATAAAACACGAGGTAGGGCATACCACGTCTCGGCAAGGAAGGAAATATGTGTGCACCACCTGGGAGGACCCAGAAACCACGCGGTAGGGTGTGCCACATCTCGGCACGGAGGAAAAATGTGCGTGTAAAAATAAACTGTATCAAACTACCTATGATTCGACCTTGGGACCCAGCTAGTCGGTCGAAAACACCCCACTAGCCACACAACTTCATCATTCTAACGTGGCATGGAGGATATGTGTGGTTAGCTCCGTCTTGACCAGCCACAACGTCTCTTGTTCTAGGCGATTCATCTATTTTCCAAGCATTTTTTAGTTATAATAACACCACGGCAAGCTCGCGCCGCTCTTCATGTGTGCCTGTGCGTCTAAAGGTTGTACTACACTGGTACACGTCGGTGCTTTACAAACGGTTTTTAACCCCTTTTAGCGACGGTATTTGGAACCGTCGCCAAGTGAGTGTGGGCGATAGGGGGGGGGGTCCTTTCCACACGACCCAGAAACCGTCAGGGATAGGGGGCCTTGGTGCATTCAGTTGTCCCTATATAACTGTTTCCGATATCTCGAATATCCCAACGCTTCATCCTTACTCGTTTGTGCTCGCATTACCATCGCAGTCAGAGTTTTGTGGTTTTACCTAAATCCTGGCAGATTCCAGGCACGTACCAAACTGGTCTACATTGACGATGCCTGGCACATCACAAACAGTTCATGATTATAAACCGTGTATGATAGGTAGACAATCACACACATTTAGTTTTTCCCGCATCGTATGTGATAGTGTCAGACATCACACATGCTTTGCAAACGACAACTGTGTGCATTGTTACACATGTTTCCTCTCTGTGAACCATGTCAGATTATGATGTATATCGCACACGTGTGCTTTATTAACCGTGTGCGCCGTAATGATCTGCACACCGTAATTTTTCCCTAGTTTAATTGCTACTTTTAAATTTGTACCTAATTTAAACTTGAAAGTAGGCTATAGCTTTATTCATATCCATCAGGTTGCAACAAGCAATGCATTATTTGATTCACAGGTACATTTGTTTAAGAATTACATAAGCACCAAATAAAGAATGATGAACCAGGGTTCTATACTTGTACTATTACATATGGAAAAGAAAGAGGTGACATACATTCTGTTTGCTGAACAAGGTAAAGCAGAATGGCCCTATTGTGCTCTCCTGGATGCAGAAGGCACGCACGACTCTAGTACAACCCCTTGTGATGGTCGGCCGCCAATAATGTAGTTTGAGAGGTAATCTTGAGTAAACTGTTTCAGGATCCACTGCAAAGGAAAAAAGATTCAGACATTGTCATCTAACACAACTCATTATGGGCAGTAAAAAGAAGACTACAGGATTCTTACTTACCATCCTACAGTTCACTGTTGTCTTGCATAAAGTGTAAACAAATAGTTCGATTGACATATTTTGACCCATTTTAATAACAATCTTTATCAGTTTCCTCACTTGATGCTGGTTCATGAATATCTCATTGCCCCATACACAAAAAGGGTCGAAGTGTGGATCTTTGGCAATGACATATGTACCTAAAAGCACCAAGTTAATATTAGAAGCTAAACAACAATTACAAAATGATGTAGTACAACACTCTCTCCATCCCATTATATAAGATTTTATTACATGTATATCTAGACATAATCAGAACATTAAGGTAACACTCTTCCTTGTTACTATGTAGCATGGGATTGCATATTTAGTCATTCAGTACAATGCATGTTGCTATGTAGCTTCAGTGTGCAGGCTTAAGCACGCTAGTTAAGCAAAACAAGAAGTGGAAAGGTGAGTTAACTGCATCAGGCATAACATTTAAAAACAAGCAAATAGTCATTCAAACTAGTATTGTACACTAGTTATTGTTAAAAAACGAAAAGGCATGTTAACTGCAATATCCTTAACAGCAACCAAATATCCTAATTCATAGTGGTATTGTTGAAACTGTTATTGATGAAATTGAACTGCACGGCGAATAGTTGCACATATAGAGCATCACATTGTGAAGAACTGAAATAAACAAGTCATAAGGCCATCTCTAGCCGATCCTTTAAAAGTTAAAGGACTAAAACCCATACTGGATATATATATATATATATATATATATATATATATATATATATATATATATATACTCCAGCAACTTTTGGCCTTTTCTAGTCGATCCCCTAAACTTAACGTTGTAAACTTCTATTTGATCAAGTTCAAAGCAGGTTCAACCGAAAGTACCATGAATTCAAACATGAACATAGATAGTTTTGCATAACCAAACATAAAACATAAATTTAAACTAAGTTAAACTACTTTCGATCGAAGTAGAGGTCGAGCCAATCCTTCCTTGTAATGTATAGTGTGCCGCGAGCCGGGTCTGGGCCGGTGCCGTCGTCGGGGTCATTGGGGAAGGCACTCCTCCACTCGTCGATGTCGATCTCCTCATCCTCAGGGCCCACCTTGATGCCCTCCGCGCCGCCGTCCTCGCCGCCTTCGACCTCGTCATCAAAGGAGAGTGCGATAACCTCGCCACCCTCCGCGCTGCCGTCCTCGCCGCCTTCGACCTCGTCATAGGAGGAGAGCGCGATAACCTCGCTGCCCTCTGCGCCAGCAAAGATCGCCCACTCTGCCTCCACGAGCTCTGAGTACTGCCAGTGGAGCTCTTGCATGTAGGCCTTGTCGGCGGCCTCGGCCTTGAGGCGCTCCCACGCCTCGTGGTCCTCCCATGCCATAGCCGAGCTCACCACCCTGGCTCCGGTGGAACGAGGTCGACCGGACATGTGCCGAAGGGGAAATTGAGCCTAGCCGCCGCGCCGTGGTAGTGGACCTGCCAGCGGTCATACTCCATGGCCTTGAGCTCGGCCGTGTGGAAGCTACCGAGCCACCAGCAGGTGTGGGTCTCCTGATTTGTAATCTCAGCGACCCACGTCCCCCACCGCCGCAGCCGGACCCCGAGGTAGGACCTCGTCGGCTACCGGGTCTGAGGGAGGACGGGGAAGTCCTCAAACCGGCATAGGGGCACGGCGGCGTGCGGATCGGGGGACCGATGGCGGTGGGTCGAGCCCACAGAGGACGACGGGAACACCTCAGCGGCCACCTCGCCGGCGTCGGGCGAAAAGGCCGCGATAAACCTCTTTTTGGCCATTGGCTCCTCGAGCTCCCCGGCACACAGGCAGAGGTTGATGATGGAGGCGGTGGCAGCGACCTACCAATGGTTTCACGGGTTGTGTGTGTCGGTGTGAGCGGAGGTTTTGGGAGTGTTTGGTGTGTGTGGAGGGGGCCAAGGTGGTGTTTGAGGAAATACTGCGTAACTGAAAATTTTAGGGGCTACTGAAAATTTGGATCAAGGGCGAGCAGATATTTTTGAGATTGCGAGGGATGCAGAGGAGGGAGTAAAATGCCGGGGCTACTGACAATTTGAATCAAGGGACTGAAGCAGAGCGGGAGTAACAAACATCGCACACGGTCCGCATATACTAATCGTGTGCTATCAAACATTAAAACCTTCTAGGCGGTATATATTTTTGAGATTACGAGGCAGTGATATTTTCAAGATTGCGAGGGATCAGAGGTGGGAGTATTTGGGGAGCGAGCTAGTGTGCTTGACATGCCGGCTGTGGATTATAGCCGATGCACCTTCTCGCGTAAGCCATAGGCGTACTATACACCGACGATGCTCCAGGATATTTTGTACTGCATCTCACACGGTTGGTGATAATAAACTATGTGGGATCTATTTAATTTTTCATCTTGATTTGTGTAGGACCGAAAGTATGTCTAGAGGGGGGGGGTGATTAGACTACTTGACCAAATAAAAATCTAGCCTTTTGCCAATTTTAAGTCTTAGAAGATTTTAGCAACCTAGCACAAGTCAAGCAATCAACCTACACATGCAAATCTAAGAGTATAGAAGCGGAATGTAAAACATTTGCATATGAAGGTAAAGGGAGGAGTTTGGAGGGAGCAAACGCAATGTAGACACGAAGATTTTTGGCGTGGTTCCGGTAGGTGGTGCTATCGTACATCCACGTTGATGGAGACTTCAACCCACGAAGGGTAACGGTTACGCGAGTCCACAGAGGGCTCCACCCACGAAGGGTCCACGAAGAAGCAACCTTGTCTATCCCACCATGGACATCGCCCATGGAGGACTTGCCTCACTAGGGTAGATCTTCACGAAGTAGGCGATAAAATCCTTGGTACAACTCCACAATCTTGACGGAGGCTCCCAAGTGACACCTAACCAATCTAGGAGACACCACTCTCCAAAAGGTAATAGATGGTGTGTTGATGATGAACTCCTTGCTCTTGTGCTTCAAATGATAGTCTCCCCAACACTCAACTCTCTCTCACGGATTTGGATTTGGTGGAAAGATAATTTGAGTGGAAAGCAACTTGGAGAAGGCTAGAGATCAAGATTTATGTGGTTGGAATAGAATATCTTGATCTCAACACAGGAGTAGGTGGTTCTCTCTCAGAAAATGTATGCTGGAAGTGTAGGCATGTTTTGATGGCTCTCTCCACGAATGAAGATTGGGTGGAGGGGTATATATAGCCTCCACATAAAATCTAGCCATTACACACAATTCACCAAACTCGGTGGGACCGAATCAGAAAACTTGGTCAGACCGATTTAGTTCAAAATGTGAACGTTAGGCTTTTCGGTGGGACCAACATGTCAACTCAGTGGGACCGATTTCATTAGGGTTAGGGCATAACGTAATATCGGTGAGACCGATTACACAAACTCGGTGAGACCGATTTTGGTAATAAGCTAACCAGAGAGTTGGTCAGGCAAACTCGGTGGGACCGATTCGCTCATCTTGGCGAAATCAAAACGTTACAAAGAGGAAACAGAGAGTTTGCATTGAGAACTCGGTGGTACCGATCACTCATCTCGGTTGGACCAAAATGTTACGAAGGGAAACAGAGAGTTTTCAATCCCATCTCGGTGAGACCGAGATCCCTATCAGTGAGAGCGAAGTGACTAGGGTTCGTGGCAGTGGCTATGTCAAATGAACTTGGTGGCGCCGGATAAAACAAATCGGTGGGGCCGAGTTTGACTTTTGGTTTGGGACATATGTGGATATGAGAAAGTGGTTGAGGGTTTTTGGAGCATATCACTAAGCATTTTGAGCAAGCAAGCCATTAAGCAACACCTCATCCCCTTTTAATAGTATTGGCTTTTCCTATGGACTCAGTGTGATCTTGGATGACTAATATGAAAATGTAGAGTCTTGAGCTTGAGCCAATGTGTGTCCTTAGCATTTTGAGGGGTCCACATTTCTAATCCATGCCATGCCAATCACTGAACTTCCTGAAATAGTCATCTTGAAGTAGCATTAGTTCAATGAGCTATATGTTGTTAGTAATTACCAAAACCACACAAGGATAGTTGCACTTTCAATCTCCCCCTTTTTGGTAATTGATGACAACATATAGATCAAAGCTTTGACAAATGATAATAAGATTTAAATACATTGTCGCTTTGAGAAGTGTGTGATAAGCAATAGCTCCCCCTAAATTTGTGCATTATTTAAAATTTGCTTTTGGATGCAAATGCACAATCGATTAGGATATTGGGTTACTCTTCCATGTCACATACATCTTGGTGGAGCGCTCAAAATGATAGAAGTTAAAAGAGTGCACTCATCACCAAGCAAAGCGAATGATCATATATGGGATAAAACAGATAATATCATCCAAGCAAACATTAAAGTATGATATGATCAAACACATGATCATATAAGTATCTCACACTCAGACATAAAGATTATTAAAGAAGCACACACAAGAGTTTTGACTAAATAGTAAGAAAGACAAAAGAGGCAAAACACACTCTCTCGAAGCCTATGATCTATACAATTTCTCCCCCTTTGGCAACACATTACGAAAAAGTTTGAAAATGCATAGTGCTATGCGTCTCTCTAGGCTTGATCTTCGGGAGGTGGTGTAGAGAGGACTCCAAGGATGAAGGCATCTATAGATGTTGTTGGAGCTGGTGGAGTGGCAACTGGAGGTGGCATCAAGGCTGTTCTTCTTGGTGTCAAGTAGTTGCTCCGTGTCGACCATGGGTATTGCGGCACACCTCTGACCTCTAGGCACTCTCTGAAAAGCATCTGTGGTTGCCTTCCCTTTCTTCTCCTCTGCTTCCTCCTGGAGCTTCTCAGCTGCCGTCTGTATCTAAGTTACTTTCAGATCAAGATCATAAAACTTGGTCTCAATGATCCTCTCCAAGCTCTCCTGATTCTGAGTCAGGGTGGCCAAGCCCTTCTCAATCCTCAAAGTTGCTTGAATCAGATAAGCTAGATGATCTTGTTTTCTCTTTAAGAACACTTGAGATGCCTCCTCCACACTTGGCATCTTTACAGCTTTTTCGGCCTTTGCATTTGCTCTCTTCTCTTGTGCTTGCACTGAGGTGGGATCATCCTCATTCATCACAACTGTGTTATCCTTAAATTCTGGTCTCAAGGGTAAGTGCTCCTTGTCTAAAAAATAAGTGCCTATGCCCATCTTGGAATTGATGAGCACCTAAATGTGTGGAGCATACCCACAAGATCTCTTCTGATCTGCAGCTGTCCTCTTGATTGTTTCAACAATCAGGCTCATAACCTTGAATTTCTGAGGCACATCAAATATCTGTAGCAAGTTGATTGAATGGCCTCTGATCATCTTGTGATCTCCAGATTTGGGCAACAGAGTATGCCTCAAGATTGTGTTGATTGTAGCTAGACCAGACAACAGGTAATATACAGATCCAAATCTATGTGTATCCAATGCTTTGTCTGGGATCTCATTGTACATGTTTGCCATAGAGCTGTGGTCTTTCTTCTTCTTGGCATAGACATCCAAATCATCCTCATGCTCTTCAGGGGCATTGATCAACTTGGCCCACTCATCAACAGTTGACTCGTACCTTGTACATTCAGACATCCATACAATCCTACCATCTGGATAAAAATGAGCAGTGGAGTAGAATTGCATGATGAGTTCATCATTCCATTTTGTCAACTTCTAACCAACAAACTTGTCAACTCCACAAGCTTTGAAGCTTTCATGTACACCTGGAAAATAGTCTTCATTCTCATCAATGAATTTCCAATCAACCCACTTCATATCATAGACTATAGGTTTCTTGTCCAACAGAATGGTCTCATAGAACTCTTGTTGTTCTTTGGTGTGGAACCTGTAGTCCACATTAGTCTTCCTTCTCACAGCATAGGGATCAGACTGTCTTCAAAGTCTCAGACCTGCATCCTTCCTGATGCTCATATCCTCTGCCATGGGATGGGTGTCATTATGGTCTGGTATCTTTGGTTTCAGTTTCCTGAGCACTTGGGCTTCATCATCTTCTTCTTTTTGTCACCAGCCACATCATCATCTGACTATTCAGCTTGAATGTTCTTGGTGCTCCTCTTGGGCTTTGAAGGCTTCTGAGATTGAGCAGTAGTTTTGGGGGCAGTCTTGGGCTTAGAAGGAGCAACCCCTGACTTAATAGCATCCCCCATAAGCTTTGGGGACTTGGGTGCTGGTGCAGCATCCTCTTCCTCTTCATTTTCTTCTGTGTCTCTCACCATGGTTGATTTTCCAAGAACTTTTGCAGTTGTGGTTCCTGCCCTTTTCTTCTTTTTGTCACTAGACACATCATCATCTGACTATTCAATTGTGAAATGCATGGTTTCTCCTGTTGGAACTTTCCTTGGCTTGGATGTTGATACTCTTTTGGCAGGCGCCTTCTTGTGCAGACTAGGCTTGGTTGTAGTAGCAGTGCCATATTCCTTCTTCAGTACTTTCTTCTTGGAGCTCACTTCCTTCTCTGTAGCCACATAGTCCTCATCCTCAGAATCTGAAGTTCTCTTCTTCCTTGATCTGGTGGCTGCTTTGGGCAAATTACTGGGAGTGCTCCTGCTGCCCTCATCATAGCTGCTTGAGGGACTAGTGCCCTCACTCATTTGCACTTGCTCTTCTGATTTGTTCTGCCTATCACTGCAGTCGACATTACGGCAAGCAAACGACGATAAACCCTGTGAATAGATATAGATGCGGTAGAGTGGATGAGCATCACAAAGTGCAGAGTTTTTGCAAAACAGATGAGTCAAAAACTTAGTTTTAGTTCTCCACAGAAATCATTTTGAAGCTACCGATTTGTTAAACTTGGTGATACCGAAGCAACTTTTGGAGTCTAAACTAGTGAACTCGGTCAGACCGAGTCACAGTTCGGTGACTCCGAGATTGCTAGGGTTTTACTGAGAGTCAAACTCGGTCGCACTGATTTGCAATTTTCGGTTCGACCAAAAAGCGCACGTACAATGGCCTAAGCCAAATCGGTGAGACCGATTTCTACAACTCGGTCGGTCCGAGATTAGTTCGGCGGAGACCTAACCCTAAATTTTCGAATCAAACCTAATCCAAGGGATGATTTCACTGGATAGATTGATTTCATACGTGGTAATGATCATGGCAAAGCAATGTGCTAGGAATCGGAGTAAGGAATTAGCACAAAAGATCAAACTTATACCCTAGTTTGGCGGTGAGTTCGCTACGACGACAAGGTGGGGCAGAATCCCGTTGACGGCAATGGAAACCAGTGGTGGGAGGTCGCTGGCGACGAGAAGACGATCCGGAGACCCGAGGCGGCAGAGAAGGACACGCGCGGGATGGATGGTTTTGAAGAAATTTCCAAAATCTCACCCGTGGGTATATATATCCTGACTCTGTCGGTGTGACCGAGTGGAACAACTTGGTGGCATCGAGATGCAGAATCGCAAGCGGTTACTACAACTTGGTGTGACCAAAAAGTTCAAATCGGTTGCACCGAGATTGAAAACCTAGATCAACTCAGTGAACTCGGTGTGACTGAAATGAATGGGTCGGTCAGACTGAAGTGCACAGAGAGGTTTTGGAAGTTTAAGTCTATGACGAATCAGGGACTCCGAGTGCTCCTCACACAGAGTGGTTCGAATCTGACTTGATCAAACTTTGTGATGTAGCATGAATAGAGTTTGAGACGAGAAAAGCATAGATAGCTAGAGGAGGTTCTTAGGCATTCTTTTCCATCCACTTGGTAAAAGATAAAAAAGCCAATCAATCAAAACAACAATTGGACGTCCTTGAATGAGTAAAATATGCAATCAGCATGCTCACACAATAAAATGGCAAATGAAATATGTGAGAAATCATGCACAAACACTCTAGCATCTATAAGGAAATTGGCGATGGCTAGGTCATCTATATATGAGTATATTGACTTAGGAGTCAAATGAGAACATATGATCATAGGTCGTACTCATCGTTTAAACACAAGTGGAGTATGCACTTTTACATAAAGCATTGTTGTGTTCACACCATTAGAGTTGCTTTAGCTCAACTGATTAGAGTAAAGCTCCCCCTATATGTGATATCCCCCCTAAGAGGGATGAACTAACCTTGGGTTTTGTCGATGATGACTTCATGTAGATGTTCAAGATGTGGATGCTCAAAGTTGATGTAGATCATTTGGAGCAATCCATTGGAGTGAGTTGCACTTTCAATACCTATACGGGTTAGTCCCACAAGGAACAAACAAGGATATCCATAGACATAGAGTGATGTACACACAAGATGATGTCGATCAAAACATTAGATTACCTTGTCCCTTGTCTTACCAACAAGAGGGTTTGTGACTCCTTGAACTAGTGCAAGATGTGGAAGTTGTTTGCACTTGTCCTTGCCAAGATGATGCATGTGAAGTATGTTGGCAGAGTCACCCTCAAGAACTCTCTAGTTCTTCTTCTTCGGGATCAACATCATCTTGATGGGAATCCTTGGAGTTGTAGTCGTACTTGATGAAGTGGAACTAGATGTTGTCTTGGGAACCCACTTGACCAAGGTCTTAAGAGCTTCTTCAAATGCATCAATTTCCTCTTGAAGCTTGTCCTTGCCTTTTTTTCTTGTGGTCTTGTGGTAGAACATGATCTTGAGCTTGTGTCCCTTGGAAAAAAGTAGGATCATACTTCTCTTGTTGAGGAACAAACTTCGTCTTGGGGTATTGATCTTCTTCCCACTCAACTCAATTGGCATTGAACTTTTGGTCAAAACCAACACCTTGATTCTTCCGGTGCCTTCCTTGCTTGCGTACAATTTCCTCAAATTGCTTACTTCCGGCAAGGCTCTTATAAACACCTTTCTCTATGATTCCCTTCAATAAGCTATTTTCTTGCTCAAGTATAACTTGGCTAAGAGAATCATTAGTGGAATCAAGAGAACTACTAGAAGCAACAATATTGGATTTAGCATGATTATTATTACTACTAGAAGAAACTTTCTTACTCTTGTTACTAGATTTAATTTGTGGCATGTAAGTAGACAAGAGTAAACGCTTGGCAATGTAAGAAGAACTTTTCTTGCGAAGTTCATCATTGATCGCTTTTAAGAACCCATGCTCCTGCTCATGGTTGAGCTTTTCAAGGCGTAACTTATCATGCGTCTTTAAAAGTTCTCGATGATCTTCCAAGGTAGTTTCATGAGCTAACTTAAGAGTGTTTAGTTCTTTAGTTAGATGTTCAATCTCCTTCTTATCATCATCATTCGTTTTATCTTGATTAGCATGATTAATAGCAAGTTCATCATAGTTTTCATCACTAGAGTTGTCAACAAGTAAATCATCATCACCTAGCAAATCATCTTCATCACTATTGAAATCAGCATACTCGGGATGTGATACCTTTGGGCCTTTAGTCATGAAGCATCTTCCAATTTCTTCATTTGGTGAGTCAAATATGTCGTAGGAGTTGGTCGACACAAGTGCTAGACCGGCAACACCTTCATCTTGAGTATATTCGGAGTCGGAGTGATAGCTTCTTTAGGAGTGATGGTCGGAGTCGGAGCCGGATACCCATTCACCAATATGAGCTTGATGTCTTCGTTTTGTGTAGTTCTTTGATGATTTGTCCTTCCTTTCCGAATCCTTGCTCCTTCGAGAGGTTCTCCGTTCATAACGATCATCTCTACTCCTTCTCTCTTTTGGTGGTGATTCTTCTCTTCTACTTCTCCTTTTGGGTGAATCTTCTTTTGTAGGGGGCCGTACACTCATTGGAGTAGTGTATGGGTCTTCCACAGTTGTAGCAATTACGCTCACGACTAGAAGATCTTTTGTCATTGTAGGACCTTGACTTGGAACTTCTTTCCTTGTTTCTACTCTTGTAGAACTTGTTGAAATTCTTCACCGTTAGGCTCAATTCCTCATTGTAGGTTTGTTTCTCACTTGATGATGTAGGAGAATCACATGAGGCTTTGTAAGCACCACTTGACTTGTTGTGAAGCTCTTCCTTATCCTTGAGTGACATCTCATGAGCAACAATTCTTCCAATGACTTCCGTTGGCTTGAGATCTTTGTAGTTGGGCATCATTTGGATCAATGTGCACACGGTATCATATTTTCCATCCAAGGATCTTAGGATCTTCTTGATGATGAATCTATCGGTCATCTCTTTACTTCCTAAGCCGGCAATCCCATTTGTGATGAGAGCAATCCTAGAATACATTTCAGCGACACCTTCACCATCTTCATTTTGAACTTGTCAAGTTGACTTTGAAGCACATACAATTTGGATTCCTTGACGGATCTGGTACCCTCGTGCATATTAATCTAAGTATCCCAATTTTCCTTCGCATTCTCAAGATGGCTGAATTTGTTGAATTCTTCGAGGCACAATCCGTTGAAGAGGATATCGCATGCTTGAGCGTTGTATTGCAGCATCTTCAACTCTTCTGCGGTAGCTTCTCGGTTTGGTTCTCTCCCATCAAAGAATTCACCTTGCAAGCCAATACAAACAATAGCCCAAACGGCGGGGTTATGTCCAAGAATATGCATTTTCATCTTATGCTTCCAACTAGCAAAATTAGTACCATGAAAGTAAGGACCTCTACGGTGGTAATTTCCCTCGCTAGAAGCCATACTCTCCTAGGTTGTGAAACCAAGTCTATGATCACCAAAAGCTATGGAAATCAAGGCAAATGGAGACCAAAGCTCTGATACCACTTTTAGGATCGAAAGTATGTCTAGAGGGGGGTTGATTAGACTACTTGACCAAATAAAAATCTAGCCTTTTCCCAATTTTATGTCTTGGCAGATTTTAGCAACCTAGCACAAGTCAAGCAATCAACCTACACATGCAAGTCTAAGAGTATAGCAGCGGCATATAAAACATTTGCATATGAAGGTAAATGGAGGAGTTTGGAGGGAGCAAATGCAATGTAGACACGGAGATTTTTGGCGTGGTTCAGATAGGTGGTGCTATCGTACATCCACTTTGATGGAGACTTCAACCCACGAAGGGTAACGGTTGCGCGAGTCCACGGAGGGCTCCACCCACGAAGGGTACACGAATAAGCAACCTTGTCTATGCCACCATGGACATCACCCACGAAGGACTTGCCTCACTAGGGTAGATCTTCACGAAGTAGGCGATCTCCTTGCCCGTACAAACTCCTTGGTTCAACTCCACAATCTGGACGGAGGCTCCCAAGTGACACCTAACCAATCTAGGAGACACCACTCTCCAAAAGGTAATAGATGGTGTGCTGATGATGAACTCCTTGCTCTTGTGCTTCAAATGATGGTCTCCCCAACACTCAACTCTCTCTCATGGATTTGGATTTGGTGGAAAGATGATTTGAGTGAAAAGTAACTTGGAGAAGGCTAGAGATCAAGACTTCTGTGGTTGGTGTCGGTGTCAAAACCGGCGGATCTCGGGTAGTGGGTCTCGAACTGTGCGTCTAGGCGGATGGTAACAGTAGACAAGGGACACGGTGTTTTTACCCAGGTTCGGGCCCTCTCGATGGAGGTAGTACCCTACTCCTGCTTGATTAATATTCATGATATGGGTAGTACAAGAGTAGATCTACCACGAGATCAGAGAGGCTAAACCCTAGAAGCTAGCTTATGGTATGATTGTTGTTCGGCCCCATTTTAACTAAAACCCTCCGGTTTATATAGACACCAGATAGGTTAGGGTTACACAGAGTTGGTTACAATGGTAGGAGATCTACATATCCATATCGCCAAGCTTGCCTTCCACGCCAAGGAAAGTCCCATCCGGACACGGGACGAAGTCTTCAATCTTGTATCTTCATAGTCTTGAAGTCCGGCCGTAATGATAGTGCGGCCATCCGGACACCCCCTAGTCCAGGACTCCCTCAGTAGCCCCTGAACCAGGCTTCAATGATGACGAGTCCGGCGTGCTTATTGTCTTCGGCATTGCAAGGCGGGTTCCTCCTACGAATACTCCATAGAAGGTTTTGAACACCAGGATAGTGTCCGGCTCTGCAAAACAAGTTCCACATACCACCATAGAGAGAATAATTTTTGCACAGATCTGCTGACGTATTCCGCGGCGTGATATTACACCACGGCCAGGCCTTTATATGAATCGTTTTTTTACTGTTCCACCTTAGCGCGTTTAGCGAGGTAGTTTCCTTGGCACGTCTTATCAAAGCATAGATCGTGCCCCCTTATTCCGGGATTCTCATCAATACGGACGTGGGTAACCCATCCGCGCCATTGATTACGGCACTTGGGAGATAAGCGAGTTTTACCAGTGGCGGGGGACGATAGCTCCGTCCGTCCATATAAGGGATAAGGATCCACCTTTTCACCCACGCCTTCTTCCTCCTTTGCTCATCCATTTTCGACTTTTCGAGCTCCAGCGCCTAAGTCCGCGACACCCCACCTCAACCTTCTCCAACTATGTCCAGAGCGGGAGGCGGGTGGATGGCCTCCTCCGTCACGGAGGGGCACATCACAAAGCTGCGGGAGGCCGGATACTTGTCCAAAGAACATCGCCAAGACCGGCTGCCCGACGCGGGCCAGCTCATTCCAACCCCCAGGCCCCATGAGAGGGTGGTGTTTCTCAACGCACTTCCTCCGCGGACTAGGTTTTCCACTTCACCCATTTGTCCGGGGGCTCATGTTCTACTACGGCCTGGACTTCCACGATCTGGCCCCGAATTTCATCCTCAACATCTCGGCGTTCATCGTCGTGTGCGAGGCTTTCCTCTGCATCCAGCCCCACTTCGGCTTATGGCTGAAGATCTTCAATGTCAGGCCGAAGGTAGTGGGCGGCCGTCAAGCGGAGTGCGGAGGCGCCATGGTTGGCAAGATGGGAAAATTCCTATGGCTCGAGGGCTCCTTCGTGGAGACAATAAAAGGGTGGCAATCGGGGTGGTTCTATATCACCGAGCCGCGCGACTCCAAATGGGCGGCGGCCCCTGAATTCAGATCTGGCTTCCCAAGACGACTCTCATCATGGAAAGAGACGGGCCTGACATGGGGGTCCCTGGGTTCGTCGAAAATGGAGAGTACTTCACTTCCGGCCGCCTCCTTGCCTCACACTGCGGACGACGCCGAGGTGGGGCCCCAAGGGGGCCTGGTCAAGAGGAGTTGGCGCAGGAGGCGCCGCAAGGCGACCACCCGGACTCCAGGCGCGTGGGGGCGAGACCCCCAGGGGCTCTAAGCCCGACCCTTGTCCGGACTCCATAAGGAACCTTCAGCGGCTCCGAAGTCCGGCAAGCGGCCCCTTCGTAAGAAGGGTAAGACGCCGGTGTCCTCCGTCCAACCGGAGGCACCGGATAACTTCGGAGGCGCTTAACAGCGCCTCCATCGAGGAGGAGCACCGCCTTTGTTATGAGTGCGGTGATCCGGACAGTTCAGTCCGCCAAGAGCGGGTTGACCGAAGCCTGTACCAGCCTTCTAACAGGCTTTGAGGTAAGTTTAGAATATGTAAAAATATTACCGCATAGACAGTAGCCCCTAATGCTTAGTTCGGTGTTCGGAAAGAAAAGCCGGACTAAGGATCTAAAAAGATATACGCAGGAGTCTAACATAAGTATGTCAATATGGGAATGCAGGCTGCGCTGCTGACCTCTGCCAAGACCGACCATGGAGGTCAATGCATTGAAGCAGAGCCTCGGCGGTCCGAGAACGAGCTCGGCGTTGCCAAGAAGCAGCTCGAGGACAAGGAAGGTAAGTAATACCTTATTAAAGAAATACCTTATAGAAAGGTTTCGTTGCAAAAATAACAGAATAACATGGGTACTGCAGGGGCCACGAACGAGGTGGCGACCTCAAGGAAGCGGTGTCCGTGGTCGAAACAAAGCTGCCATGAGCGCACCGAGCGAGAGAAGGGAGAGGCGCAGCTGGCGGAGGTACGGGAAGAGTTCCAGGCTCCCATGGAAAAACACGAGGGTTTGGAGCGTGACTCGAAGACCCGAGAGTCCGAGCTTGCTTCGGCTCTTGAGAGTGCCAAAGCTGCTAAGGCCGAGGCCCAAAAATCCCTCCATGAGATTGAGGCAATAAAGAAGATCGCGGCGGGTAAGGCATTCTTTATGCAGAGCAAGAATGTGAAAGTGAATTACCTATTACTTACCCGGATTCGGAGCTCTCCACGAGCATTCGCAGATCTGCCTCGTAGTGTATCGGATGCTGCCGCGTTCTACCGCGCCAAGGAGGGGAGCTCGATGGAGAAGGTGTTCTGGTCTTAGTATGCTGAGGCCGAACGTCCGGTGCCCCTGAGCGACCAGCTGAAGCAGATGGTCGAGCTCCACAAGGTCGCCGAACAGGCCATGTAGGGCCTTATAGTTCGGTTGTGGCCATTGGAAGCCATGCCTGGGAGCTACTTCGGCTTAGTGCAGCGGCTGGTGGACGCCTGTCCACGGATTGAAGTCATCAAGCGCCCGCTCTGCATTGAAGGTGCCCGTCGGGCCCTTACCGTGCTAAAGTGCACCGGGCAAGCTGGATGCGGAGAAGCTTGTGACGGACGGGCCACCGAAGGGCAAGGAGCATCGCACGCCCGAAATGTACTATGAGGGCCTCCTGAAGGGTGCCCACCGTATAGCGGATGAGTGCTCCAAAGATGTAATTTTTGAATAGACTCGCATGTGTTATCCTCAGACGCTGAAAACTTGTTCATATGCGCTAAGCAACGCTTGTTAATTTAAAATATTACCTTCAGGCGGCCGTTTATCAAATTTGAGAGATGGCAAGTCGTTGGCTTCAGCCCCATGCCACGAGTCTTTGGGTTGTTCGGGATAAACTTGAGCGCTCTTGTTCCCATTCTTGGGTCCATCTAGGGAGGCGCTCAACGCAACGAACAAGGCAACCGGACTTATAATGCTTGAACACTCTCACTTAGCCATAGAATTCTATAATTTTAAATTTTGGCGAAGCCCCTAGTATTTGGAAGACCGAGTTCGGAGCGCTATCCACGCCTTGGCCGGACAATTCCGGTTCCTCGCTCTAAGCGGCATAGGTCTTTAGGGACCCGAAAAAACCTCTCGAACAGCGACCGACTCTCGCCCTATCATGACGGTCAGTTTTAGCTTTCTCCCGAGGTGCTTAACCCAGCTCAACCGGGCACGATCGCGAGTTGGTTCTCCTAGTGCTACCTTAGCCGATATAACGGGGAACGTAAGGTACCAAAACATAGGAGCCGGGCAAACCCAACTATTGACCCAAGACATGATTCAGAGCCGATGCATATAATGCTATAAGTTCGGGGTGCCGCACTTGTGAAAGTGTTCGGACTTATCACACCATACTTTTGGGGTACTTAAGCCCCTGGTGTATTGGCCATACCAAAGTGTACGGGTGCAACATGTCATGAAATGAACATATATATATAGATAAAGAAAGGAGTGCAATAATAGGCAAAAGCTATGTATTGTTTATTCAAAAAGGTACTGCAATGTAAGCAGAACTATACAAATAGTGCGATAAGCAAGGGATGGGACTATTTAACATGTCCCCCTCCAGGGGTAAGCTGCGGGATGGTATGTAAAACAGGTATAATGCTCGTAATAGAGACCACCTGAACACTCGACGTAGCTTTTTGCTTCCCTGACTGTTGCATCATGAGTTCGGCGATTCTAGTGCCGGACAGGACTTCTGGAAAACGGAGTCCTGAAAGTAAGGAAAAATAAAAAAAAGAAAAAAGAAAAAGAATGACACAATCGGGAGCCCCTGGTGCGGTTGAGACGCATTCTGGGCGTGCCGTGGTCGTGCCCCTCCCCTTATGCCCATGGTATCGCCAGAGCATAGTTATGTACGCCAGTAATCGGGCTTCGCAATTTCGGAGGGCTGGGGTTGGGGCCGGATTGCTACGCGTGCTTGAATCGTGCAGCGGTTTTGTTGTAGGTTACTCGGTGCGCGCTTTGACAAAGGTCCTGGACGCTTAGTGGCCGGACTCGAGAATTGCCTGTGAGAGGCTGCTTTGCACCTCCGCCGAGGGGTCAGCCGTGTGCTCCTCCATTCGGAGAGAGCGTTCGGTGTTTCCATTGACCGTGATTACTCTTCGAGGGCCTAGCATCTTGAGCTTGAGGTATGCGTAGTGCGGCACCGCATTGAACTTTGCAAATGCGGTTCGTCGAAAGCAAGGCATGATAGCCGCTGCGGAACGGGACTATGTCAAGATTAACTCTTTGCTTCGAAGTTATCCGGGATCCAAGACCACTTCGAGTGTAATCGAACCCGCATAATTGGCCTCTACACCCGCTTATGACGCCTTTAATGGTCGTCTTTGTAGGTTTAATCCTTGAGGGTCTATGCCCATTTTGGCGCCGTATCCTGATAAAGCAGGTTCAGGCTGCTACCACCGCCCATCGTGACTACGGTGAGGTGAAATTTGTCAATAATTGGGTCAAGAACCAATGCGGCGAAACCGCCATGACGAATGCTAGTGGGTGGTCCTTCGATCAAGGTGATCGGGCAGGAAAACCATGGGTTGAACTTTGGGGCGACTGGCTCCATCGCATATACGTCCCTTAGTGCGCGCTTCCGCTCCCTTTTGGGTATGTGGGTTGCGATATCATGTTCACCGTCCGCACTTGTGTGGGAAAGCCCTTCATCCTCTATTGTTCAGCGGCCGGGGCTCTTCCTCGTCATCGCTATGCAGCCCCTTGTCATTGAGTTCGGCACTTATCTTGCCTGCTTGCTTGAACACCCAACAATCCCTGTTGGTGTGGTTTGCTGGTTTTTCGGTGGTGCCATGTATCTGGCACAAGCGATCGAGTATGCGGTCCAAATTGGACGGGACCTGGGTATTTCTTTTGAATGGCTTCTTCCGCTGACCGCATTTAGAGCCTCTGAATCCGGCGTTGACTGTCGTATGTTCATCATTGTCACCGTTAATGCGGCGCTTGTTCTTGTTGCGACGCGACCTGCCATTGCTGTCCTTGGTATCCGAACTACCAGGGTTTTTGGTCAAGTTGTTGCTTCGAGCTAGCCAGCTGTCCTCTCCCGCACAAAAGCGGGTCATGAGTGTTGTGAGGGCTGCCATGGATTTCGGCTTTTCCTGTCCTAGGTGCCGGGCAAGCCACTCGTCGCAGATGTTATGTTTGAAGGCTGCAAGGTCCTCTGCATCCGGACGATCAACGATTTGATTTTTCTTTGTTAGGAACCGTGTCCGTAATTGTCCGCCGATTCTTCCGCTGCTGAATTATATGGCTAAGGTCATCGGCGTTCGTGGTCGCACATATGTGCCCCGGAAGTTATCAAGGAATGCGGCTTCCGTGTCCTCCCAACAACCAATTGACTCTCTGGCGGCAAGCTGTTGAGCCAATGTTGAGCTGGTCCTTTAAGCTTGAGTGGGAGGTATTTGATGGCATGTAGATCATCACCGCGGGCCATGTGGATATGGAGGAGATAGTCCTCGATCCATACTGCAGGATCTGTGGTACCATCGTATGATTCGATGTTTATGGGTTTGAAACCCTCATGGATTTGATGATCTATTACTTCATTTGTGAAGCATAGTGGGTGTGCGCACCTCTGTATTGGGCTATATCATGACGTAGCTCATATGAGCTTTGTCTACTGTGTTCGGCCCGGCCGGGTTTGCTGTATCCAGCGTGAAGGTTATCATCACGTGTCGTGGGGCGCCCACGCGATCCGTATATCGATCTTGTATGTTTTGCCTTATCCTCCAATATATCTCGCAAGTCCGGCGCGTTTTCCCGTGTCTTGGTATTTTTTGAGCGGCGTCGGGGTGTGGCTTGAGCGGAGGGCCGAGAGGCTTCTTTGTCGTGGCCACGGGGTGGCCTATCTGCCATGTCATGCGCTGGTGACTTGGGTGCTTCCTCCTCTGATCGAGGCAACGGCCTGCGTTTGGGGTAGCTTTTGGAGGGGCGTTCGAGTTCATACTCTTCGCCGCAAGGACTTCAGTCCATCCGTCATAGCAGTTCTTGGTCAGCTCTAAGTCGCTGCTGCTTTTTCTTGAGGCTGCTTGCCGTGGCCATAAGCCTGCGTTTGAAACGCCTCCTGCTCGGGGATCCTCGTGCACGACAAATTAAATGCCGTCATTGAGGCTTGCCTCATCTTCGGAGGGAGGCGCATAATTATCGTCCTCTACCTCTCTTTCTGCCGCACTGTCGTGCGGACTTGCTTCTCCCTCCTCCTGCGCTGAGTCCTGCTGGAGGGGGTTGTCTTCGGCACAGTCCGGGGTGTTATTGTCTCTCGTGCCGGAATCACCGTTTTTACCGTGACGGGATTTTGAACGGCGCCGCTGACGTCGGCGTTTGGGTTGTTTCTTGGAGGGGCCATCCTCCGCCGTTTCATCGCCATTCCCATCTTTTGGGATGTCCACCATGTATATGTCGTATGACGAGGTGGCCTTCCAAAGTGCCTCAGTAGGCGCTGGGTCTTGGTCGTCTCCGGCATCGTCGTCCATACCGTCGATGTCTTCGGAGTCGAAGTCGAGCATGTAGGTTAAATCATCGACAGTGGCTACAAAGTGGGTGGTGGGTGGGTGTTGAAGTTCTTCGTCGTCCGCATCCCAACCTTCCTGTCCGTAGTCCGCCAGGCTCTCCGGATAAAGAGAGAGACTTTAGTGAATTCAGGATGTCGCCAAAGGGCGAGTGCCGAAGATGTCCGCGGCGATGAACTCCATGACCGGCGCCCACTCGGATTCGATTGGCAGGGGCGCGGAGGGTTCGGAGTCCGGAGAGGAGTCCGGCACCTGGGAGTCACGGTCTTCGCAAAGGACAGGGATTGTGTTCGGCTCAATCACCGTAGAGATCGTAGCTCCCGAGGTGGCGTCCAACCACTCGTCCACGATCGGGGAATCCGGCTCCGGATTAAGGGTCGGAGCGGATCTTTGGTGCCGCCTCGTGGCAACCGCTCAGCGGCGTAGCTAGATCATACCCATCGAGATAGTGCGGCACGCCGGTTGTGGCTCGAATCCGTCGAAGATCAAGTCTCCGTGGACGCTTGGACGATAGTTCAAACTTCCAAATCTGACACGATGGCCAGGGCGAAGCTTTCGATCTGCTCTAGATGGCCTGCTTAATTTGCCCGCGGTAAAGCCGCCGAATCTGAAGATCTGTCCAGGAGAAAAGTCTCACCTGGACCGCATCGTTGTTGATGATCAAAGGAGCCATCGGGCCTATAGGTGACGACACATAGGAACTCTCAATGAAAGCACCAATGTCGGTGTCAAAACCGGCGGATCTCGGGTAGGGGGTCCCGAACTGTGCGTCTAGGCGGATGGTAATAGGAGACAAGGGACACGGTGTTTTTACCCAGGTTCGGGCCCTCTCGATGGAGGTAATACCCTACTCCTGCTTGATTAATATTGATGATATGGGTAGTACAAGAGTAGATCTACCACGAGATCATAGAGGCTAAACCCTAGAAGCTAGCCTATGGTATGATTGTTGTTCGTCCTACGGACTAAAACCCTCCGGTTTATATAGACACCGGATAGGTTAGGGTTACAAAGAGTCGGTTACAATGGTAAGGGATCTACATATCCATATCGCCAAGCTTGCCTTCCACGCCAAGGAAAGTCCCATCGGGACGAAGTCTTCAATCTTGTATCTTCATAGTCTTGGAGTCCGGCCGTAATGATAGTTCGGCCATCCGGACACCCCCTAGTCCAGGACTCCCTCAATTGGAATGGAATATCTTGATCTCAACACATGAGTAGGTTGTTCTCTCTAGAAAAATGTAAGCTGGAAGTGTAGGCATGTTCTGATGGCTCTCTCCACGAATGAAGAGTGGGTGGAGGGGCATATATTGCCCCCACACAAAATCTAACCGTTACACACAATTCATCAAACTCGGTGGGATCAAATCAGAAAACTCGGTCAGACCGATTTAGTTCAAAATGTGAACGTTAGGTTTTCGATGGGACTGATACTACGCAACCTTCTTCTTGTAGACGTTGTTGGGCCTCCAAGTGCAGAGGTTTGTAGGACAGTAGAAAATTTCCCTCAAGTGGATGACCTAAGGTTTATCAATCCGTGGGAGGCGTAGGATGAAGATGGTCTCTCCCAAACAACCCTGCAACCAAATAACAAAGAGTCTCTTGTGTCCCCAACACACCCAATACAATGGTAAATTGTATAGGTGCACTAGTTCGGCGAAGAGATGGTGTTACAAGTGCAATATGGATGGTAGATATAGGTTTTTCTAATCTGAAAATATAAAAACAGCAACTTAACTAATGATAAAAGTAAGCACAAACGGTATTGCAATGCTAGGAAACAAGGCCTAGGGTTCATACTTTCACTAGTGCAAGTTCTCTCAACAATAATAACATAATTGGATCATATAACTATCCCTCAACATGAAACAAAGAGTCACTCCAAAGTCACTAATAGTGGAGAACAAATGAAGAGATTATGGTAGGGTACGAAACCACCTCAAAGTTATTCTTTCCGATTAATCCATTGGGCTATTCCTATAAGTGTCACAAACAGCCCTAGAGTTCATAGTAAAATAACACCTTAAGCCACACATCAACCAAAACCCTAATGTCACCTAGATACTCCAATGTCACCTCAAGTATCCGTGGCTATGATTATACGATATGCATCACATAATCCCAGATTCATCTATTCAACCAACACATAGAACCTCAAAGAGTGCCCCAAAGTTTCTACCGGAGAGTCAAGACGAAAACATGTGCCAACCCCTATGCATAGGTTCATGGGCGGAACCCTCAAGTTGATCACCAAAACATACATCAAGTGAATCAATAGAATAACCCATTGTCACCACGGTTATCCAACGCAAGACATACATCAAGTGTTCTCAAATCATTAAAGACTCAATCCAATAAGATAACTTCAAAGGGAAAACTCAATCCATTACAAGAGAGTAGAGGGGGAGAAAAATCATAAGATCCAACTATAATAGCAAAGCTCGCGATACATCAAGATCGTGCCAAATCAAGAACACGAGAGAGAGAGAGAGAGCGAGAGAGAGAGAGATCAAACACATAGCTACTCGTACATACCCTCAGCCCCGTGGGTGAACTACTCCCTCCTCGTCATGGAGAGCGCCGGGATGGTAAAGATGGCCACCGGTGAGGGATCCCCCCCCTCCGGCAGGGTGCCGGAACAGGGTCCCGATTGGTTTTTGGTGGCTACAGAGGTTTGCGGCGGTGGAACTCCCGATCTATTCTGTTTTCTGCAGGTTTCAATATTTATAGGATTTTTTGGTGTAGGTCTCACGTCAGGAGGGTCTCCGGGTTGTCCATGAGGCAGGGGCCCACGCCCAGGGGGGTGGGCGCGCCCCCCACCCTCGTGGGCAGCCCGGGACTATCCTGGCCCAACTATTTTACTCTGGGGGCTTCTTTTGGTTCAGAAAAAAATCATCAAAAATTGGCACGTCAATTGGACTTCGTTTGGTTTTCCTTTTCTGCAAAACTTAAAAACAAGGAAAAAACAGAAACTGGCACTGGGCTCTGGGTTAATAAGTTAGTCCAAAAAATAATATAAAAGCGCATAGTAAAGCCCATTAAACATCCAAGATGGACAATATAATAGCATGAATACTTCATAAATTATAGATACGTTGGAGACGTATCAGCATCCCCAAGCTTAATTCCTGCTCGTCCTCGAGTTGGTAAATGATAAAAGAAAGAATTTATGAAGTGTGAATGCTAGCAGGTGCACAAGTTTGATCAATGATAATTTCAATCACCTTTTCTAGCATCATTATATGTCATAACAGTAGCTCAACTCATAGAACTTTGCATGATCAAGTAACAAACTATTCACATGTTAAAGTATAGATCACAAACTTTCTTGAAAACTATCAAACCGTGTTATTAGTCATCAAACAATTACAATTCATCTTATTTTCTGGAAGAGTCTATGTGAGAGCTTTGATTTAGCAAATTCCACATACTCAACTATCATTTAGTCTTCCATGATTGCTATCACTCAAAGCATATTTTTAGAACAACTAGTATTCCTCGAACACAGAGGAAGATAGGGGCTTAATTTTTCGCCTCCCAACTTATTTATCATATAGATAATTGTCAACAATAATAATTCATGATCAAATATATTTGAATGGCCATATATGCTTAGATCTTTCCATCATATGATGCTTGCCAACTAAAGAGTAGGTTGGAATGAGAAGGAATACTACTGACTCTTGCATAAAAGTAAAAGATAGGCCCTTCGCAGAGGGAAGCAAGGATTTGCAGAGGTGCCAGAGCTTGAAGCAAAAACAGAGATGAAAATAATTATGAGAGGTATGCTTTCATTGTCAACATAACGACCAAGAGTTCCCAATATCTTCCATACTACATACATTATAGGCGGTTCCCAAACAGAAAGGTAAAGATTTTTAATCCCCCACCACCAAAAATCATCAATCCATGGCTTGCCCGAAATAACTGGTGCCTCCAACTAACATCAATCCTGGGGGAGTTTTATTTGCAATTATTTTTGATTTGATTTCGATCTTTTGATCATGGAACTGGGCATCCCAGTTACCAACCATTTTCTCGTGAATGATGAGCGGAGTCCACTCATCGTGAAAATAACCCACCTAGCATGGAAGATACTGCTAGCCCCTAGTCGCTACATGAGCGATTCGGGCATACAAAACAGATTATTATTTGAAGGTGTAGAGTTTGGCACATGCAAATTTACTTGGAACGACAGGTAAATACCGCATATAGGTAGATATGGTGGACACTCATGGAAGAAACTTGGTTCAAGGAATTTGGATGCACAAGCAGTATTCCCACTTAGTACAGATATTTTGGCTAGCAAAGGATTCTAAATAGCAAGCACCACATGTTAGAGGATCCAAAACAATATAACTTATACAAATATACCCAAGCACAACTCATTATGTTGTCTTCCTTGTCCAACTTCAACTAATTTGCTCAGGTTTGAAAATAATTAATGGGGATCACAATCATAGAAGATGTCCAAGATAGTATATTTATGTGTGAAATCTCTCTTCCTTCAATATTCTTTCATGAATTGTTCAAGTGACCAATACAATGTTTGCTAACCTTCAAAACATTTACCACCTCTACTTCTTATATGTGAAGGCATTACTCCCCATGGGAAAGGCATATGAAACACATATAATTTCAGATTTATGATATTCAATTCATTCAACCATTTGCTCATAGGATATAAGTGAAGCACACGAGTAAATGACAAAGTACTCCAAAAAGATATATAAGTGAAGATCAATGAGTAGTTAAATAATTATGTAGCTACGTGAAGACTCTCTCTCATTTAAGAATTTCAGATCTTGGTATTTTATTCAAACAGCAAGCAAAGCTAAATTAAACGACATTTCAAGGATAGCACACATCATGTGAAGAAGCAAAAACTTAGGATCAACCGATACTAACCGATAGTTGTCGAAGAAGAAAGGTGGGATGCCAACCGGGGCATCCCCAAGCTTAGATGCTTGAGACTTCTTGAAATATTATCTTGGGGTGCCTTGGGCATCCCAAAGCTTGAGCTTTTGTTTATCCTTAATTCCTCTCATGTCACGGTCTCCCTAAATCTCAAAAGCTTCATCCACACAAAACTCAACAAAGACTCGTGAGATAAGTTAGTATAAATCCATGCAAAACCTTATCATTATCTACTGTAGCAAATCTAAAATTATTATTCAACATTGCATAACAAATTCCTCTGCATATTTAATTGTCCTATCCTCAAATAGAATCATTAAACAAGCAAACATATGCAAACAATGCAAACATAACAGCAATCTGCCTAAACAGGACAGTCTGTAAAGAATGCAGCAAGATCCATACTTTCCTAGCTCCAAAAATCATGAAAGAACATTCACACTGTAGTAAATTTATCGGAGCTTATTATGCAAAAGGTTTCAACATTTTATCATATTCTTACTTTTCTAGGGAATTTTTGCAACAGCGGTAAAATTTCTGTTTTTCAAACAGCAACATGTATACTTGCAAAATAAGCATGGTAAAGGCTATCTTTGACATTTTTATTGAAAATAAAGATGCAAAACAATATTATAAATAACAGAAAGCAAATGTTAACAAAATAAAATGACTTCCAAGCAAAACACATATCATGTGGTGAATAAAAATATAGCTCCAAGTAAAGTTACCGATGAACAAAGACGAAAGAGGGGATGCCATCCGGGGCATCCCCAAGCTTAAACGCTTGGTTATCCTTGAATACTACCTTGGTGTGACTTGAGATTCCCAAAGCTTAGGCTATTGCCACTCATTATTCCATAGTCCATCGAATCTTTACCCAAAACTTGAAAACTTCACAACACAAAACTTAACAGAAAACTCGTAATCTCCGTTAGTATAAGAAAATAAATCACCACTTAGGTACTGTAATGAACTCATTATTTATTTGTATTGGTGTTAAACCTACTGTATTCCAACTTCTCTATGGTTTATAAACTATTTTACTAGCCATAGAGTCATCAAAATAAGCAAACAACAAACGAAAAACAGAATCTGTCAAAAACAGAACAGTCTGTAGTAACCTGTAACTAACGCAAACTTCTGGAACTCCAAAAATTCTAAAATAAATTGGTGGACCTGAGGAATTTGTCTAGTAATCATCTTCAAAAAGAATCAACTAAATATCACTCTCCAGTAAAAAGTTAAAGCTAATCTCGTGAGCGCTAAAGTTTCTGTTTTCTACATCATGATCATAAAGACTTCACCCAAGTCTTCCCAAAGGTTCTACTTGGCACAAACACTAATTAAAACATAAAAATACATCTAACCAGAGGCTAGATGGATTATTTATTCCTAAAAAGAACCAAAAAGCAAGAAACTAAAATAAAATTGGGTTGCCTCCCAACAAGTGCTATCGTTTAACACCCCTAGCCAGGCATGATGATTTCAATGATGCTCACAAAAAGATAAGAATTGAAACATGAAGAGAGCATCATGAAGAATATGACTAGAACATTTAAGTCTAACCCACTTCCTATGCATAGGGATTTTGTGAGCAAACAACTTATGGGAACAATAATCAACTAGCATAGGAAGGCTAAACAAGCATAACTTCAAAACTTTAAGCACATAGAGAGGAAACTTGATATTATTGCAATTCCTACAAGCATATGTTCCTCCCTCATAATAATTTTCAGTAGCGTCATGAATCAATTCAACAATTTAACCAGCACATAAAGCATTCTTTTCATGATCTACAAGCATAAATTTTTTACTACTCTCCACATAAGCAAATTTGTTCTCATCAATAGTAGTGGGACCGAACTCAACAAAATAACTATCATGTGATTGAAAATTAAGATCAAGATGACAAGTTTCATGGTTATCATTATTCTTTATACCATACGTGTCATCACAATAATCATCATAGATAGGAGGCATGCTTTCATCATAATAAATTTGCTCATCAAAACTTGGGGGACAAAAAATATCATCTTCATCAAACATAGCATCCCCAAGCTTGTGGCTTTGCATATCATTAGCATCATGGATATTTTATGAATTCATACTAACAACATTTCAATCATGCTCATCGTTCAAAGATTTAGTGCCAAACATTTTAATGGATTTTTCTTCTAACACTTTGGCACAATTTTCCTTTCCATCATTCTCACGAAAGATATTAAAAAGATGAACCGTATGAGACAAACTCAATTCCATTTTTTTGGTAGTTTTCTTTTAGAAACTAAACTAGTGCTAAAACAAGAAACAAAAAGATTCGATTGCAAGATCTAAAGATATACCTTCAAGCACTCACCTCCCCGGCAACGACGCCAGAAACTGCTTGATGTCTACTACGCAACCTTCTTCTTGTAGACGTTGTTGGGCCTCCAAGTGCAGAGGTTTGTAGGACAGTAGCAAATTTCCCTCAAGTGGATGACCTAAGGTTTATCAATCCGTGGGAGGCGTAGGATGAAGATGGTCTCTCTCAAGCAACCCCGCAACAAAATAACAAAGAGTCTCTTGTGTCCCCAACACACCCAATACAATGGTAAATTGTATAGGTGCACTAGTTCGGCGAAGAGATGGTGATACAAGTGCAATATGGATGGAAGATATAGGTGTTTGTAATCTGAAAATATAAAAACAGCAAGGTAACTAATGATAAAAGTAAGCAAAAACGGTATTGCAATGCTAGGAAACAAGGCCTAGGGTTCATACTTTCACTAGTGCAAGTTCTCTCAACAATAATAACATAATTGGTTCATATAACTATCCCTCAACATGCAACAAAGAATCACTCCAAAGTCACTAATAGCGGAGAACAAATGAAGATATTATGGTAGGGTACGAAACCACCTCAAAGTTATTCTTTCCAATCAATCCATTGGGCTATTCCTATAAGTGTCACAAACAGCCCTAGAGTTCATAGTAAAATAACACCTTAAGACACACATAAACAAAAACCCTAATGTCACCTCAAGTATCCGTGGGTATGATTATACGATATGCATAGAACCTCAAAGAGTGCCCCAAAGTTTCTACCGGAGAGTCAAGACGAAAACATGTGCCAACCCCTATGCATAGGTTCATGGGCGGAACCCGCAAGTTGATCACCAAAACACACATCAAGTGAATCAATAGAATAACCCATTGTCACCACGGCTATCCCACGCAAGACATACATCAAGTGTTCTCAAATCATTAAAGACTCAATCCAATAAGATAACTTCAAATGGAAAACTCAATCCATTACAAGAGAGTAGAGGGGGAGAAAAATCATAAGATCCAACTATAATAGCAAAGCTCGCGATACATCAAGATCGTGCCAAATCAAGCCCCCGAGAGAGAGAGAGAGCGAGAGAGAGAGATCAAACACATCGCTACTGGTACCGACCCTCAGCCCGATGGGTGAACTACTCCCTCCTCGTCATGGAGAGCGCCGGATGGTAAAGATGGCCACCGGTGAGGATCCCCCCTCCGGCAGGTGCTTAACAGGTCCCGATTGGTTTTTGGTGGCTACAGAGGCTTGCGGCGGTGGAACTCCCGATCTATTCTGTTTTCTGTAGGCTTCAATATTTATAGGATTTTTTGGTGTAGGTCTCACGTCAGGAGGGTCTCCGGGTTGTCCATGAGGCAGGGGCCCACGCCCAGGGGGGTGGGCGCGCCCCCCACCCTCGTGGGCAGCCCGGGACTATCCTGGCCCAACTATTTTACTCTGGGGGCTTCTTTTGGTTCAGAAAAAAATCATCAAAAATTGGCACGTCAATTGGACTTCGTTTGGTTTTCCTTTTCTACAAAACTTAAAAACAAGGGAAAAACAGAAACTGGCACTGGGCTCTGGGTTAATAAGTTAGTCCCAAAAATAATATAAAAGTGCATAGTAAAGCCCATTAAACATCCAAGATGGATAATATAATAGCATGAATACTTCATAAATTATAGATACGTTGGAGACGTATCAGGGACTGACATGTCAACTCGGTGGAACCGATTTCATTAGGGTTAGGGCATAGCTTAATCTCGGTGAGACCGATTACACAAACTCAGTGAGACCAATTTTGGTAATAAGCTAACCAGAGAGTTGGTCAGGCAAACTCGGTGGGACCAATTCGCTCATCTCGGTGAAACCGAAACGTTACGAAGGGGAAACCGAGAGTTTGCATTGTGAACTCGATGGGACCGATCGCTCATCTCGGTTGGATCGAAATGTTACGAAGGGAAACAGAGAGTTTGCAATCCTATCTCGGTGAGACGGAGATCCCTATCGGTGAGACCGAAGTGACTAGGGTTTTTGGCAGTGGCCATGTCAAATGAACTCAGTGGCGCCGGATAGAACAAATCGGTGGGGCCGAGTTTGACTTTTGGTTTGGGACATATGTGGATATGAGAAAGTGGTTGAGGATTTTTGGAGCATATCACTAAGCATTTTGAGCAAGCAAGCCATTCAGCAACACCTCATCCCCTTTTAATAGTATTGGCTTTTCCTATGGACTCAATGTGATCTTGGATCATGATGTCTACTACAGAACCTTCTTCTTGTAGACGTTGTTGGGCCTCCAAGTGCAGAGGTTTGTAGGACAGTAGGAAATTTCCCTCAAGTGGATGACCTAATGTTTATCAATCATGGGAGGCGAGGATGAAGATGGTCTCTTTCAAGCAACCTGCAACCAAATAACAAAGAGTCTCTTGTGTCCCCAACACACCCAATACAATGGTAAATTATATAGGTGCACTAGTTCGCCAATGATGGTGATACAAGTGCAATATGGATGGTAGATATAGGTTTTTGTAATCTGAAAATATAAAAACATCAAGGTAACAAGTGGTAAAAGTGAGCGTAAACAGTATTGCAATGCTTTGAAACAAGGCCTAGAGTTCATACTTTCACTAGTGCAAGTTCTCTCAACAATAATAACATCATTGGATCATATAACTATCCTTCAACATGCAAAAAAGAGTCACTCCAAATTCACTAATAGCGGAGAACAAACGAAGAGATTATGGTAGGGTACGAAACCACCTCAAAGTTATTCTTTCAATCAATCCGTTGGGCTATTCCTATAAGTGTCACAAACAGCCCTAGAGTTCGTACTAGAATAACACCTTAAGACACAAATCAACCAAAACCCTAATGTCACCTAGATACTCCAATGTCACCTCAAGTATCCGTGGGTATGATTATACGATATGCATCACACAATCTCAGATTCATCTATTCAACCAACACATAGAACCTCAAAGAGTGCCCCAAAGTTTCTACCGGAGAACTAAGACGAAAACGTGTGCCAACCCCTATGCATAAGTTCATGGGCGGAATCCTCAAGTTGATCACCAAAACATACATCAAGTGAATCATGTGATATCCTATTGTCACCACAGATACGCACGGCAAGACATACATCAAGTGCTCTCAAATCATTAAAGACTCAATCTGATAAGATAACTTCAAAGGGAAAAACTCAATCCATTACAAGAGAGTAGAGGGGGAGAAGCAACATAAGATCCAACTATAATAGCAAAGCTCGCGATACATCAAGACCGTATCACCTAAAGAACACGAGAGAGAGAGATCAAACACATAGCTACTGGTACATACCCTCAGCCCCGAGGGTGAACTACTCCCTCCTCGTCATGGAGATCGCCGGGATGATGAAGATGGCCACTGGTGAGGGTTTCACCCTCCGGCAGGGTGCCGGAACTGGGCCCCGAGAGGTTTTTGGTGGCTACAGAGTCTTGCGGCAGCGGAACTCCCGATCTATTCTGTTCTCCGAAGTTTTTAGGGTATATGGATATATATAGGAGGAAGAAGTACATCAGGGGAGCCACGAGGGGCCCACGAGGGTGGAGGGTACGCCCTAGGGGGGTGGGCGTGCCCCCCTACCTCGTGGCTCCCTCGTTTCTTTCCTGACGTGCACTCCAATTCCATCGGGTAGCTTTCCTTCCAAAAATAACTTCTCGAAAAGGTTTCATTTTGTTTTGACTCCGTTTGATACTCCTTTTCTTCAAAATACTGAAACAAGGGAAAAAACATGAACTGGCACTGGGCTCTGGGTCAAAAGGTTAGTCCCAAAAATAATATAAAACTGTATAATAAAGCCCATAAACATCCAAAGCAGATAATATAATAGCATGGAACAATAAAAAATTATAGATACGTTGGAGACGTATCAGCATCCCCAAGCTTAATTCCTGCTCGTCCTCGAGTAGGTAAATGATAAAAACAGAATTTTTGATGTGGAATGCTACTTGGCATAATTTCAATGTAATTCTTCTTAATTGTGGTATGAATATTCAGATCCGAAAGATTCAAGACAAAAGTTTAATATTGACATGAAAATAGTAATACTTCAAGCATACTAACAAAGCAATCATGTCTTCTCAAAATAACATGGCCAAAGAAAGTTATCCCTACAAAATCATATAGTCTGGCTATGTTCTATCTTCACCACATAAAATATTTAAATCATGCACAACCCCGATGACAAGCCAAGCAATTGTTTCATACTTTTGACATTCTCAAACTTTTTCAATCTTAAAGCAATACATGAGCGTGAGCCATGGACATAGCACTATATGTGGAATAGAATGGTGGTTGTGGAGAAGACAAAAATGAGAAGATAGTCTCACATCAACTAGGCATATCAACGGGCTATGGAGATGCCCATCAATAGATATCAATGTGAGTGCGTAGGGATTGCCATGCAACGGATGCACTAGAGCTATAAGTATATGAAAGCTCAACAAAAGAAACTAAGTGGGTGTGCATCCAACTCGCTTGCTCACGAAGACCTAGGGCATTTTGAGGAAGCCCATCATTGGAATATACAAGCCAAGTTCTATAATGAAAGATTCCCACTAGTATATGAAAGTGACAACATAGGAGACTCTCTATCATGAAGATCATCGTGCTACTTTGAAGCACAAGTGTGGTAAAAGGATAATGGCATTGTCCCTTATCTCTTTTTCTCTCATTTTTTTGTTTTTTTCTTTGGGCCTTTTCTCTTTTTTTATGGCCTTTTTTTCTCTTTTTTTTCGTACGGAGTCTCATCCCGACTTGTGGAGGAATCATAGTCTCCATCATCCTTTCCTCACTTGGGACAATGCTCTAAAAATGATGATCATCACACTTTTATTTTCTTACAACTCAACAATTACAACTCGATACTTAGAACAAAATATGACTCTATATGAATGCCTCCGGTGGTGTACCGGGATGTGCAATGACTCATGAGTGACATGTATGAAAGAATTATGAACGGTGGCTTTGCCACAAATACGATTTCAACTACATGATCATGCAAAGCGGTATGACAATGATGGAGCGTGTCATAATAAACGGAACGGTGGAAAGTTGCATGGCAATATATCTTGGAATGGCTATGGAAATGCCATGATAGGTAGTTATGGTGGCTGTTTTGAGGAAGGTATATGGTGGGTATATGATGCCGACGAAGAGTGCACGATATTAGAGAGGCTAGCAATGGTGGAAGGATGAGAGTGCGTATAATCCATGGACTCAACATTAGTCATAAAGAACTCACATACTTATTGCAAAAATCTACAAGTTATCAAAGCAAAGTATTACGGGCATGCTCCTAGGGGGATAGATTGGTATGAAAAGACCATCGCTCGTCCCCGACCGCCACTCATAAGGAAGACAATCAATAAATAAATTATGCTCCGGCTTCATCACATAACGGTTCACCATACGTGCATTCTACGGGAATCACAAACTTGAACACAATTATCTCTCAAATTCACAACTACTCAACTAGCACAACTTTGATATCACTACCTCCATTTCTCAAAACAATCATAACGAATCAAACTTCTCATAGTATTCAACACACTCATAAGAATTCTTAAAAATCTTGTATGCTTAGCATATTAGGATTATTTAAGAAAATTACCATGCTATTTAAGACTCCCAAAATTGTAGCGACCCAACCCAAATGGATCGAAGTCTCTGTGCTTACGTGTCATCCCTGGATCGGTATGCTGACACACACAGTACTCGAGGAATTATAACAGAGTTCAATCACACACTTTATTACATTGAGATCTTCAAAAGAGTACTTATTACAATAATATGGGCAAAGGCCATCTAAAACAAAATAACTGCGGAAGCATCGAAGGTAAATGAGTCCATCCAACTCCACGGCAAACTGAGTGCAGAACAACGACCTATCTCACCTTTAATCCTCGTCGGAAAAGTCTGCAACATGAGACATTGCAGCCGTGTAGGTCAGCACATGGAATATGCTGGCGATTTCACACCTTAAAATAATAATAATAAAACTATCTCTATATGCAAATTTAGCTGGTGGAGGCTCTAAGTTAAATTTTTGCATAAAGCCAATTTTACCCTACAACAAAGGAATAAATTTTTATTAACTACTAAATAAAAATGCCATTATTGAGAAGGTTCCTCCAACTCAATCCCAGAATTCCCAAGTTATTAGTAACCCAATAATTGGATTAAAAAGAGTGATGAGATCAACCAATAATTCACTTCTAGATACTCAAGTTGTCCATAACCGGGGACACGGCTAATCATGATTAGTTTGTACACTCTGCAGAGGTTTCATGCACTTCTCCCCACAAGACTCGACCACCTCCATGATCGGAAGATCGAGACATAGCCTTCGTAAGTGTTTGCCCTTAACCCCGGGTAGACCGGTACACCTACTTTCCCCTACATCAGCTAGTCTACCACGGAAAGAGGTCACACAACTTACTCAACTATGCCAGAGCCCATAATGGCTTGTGGCTGCACACAGAAGTTTCTTGGCATGAAATATCTTATGATCCCTTTGAGCCTGGGTGGCGGACCTAGGGTAATCACACGGGTACTCAGGATTCCCTTGGGCAAGCACTGGTTACCTGTGTGCCCCAAACAATCCACCCAGATGTGTATTAAAGTTGCCACGTTATGTTGTCCCAAAATTATTATCTCTCGCAACTTGCATGGATCACTCAAACCAATCCCCGTCTACGAGCATCCCTAAGCAATATATGACATAACGAAAATTCCCAGGGTGATCAAAGGTCATAGGTTCCTACCACATGAACTACATAGCATATCCACATGTTCCCAATCCTATCCGTGCAATCTTTGAGGGTTAAACTAATGCATAGTAAAAACTGGGTATTAAAGAAATTATGATCAAAGTGTGAACTTGCCTTGCTGATGTTCGTTGAACTGTAAAGATTCGTAGTAGCACGCTTCGCACTACGGATGATCTAGCGTAAGCAAGCAATAACATACATAAGCATACAAGCAAAGATTCAAAAAGAAAACAAATGAAAGACTTCGAAAAACTCCAAAACATCCAAATAAAGTTTCTGTACAGAACGTAATTTTTATAGAAGCAAAAAAATATGTGTGTTTGGGTTTAATAGAAAATACACGTTACGAGCTTCGATTCGCAAAAAGAATCACCTAGAACGGAGTTACGAAACTCGAGATACAGCCTAACGAAGTTTGAATTCAGATCTGTTTGAATTCAAATTTTAAAATTTTCAAAATTATTTTTCGTTTGGTTCTCTGGATAGAGGGGATTTTTATGAACTAGTAGGAAAAAGAATCAACTAAATCGGATCAATAGACTAAAAGATATACAAGAAACAAGAATTGGTATAGAATCTGAGATTGAAAAAAATACTGGAAAAAGAGAAAATTTTGGCCTGGGTGTTCACTGGACTTGTCGCCGGCGACTAGGAAGAAGGCGGCTCCGGTGTGTTTCGGTGAAGGACGCGTGCTGGACGGTGTAGAGGACGATGAGTTGAACCACTTGCACAAGTTATGGTGGTAGATTGCTTCCTGTACACACGGTGAGAGGTCGCTGAATTCGCGAACTCCCATGAGCAATTGGAGAGGTTAGAGAGAGGAAAAACTCCAGAAGGAGAGGGCTTGAGACGAGGCGAGAGGGCTACCAGGGTGCTTTATATAGGGCTTGGGGAGGTCCAGAGTTGGGTGGGGCGAGATGTGTTAATGGCTGCAGTTTCAAGCGCTCATGGTGGCCATTAGAGAGGGAATTAAGGCGCACTAGTGAAGGGGAAGGGGTAGAGGAAGGCGAGGGGGTTCCATTCAGAGCGGCTTTGGAGCGAGGGAGAGGAAGGGAGGGGTGGGGCGCTGGTTGGAGATGTGTTGCGTGCGTGCTCTATGTACATGAACGCTCAAGGAAGAAGATGAAGCAGAATGGGTCGTGGGAAGGCTGGGCCCTCTTGGGCTGCGTTATTTTTAAACGTTGTTTTTTAATGTACAATGAAATACCGAAAATACAAATAAAAAAAATTAGCCTAAAAATCCCAGAAAATTCCACATAATTATATGGTCTTATATATGACCTTGTGAACATTTATCCGCCTAAAATGCAAGTTTTCAAAAATAAACTTTTTGCTAAACTAATAAAATAAATTGCAAATAAAACTCAACAAATATATTTTGGTTCCAAATTCAATTTCCAATATTTTCCTTCTATTTTTTTGAAGAAGTCCTTTTATCTTCTCTCTTTTTTTTGAAATAATGGAAATGAATATATTTTTTTGAAACCAAATTTGATCCAAACTCCCAACTTCGAAAAAAAAATCAAAATTGGTTTTTAGGGAAACTTCCAACTCTCTATTTTGGTCCTTGAGTTGCTCAAAGTTCCTTGGTCAAAAAAATCAAATAAAACAAATGGGGCAAAATGCATAAATTATGGATGCATATGAATGATCTATTATAAAAATCCAAATTGAAAATTGGGATGTTACAAACCTACCCCCTTAAGATGAATCTCGCCCTTGAGATTTGGGTTGGCTAGCAAAAAGGTGTGGGTGGTCCTGTCGGAGATCATCTTCTCGTTCCCAAGTTGCTTCTTCCTCAGTATGATGACTCCAGTGAACCTTGCAAACCTTGATGACCTTGCTACGGGTAACCCTGCTTGCAGTCTCGAAAATATTGATGGGCTTGTCCTCATAGGTCAGCCAGTATCCAACTGTATGCCCTCAAGTGGTACTGTATCTCTCAAAGGAATATCGGCCATCTCGGCATGGCACTTCTTCAACTGGGAAACGTGAAACACATCATGAACTCCTGACAAGGCATCTGGTAATTCCTACTTGTAGGCAACTTCCCCCATGCGTTCTAAAACTCTGTATGGCCCCACAAACCGTGGTGCTAACTTTCCTTTGACTCCAAATCGTTTAACTCCTCGAAGTGGTGACACTCGCACATATGCTCTATCTCCGACTTCATAGGTTACCTCCTTGCGTTTAGTATCGGCATAACTCTTCTGTCTGGATTGGGCTACCTTGAGTCTGTCGCGGATCAACTTGACTTTCTCCTCTGAATCTCTAATTAAATATGGTCCGAATAATTTACGGTCTCCAACTTCATCCCACATCAATGGTGTCCTGCACCTCCTTCCGTACAAAGCTTCGAAAGGGGCCATTTTCAAACTAGCTTGATAGCTGTTGTTATATGAGAATTCTGCGTATGGAAAATTATCATCCCAGCTAGATCCATAATCTAGTGCACAAGCTCTCAACATGTCCTCCAGAATCTGGTTGACTCTCTTGGTCTGCCCATCTGTCTGCGGATGAAAGGCTGTACTGAACTCTAGCCTGGTACCCAAAGTTTCGTAATCGATGCCAAAACTTTGAGGTAAATTGTGTTCCTCTATCCGTCGATGGTCCTCGGAACTCCATGCGTACATACAATCCTGGTCATGTATATCTTGGCTAACTTAGCACTTGTATATGTGGTTTTCACGGGGATGAAGTGAGCTACCTTAGTCAAGCGATCAACCACTACCCAAATAGAATCATAGCCTGATCGGGTCCTGGGTAATCCTGTAATGAAGTCCATGCCAAGCTTGTCCCACTTCCAATCTGGTATCGGCAAAGGCTGAAGCAATCCTGCTGGTTTCTGGTGCTCTGCCTTAACCCTCTGACATACGTCACATACTGCGACATACTCGGCAATATCCTTCTTCATACCTGTCCACCAGAAACTTTCCTTCAAATCCAAATACATCTTGGTGTTGCCCGGGTGTATTGCATAAGGCGAATCATGAGCCTCCTGAAGAATCAATTTCCTGATCTCTGGGTCATTTGGCACGTAAATACGCTGCTCAAACCATAAGGTTCCATGTTCATCCTCACGAAATCCTTCTGCCTTTCCTTGGTTCATCCTTCCCTTTATCTCCACAATGCCCTTGTCTAACTTCTGGGCTTCTCGGATCTTTCCCAACAAAGAGGATTGAATTTCCATTGCGGCAACAAAACCTCGTGGTACTATCTCCAATCGAAGATCTCTGAGATCATCAATTAACTCCTGAGGTAGTCCTCCTGCTGTGAGAGTATTGACATAACTCTTGCGGCTCAATGCATCTGCCACAACATTGGCCTTTCCTGGGTGATAGTGCAATTTCATGTCATATCCTTTATGAGCTCCAACCATCTTCTCTGCCTGAGGTTCAACTCCTTCTGCGTGAAGATGTATTTCAAACTCTTGTGATCTGTAAACATCACACCTGTTTCCAATAAGAAAATGTCTCCGTGTCTTGAGTGCGTGCACTACGGCCGCTAACTCCAAATCATGTGTGGCATAATTCCGCTCATGAGGTCGAAGGCGACGCGAGGCATATGAAACAACTCTTCCTTCTTGCATAAGAACACCTCCAAGTCCCCGACGAAGCGTCACACTATACTTGGAAATCCTTGCGTATATTCGGAAGAATTAGCACTGGGGCTGTGACCAAACGTTTCTTTAGCTCCTGGAAACTGGCCTCACATTCGTCGGTCCAAACAAACTTAGTGTCTTTCTTCAATAACTCTGTCATGGGCTTCGCGATCTTGGAGAAATTCTCAATAAACCTCCGGTAATATCCTGCAAGTCCAAGAAAACTGCGAATCTCTCCGACTGAGGTGGGTGCCTTCCATTCGGTGACGGCTTCAACCTTGGAGGGGTCTCATCGCTATTCCTTCTCCTGATATAACATGTCCGAGAAATCCGACTTCCTTCAACCAGAATTCGCACTTGCTGAACTTTGCCTATAATTGATGTTCCCTGAGCTTCTCTAGAACCAAGCGCAAATGTTCCTTGTGTTCTTCTTCATTCTTCGAGTAAATCAATATGTCATCAATGAATACCACAACAAACTTATCCAAGAACTCCATGAATACCTTATTCATCATACTCATAAAATAGGCAGGGGCATTAGTCAAACCAAAAGACATGACCGTGTACTCATAAAGTCCGTATCTCGTGGTAAAAGTTATCTTGGGTATATCCTGTTCTCGAATCTTCAGCTGGTGATATCCTGATCGAAGATCGATCTTGGAGAAAACTTTTTCTCCTTGTAGCTGGTCAAACAAATCATTGATCATTGGTAGAGGGTACTTGTTCTTAATTGTCACCTCGTTTAGCGCATGATAATCTACAACCATTCTCAAGGTTCCATCCTTCTTCTCAACTAGAAGCACTGGGGCTCCCCATGGTGATGAACTCGGTCAAATATAACCTTTCTCCAATAATTCCTTAATCTGCTTCTTAATTTCCTCCAGATCATTTGCGGGCATCCGGTACGGTCTCTTGGATATTGGTCCGGTGCCTGGTAACAATTTGATCAAAAACTCTATGTCCCGATCCGGTGGCATGCCAGGCAATTCATCGGGGAACACATCGAGATAATCCTTCACAACTGGTACTTCCTCCTGAACAACTCCCGAAAGAGAATTCACTTGAGTCCTCTTTGGCGTATGCCTCGACACATACTTGATTCGCTTCCCCTCTGGGGTGGTGAGAAGAATCGACTTACTGGCACAATCAATATTCCCTTCATACTTGGATAGCCACCCATGCCTAGGATCACGTCCAATCCTTGGGATTCTAGGATAATGAGGTCGGTGGGGAAAACGTGTCTCCCAATGGTCAATGGTAACTGAAAACATCCCCGATTAGCCATATACTCTGCTCCTGGGGAACTCACTAACATAGGTGACTTAAGGGCTACGGTCGGCGACTTAAACTTATCCACAAACCCCCTTGATATGAATGAATGTGATGCACCAGTGTCAAAAAGAACAAGGGCTGTAAATGAATTAACCAAGAACTTACCAACAACGATGTCAGGCTGGTCATAAACTTCCTCCACATTGACATGATTCACCTGACCTCTGGTGAAAGGATTGGGCTTCTTGCCTCCAGAGCTTCCATTTCCATTCCCGTTCTTCGCCTCAGGGCAATCGGTGGCGTAGTGTCCAGTTTTCCGCACTTGAAGCAGGTAATGTGGCTCGAGATCCTTCTTTGCCGGTGTAGCGGGGTTGGACTGATGTTGATTGTTGTTTCCTCCATTCCCATTTCCATTCCTATGGCCATTATGGTTGTGTCCATTCCCTCCATGAAGCGAATGTCCTCCATGGTTATGGTGAGTGTGTCCACCATACTTGCCGGATCCTGATCCATTATTTCCCGAGTACGGGGTATAGCAAGGCTTCTGCTGAACACCAGAGTTGTACTTTCCTGTCTGCATTTCCTCTTGCGATTCTCCACCGCGGCTGCTTGCCTTCCGTAATGAGATCCTTGTCGACCAACTCTTGATAATTGTTAAAGGTAGCCAAAGTCAATCAAGTCCCGGATCATCGTTTAGTCCCTCCGTAAATTTCTCCCGCTTAGCGGCATCATCGCCACGTCTCCGGAGCATACCGATAACTTGCTGAATTCCTCCACATAATCACCAATGTGAACGATTTCCTGGCGTAAGTTGCGGAACTCACGCTTCTTCAGACTCATAGCTCCGGCTGAAACATGTGCGGTACGGAACGCCTGCTGGAACTGATCCCAAGTCACATTGGCTATGGGGAATGTGGTGGTGTAGTTCTCCCACCACGAGGCTGCTGGTCCATCCAGTTGATGTGCGGCAAAGCGCACCTTCTCAGCGTCAGTGCATCCTGCGGTGGTCAGCTCTCTTCCGATCTTGCGAAGCCAGTCATCTGCAACGATCGGCTCCGTGCTGCTAGAGAACACTGGTGGATTCAACCTCAGGAAACGGGTAAGGTTGTCGACCGGGGGTGGTGGCGGTGGGTTGTTGTTGTTGTTCTGGTTTTGATTCTGGATGAGTAGCTGCATGAGGGCATTCTGGTTCTGGATCAACTGGGTAAGTTCCGGTGGGAAATCCGGGTCACGTCTTGGAGGCATCTGTTAGGTTTAGAGTAGATGAGACATTAGAATAGAATAAGGGCCTAATGAGAGAAATCACTACCCATATGCTTATGATACCAAGAAAATTTCAAATCAAGCAATTCAGATAGATCACACCACACAAGCAAAAACCTACAGGTAAGGTCATATCCACAAGAGATATGATCTCTTCATACTACCGCAATCATTCGTTGGACTCAACTTGGTAGTGGTGGTCTGAACTAAATCTTCTCAAATCAAAGTCGACTCTAGCTTCTTCTTCTTCTTCGTCAATGATGTCTCCATAGGTCATGGTCTCCTCGGGCTGAGCAACTTGGTGATGGGGTTCAACAACTATTTTATTGAAGTGGAGAAGAGATAGAAATGAAAAAAAATGATTATAGACCAACAGATATTGAAGGAAGTCGTAAAATAGAGTTTTCTTCCTATGGCTTTCCATTTCCTAGTGGTCGCGTCCTACAGTCAGCGTGTGCTCTGATACCATCTTGTAGCGACCCGACCCAAATGGATCGAAGTCTCTGTGCTTACGTGTCATCCCTGGATCGGTATGCTGACACACACAGTACTCGAGGAATTATAACAGAGTTAAATCACACACTTTATTACATCGAGATCCTCAAAAGAGTACTTATTACAATACTGCGGAAGCATCAAAGGTAAATGAGTCCATCCAACTCCACGGCAAACTGAGTGCAGAACAACGACCTATCACACCTTTAATCCTCGTCGGAAAAGTCTGCAACATGAGACGTTGCAGCCGTGTAGGTCAGCACATGGAATATGCTGGCGATTTCACACCTTAGAATAATAAAAAAAACTATCTCTATATGCAAATTTAGCTGGTGGAGGCTCTAAGTTAAATTTTTGCATAAAGCCAATTTTACCCTACAACAAAGGAATAAATTTTTATTAACTACTAAATAAAAATGCCATTATTGAGAAGGTTCCTCCAACTCAATCCCAAAATTCCCAAGTTATTAGTAACCCAATAATTTAATTAAAAAGAATGATGAGATAAACAAATAATTCACTTCTAGATACTCAAGTTGTCCATAACCGGGGACACGGCTAATCATGATTAGTTTGTACACTCTGCAGAGGTTTGCGCACTTTTCCCCACAAGACTCGACCACCTCCATGATCGGTGGACCGGTACACCTACTTTCCCCTACATCAGCTAGTCTACCACGGAAAGAGGTCACACAACTTACTCAACTATGCCAGAGCCCATAATGGCTTGTGGCTGCACACGGAAGTTTCTAGGCATGAAATATCTTATGATCCCTTTGAGCCTAGGTGGCGGGCCTAGGGTAATCACACGGGTACTCCGGGATTCCCCTTGGGCAAGCACTGGTTACTCCAGGTTCCCCAAACAATCCACCCAGATGTGTATTAAAGTTGCCACCTTATGTTGTCCCAAAATTATTATCTCTCGCAACTTGCATGGATCACTCAAACCAATCCCCGTCTACGAGCATGGCTAAGCAATATATGACATAACGAAAATTCCCAGGGTGATCAAAGGTCATAGGTTCCTACCACATGAACTACATAGCATATCCACATGTTCCCAATCCTATCCGTGCAATCTTTGAGGGTTAAACTAATGCATAGTAAAAAATGGGTATTAAAAAAATTATGATCAAAGTGTGAACTTGCCTTGCTGACGTTCGTTGAACTGTAAAGATTCGTAGTAGCATGCTTCGCACTCCGGATGATCTAGCGTAAGCAAGCAATAACGTACATAAGCATACAAGCAAAGATCCAAAAAGAAAACAAATGAAAGACTTCGAAAAACTCCAAAACATCCAAATAAAGTTTCTGTACATAATATAATTTTTATAGCAGCAAAAAAATATGTTTGTTTGGGTTTAACATAAAATACACATTACGAGCTTCGATTCGCAAAAAGAATCACCTAAAACGGAGTTACGGAACTCGAGATACGGCCTATCAAAGTTTGAATTCGGATCTGTTTGAATTCAAATTTTAAAAATTTCAAAACTATTTTTCGTTTGGTTCTCTTGGATAGAGGGGATTTTTATGAACTAGTAGGAAAAAGAATCAACTAAATCGGATCAATAGACTAAAAGATATACAAGAAACAAGAATTGGTATAGAATCTGACATTGAAAAAATCGGAAAAAGAGAAAAATTTGGCATGGGTGTTCACGGACTTGTCGCCGGCGACGAGGAAGAAGGCGGCTCGGTGTGTTTCGTGAAGGACGCGTATGGACGGTGTATAGGACGATGAGTTGAACCACTTGCACAAGTTATGGTGGTAGATTGCTTCCTGTACACACGGTGAGAGGTCGCTGAATTCGCGAACTCTGGCGAGCAATTGGAGAGGTTAGAGAGAGGGAAAACTCCAGAAGGAGAGGGCTTGGACGAGGCGAGAGGGCTACCAGGGGTGCTTTATATAGGGCTTGGGGAGGTCCAGAGTTGGGTGGGGCGAGATGTGTTTATGGCTGCAGTTTCAAGCGCTCATGGTGGCCATTAGAGAGGGAATTAAGGCGCACTAGTGAAGGGGAAGGGGTAGAGGAAGGCGAGGGGTTCCGTTCAGAGCGGCTTTGGAGCGAGGAGAGGAAGGGAGGTGTGGGCGCTGGGTGGAGATGTGTTGCGTCGTGCTCTCTGTACATGAACGCTCAAGGAAGAAGATGAAGCGAGAATGGGTCGTGGGAAGGCTGGGCCCATCAAGGCTGCGTTTTTTAAACGTTGTTTTTTAATGAAGCAATGAAATACCGAAAATACAAATAAAAAAAATTAGCCTAAAAATCCCAGAAAATTCCACATAATTATATGGTCTTATATATGACCTTGTGAACATTTATCCGGCCTAAAATGCAAGTTTTCAAAAATAAACTTTTTGGTAAACTAATAAAATAAATTGCAAATAAAACTCAGCAAATATATTTTGGTTCCAAATTCAATTTCCAATATTTTCCTTCTATTTTTTTAAGAAGTCCTTTTATCATCTCTCTTTTTTTTGAAATAATGGAAATGAATATATATTTTTTGAAACCAAATTTGATCCAAACTCCCAACTTTGAAAAAATTCAAAATTGGTTTTTAGGGAAACTTCCAACTCTCTCTTTTTGGTCCTTGAGTTGCTCAAAGTTCCTTGGATAAAAAAAAAATCAAATAAAACAAATGGGGCAAAATGCATAAATCATGGATGCATATGAATGATCTATTATAAACATCCAAATTGAAAATTGGGATGTTACAAAAATAATCTAAGTGAAGCATGAGAGATCAATATTTTCTATAAAACAAATCCACAACCGTGCTCTAAAAGATATAAGTGAAGAACTAGAGCAAAAACTGCCTACTCCAAAAGATATAAGTGAAGATCAATGAGTAGTCGAATAATTATGCAACTATGTGAAGAATCTCCCATTTAATAATTTGAGATCTTGGTATTTTATTCAAACATCAAGCAAAGCTAAAGAAAATAAAATGACGCTCCATGCAAAACACATATCATGTGGTGAATAAAAAATAAAGCTCCAAGTAAAGTTACCGATGAACGGAGACGAAAGAGGGGATGCCTTCCGGGGCATCCCCAAGCTTAGGCTCTTGGTTATACTTGAATGTTACCTTGGGGTGCCTTGGGAGTCCCCAAGCTTAGGCTCTTGCCACTCCTTATTCCATAGTCCATCGAATCTTTACCCAAAACTAGAAAACTTCACAACACAAAACTTAACAGAAAATCTCGTGAGCTCCGTTAGCGAAAGAAATCAAAACACCACTTCAAGGTACTGTAATGAACTCATTCTTTATTTATATTGGTGTTAAACCTACTGTATTCCAACTTATCTATGGTTTGTAAACTATTTTACTAGCCATAGATTCATCAAAATAAGCAAACAACACAGGAAAAACAGAATCTATCAAAAACAGAACAGTCTGTAGTAATTTGTATCAAACGTATACTTCTGGAACTCCAAAAATTCTAAAATAAATTGGTGGACCTGAGGAATTTGTCTGGTAATCATCTTAAAAAAGAATCAACTAAATAGCACTGTCCAGTAAAAAGTTGAAGCTAATCTCGTGAGCGCTAAAGTTTCTGTTTTTACAGCATGATCATAAAGACTTCACCCAAGTCTTCCCAAAGGTTCTACTTGGCACAAACACTAATTAAAACATAAAAACACATCTAAAAAGAATCTAGATGGATTATTTATTCCTAAAAAGAACCAAAAATCAAGAAACTAAAATAAAATTTGGTTGCCTCCCAACAAGCGCTATCATTTAACGCCCCTAGCTAGGCATGATGATTTCAATGATGCTCACATAAGAGATAAGAATTGAAACATAATGAGAGCATCATGAAGAATATGACTAGCACATTTAAGTCTAACCCACTTCCTATGCATAGGGATTTTGTGATCAAACAACTTATGGGAACAAGAATCAACTTGCATAGGAAGGTAAAACAAGCATAACTTCAAAACTTTAAGCACACATAGAGAGGAAACTTGATATTATTGCAATTCCTACGAGCATATAATCCTCTCTCATAATAACTTTAAGTAGAATCATGAATGAGTTCAACAATATAACCAGAATCTAAAGCATTCTTTTCATGATCTACTTGCATAGAAATTTTACTACTCTCCACATAAGCAAAATTCTTCTCATTCGGAATAGTGGGAGTGTTATAAGAGACTTGAATACTATAAATTGTTTCCACATTAAAAGAGTAATGTTCAGAGAAAGGGTACTCATAATCATGACAAGTTTTATAAATATAATCATCACTACTCTTTATAGCATAAGTTTCATCACAATAATCATCATAAGTAGCAGCTTTGTTCTCATCATAATCGATTGAAACCTCTTCCAAGATAGTGGAATCATTACTAAATAAAGTCATGACCTCCCCAAATCCACCTTCATGAATATTATAAGATTCAACATCCTCGAAAATAGTGGGATCATTACTTCCTAAAGCTGACACTCTTCCAAACCCACTTTCATCAATATAATCATCATAGGTAGAAGGCATGCTATCATCATAACAACTTGGCATATCAAAACTTGGAAGGCTAAAAATATCATCATTATTGAACATAGAATCCTCAAGCTTGGGACAAACATTAATTTCAGAAAATATATTCTCAAATATGTCATCCTCATCAAACATAGCTTCCCCAAGCTTGGGCCTTTTCATATCATAAGCATAACCACTCTCATCAATAATAGTATGGATAGCACCAATAGTATAGCAATTATCATATTCTTCCAAGAAAGTGCTAAAAATATTTTCCAGATCATAAGAAGTATCATTATCTTCCCAATCATAATCATCACAACAAGCAATAGGCATAACGAGATCATCATCAAGCGCATCATCTTCCACAATTATTTTTGATTCATTTTCATGAGGCACAACAATAATAGGAGCAACATTATTTGGGAGAGATATCTTTTTACCTATCTTCCTTTTTCTTTTGTTCTTCTTCACCACATCATGTGTGGGTTCAATCCTATTTTTGGAGCTCCTTATTAATGAGATTTGTTGAATAGAAGGCTCCTCCTCGTTACCTGATTCATCATAAGAAATAATAGGAGGATATTGGGAAGTCTCTTCCCTTTCATTAGTATTCTCTTCATCTTATATTTGTTTCCTTCTCTTTATGTAATTGGCAATATAAGGATTTCAATGCAATTCACCGCACAATACATATAAATTTCCTCTAGATCAAAATGAAGAACTCTATCAAGGGAATATTCTGGAATATCCTTAGTTATACGTTTCATTTCTTCATAACCCAAGAGCAAACTAAGTTCATTATGATGTGCAAGGGAAATTAAGTCATCACAATTTTTGGACACGATACAATCATGAAACAATTTGCATTGGGTACTGAAATGATCACGTTCATTGCAAAGTTCACAAGTATGGCTAATAAAGTTTAAATTTTCAGCACACGCATCTAGCCTTTCTTGCAACATTTAGTTTCTAAATGCTTATGCCTCTTGCAATATCTATCTTCCCTATTTGGTGCGTACTTGCAAACCCAATGCACTCCACAAAAATTGACATTTTTATAGGAGACATTTTCATCATAACTAGTGCAATCATCATTAGTACCATGGATATTCAAGGAGTTCATACTAACAACATTGCAATCATGCTCATCATTCAAAGATTTAGTGCCAAACATTTTAATGCATTCTTCTTCTAACACTTTGGCACAATTTTACTTTCCATCATTCTCACGAAAGATATTAAAAAGATGAAGCGTATGAGACAAACTCAACTCCATTTTTTGGTAGTTTTCTTTTATAAACTAAACTAGTGCTAAAACAAGAAACAAAAAGATTCGATTGAAAGATCTAAAGATATACCTTGAAGCACTCACCTCCCAGGCAACGGCGCCAGAAAAGAGCTTAGTTGACAGGGTGTGAGTGCCGCCACCTAACCTCCCGGCAACGGCGCCAGAAAAGAGCTTGATGTCTACTACACAACATTCTTCTTGTAGACGTTGTTGGGCCTCCAAGTGCAGAGGTTTGTAGGACAATAGCAAATTTCCCTCAAGTGTATGACCTAAGGTTTATCAATCCGTGGGAGGCGTAGGATGAAGATGGTCTCTCTCAAGCAACCCTGCAACCAAATAACAAAGAGTCTCTTGTGTCCCCAACACACCCAATACAATGGTAAATTGTATAGGTGCACTAGTTCGGCGAAGAGATGGTGATACAAGTGCAATATGGATGGTTGCTACGTCTTGAGCTTGCGTTGGTTTTCCCCGAAGAGGAGAGGATGATGCAGCACAGTAGCGTAAGTATTTCCCTCAGTTTTTGAGAACCAAGGTACAAATCCAGTAGGAGGCCACACGCAAGTCCCTCGTACCTACACAAAATGATAGCTACTCGCAACCAACGCGATTAGGGGTTGTCAAGTCAATCCCTTCACGGTCACTTACGAGAGTGAGATCTGATACAGATAATATTTTTGGTATTTTGGTATAAAGATGCAAAGTGAAAAGTAAAAGCAAAGCAAGTAAATAAAGTGATGGAGATTGATATGATGAGAATAGACCCGGGGGCCATAGGTTTCACTAGTGGCTTCTCTTAAGAGCATAGATATTCTACGGTGGGTGAACAAATTACTGTTGAGCAATTGACAAAATTGAGCATAGTTATGAGTATATCTAGGCGATGATCATGTATATAGGAATCACGTCCGACACAAGTAGACCGAAACGATTCTGTATCTACTACTATTACTCCACTCATCGACCGCTATCCAGCATGCATCTAGAGTATTAAGTTAAAAATAGAGTAACGCCTTAAGCAAGATGACATGATGTAGAGGAATAAATTCATGCAATATGATAAATACCCCATCTTGTTATCCTCGATGGCAACAATACAATACGTGCCTTGCAACCCTTTACATCCTTTGGTAAGGAAAACGCAAGATTGAACCCAAAGCTAAGCACTTCTCCCATGGCAAGAACTACCAATCTAGTTGGCCAAACCAAACGGATAATTCAAAGAGACTTGCAAAGATAACTCAATCATACATAAAAGGATTCAGAGAAGAATCAAATATTTTCCATAGATAAGTTGGATCATAAACCTACAGTCATCGGTCTCAACAAACACAGCGCAAAAAGAAGATTACATCGAATAGATCTCCACGAGAGAGGGGGAGAACATTGTATTGAGATCCAAAAATAGAGAAGAAGCCATCTAGCTACTAGCTATGGACCCGACGGTCTGAAGTAAACTACTCACACTTCATCGGAGGGGCTATGGTGTTGATGTAGAAGCCCTCCATGGTGGATGCCCTCTCCGGTGAGCTCAAGACAGGCCCCAAGATGGGATCTCGTGGATACAAGAAGTTGCGGCGGTGGAATTAGGTTTTGGCTCCGTCTACGATCTGTTGAAGTGCGTAGGTATATATAGGAGGAAGGAGTACGTCGGTGGAGCGTCACGGGGCCCACGAGGCAGGGGGCGCGCCCAGGGGGGAGGGGGCATCCCCCACCCTCGTGACCGCCTCTGGCACTTCTTGGAGTAGGGTCCAAGTCCGCTGGATCACGTTCGGTGAGAAGATCACGTTCCCGAAGGTTTCATTCCGTTTGGACTCCGTTTGATATTTCGTTTCTTCGAAACACTGAAATAGGCAAAAAACAACAATTCTGGGCTGGGTCTCCGGTTAATAGGTTAGTCCCAAAAATAATATAAAAGTGGAAAATAAAGCCCATTATAGTACAAAACAATGGATAAAGTAGCATGGAGCAATCAAAAATTATAGATACGTTGGAGACGTATCAGGCATCCCCAAGCTTAATTCCTGCTCGTCCTCGAGTAGGTAAATGATAAAAAGAGAATTTTTGATGCAGAGTGATACTTTAGCATAATTTCAATGTAAATTTTCTTAATCATGGTATGAATATTCAGATCCGAAAGATTCAAGACAAAAGTTCATATTGACATAAAAATAATAATACTTCAAGCATACTAACTAAGCAATAATGTCTTCTCAAAATAACATGGCCAAAGAAAGTTATCCCTACAAAATCATATGGTCTGGTTATGCTCCATCTTCCCCACACAAAGTATTTAAATCATGCACAACCCCGATGACAAGCCAAGCAATTGTTTCATACTTTAACGTTTTCAAAACTTTTTCAATCTTCACGCAATACATGAGCGTGAGCCATGGATATAGCACTATATGTGGAATAGAATGGTGGTTGTGGAGAAGACAAAAGGAGGGAAGATAGTCTCACATCAACTAGGCGTATCAATGGGCTATGGAGATGCCCATCAATAGATATCAATGTGAGTGAGTAGGGATTGCCATGCAACGGATGCACTAGAGCTATAAGTATATGAAAGCTCAACAAAGGAAACTAAGTGGGTGTGCATCCAACTCGCTTGCTCACGAAGACCTAGGGCATTTGAAGAAGCCCGTCATTGGAATATACAAGCCAAGTTCTATAATGAAAATTCCCACTAGTATATGAAAGTGAGAAAATGAGAGACTCTCTATCATGAAGATCAAGGTGCTACTTTGAAGCACAAGTTTGGTAAAAGGATAGTAACATTGTCCCTTCTCTCTTTTTATCTATTTTTTTATTTGGGCCTTTTCTCTTTTTTTTGGCCTCTTTTTTGTTGTTGTTGTTGTTGTCCGGAGTCTCATCCCGACTTGTGGGGGAATCATAGTCTCCATCATCCTTTCCTCACTTGGGACAATATTCTAATAATTATGATCATCACACTTTTATTTTTCTTACAACTCAACAATTACAACACGATACTTAGAACAAAATATGACTCTATATGAATGCCTCCAGCGGTGTACCGGGATATGCAATGATTCATGAGTGACATGTATGAAAGAATTATGAACGGTGGCTTTGCCACAAATACAATGTCAACTACATGATCATGCTAAGAAATATGACAATGATGGAGCGTGTCATAATAAACGGAACGGTGGAAAGTTGGATGGCAATATATCTCGAAATGGCTATGGAAATGCCATGATAGGTAGGTATGGTGGCTGTTTTGAGGAAGGTATATGGTGGGAGTATGATACCGGCGAAAAAGTGCGCGGTATTAGAGAGGCTAGCAATGGTGGAAAGGTAAAAGTGCATATAATCCATGGACTCAACATTAGTCAAAAGAACTCATATACTTATTGCAAAAATCTAGAAGTTTATCAAAGCAAAGTACTACGCGCATGCTCCTAGGGGGATAGATTGGTAGGAAAAGACCATTGCTCGTCCCCGACCGCCACTCATAAGGAAGACAATCAATAAATAAATCATGCTCCGAGTTCATTACATAACGGTTCACCATACGTGCATGCTACGGGAATCACAAACTTCAACACAAGTATCCTTTAAATTCACAACTACTCTACTAGCATGACTCTAATATCACCATCTTCATATCTCGAAACAATTATCAAGCATCAAACTTATCTTTGTATTCAACGCACTCAAAAGAAAGTTTCACATATCTTGAATACCAAGTATATTAACATTAAGGAAATTACCATGCTATTAACGACTCTCAAAATAATTTAATTGAAGCATGAGAGATCAAGTTTCCTTAAAACAAATCCACCACCGTTCTCTAAAAAATCTAAGTGAAGCACTAGAGCAAAAATTATCATGCTCAAAAAGATATAAGGGAAGCACTATGAGCAAAACTATCAAGCTCAAAAGATATAAGTGAAGCACATAGAGTATTCTATCAAATTTCAAATCATATATGGCTCTCTCAAAAGGTGTGTACAACAAGGATGATTGTGGTAAACTAACAAGCAAAGACTCAAATAATACAAGACGCTCCAAGCAAAACACATATCATGTTGGTGAATAAAAATATAGCTCCAAGTAAATTACCGATGGAAGTGGATTTAAAGAGGGATGCCTTCCGGGCATCCCCAAGCTTTGACTTTTGGTGTCCTTGGATTATCTTGGGGTGCCATGGGCATCCCCAAGCTTAGGCTCTTGCCACTCCTTGTTCCATAATCCATCAAAAGAATTCACCCAAAACTTGAAAACTTCACAACACAAAACACAATAGAAATCTCGTGAGCTCCGTTAGAGAAAGAAAACAAAAGACTACTTTAAGGTACTGTAATGAACTCATTATTTATTTATATTGGTGTTAAACCTACTGTATTCCAACTTCTCTATGGATTGTAAACTATTTTACTAACCACAGATTCATCAAAATAAGCAAACAACACACGCAAAACAGAATCTGTCAAAAACAGAACAGTCTGTAGTAATCTGTAACTAACGCAAACTTCTGGAACCCAAAAAATTCTAACAAAATTAGACGACCTGAAAAATTTGTTTATTGATTAGAATCAATTGGTATAAGTATTTTATCACGTTCTTGTGATTTTTAACAATTCGGGCACTGAGCACAAAGATTCTGGAAATTACAGCAAGATCAAATAACTATCATCCAAGAAGATCCAATAGGTTCAACTTGGAACAAACACTAATTAAAATATAAAACCACATCTAAACAGAGGCTAGATGGATTATTTATTACTAAGCAGCAAGGAAAAAATTGGTTGTCTCCCAACAAGCGCTTTCCTTTAAAGCCTTTTTAGCTAGGCATTGAGATTTGAATGATGCTCACAAGAAAGACAAGAATTGAAGCACAAAGAGAGCATCATAAAACATGTGACAACCACATATAAGTCTAACATACTTCCTATGCATAGGCATCTTATAGGCAAACAAATCAAGGCAAGCAAAAACTAGCATATGCAAGGAAGCGGAAAGAGACAATAGCAATCTCAACATAGCGAGAGGTAATTTAATAGCATGAAAGTTTCTACAACCATATTTTCTTCTCTCATAATAATTACATGTAGGATCATAAGCAAATTCAACAAAATAGCTACCACATAACATATTCTTAACACGATCCACATGTATGCAAAGTTGACACTCTTCCAAAGTGGGATTATCATTAACTAAAGTCATGATTTCTCCATGCTCACTTTTATCAAAAATTTCATAAGATTGAATATTCTCCAAATATGTGGGATCTAAAGTTGACACTCTTCCAAACCACTTTCAATATTATTGCAAACAATATTATAGATCTCATATTTATCATGGGGCTTAAATAAATTTTCAAGATCATAAGAAGAATCACCCCAATCGTGATCATTCCAACAAGTAGTAAAAATATCAAAACTAGCATCCCCAAGCTTAGGGTTTTGCATCTCATTAGCACAATTGACATCAAAAGAATTTATAATAAAATCATTGCAATCATGCTTTTTATTCAAAGATCTATCGTGAGCCACTTCACGGATTTCAGGCAAAACCTTATAAAGATAATCTAGTGCATCCAAATCACTAGGAATTGGTTCATCATAATTGGATCTCTTAAAAAGATTGGCAAGCGGATCAGGATCCATAGATATTGGCTTCTTTGTTTAGGAATAAATAAGCATCTAATCCAACCAAACGAGAAAAGATAGGGCAAGCAAAAGACAGGAGGAGATTGGGAAAGAGAGGGCGAATAAAACGGCAAAGGTGAAGTGGGGGAGAGGAAAATGAGAGGCAAATGGAAAATAATGTAATGCGAGAGATAGGGAATGTGATGGGTACTTGGTATGTTGACTTTTGCATAAGCCTCCCCGGCAACGGCGCCAGAAATCCTTCTTGCTACGTCTTGAGCTTGCGTTGGTTTTCCCCGAAGAGGAGAGGATGATGCAACACAGTAGCGTAAGTATTTCCCTCAGTTTTTGAGAACCAAGGTATCAATCCATGAGGAGGCCACGCGCAAGTCCCTCGTACCTGCACAAAACGATAGCTACTAGCAACCAACGCGATTAGGTGTTGTCAATCCCTTCACGGTCACTTAGGAGAGTGAGATCTGATAGAGATAAAATTTTTGGTATTTTGGTATAAAGATGCAAAGTGAAAAGTAAAAAGCAAAGCAAGTAAATAAAGTGATGGAGATTGATATGATGAGAATAGACCCGGGGGCCATAGGTTTCACTAGTGGCTTCTCTCAAGAGCATAGATATTCTACGGTGGGTGAACAAATTACTGTTGAGCAATTGACAAAATTGAGCATAGTTATGAGTATATCTAGGCGATGATCATGTATATAGGAATCACGTCCGACACAAGTAGACCGAAACGATTCTGTATCTACTACTATTACTCCACTCATCGACCGCTATCCAGCATGCATCTAGAGTATTAAGTTAAAAATAGAGTAACGCCTAAGCAAGATGACATGATGTAGAGGAATAAATTCATGCAATATGATAAATACCCCATCTTGTTATCCTCGATGGCAACAATACAATACGTGCCTTGCAACCCTTTACATCCTTTGGGTAAGGACACCGCAAGATTGAACCCAAAGCTAAGCACTTCTCCCATGGCAAGAACTACCAATCTAGTTGGCCAAACCAAACGGATAATTCAAAGAGACTTGCAAAGATAACTCAATCATACATAAAAGGATTCAGAGAAGAATCAAATATTTTCTATAGATAAGTTGGATCATAAACCTACAGTCATCGGTCTCAACAAACACAGCGCAAAAAGAAGATTACATCGAATAGATCTCCACGAGAGAGGGGGAGAACATTGTATTGAGATCCAAAAATAGAGAAGAAGCCATCTAGCTACTAGCTATGGACCCGACGGTGCGAAGTAAACTACTCACACTTCATCGGAGGGGCTATGGTGTTGATGTAGAAGCCCTCCATGGTGGATGCCCTCTCCGGTGAGCTCCTAACAGGCCCCAAGATGGGATCTCGTGGATACAAGAAGTTGCGGCGGTGGAATTAGGTTTTGGCTCCGTCTCTGATCTGTTGAAGTGCGTAGGTATATATAGGAGGAAGGAGTACGTCGGTGGAGCGTCGGGGCCCACGAGGCAGGGGCGCGCCGGGAGGGCATGCCCCCACCCTCGTGACCGCCTCCGCACTTCTTGGAGTAGGGTCCAAGTCTCCTGGATCACGTTCGGTGAGAAGATCACGTTCGAAGGTTTCATTCCGTTTGATATTCCGTTTCTTGAAACACTAAAATAGGCAAAAAAACATCAATTACGGGCTGGGCCTCCGGTTAATAGGTTAGTCCCAAAAATAATATAAAAGTGGAAAATAAAGCCCATTATAGTCCAAAACAATGGATAAAGTAGCATGGAGCAATCAAAAATTATATATACGTTGGAGACGTATAAATGGTAGATATAGGATTTTGTAATCTGAAAATATAAAAACAGCAAGGTAACAAGTGGTAAAAGTGAGCGTAAACGGTATTGCAATGCGTTGAAACAAGGCCTAGGGTTCATACTTTCACTAGTGCAAGTTTTCTCAACAATAATAACATAATTGGATGATATAACTATCCCTCAACATGCAACAAAGAGTCACTCCAAAGTCACTAATAGCGGAGAACAAACGAAGAGATTATGGCAGGTTAGAAAACCACCTCAAAGTTATTCTTTCCAATCAATCCGTTGGGCTATTCCTATAACTGTCACAAAAGCCCTAGAGTTCGTACTTGAATAACACCTTAAGACAAAAATCAACCAATACCCTAATGTCACCTAGATACTCCAATGTCACCTCAAGTATCCGTGGGTATGATTATACGATATGCATCACACAATCTCAGATTCATCTATTCAACCAACATATAGAACCTCAAAGAGTGCCCCAAAGTTTCTACCGAGAATCAAGGCGAAAATGCGTGCCAACCCCTATGCATAAGTTCATGGGCGGAACCCATAAGTTGATCACCAAAACATACATCAAGTGAATCACGTGATATCCCATTGTCACCACAGACACGCACGGCAAGACATACATCAAGTGTTCTCAAATCATTAAAGACTCAATCCGATAAGATAACTTCAAAGGAAAACTCAATCCATTACAAGAGAGTAGAGGTGGGAGAAGCAACATAAGATCCAACTATAATAGCAAAGCTCACGATACATCAAGATCGTATCACCTCAAGAACACGAGAGAGAGAGATCAAACACATAGCTACTGGTACATACCCTCAGCCCCGAGGGTGAACTACTCCCTCCTCGTCATGGAGATCGTCGGGATGATGAAGATGGCCACCGGTGAGGGTTCCCCCCTCCGGCAGGGTGCTGGAACAGGGTCCCGAGCGGTTTTTGGTGGCTACAGAGGCTTGCGGCGGTGGAACTCCCGATCTATTATGTTCTCCGAAGTTTTTAGGGTATATGGATATATACATATATATATATAGGAGGTAGAAGTACGTCAGGGGAGCCACGAGGGGCCCATGAGGGTGGAGGGCGCACCCTAGGGGGGTGGGCGCGTCCCCCTACATGTGGCTCCCTCGTTTCTTTCCTGACGTGCACTCCAAGTCCATCGGGTAGCTTTCCTTCCAAAAATAACTTCTCCAGAGGTTTATTTCCGTATTGACTCCGTTTGATATTCCTTTTCTTCGAAATACTGAAAGAAGGGAAAAAACGGGAACTGGCACTGGGCTCTGGGTCAATGGGTTAGTCCCAAAAATAATGAAGAAGTGTATAATAAAGCCCTTAAACATCCAAAACAGATAATATAATAGCATGGAACAATAAAAAATTATAGATACGTTGGAGACGTATCAGATCACTAATATGAAAATGTAGAGTCTTGAGCTTGAGCCAATGTGTGTCCTTAGCATTTTGAGGGGTCCACATTTCTAATCCATGCCATGCCAATCATTGAACTTCCTGAAATAGTAATATTGAAGTAGCATTAGTTCAATGAGCTATATGTTGTTAGTAATTACCAAAACCACCCAGGGATAGTTGCATTTTCAATTGTAATTACATAATGGGGTCACAGCGGCAATGGACGGCGTTTAAATTGCTAGAACTTTTATCTGTAGTGAACATGCAACTATATGTGTGTCGTAAAAGAATTGGAATTATTCAGGGTTCGTTTGGACAATTTATACATTAAATTGGTTTTCTAGCCAGTTCAGGTGCACCATTCAAAATTAAACTACATGCACATGCTCCGGTTCACCAATATGGGTTGTAAAATCATATATGTGTCCATGGATTTATGCTTATGTCCCATGCAAGAAATGGGGATGAATTTTGAACACCACGACACCGTGGCTCTCCGGCAAACGTCGACGTACGTACTTGGTTTTGTAATTCTAGTAAATCCAAAAGTCGTCCGAAATTCATGAAATCTGGGATGCTATCATGGAGCGGCATCAACATGCTGTGGTAATTTTTTTGTCCAATTTGGGGCAGGTTTGGGTATAAGCTTCTCACAAACCAGAGCTTCTCACAACAAGTGTGATGGTTTCGGTAGGGAATGTTTCACCTTTCTGGACGAAACGATATCCGTTATCTCTTCTTGATTTCAATTTTTTTCTTAGTGTCAACATAGAACAACAGGAGTGTTGTGTTAACTTTTGGAATTTTTTGGGGTTCGTTTGGTCATTTTTATACATTAATTGAGTTTTCATTGCATTTATGTGCATAATTCAAAATTGAACTACATGCACATGCTCTAATACATATAAATTGGTTGAAAATTCAAATCCGTGTCCTTGGTTGCATGCTTAGGTCCCATGCAAGAAATGGGAATGAAAGTCAAACACCCTGCCACCGTCGTTCAGCCGCAAACGTTGAGATACCTAGTTTTAAAATTCTAGTAAATCCAAAACTCGTCTGAAATTCATGAAACTTGGCATGCTATCATGGAGCAGCATCAACATGCCATCATAAAAATTTTGTCCCATTTGGCAGGTTTGGGTATAAGCTTCTCACAAACCAGAACTTCTCACAACAAGCCTGATGGTTTCGGTAGGGAACGTGCCACCTTTGGGGACGAAACGATATCCGTTGCCTCTTATTGCTTTCAAAAAATTTCTAGTGTCAACGTAGAACAACTGCAGTGTTGTGTTAAGTTTTGAAATTTTTTGGGGTTCGTTTGGACATTTTTATACATTAACTGGGTTTTAGGCATTTTATGTGCATAATTCAAATATGAAATACATGCACATGCTCCAGTGCATATAAATTGGTTGAAAAATCAAATCTGTGTCCTTGGATGCATGCTTAGGTCCCATGCAAGAAATGGGAATGAATTTCAAACACTAGGGCACTTTGATTGCCGGCAAAATATTGAGATACCTGGTTTTGAAATTCTAGTAAATCCAAAGCTCATGTGAGATTCATGAAACTTGGCATGATATCATGGAGCATCATCAACATGCCGTGGTAATTTTTTTGTCCCATTTCAGGTAGGTTTGGTTATAAGCTTCTCACAAACCAGAGCTTCTCACAACAAGCCTGATGGTTTCGGTACGAAACGTGACACCTTTGGGGATGAGACGATATCCGTTGCCTCTTATTGCTTTCAAGATTTTCCTAGTGTCAACATAGAACAAAAGGAGTGTTGTGTTAAGTTTTGGAATTTTTCGGGGTTCGTTTGGACATTTTTATACATTAACTGGGTTTTCTAGGCATTTTATGTGCATAATTCAAATTTGAAATACATGCACATGCTCCAGTGCATATAAATTGGTTGAAAAATCAAGCTGTGTCCTCGGGTGCATGCTTAGGTCCCATGCAAGAAATGGGAATGAATTTCAAACACCAGGTCACTGTTGATTGCCGGCAAAACATGGAGATACCTGGGTTTTTAAATTCTAGTAAATACAAAACTCGTCTGAAATTCAGGAAACTTGGCATGCTATCATGGAGCAGCATCAACATGCCGTGGTAATTTTTTTGTCCCGTTTGGTGTAGGTTTGGGTATAAGCTTCTCACAAACCGGAGCTTCTCTCAACAAGCCTGATGGTTTTAGTAGGGAACGTGCCACCTTTGTGGACGAAACGATATCAATTTCCTCTTATTTCTTTCAAAAAAATTCTAGTGTCAACATAAAACAACAGGAGTGTTGTGTTAAGTTTTTTAATTTTTCGGGGTTTGTTTGGACATTTTTATACATTAACTGGGTTTTCTAGGCATTTTATGTGCATAATTAAAATTTGAAATACATGCATATGCTCCAGTGCATATAAATTGGTTGAAAAATCAAATCTGTGTCCTTTGGTGCATGCTTAGGTCCCATGCAAGAAATGGGAATGAATTTCAAACACCAGGGCACTGTTGATTGCCGGCAAAACATTGAGACACCTTGTTTTGAAATTATAGTAAATCCAAAACTCGCCTGAAATTCATGAAACTTGGCATGCTATCATGGAGCGGTATCAACATGTCGTGGTAAATTTTTTTACACTGGCATGCTATCATGGAGCGGCATCAACATGCCATGGTAACTTTTTTTACACAGGCCGATTAGACCAAGTAGAAGTATCGTGCTAAATTTTGGAATTATTCCGGGTTCGTTTGGCCTTTTATACATTAATTGAATTTCTGGGCATTTAATGTGCATAATTAAAATTTGAACTACAAGCACATGCTCCAGTGCACCAAAGTTGGTTGAAAATCACGTGTGTGTGCCCTTGGGGTGAATTTCTAGGTCCCATGCAAGAAATGGGAATGAAATTCAAACATCTGGGCGTCGTGGCTCGGCCGGAAAGACTTAGAAACTTGGTTTTTTAATTCATGTAAATCCGAAACACGCCTGAAAATCATGAAACTTGGCATGGTGTCATGACATGGCACCAACATGTTGCGGTATTTTTTTGGCCGAATTGGGACAAGCTTTGGTATAAGCTTCTTGCAAACTGGAGCTTCTCTCAAGAAGGCTCATGGTTCCGAGAGGGAACGTGTCACCTCCGTGTGCGAAACGACATACGTACACTGCTTTGTCCCGCCTTAATTTTTTACACAGGAAGTAGACCAAATGGAAGTTTCATGCTAAATTTTTGAATTATTCCAGTTTCTTTTGGCCTTTTTATACATTAATTGATTTTTTGGGCATTTAATCTGCATAATTCAAATTTGAACTACAAGCACCTGCTCCAGTGCACCAAAGTTGGTTTAAAAATCACATGTGTCTCCTTGGGTGAATTTCTAGGTCCCATGCAAGAAATTGGCAATGAAATTCAAACATCTGGGTGTCGTGGCTCGGCCAGAAAGATTGGGAAACTTGGTTTTTTAATTCCTGTAAATCGAAAACTTGCCTGAAAATCATGAAACTTGGCATGGTGTTATGACATGGCGCCAACATGCTGTGATAATTTTTCTGTCCGATTTACGAAGGCGCAGACATTAACAATCAACAAAGTCATTTTGGAACAAGTGCTGTCACGTTACAGGTCGGAAACACAAGTATTATTGAAACCGTGGGCGTTCTACTTACCAATTACGTGCCGCCACGCGGCCCCTTTTTATTGGCTAGGAGGTGCCGTGCGGGTTAGCTATTTGAGCACGGGAGGCGTGCAACCAGACCCCTGCGCGTGCTCATCGGGAGGAGAGCCCTTCGACCTCTATCCGCCGCGCACCTCCCTCCCAACGTCTCCATTAATGGCGCCCGAGCCCCTGTTTCCCGGCGTGGCTATGTCTCACTAGACTGAGATTTAAGAGAGAAAAATGAAAATATGAAAAGAAAGTTCTGCACGGATCTTGATGTAAGATCCGACGGACCTATATAGCATCGACTGTGACTTATAGCAAGCATGGTGAATATAAGGACGATGACAGTGGATAATTGTCTTACATATTTAGGAACATAATAAAAAAGCCACATGCGCCAACGCCTGAAATACACATGGGCAAAAGAAGAAGGAAGACAACGATCTGGCTCGCTGATCTCTACTTTCTTGATGCGTTACTGCAGGCCACGGGAACTAGTCTCCGCAGCGAGCGGCGAGCGGTGATGAGCTCTTTCTTGTCTTCAAGATGCTGCTTGAGAGCATCCACAGATTCCTCTGCCAGCCTTCTGCGATCGATGCGCAGCATGGCATTCTCGTCCATAAGTTTCTCGACGATGATGCCAGTCCTCTTCAACAAGGCAGTGGTCTCCTCCTGCTGCTCCGCACTTCTGACGATATTCGCCCTCAGCAGGTCACGCACGGCCAGGAGCTTCGCATTGCTCTCATTTAGTTGTCGGATGACGCCGGTAGCCTGTTCAAAAGAGGATTTCATGTCGTCCTACAACCTCGCCCAGTCGGAGATCTGATCCATCTGGCTATGGACGATCGCATGCATGCACCTGTAAGAGTCCTCGCCTGCCCGCTAGACATTTTCCCAGGCCACCGCGGCGCAAGAGGACATCTCTGCTGCATTCGCGGCGCGGCGGGACATCTCTTCTGCTTTCGCGGAGCGGCTGGACCAGTCTGCTTCATCTACGGCTCGGCGGGACCTCCGTCTTTGCTTGGTGATCTTGGCGGGACCTCTGTCTTTGCCTCTGGCCGTGCCATGGACATGCCGGCTGCTTTCGCGGTGAGGCGAGACATCTTCCATGCTTCCGCTTCCATGCTTGCTTCTCCCCGGTGGCAATCTCTCGACCCAGAACTCACGCTGGCCATGGCAGACGCAAGGGAATAGTGATGAATGACTTGTTTGTTTTTGTGGATGAGGAGTTGAGGAGGAATGTGCAGTCATCTTGGAGTAGTAGTATTTATAAACGAGTACTAATACGCTCCTGAGTGTGAAACCGTTTCGGTTTTGATCGGTGTGAACAACTTTGCAATTAAATAACGTGTGGCAGTAATTTGGAATGTGACGGGACGCGGGCTCAAAATTTATTGACGGTTCTAAGTGCGACACTATTCCCTGAAGGCGTAAAATGGGCACGCTTTCTCAGCCGCGTACGTGGCGTTAGCACCATAGGGTGCACCGCAATAGGCAATGTCAGCACACGTCTTGTTCCAAGAGCCATGCACGCTCGTTATTACCATCGCGCATGCTTATTTTAACTAGAATGTGTGCCCGTCTAGCGCACACACGTCGATCTGTCTAACTATTTCTGTTTGTTGTGGATAATCACAAACAGTTCATCCATGTGAAGTGTATGCGATCAATCGCAGACACTTTGATCTGGCTGGCCGTTTCTGTTCTGTTGCCTAATCGCAAATAGTTAATCCTTCTGAATCGTATGCCCTCAATCGCACACACCTTTATGTAGCTGCCCGTTTCTGTTGTTCCGCCTCATCACAAATAGTTAATCCGAGTGAACTGTATGTCGTATATCGCACACGCATTCATCTGGCTGCCCATTTCCGTTCTTCTTCCTCATCGCATACAGTTCATTGAACTGAACCGTATGCCCTGCATCGCACACACAACCAAAATCTGAACCGTGTTTGATGCATCCGTCATTGCAAACGTTTTGCACCTTTTTTGACCATTTTTTACACCATTGTTTGCGATTACTGCATCGCACAAAGTTTTGTGAAGGGTCTCTGATCATAGTGTCGCGTTAGCAACATCCTGCAGTAGTGCTACTAGATGGATAGGGGGGAGAGAGAGATGGCAGACATGGGACCCACCAGAAAGTCAGTGAATGTTAATGCACCTGTTGACGAGCCACTCTGTCGGATTCAAGGCTCCGCAGACCCAAGAAAGGTTCGAACTCTGGGGTGTGTGTGCGAAGAACTCAACCTATCCAGCCTACCAGCTCGTCGCCCCATAGCCTAGCCCGATTCGCATGAGCAAGGAAGAAGATGGGCACGACAGTTTACCCAGGTTCTGGCCACCTTGCGGTGTAAGACCCTACTCCTGCTTTGTGTGGATTGGCCTCACGAGGGGCCGAGGATGAACTAGCACAAGGGATGAACAACCTCACGAGTTTCTGGGGTGAGGAATTAGTGGACCCCTTCTACGGTGGTGGCTAACCTATATTTTATAGTGGCCTAGGTCCTCTTCCCCCAAAACATAGGCGAGAAAAGATACCATAGTGGCCAATTTGAAAGGGGACAAGTACTACATCTTATCCTGATGAAAGGTGGTCTACGCCCGCAAAGCTTCTGGTCGTGATGCAGCGGTGGGCTCGGCGATGACATTCGTCCTGCCGTGCTGGCGGTCTCGGTCTCATTGCACCAGAATGGAAACCTTTGCCAGTTTCCTCAGGAACCCACGCCTGTCCTTGCCTCCTTAGCACCAAAGAGGAATCTGCCTCCTCTGCGCCCGCTGGCGCCCGCCTGCCTTGGTCGTTGTAGGATTGGAAGTATGTCTAGAGGGGGGTGATTAGACTACTTGACCAAATAAAATTTTATCCTTTTCCCAATTTTAGTCTTTGGCAGATTTTAGCTATCTAAGCACAAGTCAAGCAATCTTAACACAATTCAAGCAGGCATCCAAAGAGTATATGAGTAGCAGAAAGTAAAGCATGCAACTTGCAAGAATGTAAAGGGAAGGGTTTGGAGAATTCAAACGCAATTGGAGACACAGATGTTTTTGTCGTGGTTCCGATAGGTGGTGCTATCGTACATCCATGTTGATGGAGACTTCAACCCACGAAGGGTAACGGTTCTTGAGTCCACGGAGGGCTCCACCCACGAAGGGTCCATGAAGAAGCAACCTTGTCTATCCCACCATGGCCGTCGCCCACGAAGGAGTTGCCTCACTAGCGGTAGATCTTCACGAAGTAAGCGATCTCCTTGCCATTACAAACTCCTTGGTTCAACTCCACAATCTTGTCGGAGGCTCCCAAGTGACACCTAGCCAATCTAGGAGACACCACTCTCTAAGAAGTAACAAATGGTTTGTTGATGATGAACTCCTTGCTCTTGTGCTTCAAATGATAGTCTCCCCAACACTCAACTCTCTCTCACAGGATTTGGATTTGGTGGAAAGAAGATTTGAGTGAAAAGCAACTTGGGGAAGGCTAGAGATCAAGATTCATATGGTAGGAATGGAATATCTTGGCCTCAACACAAGGGTAGGTGGTTCTCTCTTAGAAAATGTGTATTGGAAGTGTAGTTTCATTCTAAAGGCTCTCTCTTTGAATGAAGAGTGGGTGGAGGGGTATATATAGCCTCCACACAAAAACTAACTGTTACACACAATTTACCAATCTCGGTGGGACCGAATTGAGAAACTCGGTCGGACCGATTCAGCAAATCTAGTGACTGTTAGGATATTTGGTGGGACCGACATGCAACTCGGTAGGACTGATATGGTTAGGGTTAGGGCATAACATAATCTCGGTGAGACCAATTACAAAAACTCGGTGAGACCGACTTTGGTAATAAGCTAACCAGAGAGTTGGTCAGGTAAACTCGGTGGGACCGGTTCGCTCATTTCGGTGGGACCCAAAATGTTACGAAAGGGAAACAGAGAGTTTACATTCCAATCTCGGTGGGACCGATCGCTCATCTCGGTGTGACCGAAATGTTACGAAGGGAAACAGAGAGATTACAACCCCATCTCGGTGAGAACGAGATCCCTATCGGTTAGACCGATTTGCCTAGGGTTTGTGGCAGTGACTATGACATCTGAACTCGGTGGCGCCGGATGGAAAGAATCGGTGGGGCCGAGTTTGACTTTTGGTTTGGGTCATATGTGGATGTGATGAAGTAGTTGAGGGCTTTGGAGCATATCAGTAAGCACTATGGAGCAAGAAACTCATTAAGCAACACCTCATCCCTCCTTGATAGTATTGGCTTTTCCTATAGACTCAATGTGATCTTAGACCACTAAAATATAAAATGTAGAGTCTTGAGCTTTTGAGCTTGAGCCAATCCTTTTATCCTTAGCATTTTGAGGGGTCCACTTTCCTCATCCATGCCATGCTATTCATTGAGCTTTTCCTAAAATATTCATCTTGGAATAATGTTAGCTCAATGAGCTATATGTTGTTAGGAATTACACCACCCAGGGATAGTTGCACTTTCAATCTCCCCCTTTTTGGTAATTGATGACAATATATAGATCAAAGCTTCGACAAATGATAATAAGAGTGAAAACATTGTCCCTTTGAGAAGTATGTGATAAGCAAGAGCTCCCCCTAAATTTGTGCATAGTTTAAGATTTGCTTTGGACTGCAAATGCACAAGAAGTTAGGCTCATGGGTTACTCTTCCATGTCACATACATCTTAGTGGAGCGCTCAAAATGATAATAATTGAATACATGCACTCATCACTAAGCAAAGTGAATGATCATATAGAGATAAAAAAGGATAGTGTCATCCAACAAGCATAAATGTAGCATATGATCAAACACATGACCATCCAAGTATCACACAGACATAATGTATCTCAAACAAGCAAATAAAGTTCAACCACCAAAGCAAGAGAGAATACAGAGCAACACTCTCTCTCGAAGCCTATGATCTATAAATTTTTCTCCCCCTTTGGCAACAAGTTACCAAAAAGTTCACAAAAAATGCATAGTACTAAATCGTCTCTCAGGCTTGATCTTCAGGTGGTGGTGTAGACAGAACGCCAAGGACGGAAGCATCAGTTGATGTAGATGGGGCTGGTGGAGTAGGTGCTGGAGCTGGTGGCGCTGAAGCTGTAGCTTGTGCAGATGAAGTGGCTCTAGTGTCTATCACTGGCACTACAGCTGATCTCTGAGCTCTAGGCACTCTGGCAAATGCCTTAGTGGTTGACTTGCCCTTCCTCTCCTGCATATCATCCTGAAGTTGCTCAACAACGGATTGGAACTCTATGACCTTCACATCCATGTCACAGAACTTCTGCTCCATGATCCTCTCCAAGCTCTCCTGGTTTCGAGTCAAGGTGGCCAGCCCCTTCTCAATCCTCAGAGTGGATGCAATCAAATAGCCAAGTTGATCCTGTTTGCTCTTCAAAAAGTACTGAGATGCCTCTTCCATCGTTGGCATCTTGGCAGCCTTCTCAGTCCTTGCCTTCTCCTTCTTAGCTTATGCTTGCACTGAAGATGGTTCATATTCATCCATAACCACTTGGTTGTCCTAAAAGTCTGGATAGATAGGCATGTGCTCCATGTCCAACAGGTATGTGCCTGTGCCCATCTTGGAGTTAATCAGCTCCTATATCTGTGGGGCATATCTACAACTCCTCTTTTGGTCAGCAGCTGTCCTCTTGATAGTCTCAACTCTAAGGCTCATGACCTTGAACTTCTGTGGCACATCAAATAAGTGTATCAGGTTTATTGCATGGCCTCTGATCATGTTGTGATCACCTGACTTGGGCTAGAGACACTACTGGAATCAGCTACTTTGCCATCTGCCAGCTCTTTGCCGTCAGCTAGCAGACGGCAAAGAACTGGCTGATGTCAAAGACTTTATTTGCCATCAGCCAGTTCTTTGCCGTCCGCTAGCAGACGGCAAAGATTCTTTGCCATAGGCTAGCAGACGGCAAAGAGGGAGGGGGCCCCACTGACGAGCTGCTTAAAAAAAAACTTAACGGCCCCCTCTTTGCCGTCTGCTAGCAGACGACAAAGAGCAAAAAAGCGGACGGCAAAGAGGGCGGACGACAAAGATTTAACATATCTAACAGCTGCGCCCCACCCCGCCCCTCTCTCTCTGTTTCTCTCCCTGCTCTTCACCACGCCGCCCCACCACTCGCCGCCCCACCACCCCGCCGCCCCACCGCCCCCATCGTCGCCATGTCAGCCTGTCCCACCACCCGGTGCCCCACCGCCTCGCCTGTCAGCCCCACCTGCCCGCCTGTCAGCCTCGGCTGCCTGGCTCAAGGCCTCCGCCCGCCGCCTCACACCGCCTGCCCTGCACTGTCGCCTCACCACCCGGCGCCCCACCGCCTGCGCCTCACCAACTCGGCCTCGACGCCGCCTGTGCCGCCCGCCCCTCCTCCACCGGCCACCTCCTCCACCGGCCCTGCCCCAGGTGAGCTCTACCTCCTCTTTTTTTCCTTTTTTTTCTTCTGTTTTTTTAGTTTTAGGTTTATGTTTAGTTTAGATTTAGTTTTAGTTTTAGGTCTAGTTTTAGTTTTAGTTTAGTTTTAGGTTTAGATTTAGTTTTTTTCCTTTTTTTCCGTTTTTTAGTTTTAGGTTTATGTTTAGTTTAGATTTAGTTTTAGTTTTAGTTTTAGATTTAGGTTTAGTTTTAGGTATAGTTTTAGGTTTAGTTTAGTTTTTGGAAAGAAGAAGAAGAAGAAAAAAAGAGGAGAGGAGGAGAAGAAGAAGAGGAAAAAGGAAAGGAAGAAGAAAAAGAGGAGGAGGAGGAGGAGAAGAAAAAAGAAGAAGAGGAAGAAGAAGAAGAAGAAAAAAGAGGAGAGGAGGAGAAGAATAAGAGGAAAAAGGAAAGCAGGAAGAAGAAGAAGAAGAAGAAGAAGAAGAAGAAGAAGAAGAAGAAGAAGAAGAAGAAGAAGAAGAAGAAGAAGAAGAAGAAGAAGAAGAAGAAGAAGAAGAAGAAGAAGAAGAAGAAGAAGAAGAAGAAGAAGAAGAAGAAGAAGAAGAAGAAGAAGAAGAAGAAGAAGAAGAAGAAGAAGAAGAAGAAGAAGAAGAAGAAGAAGAAGAAGAAGAAGAAGAAGAAGAAGAAGAAGAAGAAGAAGAAGAAGAAGAAGAAGAAGAAGAAGAAGAAGAAGAAGAAGAAGAAGAAGAAGAAGAAGAAGAAGAAGAAGAAGAAGAAGAAGAAGAAGAAGAAGAAGAAGAAGAAGAAGAAGAAGAAGAAGAAGAAGAAGAAGAAGAAGAAGAAGAAGAAGAAGAAGAAGAAGAAGAAGAAGAAGAAGAAGAAGAAGAAGAAGAAGAAGAAGAAGAAGAAGAAGAAGAAGAAGAAGAAGAAGAAGAAGAAGAAGAAGAAGAAGAAGAAGAAGAAGAAGAAGAAGAAGAAGAAGAAGAAGAAGAAGAAGAAGAAGAAGAAGAAGAAGAAGAAGAAGAAGAAGAAGAAGAAGAAGAAGAAGAAGAAGAAGAAGAAGAAGAAGAAGAAGAAGAAGAAGAAGAAGAAGAAGAAGAAGAAGAAGAAGAAGAAGAAGAAGAAGAAGAAGAAGAAGAAGAAGAAGAAGAAGAAGAAGAAGAAGAAGAAGAAGAAGAAGAAGAAGAAGAAGAAGAAGAAGAAGAAGAAGAAGAAGAAGAAGAAGAAGAAGAAGAAGAAGAAGAAGAAGAAGAAGAAGAAGAAGAAGAAGAAGAAGAAGAAGAAGAAGAAGAAGAAGAAGAAGAAGAAGAAGAAGAAGAAGAAGAAGAAGAAGAAGAAGAAGAAGAAGAAGAAGAAGAAGAAGAAGAAGAAGAAGAAGAAGAAGAAGAAGAAGAAGAAGAAGAAGAAGAAGAAGAAGAAGAAGAAGAAGAAGAAGAAGAAGAAGAAGAAGAAGAAGAAGAAGAAGAAGAAGAAGAAGAAGAAGAAGAAGAAGAAGAAGAAGAAGAAGAAGAAGAAGAAGAAGAAGAAGAAGAAGAAGAAGAAGAAGAAGAAGAAGAAGAAGAAGAAGAAGAAGAAGAAGAAGAAGAAGAAGAAGAAGAAGAAGGAAAAAGGAAGAAAAGGAAGAAGAGGAAGAAGAAGAAAAGGAAAAAAGAGGAAAAAACCCCGACCCGACACGGCACCCCGACCCCGACCCAAAGACCCCAACACGACACCTCGACCCCGACACTCCGAATTTCGACCCCCGACCCCTAATTCTGACCCCGACACTTTTCCCCGAGCCTGACCCGACACCCCGACCTGCATACATCGACATCGGCACTCGACTTAATTCCCGCACCCCGACCCGACACCTCACCCCGAGACCCCTAATTTTCCCCGAGACCTCACCCCGACTAATTTTACACGGCACCCCGAGACCGACATTTACACCTTTAATTCTCGACACCTCCCGAAAAGGAGTTCTTTGGCCTTCCAGAGGTCAGATGGGGTCATATATTTGTGAATTATTAGTTAGGTCATATATTTTTCGATTTTGTTATGAAAAACATCATATATAATTGTGTTGATCGGGTAGTTTTAAATGTGCAGTTGTTTCATTGTCATGAGGTTTGGTGTTCACGACCTCGCCGCAGCATTTGACGCAGCTCTCGCTTCTTCGCTCGTGGGTGAGCACAAATGACATGTCCTCCTCCCCCATTAATTATTTGATCTATTCCGATGAAACTTGATAGCTAGGTATATATGTGTCTTGAATCATCAAGATGCGAATCAATATGTGTCTCCTGCTCGAAAGGCTATAGTTATAAATATGCATGCATTTGCATATTTATAACCTTGATTCTTTCAATTGTCCAACGCTATCCATGGATAGCTCGAGTATGTGTAGATTGGGTTCATTTTCCCATATGCTTTGCTCCGGATCCGACGCATAAATTTCGCCGCTGCCTCCCCTATTGTTCTCCTGCACACATCCTCTCTCGCTTATTGCGTATACATGTATCAGAGAACAATGTGGGAGGTGCTACCAAATTTTAAGGCCGGATCCGGAGCATAGCATGGGAAAATGAACCTAATCTACACATACACGGGTGGGATTAGGACCTATCATTACCTATTAGAGTGTAGGTTGCATGGACGTAATAAAATTGACAAAGTAGATCAACTGATGAATATATACATGGTGAATTACATATATAATTGTTGTGTGTCCAAAGAGCTCGATACCAAGATGAGTGATCATGCGCGATGTATACCGTCACACCGGGTCGTAACAAATGGAGCGCCGAGTGATTCACAAAACCAAGGGGTTTGTGCAAGCCGATTTGCAAATGGCCGTAAGAAAACCTTGTGCCCCCTGCTTTCCGCGGCAATTGGGAAAAGAGGATGACGCTGAAATGGGCAAACACATGCGTAAGAGTGGTTTTACGCCCGATTATACGGTGTGGACATTTCATGGTGAGTCCGCCTAACGTGACCGAGCCGAGGTGGATCATCGCCACACCGATTTAGCATGGTACCGGATGGAAAACATGGTGCAAGACTATGATGATGCTCGGGATTCTGACGAGGAGATGGAGGAATCTGCAAAGGCCTTCAATGAAATGTTGAGTCTTCAAAACGCCCCGCCCACGAGCACACCGAGCTTTGTCGCTTGGATGCCATCTCACAAGTAATGGCTCAAGGCTCACCAACTTGGGCAGAGAATGCTATGACGCAATTATGATAAAGATTTGGACGCTTTCTACCCAAAGGCCATGTAATGCCCGCAAACCTGTACCACCGGACAAAATCCTCCGTGCAATCAAGATGCCCTATGAGAAGATACATGCCCGTGAGAAAGGATGTGCCTTATTTAGGCTTGACTATGCGGACTTGAACTATTGTCCCATTTGCAAGTCTTCCGTATATTGTGGTAGACAACGGTATGGGTGAGAAGAATGCATCAAAATCCCGTTAGTGTTCTTTCAAGATATGCCAATTGTACCAAGACTTCAACGCCTTTTCATGGTCGAAGAGACGGCCGCATGTATGACATGGCACAAAACAGGCAAAAGAACCGAACTAGATACGTATGGGAATCGATGATGGTACACACATCGGATGGTGTTGCGTGGAAAGTTTGATGAATTACATGTCGACAAAGCGCAGATCCGAGGCATCCTCGAGTCGGCATCAAGACGTATGGGTTCAAGCAGGTGTTTGGTATGACGGCAAAATTTCAATACAATTGTTGGGTCTGATTTGTCTTTTCCGCCAATCTCCCCCTGATGACAGATTATGCAAAGAAAGAACATTTTCCTCGACGCTGATAATTCCAGGCCCAACTATCCGGGAAAAATATGAATGTGTACATGCAGCCGCTTAAGGACGAATTGCAAGAAGCCCGATAATGGGTTCAAGACATACGACACCTATAGCAAACGGAACTTCATAATGCGGTTCCGGTACATGTACTCGATTTATGACTTGCTGGGTGTATGCGCTTATTCGTTGGCCGTGTGTGCATGGAAGGTTCCCATACCACACATGCAAGGGAGCTCTTGAGTTTCGCTGGCTTCAGTCCGTCGCAAGTTTTCTTACTTCGACATGCATAGACAGCCTCGGACCTCGCCATAAGTTCAGAAAGACAAGAAGAACTTCATCGTGAGGTAGAGTTGTCAAAACTCGCACCACCTGCATTGACAAAGCCAACAGATCCTCGGATCGCTTAAACGCCTCGAGCCGCATTATCTACAAAGCCCGTGGTACTTCAAGGGGTATAATACTAAGCACGCGTGGACTCACAAAACATGCTTATTGTAATATGTATGGATCGATGGAACTATGTGCAACCTACTATGTATGTATGGATGGATATATATGTGCTGGATATTTATTATGTTGGATATATATGTGCTGGATATTTATTGTGAAAGAGTCCTATGATATATTTGCTGTGATAATTGTTGGATATAAGAAAAATAGAATAGAAAAGAGGTAGAAGCTCTTTGTCATTCTGCTGGCAGACGGTAAAGACCCTTTGCCGTCGGTGGCGACGGCAAGGGGGCACGTGGCGCCCATCTGTGCTTCCTGAGAGATGGGCCATTTGGCAAATTTGCCTACCGTGGCGGACGACAAAGCTAAGCTGATGGCAAAGACTTTGCCTTTGCACTCCGCCGTGGCAGACGGCAAAAAACAGCGGGCGCTGACGCATTGCTGACGTCAATCAAGTGACGGCAAAGAGGCGCCAAATTTGTCGTTCACGGGCGACGGCAAAGGCCGCCGTTACGCTTAACGGACTAACGCCGGGCGGACGCCCAAGATTTTGCCGCCCCTCTTTGCCATCCGCCATCAGAGGTAAGGACTCTTTGCCGTCCGCCATAAAAAAGTGCGGCAAAGGACCTGCTTTGCCGAATTCGCGTTTTGCTATCCTCTTGTTGCTCCGGCCACCGACGGCAAAGCTCTTTTGCCGTCCGGCCGTCTGGCGTTTTGCCGTCCGCCGTGGCAGACGGCAAAATACTGGATTCCTGTAGTGAGAGTGTGCCTGAGGATCCAGTTAATGGTTGGCATGTTAGGGAACGTAGTAATTTCAAAATTTTCCTACGCACACGCAAGACCATGGTGATGGCATAGCAACGAGAGGGGAGAGTGTCTGGCCCACGCACTCGAGACCGTGAAGCGGAAGCGTTATAACAACGCTGTTGATGTAGTCGACGCCTTCACGATCCGGACCGATCCAAGTACCGAACGACGACACCTCCGGAAGTTCAAAGACACGCTCAGCTCGATGACGATCCCCGGCTCCGATCCAAAGAAAGCGCCGGGATGAGTTCCACAAGACGACGGCATGGTGACGATGATGATGCTCCACCGACGCAGGGCTTCGCCAAGCTCGCGACGATATGACTTCATCACCGGCCAGGGCTTCGCCTAAGCTCCGCGACGATATGACCAAGTGGAATATAGTGGAGGGGGCACCGCACACGGCTAAGGAACGATCCGTAGATCAACTTGTGTGTCATGGGGTGCCCCGCCTCAGATATAAAGGAGCAAAGAAGTGCGGCCAGCCCATAAGGCTGCGCTGGAGGAGTCCTACTCCCACCGGGAGTAGGACTCCCCCCCCTTTTCCTAGTTGGATTAGGATTGGGGAAGGGGGAAGAGGGAAGGGGGGCGCCGACCCCCCCTCTCCTTGTACTATTCGGACTAGAGGGGGAGGGGGGCGCGCAGCCTGCCTGGCCGGCCCTTTCCTCTTTTGCCTATGGCCCATCAAGGCCCATAGACTTCCGGGGTTCCAGAACCCCCTGTTCCGCAGAATCTCCTGCTTTCATCCGAACCTTTCCAAGTCCAAACATAGGCTTCCAATATATCAATCTTTATGTCTCGACCATTTCGAGACTCCTCGTCATGTCCGCGATCACATCCGGACTCAACAACCTTCGCACATCAATACTTATAAACTCATAATGAACTCACATCAAACGTTGTTGCAAGGGATTCTACGGGTTCGAGAACTATGTAGACATGACCTAGAACTATTCTTGGTCAATAACCAATAGCGGAACCTGGATGCCCATATTGGCTCCTACATATTCTACGAAGATCTTTATCGGTCAAACCGCGATAACAACATACGTTGTTCCCTTTGTCATCGGTATGTTATTTCGCCTGAGATTCGATCGTCGGTATCCAATACCTAGTTCAATCTCACATCGGCAAGTCTCTTTACTCGCTCACAATACATCATTTCATAACTAACTCATTAGTTACAATGCTTGCAAGGCTTAGGTGATGAGTATTACCGAGAAGGCCCAGAGATACCTCTCCGACAATCGGAGTGACAAAACCTAATCTCGAATCATGCCAACTCAACATATACTTTTGGAGACACCAGAGAGTACCTTTATAATCACCCAGTTACGCCTAGGACGCTTGGTAGCACACAAAGTGTTCCTCCGATAAACGGGAGTTGCATAATATCATAGTTGCAGGACTTTGTATAAGTCATGAAGAAAGCAATAGCAACATACTAAACGATCAAGTGCTAAGCTAACGGAATGGGTCAAGTCAATCATATCATTCTCCTAATGATGTGATCCCATTAATCAAATGACAACACATGTCTATGGTTAGGAAACATAACCATCTTTGATTAATGAGCTAGTCAAGTAGAGGCATACTAGTGACTATATGTTTGTCTTATGTATTCACACATGTATTATGTTTCCGGTTAATACAATTCTAGCATGAATAATAAACATTTATCATGATATAAGGAAATAAATAATAACTTTATTATTGCTCTAGGGCATATTTCCTTCATGGCAGTCCCGATGTATGAAATGTAGTGATCCAAACTTGTGTGATTCTATAGCACCATATGGGATCTCCTTGTACATATGTGCCATAGAGTTGTGATCCATCTCGTTCTTGGCATAGACATCCAAGTCATCCTCTTCCTCCTTAGGTGCATTGATCAGATTGGCCCATTCTTCAATATATGATTTGTACCTAGTACCTTCAGACATCCATACTATCCTGCCATCTGGATAGAAGTGTGTCAGGAGTAGAATTGCATTATGAGCTCCTCATTCCACTTTGTGAGCTTCACCAACAAAGTTCCGCTTAATCGGACAAGTTAATCAAACTGCTATACACACCAGGATAGTGTTCTTCATTCTCCTTCATGGAGGTCCAAATAACCCACCTCATGTCACACACTATTGGCTTCTTGTCCAACAACACTGTCTCATAGAAATCCTTCTGTTCCTTTGTGTGGAACCTGTAGTCAACATCAGTCCTCCTTCTGGTGGCATATGGATCTGATTCTCTCCATAGCCTCAATCCTGAGTCTCTCCTGATCTTCATGTTCTCAGCTACAGGATGAGCATCATTATGATCTAGAATTTTTGGCTTCAATTTTCTCAAGACATGTGTCTCATCACCTTCTTCTTCAAAGAACAGCTTCAGAACTGGGCCTTGTTCTTCTCAAGAATTGGAATGTTCCTGGTACTCCTCTTAGGTACAGCCTTGGGTTTGAGGTAGCTTTGGGTGCTTATTTGGGCTTTGATGATGCAGCCCCTGACCTGATAGCATCACCCATAAGCTTCTGAGCCTTGGTTGCTGGTGCAGCAACTTCTTCTTCTTCCTCCTCTTCCATCATGGAAGGCTTTCCAATAACTCGCCATGGTCTTCTTAACCTGCTCCTTCCTCTTCTTCCCTTCTCAAAGCAGCCTCTTTGGGTTCAGATTCCAAAGATGCTTGAATGGAGGCTCTGCTTTAGACATGGGAAACCTTTAAGGTGTACTTTGGTCTTCATACTGTGCTTGGTGGCAGCAAATGTGCCATACTCCTTCTTGAGCACCTTTTTCTTGGAAATGGCCTCATCCTCAAAAGCCACATAGTCTTCATCCTCAGGTTCTGAGATTCTCTTCTTTCTGGTCCTGGTGGCTGCTTTGGGTAAGTTGCTGGGTGTGCTCCTGCTACCCTCATCAGAGCAAGGTATACAATAGGTCTGGTACATAGCATAGCATACTTTATAGAACCTATGATTGAGGCATAGGGAATGACTTTCATTCTCTTTTCTATTTTCTGCCGTGGTCGGGATTTGAGTCTTACTCAATTTCACACCTTTGCAACACAGGCAAGAACTTTTCTTTGACTGTTCCATTTTGAACTACTTCAAAATCTTGACAAGGTATGTGCTTATTGGAAAAAAACTTATCAAGTGTCTTAATCTATCTCAATAGATCTTGATGCTCAAAATGTAAGCAGCTTCACCGAGGTCTTTCTTTGAAAAACTCCTTTCAAATACTCCTTTATGCTTTCCAGAATAATTCTACATTATTTCCGATCAACAATATGTCATTCACATATACTTATCGTAAATGATGTAGTGCTCCCACTCACTTTCTTGTAAATACATGCTTCTCCAAAAGTCTCAGATAAAACCATATGCTTTGATCACACTATCAAAGCGCTTATTCCAACTCCGAGATGCTTGCACCAGTCCATAGATGGATCACTGAGCTTGCACATTTTGTTAGTTCCTTTAGGATTGACAAAACCTTCTAGTTGCATCATATACAACTCTTCTTTAATAAATCCATTAAAGAATGTAGTTTTGACATCCATTTGCCAGATTTCATAAAATGTGGCAATTGCTAACATGATTCGGACAGACTTAAGCATCGCTACGAGTGAGAAAGTCTCATCGTAGTCAACCCCTTGAACTTGTCGAAAACCTTTCGCAACAAGTCGAGCTTTATAGACAGTTATATTACCATCAGTCAGTCTTCTTCTTAAAGATCCATTTATTCTCAATGGCTTGCCGATCATCGGGCAAGTCAACCAAAGTCCATAATTTGTTCTCATACATGGATCCCATCTCAGATTTCATGGCTTCAAGCCATTTTGTGGAATCTGGGCTCACGATCGCTTCTTCATAGTTCGTAGGTTCACCATGATCTAGTAGCATGACTTCCGTATTAGGATTACCGTACCACTCAGTGCGGATTTTATTCTGGTTGATCTAAAGTTCAGTGACAACTTGATCTGAAGTTTCATGATCATTATCATTATCTTCCTCGCTAATCGGTAGTAGGCGCCACGTAAACCGATTTCGTGATGAACTACTTTCCAATAAGGGAGCTGGTACTATTACCTCATCAAGTTCCACTTTCCTCCCACTCACTTCTTTCGAGAGAAACTCCTTCTCTAGAAAGGATCCATTCTTAGCAACGAATGTCTTGCCTTCGGATCTGTGATAGAAGGTATACCCAATTGTCTCCTTTGGGTATCCTATGAAGACACATTTTTCCGATTTGGGTTCAAGCTTATCGTTGAAGTTTTTTCACATAAGCATCGCAACCCCAAACTTTTAGAAACGACAACTTTGGTTTCTTGCTAAACCATAGTTCATAAGGTGTCGTCTCAACGGATTTTGACGGTGTCCTATTTAACGTGAATGCGCCGTCTCTAAAGCATAACCCCAAAACGATAGCGGTAAATCGGAAATAGACATCATAGATCGCACCATATCTAGTAAAGTACGACACGACGCTCGACACACCATTGCGCTGTGGTGTTCCGGTGGCGTGAGTTGCTAAACTATTCCGCATTGCTTCAAATGTAGACCAAACTCAGAATCTCAAATATTCTCCTCCACGATCAGATCGTAGAAACTTTATTTTCTTGTTACGATGATTTTCAACTTCACTCTGAAATTCTTTGAACTTTTCAAATGTTTCAGATTTATGTTTCATCAAGTAGATATACCCAGATTCGCTTAAATCATCCGTGAAGGTGAGAAAATAACGATATTCGCCATTTAGCTTCAACATTCATCGGACCACATACATCTGTATGTATGATTTCCAATAAATCTGTTGCTCTCTCCATACAACCGGAGAACGGTGTTTTAGTCATCTTGCCCATGAGGCACGGTTCGCAAGTACCAAGTGATTCATAATCAAGTGATTCCGAAAGTCCATCCGTATGGAGTTTCTTCATGCGTTTTAATCGATATGACCTAAACGGCAAGGCCACAAATAAGTTGCACTATCATTATCAACTCAGATCTTTTGGCTTCGACATTATGAATATGTGTATCACTACCGTCGAGATTCAACAAGAATAGACCATTCTTCAAGGGTGCATGACCATAAAAGATATTACTCATATAAATAGAACAACCATTATTCTCTGATTTAAATGAATAACCGTCTCGCATCAAACAAGATCCAGATATAATGTTCAAGCTCAACGCTGGCACCAAATAACAATTATTTAGGTCTAAAACTAATCCCGAAGGTAGATGTAGAGGTAGCGGGCCGACCGCGATCACATTGACTTTGGAACCGTTTCCCACGCCAAGATCGTCACCTCGTCCTTTGCCAAAGGTTTCGTTTATTCCAGTAGTCCCTGCTTTTGAGTTGCAAATATTAGCAATGTAACCAAGATCAAATACCTGTGTGCTACTACGAGCTCTAGTAAGGTACACATCAATAACATGTATATCACATATACCTTTGTTCACCTTGCCATCCTTCTTATCCGCCAAATACTTGGGGCAGTTCCGCTTCCAAAGGTCCAGTGGCTTGCAGTAAAACACTCGCTTCAGGCTTAGGTCCAGACTTGGGTTTCTTCTCTTGAGCAACAACTTTCTTGCTGTTCTTTTTGAAGTTTCCCTTCTTCTTCCCTTTGCCCTTTTTCTTGAAACTAGTGATCTTGTTGACCATCAACACTTGATGCTCTTTCTTGATTTCTACCTCCGCGGCTTTTAGCATTGCGAAGAGCTCAGAATTGTCTTAGTCATCCCTTGCATATTATAGTTCATCACGAAGCTCTTGTAGCTTGGTGGCAGTGATTGGAGAATTCTGTCAATGACACTATCATCCGGAAGATTAACTCCCAATGAATTAAGTGATTATTATACCTGACATTTTGAGTATGTGCTCACCGACGTAACTATTCTCCTCCATCTTGCAGCTATAGAACTTATTGGAGACTTCATATCTCTCAATCCGCATTTGCTTGAAATATTAACTTCAACTCTTGGAACATCTCATATGCTCCATGACGCTCAAAACGCCGTTGAAGACCCGGTTCTAAGCCGTAAAGCATGGCACATCGAACTATAGAGTAGTCATCACTTTGCTCGCCAGACGCTCACAACTTCTCGGCGTTGTTCTCAAGAAGCAGTTCGGTGGCACCCATCTCTGCTTCCAGGACGTAATTCTTCCGTGCAAAGCAATGAGGATAATCCTGAAGTTACGGACTCCAGTCCGTAATTGCTACCATCATCTTTCAACTTTGCTTTCTCAAGGAACGCATTAAAATTCAACGGAACAACAGCACGAACCATCTATCTACAGTAAACATAGACAAGCAAAATACTATCAAGTACTAAGTTCATGATAAATTTAAGTTCAATTAATCATATTAAATAACTCCCACTTAGACAGATATCTCTCTAGTCATCTAAGTGATTACGTGATCCAAATCAACTAAACCATAACCGATCATCACGTGAGATGGAGTAGTTTTCAATGGTGAACATCACTATGTTGATCATATCTACTATATGATTAACGCCGACCTTTCGGTCTCCGTGTTCCGAGGCCATATCTGCATATGCTAGGCTCGCCAAGTTTAACCTCAGTATTCTGCGTGTAAAACTGGCTTGCACCCGTTGTAGATGGACGAGAACTTATCACACCCGATCATCACGTGGTGTCCGGGTACTACGAACTTTTAGCAACGGTGCATACTCAGGAGAACACTTCTTGATAATTTTAGTGAGAGATCATCTTATAATGCTACCGCCAATCAAAGCAAGATAAGATGCATAAAGGATAAACATCACATGCAATCAATATAAGTGATATGATATGGTCATCATCATCTTGTGCTTGTGATATCCATCGCCAAGCACCGCCATGATCACCATCGTCACCGCGCGACACCTTGATCTCCATCGTAGCATCTTTGTCGCTTCGCCAACTATTGCTTCTACGACTATCGCCATCGCTTAGTGATAAAGTAAGGCAATTACATGGCGCTTGCATTTCATACAATAAAGCGACAACCATATGGTTTCGCCATTGCCGATAACTCGTTACAAAACATGATCATCTCATACAATAAAATATAGCATCACGCCTTGACCACATCACATCACAACATGCCCCGCAAAAACAAGTTAGACGCCCTCTACTTTGTTGTTGCAAGTTTTACGTGGCTGCTACGGGCTGAGCAAGAACCGTTCTTACCTACGCATCAAAACCACAACGATAGTTTGTCAAGTTGGTGCTGTTTTAACCTTCACAAGGACCGGGCGTAGCCACACTCGGTTCAACTAAAGTGAGAGAGATGTACACCCGCCGGTCACCTTTAAGCAACGAAAGTGCTCGGAGCGGTGAAACCAGTCTCGATGTAAGCGCACGCGTAATGTCGGTCCGGCCGCTTCATCTCACAATACCGCTGAACCAAAGTATGACATGCTGGTAAGCAAGATGACTTATATCGCCCACAACTCACTTGTGTTCTACTCGTGCATATGACATCAACGCATAAAACCTGGCTCGATACCACCGTTAGGGAACGTAGTAATTTCAAAATTTTCCCACGCACACGCAAGACCATGGTGATGGCATAGCAACGAGAGGAGAGTGTCTGTCCACGCATCAGAGACCGTGAAGCGGAAGCGTTATAACAACGCTGTTGATGTAGTCAGACGCCTTCACGATCCGACCGATCCAAGTACCGAACGTGACGGCACCTCCGAAGTTCAAAGCACACGCTAACTCGATGACGATCCCCGGCTCCGATCCAAGCAAAGCGTCCGGGATGAGTTCCACAAGACGACGGGCGTGGTGACGGCGATGATGCTCCATCGACGCAGGCTTCGCCTAAGCTCCGCGATGATATGACTTTATCGGCAGGGCTTCGCTTAAGCTCCGCGACGATATGACCGAAGTGGAATATAGTGGAGGGGGCACCGCACACGGCTAAGGAACGATCCGTAGATCAACTTGTGTGTCATGGGTGCCCCCTGCCCCTGTGATATAAAGGAGCAAGGTGCGGCCAGCCCAAAGGGGCCGAGGAGTCCTACTCCCACCGAGTAGGGACTCCCCTTCCTAGTTGGATTAGGATTGGGGAAGGGAAGAGGGAAGGCGCCGCCCCCTCTCCTTGTCCTATTCGACTAGAGGGGAGGGGGCACGCGCCTGCCTGGCCGCCCTTTCCTTCTTTCCCTATGGCCCATCAAGGCCCATAGACCCCCGGGGTTCCAGAACCCCCTGTTCCAGAACTTCCTGCTTTTCATCCGAACCTTCCAAGTCCAAACATAGGCTTCCAATATATCAATCTTTATGTCTCGACCATTTCGAGACTCCTCGTCATGTCCGTGATCACTTCCGGACTCCGAACAACCTTCGTACATCAATACTTATAAACTCATAATGAACTGCCATCAAACGTTAAGCGTATGGACCCTACGGGTTCGAGAACTATGTAGACATGACCTAGAACTATTCTTGGTAAATAACCAATAGCGGAACCTGGATGCCCATATTGGCTCTTTACATATTCTACGAAGATCTTTATCGGTCAAACCGCATAACAACATACATTGTTCCCTTTGTCATCGGTATAGTTACTTTGCCCGAGATTCGATCGTCGGTATCCAATACCTAGTTCAATCTCAAGCATCGGCAAGTCTCTTTACTCGCTCAGTAATACATCATTTCATGACTAACTCATTAGTTACAATGCTTGCAAGGCTTAGGTGATGAGTATTACCGAGAAGGCCCAGAGATACCTCTCCGACAATCGGAGTGACAAAACCTAATCTCGAATCATGCCAACTCAACATATACTTTTGGAGACACCTGTGAGAGTACCTTTATAATCACCCAGCTTACGTTGTGACGCTTTGGTAGCACACAAAGTGTTCCTCCGTAAACGGAGTTGCATAATCTCATAGTTGCAGGAACTTTGTATAAGTCATGAAGAAAGCAATAGCAACATACTAAACGATCAAGTGCTAAGCTAACGGAATGGGTCAAGTCAATCATATCATTCTCCTAATGATGTGATCCCATTAATCAAATGACAACACATGTCTATGGTTAGGAAACATAACCATCTTTGATTAATGAGCTAGTCAAGTAGAGGCATACTAGTGACTATATGTTTGTCTTATGTATTCACACATGTATTATGTTTCCGGTTAATACAATTCTAGCATGAATAATAAACATTTATCATGATATAAGGAAATAAATAATAACTTTATTATTGCCTCTAGGGCATATTTCCTTCATGGCAGTCCTGACAGAAGGAAATGTAGTGATCCAAACTTGTGTGATTCTATAGCACCATATGGGATCTCCTTGTACATATGTGCCATAGAGTTGTGATCCATCTCGTTCTTGGCATAGACATCCAAGTCATCCTCTTCCTCCTTAGGTGCATTGATCAGATTGGCCCATTCTTCAATATATGATTGGTACCTAGTACCTTCAGACATCCATACTATCCTGCCATCTGGATAGAAGTGTGCTGTGGAGTAGAATTGCATTATGAGCTCCTCATTCCACTTTGTGAGCTTCTGCCCAACAAAGTCTGCCACTGGACAAGCACTGAAACTGTCATACACACCAGGATAGTGTTCTTCATTCTCCTTCCTGGAGGTCCAGTCAACCCACCTCATGTCACACACTATTGGCTTCTTGCCAACAACACTGTCTCATAGAAATCCTTCTGTTCCTTTGTGTGGAACCTGTAGTCAACATCAGTCCTCCTTCTGGTGGCATATGGATCTGATTCTCTCCATAGCCTCAATCCTGAGTCTCTCCTGATCTTCATGTTCTCAGCTACAGGATGAGCATCATTATGATCTGGAATTTTTGGCTTCAATTTTCTCAAGACATGTGTCTCATCACCTTCTTCTTCAGCAACAGTTTCAGGCACTGGGGCCTTGTTCTTCTCAGCAGCTGGAATGTTCCTGGTACTCCTCTTAGGTACAGTCTTGGGTTTGGAGGCAGCTTTGGGTGCTTATTTGGGCTTTGATGATGCAGCCCCTGACCTGATAGCATCACCCATAAGCTTCTGAGCCTTGGGTGCTGGTGCAGCAACTTCTTCTTCTTCCTCCTCTTCCATCATGGAAGGCTTTCCAATAACTCTGGCCATGGTCTTCTTAACCCGTTCCTTCCTCTTCTTCCCTTTTGCAGCAGCCTCTTTGGGTTCAGATTCCAAAGATGCTTGAATGGAGGCTCTGGCTTTAGACATGGGAAACCTTTTGGCAGGTACTTTGGTCTTCATACCAGGCTTGGTGGCAGCAGCTGTGCCATACTCCTTCTTGAGCACCTTTTTCTTGGAAATGGCCTCATCCTCAAAAGCCACATAGTCTTCATCCTCAGGTTCTGAGATTCTCTTCTTTCTGGTCCTGGTGGCTGCTTTGGGTAAGTTGCTGGGTGTGCTCCTGCTACCCTCATCAGAGCTGCTAGGGGGACTAGTGCCCTCACTCATTTTAATCTGCTCCTCTGACTTGTTATGGCTATCACTCTGATCAGACATAATGCAACCACTGACTGCAGACCCTGTGAATAGATATAGATGAGATAGAGTGGATGAGCATCACAAAATACAGAGATTTTTGCAAAAGAATGAGTCAAAAACTTAGTTTTAGTTTTCCACAGAAAGCATTTCGGATCTACCGATTTGTAAACTCGGTGATACCGGGCAGCTTTTGGAACCTAAACTCGTGAACTCAACAGATCGAGTCACAGTTCGGTGGCACCGAGACTGCTAGGGTTTCACAAAGTCCTGAACTCGGTCACACCGATTTGCAATTCTCGGTCAGACTGAGAACCACATGTGCAATCGCCTTAGCCGAATCGGTGGAACCGAGTTCTACAACCCGGTGGGTCCGAGATGGTTTCGGCAGAAACCTGACCCTAAATTTTCAATTCATCTCTAATCTACGGAGTGTTTTGAGTGGACAGAATAGTTTCAATCGTGGCAAGATTCATGTTGAACACAATGTGCTAGGAATCGGACGGGGATATCACAGTGATCGAGTCCATACCCTAGTTCGGCGATGAACTCTCTACGGCGGCAACCGTGGGGATGATTTCCGTTGACGGCGGCGAAGACCAGCGACAGGAGGTGGCTGGCGTCGAGGAGGATGATGCGGAGACCCTGGAGGCAGAGCGGGCTACGCGCGGGTGAAAGAGTTTGGAGAAAGTTTCCAAATTTTTGCCCGTGGGTATATATAGCCCGACCCTGTTGGTGTGACCGAGTGGAACAACTCGGTGGCACCGAGATGCATAACTGCAAGCAGTTACAACAACTTGGTGTGACCGAAAAGTTCAAATCGGTTGCACCGAGATTGAAAACCAAGATCGACTTAGTGATCTCGGTATGACCGAAATGGAAGAATCAGTCAAACTGAAACGCACAAAGAAGTTTTGGAAGTTTAAGTCTATGTAGAATCCGGGACTCCAAGTGCTCCTCACACAGAGTGGTTCGAATCTGATTTGATCAAATTTTGTGACGCATCACAAATAGAGTTTGAGACGAGAAGAGCATAGATAGCTAGAGAAGGTTCTTAGGCATTCTTGTCCATCCACTTGGCAAAAGAAAAAGAAACCAATCAATCAAAACAACAAGTGGATGTCCTCGAATGAGTAAAATATGCAACCATCATGCTCACACAATAAAATGGCAAATGAAATATGTGGCAAAGCATGCACAACCAATTCTAGTATCTATCAAGCAATTGGCGATGACCAGGTCATCTATATATGAGTGTCGGTGTCAAAACCGGCGGATCTCGGGTAGGGGGTCCCGAACTGTGCGTCTAGGCGGATGGTAACAGGAGACAAGGGACACGATGTTTTACCTGTGTTCGGGCCCTCTCGATGGAGGTAATACCTACTCCCGCTGATTAATATTGATGATATGGGTAGTACAAGAGTAGATCTACCACGAGATCAAGGAGGCTAAACCCTAGAAGATAGCCTATGGTATGATTGTTGTTCGTCCTACGGACTAAAACCCTCCGGTTTATATAGACACCGGATAGGTTAGGGTTACACAGAGTCGGTTACAATGGTAGGATAACTAAAAAAACATAAAGCCAAGCTTGCCTTCCACGCCAAGGAAAGGCCCATCCGGACATGGGACTAATTCTTCAATCTTGTATCTTCATAGTCTTGGAGTCCGCCGTGACGATAGTCCGCTATCCGGACACTCCCTAGTCCGACTCCTCAGAGCTCTCCTAACCAGGCTTCAATGACGATGAGTCCGGCGCGTTGATTATTTTCGGCATTGCGAGGCGGGTTCCTCCTCCGTACACTTCATAGAAGGTTTTGAACACAATGATAGTGTACGGCTCTGCAAAACAAGTTCCACATAACACCGTAGAGAGAATAATTTTTGCACAGATCTGCTGACGTATTCCGCGGAGTGACATCACACCACGGCCAGGCCTTTATATGAATCGTTTTTTATTGTTCCACCTCAGCGTGTTATAGCGAGGCGGTTTCCTTGACACGTCTTATCAAAGCATAGATCGTGCCCCCTTATTACGGGATTCTCATCAATACGGGCGTGGGTAACCCAACCGTGCCCGTTGGCCTGCCTTCTGTATCAAAGGCGAGTCCTAATCGACCACTGGGTGGGCTCTTGGTATTCAACTTCTTTATAATGAGACCAAGGCCCTCTTCTTTTTACACCCTCCATCAAGTTCGCCTCGCGCTTCGAGTTCCAACACCCAAAGCTTCAGATTCAGGTGCTTCGGACTTTCGACGATGTCCGGATCCGACCAAAGACGGGCCGATGGATGTCTTCCTCCGTCACGTAAGAAGATGTGCTAAAGCATGCGACGCCAGTATCTAACCGCGAGATCTCGTGATAGGCTGCCCGCTCCAGGCAGGTCATTCCCACTCCTGAGCCCGGGCGAGAACGTGGTGTTCGTGGTCCCACTTCCTTCGGGTTTAGGCTTCCTGACGGATCCCTTTGTGCAGGGCCTCATGTTTTATTATGGGCTTGATTTCCATGACTTGAATCCGAAGTCCATCCTCCATATCTCGTCATTCATTGTCGTATGATAGGCCTTCCTCCATATTATCCCCCACTTTGGATTGTGGCTCAAGTCCTTCAAGGTGGAGCCAAAGATGATCGAGGGGCAACAAGCAGAGTGCGGAGGGGCAGTCATAAGCAAATGTGCTGATGCTCCGTGGCCCGAGGGCTCTTTTCAAGAGGAGCTTGGTTTGTGGCAACGGGAGTGGTTTTATATCACCGCTCCTAGGGGCACCAAATGGGTGGCACTCCCTGCCTTCCGCTTAGGTCCACAACAGCGGCTGGCATCATGGGTCAAGAAGGGGCTCGACTGGGGGCCGTCCAAAGACGTTCCCTTGCTGCAGGGCCGTATTCGAGACCTCCAGGAAAGAGGGATCAATCTGGTCGCAGTGGCGCAGGTTATGGTGATCCGGCGCCTTCAGCCCTGCAAACGCCGCCTCTCTCCGCCTGTGGGAATTCAATCCGAGGGACCACGAGCTCTCCAAAATTTTATGGGCACGACGCCTGGAGATGTATAAACTGTTCTTCGGATCACAAGAGAAGTGTCCGGACTTGACCGAGGACGCAGGACTAAGCCGCAATCGCCTGTATACTCAAGTAAGTAGTCCCAGAATCGGACAAGCTGTTCATTCATTTATTATATATATATATATATATATATATATATATATATATATATATATATATATATATATATATATGCCCTTTAAAGGAGCCATTTTTTGAACAAGAGTGGATAGCCAAGGCAAAGTTAATAAGGTGTCCGGCTCCCCTTCCAGAGACCACGCCGGATCCCATGCTGACCAAGATATTGAAGGTCGCGCCTTCTGAAGAAGGCGGAGGGGGGAGCAGGGAAGCAACTGCCTCTACGAAGGAGGCTATCAGGGAAGGAGGGATTAAGAGTCCCACCGTCCGAGGAGAAAAGAGGACCGCTTCGGAAGATCCGGAGCACAAGGCCTCAAAGAGGGGAAAGGAATCTTCTGCATAGAGTCCGGCGCTGGGAAATAATCCAGCCACATTATTTCCCCAAGGGGATCAGCCCTCCAGCGAGCCGTAAGTAAAAAGAAGGGGTCTTGTAAATAAGGAACATCCCTGTATTTATTCATGAGGATAACCGAAATTGTACCTTGTAGTTCGGACCTCAGCCCTTCTCAGCAGAGCTCGCCTTCGGGATCTTCTTCCTGAGATGATGGAGAGCGAACGCCACACCCTGCCGTGACCATAGGAAGCGGACGACCCGGAGGTGTCGTCGCGGAGGGTTCCCCCAAGTCCGGCGGGGCCGGAAGGTCCGGCGCCAAGTAGTGTGCGGTCGGTGGAGCTAAATGATCTGCTTGGGCGAGCGGCTATTTTAGAAGATCACCATGCTCTAATGGGTACGGTGATTGAAAGAATTGCATCCGCGGAGAGCGGATTGCATGAAGCCGTCAGAAGCTTACTGACGGGGTTTGAGGTACGCAAAATGATGTACCTTCCGGCGCTTATGCATATAACATGCGACATGTATAGATAGTAGCCCCTGAGACTCGGTATGTTGTCAAAATTGACAACGTGCCGAGGATCAAATTCTCAGTTATAACATATCGCCGCTCCTAAACAGGTGGCGGGGCGTCCGGAGGCCAGCCGGACTGATGAATATGCCGAACTAAAGCGGCAACTTGACGAGGCGGATGCGGACATCGCGCTGGTCAATAAACGGTTTGACGAGTCACAAGGTATGCGACTTTTATGCGGACACCTAGTAAGGGAGCTTGACACCCATGTCTTACTATTCGTATGCTTAATGCAGATCGTGCCGCTGCCGTGGAAGAGCTGCGGGCAGAACTCGCCCGAGCGAAAGAGCAAGCCAGAATTAGTAATGCGGCTGCTTTAAAGGCGTCAAGAGCTAGAAGTCGAACGGGCTGCTCATCGCCGGGTTAAAGAGGAAATGGCCGATATGGCCGAAAAGTTGAGGAATACTACCGATCGCCGCGAGGTTCTTAAAAAAGAACGTCAAGCGGAACAAGAGGGCCTATAAAAGGCCGCCGCCGAATCCAAGAATGCCCAGTCGGCTTTGAGAGCTTCCAAGGAGGAGCTGAGTCGCCGGGCAATTGCGGTTGGAAAACCGCTTTCATCATGGAGGAAATATACAGATCCAAAGTATGCTCAGCTGGATAAGTTGTGGAGTTTGGAGGATGCTTATCTGGACTTGGCGGCGAGCGCTGCGGACGTGGTGGAGCACTTCCGGGGCCGTAAGGCATGTATGGGAAGAGCTATATTGGTCGCAATTCCATAGTCCGTAGCGCCCTTCCGCCACGACCGATCGGTTGGCCGAATGGGCCGAGCTGAATCGGTTGTCCGGATTTGCCATGAAGCATGTCTTGACTCACTTGTGGTCGGGTGGACCTCAAACCAAGAGCTATTTTGGTTTAGTGCAGCAGCTTCCTTGGTGCGGTACCGCCAGACGACGCAATGAAGCGATCGGCGTGTATTGAGGGAGCGCTGATGGCTCTTGCCCATGTCAAGACATATCGCGTAGATGAAGGCCACCGGTTGCATCCCAAGATTCGGACAAAAGCCGAGTACCGCCGAGCACTACTTTGAAGAAGTCCCTGTCGGCGCCTGCTTAATAGAGACGCAGTGCTTGAATGATATTATGTTTAAATGACATGTATGATTTGTGAAAACTATGTTTCTATATAAGAGCTTTTTATACTTATGAGTTCAAGTAGTAAACTACTCCTCGTGGCCGCTTATGTATATGTGTATATAACCAGAAATATTGCAGTCCTTGGCTTCAGCCCCCACGCACATAGTGCGGGGGTGTTTGCAAAGAAAGCGCTTTTTCACACTTAATCCAACGGCTTGGTCCTGTTAAGGAGGTGATAGCGTAGCAATCCAGGCAACCGGACTATAATGCTTTATCACTTTCACTTAGCCATAGGAGTTCGAGGGTGGGGCTACTACATAGCCCCTGGGGGCACCGCACTCTCCCGAATTTGGGGTGCGTATGTGCCTGACCGAAAACCGGTCCTTCGTGAATGCGGAGGAATCCTAAACATTCTTGTGAGTCATCGAGTGGTTGACCAGTCTCTCGCTATGTCATGACAGTCAGTTTCCGACTTTCTCTCGAGGTGCTCGCCTGCCGAACCGGGGCACAATCGCAGAGGTTCTCCGGTGTCGCGTTAGCCGTGAAAACGGAACGTAAGGCAGCAAAACACAGGAGCCGGGCAAACCCAACATTTGACCAAAGACATGATTCAGAGCTGATGCATATAAGGCCTAACTCGAGACGCCGAATACTCCCTAAGGTATTCGGTCTTTATGAAAATGGGCAGAATAATGCCCTAAGCCCCTGGTGTCCAGGTACGCGCAAAAATTCTGGTGCGGCCAATTCCAAAGAGCCAGCCTCCTCCTCGGTTATATTAAGGAACCGGGGGGATGTATATCAATAAGAGACAGTGAAAAAAGGTTTACGCAGGGTCTTAATCTGAAAAGAATCCTTGCAACGGGTCCCTACTGCACGTCTGCGCATGTGTCTCCGTTGTGCCGTATCTTGGATGGGTGTAGCACGTTGTTCATCTTTAAAAGAGAGGAAATTAGATTAAAAGAAAAAGGATCGTGCGAAAGACGTACTTAATATTAAATAAACAGAGTACGGTTCGAAGAATTGAATAAAATTGAGCTTTATTGTCTCTTGTTATATATGCATGCGGCCCCTCGTATGGGGGTATGCCACTAGTAGGCGTCGGACTCGTCTATCCGTGTCCGGGGTTTGAATGACCAATTCAGGTTCTTTGCCTAGCAGAGCCGGATAGCTGTGGGGCTGTCAAGGCAGTCTCCCGTTCTTTCGTGCTCGAGTAACAGTTAATACTTCCTTTTAACGAGATGATGCCGCGTGGACTGGGCATTTTAAGTGTTAGAGATGCATAATGCGGTATTGCGTTAAAGCGGGGGAAAGCTTCGCGTCCCAATAGTGCTTGATGGCTACTTTTAAACAGGGCAACATGGAAGAGTAACCTTTCGCGACGGAAGTTGTCGGATAAACCAAACACAACTTCTAGCAGTATGGAGCCCGTACAAAGGGCATATGGGCCTGGCATTACTCCTTTAAAGGAGGTGTTGCTACGGCGAATTTTGGTTGGGTTTATCCCCATCCTGCGGATTGTGTCCTGATATATCAGGTTTATGTCACTGCAGCCATCCATGAGGACATGTGTAAATCAGAATCCGTCGATTATAGGATCCAATATCAAGGCAGTCCATCCTGTGTTCCGGATATTTTCGGAATAGTCCTGATGGTCGAAGGTGATTGGTTTTGACAACCAGTGTGCGGCGCGCCTTTTAGTGGGCGCCATTGCTTTTCCCTTTGATCACGTGAAGTGAGTTTACTGTTTTGACCTCCTGTGGGAAAGTTTTTTTTTCGAGGCTCTGCTTGTGGTGCTCGTCGTCATCTTCACTTGGTGTGTCGAGCCCCTTGTGTTCGGCGTTCAGTCTGCCGGACTGTTTGAAGACCCAACAATTTCTATGGGTATGGTTAGCAGGCCTCCCAGGAGTACTGTGGATTTGACATATCTTGTCCAAGATTTTGTTGAAGTTGGATAGCTCCTCGCTATTGTCCTTAAGAGGCAGTTTTTTGTTGTTCTGCCATGAGCTTTTGAATCCGGCGTTGACTGCCGTGCTCTTTGGACTGTTCCTTTTAATCCGGCGGTGGTCCTTGTTGCGCCGTGGTTACCCATTTCCATCCCTGATTTCGGATGTACTTGGGTCAGCCGGTGCTGCATCTTGCTAGCCAGTTATCCCTCCCGCATAAAAAGCGGGTCATGAGGCTTGTTAATGCGGCCATTGTTCTTGGCTTTTCTTGGCCGAGGTGTCCGGCGAGCCATTCGCCCTGGACGTTGTGTTTGAAAGCTGCTAAGGCTTCAAGGTCCGGACAGTCGACTATTTGGTTCTTTTAGTAAGGAACCTGTTCGAATTTCCGGCTGACTCTCCGGCTGTTGAGTTATGTGACTTAGATCGTGCAGATCGGGAGGGCGGACATAAGTCCCCGAAAATTTGCCGAAATGCATCCTCGAGCTCTTCCCAGCTTCCAATGGTATTTTCGGGAAGGCTCTTAGCGAATGCCGAGCTGGCCCTTTGAGTTTAAGGGTAAGTATTTTATGGCGTGGAGATCATCTCCTCTAGCCATGTGTATGTGGAGGATGTAATCCTCAATCCGCACTCTGTGGTCTGTTATTCCGTCAGATGCCTCTATGTTTACGGGTTTGAATCCAGCCGAAATTCATGATCCAGCACCTCATCGGTGAAACATAGGGGGTGTGCGGCACCCCTATATTTGGGTGTGCCGTGATCTTCGGAATTTTTGCGTATTGCATTGCTTTGACGAGCATGCTTTCTTGGCCCATAGATGGACCTAACTGGGACATCCTTTTGATGTGAATCCTTATGCGGATCGCATATTGGCTTGTGTGCGGCGCCATTTGCTGCTCTCTTTTTGCCGTGTGGTCGTCCATCCGACCGGGTGGCCTTCTTGCTTTTTAATTGTGGGGGCTCTAAGGCCTCCTCGTCGACTGTCGCAGTAGCTTTCTTTTTGGGTAGCTCTTTGTTCGCGATCGTCATTGCATTTCTGTTCATGATGCTGAATACTTTGCTCCATCTCGATCCTGAGTGCATCTTCCGCTGTTTTGAGCTTCCGCTTGCTTTTTCAGGCTACGCGCAGCGGCGCATTTAGCCTTTTCTCGGAGGTCATTTTGCCCCAATAGTTTGTCCGGCGTGAGATCGTCCGGACTGTTGTCTTCGCCGGGAACAGATTGTTTATCCAAGTTGTCTTGTTCGGACGATTGCTCAATAGCTTGTTCATTGTCAACCGGTTCGCCCTGCTTTATGGCTGGGTCTTTGTTGAGGCGGGACTTTGTTCGGCGTTTACGTTGCCGTTTTGACTGCTTTTCGAGGGATTTATCCTTCATAGCGTCCTGTTGTTCCTCGTCTTCATTTCCTTTAGGTGTATCCACCATGTATACATCATGGGATGAGGTTGTCCAGCATCCTATAGGTGTTGGTTCATTGTTGTCTCCTACATCGTCGTCCATACCGCCGTTGTCTTCGGAGTCGAAATCGAGCATGTAGTGTAAGCTTTCGACAGTGGCTACGAAGTGGGTGGTGGGTGGGCGTTGAATTTCTTCATCGTCCGCATCCCAACCTTCCTGACCGTAGTCCGGCCAGGGCTCTCCGGATAAAGAGAGAGACTTTAGTGAATTCAGGATGTCGCCAAAGGGCGAGTGCTGAAAGATGTCCGCGGCAGTGAACTCCATAACCGGCGCCCAATCGGATTCGATTGGCAGGGGCGCGGAGGGTTCAGAGTCCGGAGAGGAGTCCGGCACCCTGGAGTCAAGGTCTTCGCAAAGGACAGGGATGGAGTTCGGCTCAATCGCCGTAGAGATTGTAGCCCCCGAGGCGGTGTCCAACCACTCGTCCTCGATCGGGGAATCCGGCTCCGGATTAAGGGTCGGAGCGGATGTCGCGCGGCCTCCGGGCACCGCTCGTCTGCAGAGCTAGATCATGCCCGTCGAGACAAAGGCTGGCGAAGTTATTGCTCGAATCCGTCGAAGATCAAGTCTCCGCGGATATCGGCCGTATAGTTTAAACTTCCAAATCTGACCTGATGGCCAGGGGCGTAGCTTTCGATCTGCTCCAGATGGCCAAGCGAATTGGCCCGCAGTGCAAAGCCGCCGAATACGAAGATCTGAACGGGGAGAAAAGTCTCATCCTGGACCGCGTCGTTGTTGATCGAAGGAGCCATCGGGCCTATCGGTGACGACACAGAGGAACTCTCAATGAAAGCACCAATGTCGGTGTCAAAACCGGCGGATCTCGGGTAGGGGGTCCCGAATCAGGCGTCTAGGCGGATGGTAACAGGAGACAAGGGACACGATGCTTTACCCAGGTTCGGGCCCTCTCGATGGAGGTAATACCCTATCCTGATTGATTAATATTGATGATATGGGTAGTACAAGAGTAGATCTACCACGAGATCAAGGAGGCTAAACCCTAGAAGCTAGCCTATGGTATGATTGTTGTTCGTCCTACGGACTAAAACCCTTCGGTTTATATAGACACCGGATAGGTTAGGGTTACACAGATTCGGTTACAATGGTAGGAGATCTACATATCTGTATCGCAAAGCTTGCCTTCCATGCCAAGGAAAGTCCCATCCGGACACGGGACGAAGTCTTCAATCTTGTATCTTCATAGTCTTGGAGTCCGGCCGTGACGATAGTCCGGCTATCCGGACACCCCCTAGTCCGGGACTCCCTCAATGAGTATATTGACTTAGGAGTCAAATGAGAACATTTGATCATAGGTCATACTCATCGTTTAAGCTCAAGTGGGGTTACCACTTTTATATAACGCATTGATGTGTTCACACCATTAGAGTTGCTTTAGCTCAATTCTTAGAGTAAAGCTCCCCCTAGATGTGAGATCCCCCTTTAGAGGGATGAACTAACATTGGGTTTTGTCGATGATGACTTCATGTAGGTGTTGAAGATGTGGATGCTCAATGTTGATGAAGATCATTTGGAGCAATCCTTTTGGAGTGAGTTGCACTTTCAATACCTACACGAGTTAGTCCCACAAGGAACAAACAAGGATATCCATAGACATAGAGTGATGCACACATAAGATGATGTCTATGAAAGCATTAGGTTACCTTGTCCCTTGTCTTACAAACAAGAGGGTTTGTGACTTCTTGAACTAGTGCAAGATGTGAAGGTTGATTGCACTTGTAGTTTCCAACATGATATGAGTGAAAATGTTGGCGGAGTCACCCTCAAGAACTCTCTAGTTCTTCTTCTTCGGGATTCACATCATCTTGATGAGAATGCTTGGAGTTTTAGTCGTACTTGATGAATTAGAGCTTGATGTAGTCTTGGGAACCCACTTGACCAAGGCCTTTGGAGCTTCTTCAAATGCATCAATCTGCTCTTGAAGCTTATCCTTGCCTTTTTGCTTGTGGTCTTGTGGTGGAAGATCATCTTGAGCTTGTGTCCCCTTGAAAGAAGTACGATCATACTACTTCTCTTGTTGAGGAACAAACTTCTTCTTGGGGTATTGATCTTCTTCCCACTCAACTCCATTGGCATTGAACTTTCATTCAAAACCAACACCTTGGTTCTTCCGGTGCCTTCCTTGCTTGCGTACAACTTCCTCAAATTGCTTACTCCCGTGAAGGATCTTGTAAACACCTTTCTCCATAACTCCATTCAATAAGCTATTTTCTTGCTCAGGTGTAACTTGGCTAAGAGAATCGTTAGTGGAATCAAGAGAACTACTAAAAGCAACGTCATTAGGTTTAGCATGATTATTGTTACTACTAGAGGAAGAATACTTCTTGTTCTTGTTACTAGACTTGACTTGAGGCATGTAAGTAGATAGGAGTAAATGCTTGGCAATGTAAGAAGAACTTTTCTTATGGAGATCATCATTGATTGCCTTTAAGAACTCATGCTCTTGCTCAAGGTTGAGCTTTTCAAAGCGTAACTTCTCATGAGGCCTTAAAAGTTCTCGATGATCTTCTAAGATAGTTTCATGAGCTAACTTAAGAGTGTTCAGTTCTTTAGTTAGAAGCTCAATATTCTCCTTATCATTGTCATTCGTTTTATCTTGATTAGCATGATTAATTGATGTTTCATCATAGTATTCATCACTAGAGTTGTCAACAAGTAAATCACCATCACCTAACAAGTCATCTTCATCACTATTGAAATCAACATACTTGGGATGTGTTACCTTTGGACCTTTGGCCATGAAGCATCTTCAAATTCCTTCATTTGGTGAATCAAATATATCGTAGGAGTTGGTTGACACAAGTGCTAGACCGGCAACACCTTCATATTGAGTATATTCAGAGTCGGAGTGATAGCTTCTCTTGGAGTGATTGTCGGAGTCGGAGCCGGATACCCATTCACCAACATGAGCTTGATGTCTTCGTTTTGTGTAGCTCCTTGATGACTTGTCCTTCCTTTCCGAATCCTTGCTTCTCCGTGAGGGTCTTCATTCATAACGATCATTTCTACTCCTCCTCTCTCTTGGTGGTGATTCTTCTCTTCTACTTCTTCTCTTGGGTGACTCTTCTGTTCTTTTGTAGGGTGTCGTACACTCATTGGAATAGTGTCCGGGTCTCCCACAATTGTAGCAATTGCACTCTCGACTAGAAGATCTTTTGTCATTGTAGGACCTTTACTTGGAGCTTCTCTCTTTGCTTCTATTCTTGTAGAACTTCTTGAAGTTCTTCACCATTAAGCTCAATTCTTCATTGAAGGTTTGTTTCTCACTTGATGATGTGGGGGCTTCACATGAGGCTTTGTAAGCACCACTTGACTTGTTGTGAAGTTCCTCCTTATCCTTGAGTGACATCTCATGAGCAACAATTCTTCCAATGACTTCCGTTATTTGAGATCTTTGTAATTGGGCATCATTTGGATCAATGTGCACACGGTATCATATTTTCCATCCAAAGCTCTTAGGATCTTCTTGATGATGAATTTGTCGGTCATCTCTTCACTTCCTAAGCCGGGCAATCTCATTTGTGATAAGAGCAAGCCTAGAGTACATTTCAGCGACACCTTCACCATCCTTCATTTTGAACTTGTCAAGTTGACTTTGAAGCACGTCCAACTTGGATTCCTTGACGGAGTCGGTACCTTCATGCATATCAATCAAAGTATCCCAAATTTCCTTTGCATTCTCAAGACGGCTGATTTTGTTGAATTCTTCAGGGCACAATCCATTGAAGAGGATATCACAAGCTTGAGCGTTGTATTGTAGCATCTTCAACTCTTCCGCGCTAGCTTCACGGTTTGGTTCTCTCCCATCAAAGAATTCACCTTGCAAGCCAATACACACAATAGCCCAAACGGCGGGGTTATATCCAAGAATATGCATTTTCGTCTTATGCTTCCAACTAGCAAAATTAGTACCATCAAAGTAAGGACCTCTACGGTGATAATTTCCCTCGCTAGACGCCATACTCTCCTAGGTTGTGAAACCAAGGCTATGACCACCAAAAGCTATGGAAATCAAAGAAAATGGAGACCAAAGCTCCGATACCACTTGTAGGATCGAAAGTATGTCTAGAGGGGGGGGGGTGATTAGACTACTTGACCAAATAAAAGCTTATCCTTTTCCCAGTTTTATTCTTTGGCAGATTTTAGCTATCTAAGCACAAGTCAAGCAATCTTAACACAATTCAAGCAGGCATGCAAAGAGTGTATGAGCAGCGGAAAGTAAAGCATGCAACTTGCAAGAATGTAAAGGGAAGGGTTTGGAGAATTCAAACGCAATTGGAGACACGGATGTTTTTGTCATGGTTCCGATAGGTGGTGCTATCATACATCCACGTTGATGGAGACTTCAACCCACGAAGGGTAACAGTTGCGTGAGTCCATGGAGGGCTCCACCCACGAAGGGTCCACGCAGAAGCAACCTTGTCTATCCCACCATGACCGTCGCCCACGAAGGACTTGCCTCACTAGTGGTAGATCTTCACAAAGTAGGCGATCTCCTTGCTGTTACAAACTCCTTGGTTCAACTCCACAATCTTGTTGGAGGCTCCCAAGTGACACCTAGCCAATCTAGGAGACACCACTCTCCAAGAAGTAACAAATGGTGTGTTGATGATGAACTCCTTGCTCTTGTGCTTCAAATGATAGTCTCCCCAACACTCAACTCACTATCACAGGATTTGGATTTGGTGGAAAGAAGATTTGAGTGAAAAGCAACTTGGGGAAGGCTAGAGATCAAGATTCATATGGTAGGAAAGGAATATCTTGGCCTCAACACAAGGGTAGGTGGTTCTCTCTCAGAAAATGTGTATTGGAAGTGTAGGTTCGTTCTGATGGCTCTCTCTTCGAATGAAGAGTGGGTGGAGGGGTATATATAGCCTCCACACAAAAACTAACCGTTACACACAATTTACCAATCTCGGTGGGACCAAACTGAGAAACTCGGTCGGACCGATTCAACAAATCTAGTGACCGTTAGGATTTTCGGTGGGACCGACATGCAACTCGGTAGGACCGATATGGTTAGGGTTAGGGCATAATGTAATCTCGGTGAGACCGACATACAAACTCGGTGAGACCGACTTTGGTAATAAGCTAACCGGAGAGTTGGTCGTAAACTTGATGGGACTGTTCGCTCATTTCGGTGGGACCGAAATGTTATGAAAGGGAAACAGAGAGTTTACATTGCAATCTCGGTGGGACCGATCGCTCATCTCGGTGGGACCGACACGTTACGAAGGGAAATAGAGAGATTACAACCCCAGCTCGGTGAGACCGAGATCCCTACCGGTGAGACCGATTTGCCTAGGGCTTGTGGCAGTGGCTATGACATCTAAACTCGGTGGCGCCGGATGGAAAGAATCGGTGGGTCCGAGTTTGACTTTTGGTTTGGGTCATATGTGGATGTGAGAAAGTAGTTGAGGGCTTTGGAGCATATCACTAAGCACTATGGAGCAAGAAACTCATTAAGCAACACCTCATTCGTCCTTGATAGTATTGGCTTTTCCTATAGACTCAATGTGATCTTGGATCACTAAAATATATAATGTAGGGTCTTGAGCTTTTGAGCTTGAGCCAATCCTTTTATCCTTAGCATTTTGAGGGGTCCACTTTCTTCATCCATGCCATGCCATTCATTGAGCTTTTCCTGAAATATTCATCTTGGAATAATGTTAGATCAATGAGCTATATGTTGTTAGGAATTACGAAAACCACCCAGGGATAGTTGCACTTTCAGTCGTCATGGCTTGCGTCATGATAGTCTCATGAGGCTGGGTACCTGCATAGAAATCTCCGCTCCTCGGGAGGCCGCTCCTTCGGGAGGTATTGGTGTCGTCCACCTCGCGAGGCTTGGCCCCTTGCGAGGGTCTTGTCTTCGCAGTCTTGTAGATGGGCCGTACCAGGTGGTCGAGTGAGCCACACCGTGGACCGCAAGCAGGAAAGTCTGGGTACCCTGTTTCCCAGAACGCCAACAGTAGCCCCCGGGCCCAAGGCGCGCTCAGACTTGGCTTCGAGGCGAAGCCAAAGGGCCAGGGCGAAGCGCCGCGGGCCCCAATCACCTACGGGCCAGGATGATGCGTGGCACTAGACGGGACGTGGGTGTATCCGCTTCCCACTTAGCCTCGGCAACTGCCCCGACTTGACAACCTCCTGGCGCACCCTCCCGACCATCAAATCCCTGTTGTGCACTTCCCTTCTGCTTCTTATTCTCCTCGCGAACTTGTGTCGTCTTTGCCAGGTTCCACGACAGCTCCAATCCATGTTGCTACCATGGCTCCTAGGAAGAAGAAGGGTAAGACCTCCGCGGCGGAGGAGCCCTCGCTAGGGCCGGAACCAGCACTGGGCCAGTCCACGATAATCAACCAGGAGGGGCTGGATAAGGTCCGACATGCCATCACCGCCGATTTCAACGAGCGGAAGGCAACGAAGATCTGGCATGCCTCCCGGACCTTGGTTGACATGGAGGCTACCGAGATCCCTCTTCATATCCACGCCCTTCTTGCCGGCTTGATTTCTTCAATGTCGTGCTATCGCACTATCAAATCCACGCACTGCATCTAGATCCCGGATCTGTCGTCCTCCTCTCTGCCTTCACATTTTTGTGCGAGGCCTTCATGGGAATTGCCCCATCCGTGGCCCTACTCTGCCACTTCTTATTGCTCTAGCTGGTCGATGGCGAGTAACGCTCGGGGTATGTGTCGCTTCAGGCGGTGGCGGTGACCGCAGGCTCGGTCATCGACTCCATGCTCCGCCGGGATGTGAGGGGGTTCTGGAGGCAGTGGGTGTACATGGATGCCACCATGTATGGCCCCCTACTCCTGATCCTGTCTGCCCCCGCGAAGCCGATCTCCAGGTGGGGGCACGCGAGGCTGGTAGACCCGCGGCTCGCCCGAGTCATGACGAGGCTAGCTAGCCTGAAGAAGGCTGGGGTGACGATGGAGATGGTGGTGAAGGAGTTTGTCGGCGGCGTATCGCCCTGCTCCAGCGCCATTTCCACCAGATGTTGGCTTTTACCGGCCCCGCGGACGATATGAGGCTTCAGCAGCCTCCCCTTCTGATACGTCTCCAACGTATCTATAATTTATGAAGTATTCATGCCATGTTTACAATAGTTTTATATGATTTAGGTATGATTTTATTAGAACAAACCCATGCTGACGCTGTTTTCAGCAGAACTACCATGGTGTTGTTTTTGTGCAGAAATAGAAGTTCTCGGAATGCGATGACAATCAACGGAGAATTTTTCTGGAAAATATGAAAAATACTGGAGCAAAAATCTACCGGAGGGTAGTCCCGTGGGCCCCACGAGGGTGGGGGGTGCGCCCCCTGCCTCGTGGACTCCCCGAGGGTCCCCCTGACATGAAATCAAGCCAACTTCTCCTATAAATATAGAAACCTTTGGGAATTAACCTAGATCAGAAGTTCCGCCGCCGCAAGCCTGTGTAGCCACGAGAAATCAATCTAGGCCCTCTCTGGCACCCTACCGGATGGGGCCATCATCACCCTACCGGAGGAAGCACAAGTGGGAGAACCTCTCCTCGTCTCTCTCGGTGGCGCCGGAGTGCCATCGGGAGGGGAATCATCGCCGCGGTGATCGTCTTCATCAACATCACCATCATCATCACCATCCTCATCTATTTTACATGGTCCACTCTCCTGCACCCCGCTGTAATCCCAACTTGAACATGGTGCTTTATGCCACATATTGTGATCCAATGATGTATTGCCATCCTATGATGTTTTGAGTAGATATCCTTTGTCTTTGGGTTGATTGATGATCTAGATTGGTATGAATTGAATGTTTTCTTTGGTGCTGTCCTATGATGCCCTCCGTGTCGCGCAAGCATGATGGATTCCCGCTGCAGGTTGTTGCAATATGTCCATGGTTTGCTTATTGTCTGTGTTGCGTGAGTGACAGAAACACAAACACGGATAAGCGGGACATGGCGTATGGGAACAAAGAGGACTTGATACTTTAATGCTATGGTTGGATTTTACCTTAATGATCTTTAGTAGTTGCGGATGCTTGCTTGAGTTTCAATCATAAGTGCATATGATCCAAGATGAGAAAGTGTGTTAGCTTATGCCTCTCCCTCATGAAATTGCAATAGTGATTACCGGTCCTGTTAACAATTGCCTAGGACGATTCCGCACACCGATCCACCATTATTCCACACTCGCTATTTATAATATTTAGTAATACATTCTAACTTTATGATAACATCACCTACTTTCATATTTTAGATCTCCGATACCATGGAAAGTTATCCACTTCATACCCACAACATAGTTTTATTTCTAGTTTCTAGTTGGAAGCAAACGTTCGGTGCACGTAGAGTCGTATCAGTGGCAGCTAGGGCTTGAGAGAATATTGATCTTATCTTTAGCTCCTTGTGGGTTCGACACTCCATACTTATCACTTCCACCTTTGGAAATTGCTACGATGATTCCCTGCACTTGGGGATTATCAAGCTCTTTTGTGGCGCCGTTGCCGGGGAGCAATAGCGTGGGGTTGATATTCTCGTGTGTGCTTGTTTGCTTTCTTCACTAAGTAGATTTTGTTTTTACTGGAAGGTCAAATGGGTCTGAAACTTTTTTCACATTACCTCTGTACAAATTGTTCAAATTTTCAAATTTATTTCATAATTTTTGGAGTTACAGAAGTTTACTAAACTTCCAGATTACTACAGACTGTCCTGTTTTTGACAGATTCTGTTTTCTATGAGTTGTTCGCCTATTTTGATGAATCTATGGGTAGTATCGGGGGGTATGAACCATGGTGAAGTTGGAATACAGTAGATATAATTCTAATATGAAATTGGAATGAGTTTGAAACAGTACCTAAAGGTAGTGATTTGCTTTAGTATACTAACGGATCTCACAAAGTTTTGTTAAGTTTTTTGTGGATGAAGTGTTCGAAGAACGAGGAGTTACCGATGTGAGAAGAGTATAGAGAGGAAAGAGTTGAAGCTTGGGGATGCCCAAGGCACCCCAAGTAAATATTTCAAGGATACTCGAGCTTGTAAGCTTGGGGATGCCCCGGTTGGCATCCCATCTTTCTTCTTCAACAATTATCGGTATACCTCGGTCTTTGTTTTGTTCACACGATTTGTGTCCTTTGTGTTTTTGTTTTTCTTTTAAGAACCATAATAGTATGAGATAGTCCTTCATTGATTTATAGAATACTTCATGTGCTTCACTTATATCTTTTAAGTATGATCTTATAGAATTGCTCTTTGTGCTTCACTTAAATCTTTTGAGTATGGTTTTGTAGAATGCTTTGTGTGCTTCACTTATATATTTTGAGCTTGGATAGTGGTTAGTATATATTAATTGTATAATGCTCCATGAACTTCACTTATATCTTTTGTAGTATGAATAATACTATCATCTAAAGCTTGTTTGGAAGAGTGTCAACTTTAGGAACTAGTGATCCCGCTGTTCCGAATGAGAAGAATTTTGCTTATGCGGAGAGTAGAAAAATTTCTATGCTTTTAGATCATGAAAAGAATGCTTTATGTTATGGTTATATTGTTGATTTCATTAATTATACTACTGAAAATTATTATGAGGGAGGAATATATGCTTGTAGGAGTTGCAATAATATCAAGTTTCCTCTCTATGTGCTTAAAGTTTTGAAGTTATACTTGTTTTACCTTCCTATGCTAGTTGATTATTGTTCCTATAAATTATGTGTTCACAAAATCCCTAGGCATAGGAAGTTGGTTAGATTAAAAAGTGCTAGTCATATTGCTCATGATGCTCTCTTTATGTTTCAATTCTTTTCTTTTATGTGAGCATCATTGAAATCATCATGCCTAGCTAAAAGGCACTAAAGAAAAGCGCTTGTTGGGAGACAACCCAATATTTACCCTTACTGTTTTTGTGTGTTTACATGATTAAGCTAATGTATTAATCATGTTTTATAGCTTTTGTTTCAATAAAGTGCCAAGTAAGACCTTTGGGAAGACTTGGGCGAAAGTTAATGTGATCCTGCTGTAAAAAACAGAAACTTTGCGCTCACGAGATTAGCTACCATTTTTTACAGAAGAGTGCTTTTGAGTTGTCTTTTTGCAGAAGATTAATATACAAATTCCTCACGTCCACCAATTTATTTCATAATTTTTGGAGTAGCAGAAGTATGGTTGCTGTTCAGATCATTACAGACTATGTTTCTGACAGATTCTGTTTTCATCGCATAGTTTGCTTGTTTTCTAGTTTCTATGGCTTATATTTATCAATATAAATTGTAGAAATGATATGGTACAGTAGGCATTGTGTGAGAACAATTATGAACCTTGTCTTTGATATTACCAAAGTGAATGGTTTCCTCTCTATCATACTAACCTATCTCACGAATTTGCGTTAAGTTTTCTGTGATTGAAGTTTTCAAGCTTTGGGTGAGATATCAATATGGGGAGAATAAGGAGTGGAAAGACCCTAAGCTTGGGGATGCCCAAGGCACCCCAAGTTAATATTCAAGGAAGACTCAAGCGCCTAAGCTTGGGGATGCCCCGGAAGGCATCCCCTCTTTCGTCTTCAAAACTATCGGTATACCTTACTCGGAGCCATATTTTTATTCGTCACATGATATGTGTTTTGCTTGGAGCGTATTTTCAATTTTACTTGCTGTTTGAAAAAAAAATCATTGGATCTTAAATATTGAATGAAATAGAATCCTCCCATGGCTAGTTAATTATTTGCCTACTCAGTGTTCTTCACTTATATCTTTTTGGAGTAGTTTGTCATTTACTCACGTGCTTCATGTACATCCTATGAGTAAATGGTTGAATGAATTGAATATCATAAATCTGAATTTATATATGTTTCATATGCTTATAACATGGGGAGTAATGACTTCACACAAGTATAGGTAGTAAACTTATTGAAAGTTAGCAAACGTAGAATTGGTCACTTGAACAATTCATGAAAGAATATTGAAGGAAGAGATATTTCACATATAAATATACTATCTTGGACATCTTTTCTAATTGTGAGCACTCATTAAAATATGACATGCTAAAAAAGTTGATGTTGGACAAGGAAGACAACTTAATGGGTTATGTTTTCCTATATCTGAAACGTTATATTGTCTTGGATCATCCAACATGTTGAGCTTGCCTTTCCCTCTCATGCTAGCCAAAAAAATTTCACCAAGTAGAAATACTACTTGTGCTTCCAAACATCCCTTAAAACGAGTTTTGCCATGAGAGTCCACCATACCTACCTTTGGATTGAGTAAGATCCTTCAAGTAAGTTGTCATCGTTACTTGCAATAAAAATTGCTCTCTAAATATGTATGATCTATTAGTGTGGAGAAAATAAGCTTTATACGATCTTCTGATATGGAAGCAATAAAAGCGACGGACTGCATAATAAAGGTCCCAATCACAAGTGGCAATATAAAGTGACGTTCTTTTGCATTAAGATTTTGTGCATCCAACCTTAAAATCGCATGACAACCTCTGCTTCCCTCTACGAAGGGCCTATCTTTTACTTTTATGATCTACCTTATGCAAGAGTCATGGTTATCTTCACCTTTCCCTTTTTACATTTTATCCTTTGGCAAGCACATTGAGTTGCAAAGATCCTGATATATATATATATATATATATATATATATATATATATATATATATATATATCCAATTGGATGTAAGTTATCATGAACTATTATTGTTGACATTACCCTTGAGGTAAAATGTTGGGATGCGAAACTATAAGCCCCTATCTTTCTCTGTGTCTGATTAAAACTTTGAACCCATAAATATCACGTGAGTATTAGCAATTGTGAAAGATTAAATGATAGTTGAGTATGTGGAGTTTGCTAAATCAATGCTCTGACATAGACCCTTCCCGAAAATAAGATGAATTCGTTGATGACTGAGAATATAGTTTGTTAGTTTCAAGAAAGTTTATGATCTATACTTTAACATGTGAATAGCTTGTTACTTGATCATGAAAAGTTTTATGAGATGAGCTACTGTTATGACATAATATGATGCTAGAAAAGGTGATTGAAATCATCATTGATCAAACTTGTGCACTTGCTAGCATTCACACTTCATAAATTATTTATTTTATCATTTACCTACTCGAGGACGAGCATGAATTAAGCTTGGGGATGCTGATACGTCTCCAACGTATCTATAATTTATGAAGTATTCATGCCATGTTTACAATAGTTTTATATGATTTTCGTATGATTTGATTAGAACTAACCAGGACTGACGCTATTTTCAGCAGAACTCCCGTGGTGTTGTTTTTGTGCAGAAATAAAAGTTCTCGGAATGCGATGGAAATCAATGGAGATTTTTTCTGGAAAATATGAAAAATACTGGAGAAAAAATCTACTGGAGGGGAGTCCCGTGGGCCCCATGAGGGTGGGGGCGCGCCCACCCCCCTCGTGGACTCCCCGAGGGCCCCCCTGACGTGAAATCAACGCCAACTTCTCCTATAAATATAGAAACCTTCGAGAATTAACCTAGATCGGAAGTTCCGCCGCTGCAAGCCTCTGTAGCCATGAGAAATCAATCTAGGCCCTCTCTGGCACCCTACTGGAGGGGGCCATCATCACCAGAGGCCATGGAGGAGGATCCCGGAGGGGCCGTCATCGTCATGAAGGCCAAGGACCAGAGGGAGAACCTCTCCCCATCCAGGGGGAGGCCATGGAGGAGGAAGAACAAGGGGGAGAACCTCTCCTCTCTCTCTCGGTGGCGCCGGAGTGCCATCGGGAGGGGAATCATCACCGTGGTGATCGTCTTCATCAACATCACCATCATCATCACCATCCTCAGCTATTTTATGCGGTCCACTCTCCCGCGCGCCGTTGTAATCCCTACTTGAACATGGTGGTCTATGCCACATATTGTGATCCAATAACATGTTGCCATCCTATGATGTTTTGAGTAGATATCCTTTGTCTTTGGGTTGATTAATGATCTAGATTGGTATGAATTGTATGTTTTACTTTGGTGCTGTCCTATGGTGCCCTCTGTGTCCCGCAAGCGTGAGGGATTCCCGTTGTAGGGTGTTGCAATATGTCCATGGTTCTTGTTATTGTCCGTGGTTGCGTGGACCCATGTAAACGCATAAACACGTATAAGCGGGACATGGCGTATGGGAATAAAGAGGACTTGATACTTTAATGCTATGGTTGGGTTTTACCTTAATGATCTTTAGTAGTTGCAGATGCTTGCTAGAGTTCCAATCATAAGTGCATATGATCCAAGATGAGAATGTATGTTAGCTTATGCCTCTCCCTCGTATGAAATTGAAATAGTGATTACCGGTCCTGTTAACAATTGCCTAGGACAATTCCACACACCGATCCACCATTATTCCACACTCTCTATTTATAATATTTAGTAATATATTCTAACTTTATGATAACATCACCTACTTTTATATTTTAGCTCTCCGATACCATGCAAAGTGATCCTCTTCATACCCACAACATAGTTTTATTTGTCGTTTCTAATTGGAAGAAAACGTTCGGTGCACGTAGAGTCGTATCAGTGGCAGATAGGGCTTCAGAGAATGTTGATCTTGCCTTTAGCTCCTTGTGGGTTGGACACTCCATACTTATCACTTCCACCTTTGGAAATTGCTACGATGATTCCCTGTACTTGCGGATTATCACCTTCCTTCCAGCACACTACACGTAATGCTCCACCTCCTAACCGGCAAAGAACCCATTGTGCTCCCTCCGGACGTATTCCGTCTTTACGATCACCCGAAGGGGGGGAGCCTTCGCCAAGAAAGTGTCATTCTTCGACGAGTGGGGGCTGCTCCCCGAGGGCCACGAGGGGCCTCGCGACAACCCCCTCTTGGTATTCTCGTGTACATAGGCCCCGAGGTGCGTGCTCCTAAGGTGGTCACGGGGGAGCGGGCACCACCACGCACTCCCGAGGCATCTGCTCCTAGCCTGATACATCCATTTTGCATCATGCTTTTATATTGATATTTATTGCATTATTGGTGGTTATCACACATTCTATCACAATTGTTATGCCTATTCTCTCTTATTTTATATCACAATACCTATGACGGCAGCTGGAATTCTGGACTGGAAAAGGAGCAAATATTAGAGACCTATTCTGCACAACTCCAAAATTCCTAAAACTTCACGGAGCATATTTTTGTAATATATAAAAATATTGGGCGAAGAAAGTTCTAGAGGGGGCCACCAGCCAGCCAAAAAGGTGGAGGGCGCGCCCTACCCCCTAGGCGCGCCCCCGACCTTGTGGGCCCCCTAGCAGGCCTCCGGTGCCCATCTTTGGCTATATGGTGTGTTTTGACCTGGAAAAATCAGAAGGAAGCTTTCGGGAAGAAGCGCCATCGACTCAAGGGGGAACCTAGGCAGAACCAATCTAGGGCTCTAGTGGAGCTGTTCTGCCGGGAAAACTGTCAGCGTTCTGGGAACGGGGGTACCCTGACTTGCCTGCCTGCGGCCTGCGGCGTGGATCAAGGAGTGGCCCAGTATGGCCCATCTTCATCAACACAAGCTCAAGACCCTCGCGAGGGGCCAAGCCTCGCGGGGCGGACGACGGGAAGCTTCCTCAGGCACGACCTCGTCAGGCTGGCTCGCGAGGAGGCGGAGAGATCAAGGCGGGGTACCTCACGAGGTGCCCATGGCGCAAGCCATGACGACAGAGGGCGCCAGGTGGGCGCCAGCCTGCGCAGTGTCCTCATTTCCCCTTTGGTGCAAAGGAGGCAAGCGCAGGCCAAGGCATCAGGCAAAGGCAACCATTTCGGTGCAACAAGACCAAGACCAGCAGAGCGGCAGGAAGGAGGTCATCGTGGAGCCCAAGCCGGCGTCATCGTCAGAGTCTTTGGCAGGCGAGGACCGACTTCAGTCAGGATAAGTGTACTAGATGTTCCCCTTCAAAATGGCCAATTGTTGGCGCCCTTCCCGCTCAATATTTTTGAAGAGGCCTAGGGCCTCCCTCTATAAATAGGACTAGCCACCACCAAGGCAGGGAGGATCGATCAGGGAGAGGATCAATCTGAGAGAGCCCTAGCAGAGTGAGAAACCGAGGCGATCGAACTCACCCAAGCAGTTCATCGCACCAGCTCAAGAACAGCCCCTCGCGAGGCTGTTCTCCCTTTGTATTATTCATCATCAGCCCCTGAGGCAATCCACCACACCACAAACTGGAGAAGGGTATTACACCACAATGGTGGCCTGAACCAGTATAAACCTCGTGTCCCTTGTGTTGTTCTTTGTGTAGTTTAGATCCTCATGAGGCGCATTTAGACGTAGGTAGGTTGGAGGTGCGATCTCCGCATGCACCCCAGAGTTCGAACCTAGAGGGTCTGCCGGAACCCGAAATCCGACATTTGGCGCGCCAGGTAGGGGTGCGCCGGAGCTTTCCCTTCCACCGACCCGCTCTCCGCCAACATCGCGATTCGCCCTATGATGAGAAACGCGCCGCCCGCTCCGGTCGCCAGCGCCATTGCAGGGGCCAGGGGGCTCCGAGCCTTGGCCCCAGCCTTGCGGCAGGTGCAGTGGCCGAACAAGTTCAAGCTAGAGATGCCACCGCGCTACAACGGCACGACCGATCCGTTGGCCTTCCTGCTGGCATACGAGGGGGCCATCCTCAAAGCCGGGGGCGACGACAGGGTCATGGCTAACTAGTTTCCCATGGCCCTCTCCGGCGCCCCGCGCATGTGGCTGCTCCACCTGCCAGCGGCTTCCGTGGCCTCTTGGGGGGAGCTGCGCGGCCTCTTCCTCGCTCAGCACGCTGCACCGGCGCCCCCGGTCGTCGCAGCTCTCCTGGGCGGCTCGCAGGCGCCACCTTCAGGCCACCACATCAAGCCATTCGTCCGCCAGATCGGCGCTGCTTCCGCGCAGCATGGGGCTCCTCCGGGTCGGTCGGCGCCCAAGGCCGATCTGGCCTTCAGCTCGGATGATCACCCCTCCAACTCAGCCTGCTCGGGCGCGCTCCCAATGTTGTGCACCCCCACCATCTGCTAGGTGGCCGTCACCAGGACTCTCATCAACGGCGGCGCAGGCCTCAGCATGCTCTCGGTTGAAGCCTTCAGCCTCCTCCATGTACCGCCGGAACGGCTTCAGCCCAGCAGGCCCTTCTTGGGCGTCGGAGGCGGTTCCGCCGGCTCCCTGGGGCAGATCCGTCTTCCGGTGACCTTCGGCACCTATGACAACTTCCGCACGGAGCTAATCGACTTCGACATCGCCCCCATCGGCCTCCCATACAACGCCATCCTCGGCTACCCAGCACTAGCCCGATTCATGGCCGCGACTCACCCAGCGTACAACCTCATGAAGATGCCTGGGAGCAGCGGCGTCCTCATCGTATCCGGAGACACCGGGGATGCGTTGCAAGTGCTCAAGCTCGTCTTCAAGACTGCGGCGGCGGCGCAGCCCGCCGACTCAGACGCCCCTGAGCCCAAGGGGGCTGCACCGGCCAAGAAGAAGCAGCTATTCACCCAAGACAAGGCAGAAACCAAGCAGATACTGGTCGACGAGGACAGATCCACTAATGCCACCTTCACCATAGGCGCCAACCTCGAGCCCGAGCAGGAGGAGGCCCTGGTCAAGTTCCTACGCGCGAACAAGAAGGTGTTCACATGGGGACCTGATCACCGGCGGGGTTCCAAGGGGCGTAATTGAGCACCACCTCAACGTAGCCCCAACGCGGCGCCCGTGAAGCGCATAGCCAGACGGCAGTCCACTAAGAAGCAGGCTTTCATCATCCAAGAGACCCGCAAGCTAGAGGCGGCAGGGGTCATTCGCGAGGTCCGATACCCAGATTGGTTGGCTAACCCGGTTTTCGTGCCAAAGAAAGGGGGGAAGGAACGCATGTGTGTCGAGTTCACCAACCTCAACAAAGCCTGCCCGCAGGATCCATTCCGGCTCCCTCGTATCGATTAGATCGTCGACTCCACCGCCGAAAAGCGACCTGTTATGTTTCTGGATGCCTTCTCCGCTATCACCGAGATCAAGATGGCAATAGAAGACGTGGAGAAAACGGCTTTCCGACGCCGTGTGGAGTGTCTTGCTACACATGCATGCTGCCTGGCTGCATTAACGCAGGTGCGACCTTTCAGCGGCTGATGCACATCGCCTTGGGTCGGCAGCTAGGGAGGAATGCTGAGGCTTACGTTGATGACATTGTGGTGAAGTCTCGGGAGGCAAAAACCCTGATACAAGACTTGGAGGAAACCTTTGCGAGCCTAAACAAAGTGTACCTGCGGCTCAACCCGGAGAAGTGTGTGTTTGGAGTCCCCTCGGGCAAGCTCCTGGGCTTCCTCGTGTCCCACCGGGGCATTGAGGCCAACCCAAAAAAGGTCAAAGCAGTCAAGGACATGAGCCCGCCGAAGACCCTCAGAGAGATGCAGAAGCTCACTGGGTGCATGACATCCAAGTTGGGGGAACGAGCGCTGCCCTTCTTCAAGCTGATGAAGAAAAAGGGCCCCTTTGAATGGACTGAAGAGGCCGACAAGGCGTTCCAGGATCTCAAAAGGTACTTAACCAGCCCTCCGGTAATGGTGGCTCCGCGCCCTCAAGAGCCCCTGGTGCTCTACCTTGCAGCCACCCCCTACTCTGCCAGCGCAGCCCTGGTGGCGGTTAGGGAGGAGCGTTGGACCAAAGCCGCGGCAGCTGCCTGGGTCGAGGTGAAGCAGGATCAAAAGGGCCTCATAGAGACCACTACCACAGCCGAGAAGGATCGGCCGCCGCAGGGAAGCGCACTCGGAACAGAAGAGGCCCCTCCCCCAGGCGACCAGCCGCTGGGGGCTCCACTGTCTCAGGAGGCGCCACGGCCTCCGGAGGACGCTAGCAAAGACCAAAGACTCCCAACCTCGTCGAACACCCTGTGTACTTCGTCAGCACAGTGTTGCGGGACGCGAGGGCGCGGTACCCCATGCCCCAGAAACTCCTCCTCGCGCTATTGGTAGCCTCGCGCAAGCTGCGACACTATTTTCAGGGCCATCCCATCAAGGTCGTCTCAGCGTACCCCTTGGAAAGGGTGCTCAGGAGCCCCAACTCGGCTGGAAGAGTCGCTGAGTGGAACATCGAGCTGCAAGCATTTCAGCTAGAATTCAGCACAACCAGAGTCATCAAGGGGGGCGCGCTAGCGGACTTCGTGGCGGAATGGGCGGAGGCGCCGGGCCTCAAGGCTGATGAGGATCGATCCCTCTCCTCGGGAAGCGAGGCACCAGAAGGTTGGGTCATGTACTTCAACGGGGCGTTCTCCCGACACGGCGCGGGGGCTGGCGCAGTGCTCATATCTCCCACTCAAGACAAGCTCTTCTACGCCGTGCAACTCTGTTTCCAGCATGCAGAAAAGGTCTCCAACAACATAGTAGAATACGAAGGCCTGATAGCAGGCCTGAAAGCCGCTGTCGCCCTGGGGGTGAAGCGCCTTACCATCAAGGGTGATTCGCAACTCCTCATCAACTTCTCCAACAAAGTATACGAGCGGAGGGATGAGCACATGGATGCTTACCTCGCGGAGGTCCGTAGGATGGAGAAGCAGTTCTGGGGACTGGAGTTGCAGCATGTGCCTCGTGGCACCAATCAAGAGGCTGATGACATCACCAAACGGGCATCCAGGCGACTACCTCAGGAACCTGGCGTCTTCGAGGAGCGGCTCTTCAAGCCCTCAGCGACGACATCACTGTCAAGCACGATGCAGCCTCGGGAAGAGCTCCCCCAGCCGCCTGCTTCGGGAGCCCCAGTCTGCGGCCCGGCCTCAGGAGCGCGTCTGCTCCTGGCGCTGGAGCCTCAGGAGGGGTGCTGGATCACAGAGCTCATGAGTTACCTAACGCAAGGGACCTTGCTGGAAAAGGAGGAGGAAGTGGAGCGTGTGGCGCGGCAGGCCACGTCCTACTGCATCAGGGATGGAGAGCTCTACCGGAGACGACCGAATAATGTGTCCCTACGTTGCATTTCCAGGGAGCAAGGGAGGGAGCTGCTGGCAGACATACACGGTGGAGACTGTGGGCATCATTCGTCATCACGGACCCTCGTTGGCAAGGCGTTCCGCAGCGGGTTCTATTGGCCCACGGCGCTCAATGATGCCGTGGAACTGGTGAAAGCTTGCGAGGCCTGCCAATTCCATGCCAAGCAGATCCATCAGCCGGCGGGAGGTCTGCAAACTATACCCCTCTCATGGCCTTTCGCAGTCTGGGGGCTGGATATCCTGGGCCCGTTCCCTCGGGCGTCGGGAGGCTATCGCTACCTCTACATCGTCGTGGACAAGTTCACCAAGTGGGCTGAAGTGGAAGCCGTCCGCACCATCCCCGCAGGTTCCGCGGTCAAGTTCATCAAGGGCATCGTGAGCCGGTTCGGGGTGCCGAATCGCATCATCACCGACAACGGTTCGTAGTTCACTAGTAACCTCTTCAAAACATACTGTGCTAACCTTGGGATGCAGGTATGCTACGCTTCGTTAGCACACCTGCAGAGCAACGGTCAGGCCGAGCGGGCCAACGCATAGGTCCTGAGGGGCCTCAAAACTAGGACCTTCAAGAAGAAGCTGGAAGCCTGCGGCAGGGGCTGGTACGATGAGCTTCAGTCTGTGCTATGGTCCATCCGCACGACCGCGACCAAGCCGACTGGCGAGACCCCGTTCTTCCTGGTTTATGGAGCTGAATCGGTCCTCCCTCACGAGGTTAGACATCGTTCCGCACGGGTCCTGGTGTTCGACGAGGCACAGGAGGACGCCATGCGGGGGACGGACCTCGTGCTGGGGGAGGAGCATCGTCGAGAAGCCGCGCTACGAGCAGCAAGGTACCAACAAGCACTGCGGCGATACCACTGCCGCAACATTCGCCCCAGGACTCTTGAGGTAGGGGACCTCGTGCTCAGACGGGTTCTCTCCAGGGAGGGACTGCATAAGCTCTCTCCCATGTGGGAGGGTCCGTTCAAGGTTGTTCATGTTTCTAGGCCCGGCTCCACGCGCTTGGAGTCTCAGGAGGGGGTGCCCATCCAGAACGCGTGGAACATCCAACATCTCCGAAGGTTTTACCCCTAAAAAGGCCCGGTGCCTATGAAGAAGGCGAATGCCTGTGAAGTTGTCGCGTTTTGGAAAAGGCCCGGTGCCTGTGAAGAAGGCGAATGCCTGTGAAGTTGTTGCGTTCTGGAAAAGGCCCGGTGCCTGTGAAGAAGGCGAATGCCTGTGAAGTTGTTGCGTTCTGGAAAAGGCCCGGTGCCTGTGAAGAAGGCGAATGCCTGTGAAGTTGTCGCGTTTTGGAAAAGGCCCGGTGCCTGTGAAGAAGGCGAATGCCTGTGAAGTTGTTGCGTTCTGGAAAAGGCCCGGTGCCTATGAAGAAGGCGAATGCCTGTGAAGTTGTTGCCTTCTGGAAAAGGCCCGGTGCCTGTGAAGAAGGCGAATGCCTGTGAAGTTGTCGCGTTTCGGAAAAGGCCCGGTGCCTGTGAAGAAGGCGAATGCCTGTGAAGCTGCTGCGAGTGGGAAAAGGCCCGGTGGTTGTGAAGAAGGCAAATGCCTGTGAAACTCGCCGCCCGTGACACTCTCACGTAATAATGAGTGGGGCTGTACACGCCCCGGAGTCTCCGGAGTGCCGTCCTTGGGCCTTGGGGGCTCCCGCCAACGCCCAGTGGCAGCACTTAGCTCCGCGTTGGTGAGAAGATGTTGAAGACTAGATTAGGTGCCAGACACGGCTTCTTTCATTTGCTTTTTGCAGTTGGCTTGTTCATTCCCATTTGAAGTTTTATTGAAGTTGTTGCCGTCTTTGGCTTGTGACTCTTTGCCTTTTTCGCTCCCCTGCCTCGATTTCTCTCACGCGAGTCTCGCGAGGGATCGACGCGGGCACCCTCGCGAGCGTTTTCTGCCCCTGTCGTCTGAGGCTTCCCAAGCCGGGTCCACTACGGGAGCACCCCTCCCAGTCCGTGCCCCACGGGCACCGTGACGCGAACACAGGACTTGGGTCGGTCGCCTCCACAACTGAGGCCGGAAGCTACCTCTCCTGACTAACCTTTGCAGGACATGAAGCGTTCAACGAGGACTCGGCCTCGGGAAGAAAAGACCACGACAGGTCCCCCCGAGCTAAGTAATTTCTACGCGCAGGCATGTGGCACAAAGGCATAATACAGAAATAGCGGAAACAGTACGACAATTAACAGCAACAGTCCAAGCACGCCCCCGCGGGGCCCTACACTACTGTCTCTTTGCGCAGGAAGGGGGGAAGGACAAAATAGGCGCGACTCGCTTGGCACCAACTCGCGGCGAAGGCTTGTACCGCCTCCGGAGCTCAGGCGGACTCCCTCTCGCGCTTCACCGGGGCGCGACGGCGGGCAGACCCGCTACCTCCCTCCAGGCGGGCGCGGCGGCACGGAGGCTGGTCGCGACCACCGCTGGAGGAGCTGCTGTCCGAAGGAGAGCCGCCGAAGCTCGACGAGCCCCGAGCGCCGCCGACCACGCGCGCTGCCATCTTCATCCCGATCGTCGCCAGGGCTGGGCCCACGGCCGCGGTCGTCGTCCTCGGGGCAGCACCCGACGCGGCGACCGTCTTCCCCGAACACCCTCACGTAGAGGGTGGCATCGCCGTCGAACTTGAAGTGCAGGGTGCACCGCCGGCTTAGACCACGCGCGCGGGCAAACGTTTGCCAGCCGCGGGTTAGGGCCACGCTCCCGGCGGCGGAGACCTCCAGCGAAGCCCAGGAGGCCCGGCTGCAGCAACCGTCCGCCTGGAGCCAGAGGCCGCCCGGGGCGCCGGCCGGAAGTTCACGTAAAAGGAAGCGGGGAAGCTCGAGCCAGGTGCTGGTCGGCTCCACCGACCACACGACAAACTCTGGCAGCACCTCCGCCGAGTGGAAGCGCGGCCTAGGAGGTCGCGCGGTCGTAGCGCGCCCCCCATCAACAGTCTGGCGCCCATCGCCACGCAGGAGATCGCCTCCACGGCCACGGGAAGTCGCTGCGGGAGCCACAGGGTGCTTGCGAGGACGGCCTCGACCGCGCTTGGCCGGGGGAGAGTCAGGCTCCACCTGGCGGGCCTTTCCCTTCTCCGCGGCCGAGAACCTCTTCAATAGAGCCATGGAGAAGAGGGAGGAGCAAGAAGAGATGGGCTGGAAGAGCTCGCGCCGTTCCGTACTTATAGCCGGAGGAGGCCAATCGTCGGCCTCCACGATCGCAGGTAATCATGACCCGTTTCTGCATGCAGGGACTTGTCAAGTCATGCGGTTGCCGAGGCATCATGGGGAAGTGGAGACGCCCACGACCAACCAATCGCCACGCGGCGCTCAAGGCCGCAGGCTGTTGGGGCCCGCGGCGCTTCGCACTTGCCCCTTCGCTTCTCTGCTAAGCCAAGTCCAGGCGCGCCTTGGGCCCGGGGGCTACTGTCGGCGTTTTGGGAACGGGGGTACCCAGACTTGCCTGCCTGCGGCCTGCGGCGTGGCTCAAGGGGTGGCCCAGTACGGCCCATCTTCATCAACACAAGCTCAAGACCCTCGCGAGGGGCCAAGCACGCTGGGCGGACGACGGAAGCTTCCTCGTGCACGGCCTCGTCGGTGGCTCGCGAGGAGGCAGAGAGATCAAGGTGGGGTACCTCACGAGGTGCCCATGACGCAAGCCATGACGACCGAGGGCGCCAGCGGGCGCCAGCCCGCCAGAAGTGTCCTCATTTCCCTTTGGTGCAAAGGAGGCAAGCGCAGGCCAAGGCATCAGGCAAAGGCAACCATTTCGGTGCAACAAGACCAAGACCAGCAGAGCGGCAGGAAGGAGGTCATCGTGGAGCCCAAGCCAGCGTCACCGTCAGAGTCTTTGGCAGACGAGGACCGACTTTAGTCAGGATAAGTGTACTAGATGTTCCCCTTCAAAATGGCCAATTGTTAGCGCCCTTCCCGCTCAATATATTGGAAGAGGCCCAGGGCCTCCCTCTATAAATAGGACTAGCCACCACCAAGGCAGGGAGGATTGATCAGGGAGAGGATCAATCTGAGAGAGCCCTAGCAGAGTGAGAAACCAAGGCAATCGAACTCACCCGAGCAGTTCATCGCACCAGCTCAAGAACAACCCCTCGCGAGGCTGTTCTCCCTTTGTATTGTTCATCATCAGCCCCTGAGGCAATCCACCACAACACAAACTGGAGAAGGGTATTACACCACAATGGTGGCCTGAACCAGTATAAACCTCGTGTCCCTTGTGTTGTTCTCTGTGTAGTTTAGATCCCTGCGAGGCGATGAGACGTAGGTAGGTTGGACGTGCGATCTCCGCGTGCAGCCCAGAGTTCGAACCTAGAGGGTCTGCCGGAACCCGAAATCCAACAGAAACATCCCTCCTAGAGTGGGAAATCATCGCCATTGTCATCACCATCGATCCTCTCATCGAGAGGGCATCAATCTTCATGAACATCTTCACCATCACCATGTCCTCTCAAACCCTAGTTCATCTCTTGTATTCGATCTTGGTCCCAAAACTTCAGATTGGTACATGTGGGTTGCTAGTAGTGTTGATTACTCCTTGTAGTTGATGCTAGTTGGTTTATTCGATGGAAGATCATATGTTTAGATCCTTAATGATAATTAATTCTCCCCTAATTATGATTATCAATATGATTTGTGAGTAGTTACGTTTTTTCCTAAGGACATGGGAGAAGTCTTGTTATAAGTAATCATGTGAATTTGGTATTCGTTCGATATTTTGATGAGATGTATGTTGTCTTTCCTCTAGTGGTGTTATGTGAATGTCGACTACATGACACTTCAACATTATTTGGGCATAGGGGAAGGAATTGGGAAGTAATAAGTAGATAAAGGGTTGCTAAAGTGACATAAGCTTAAACCCTAGTTTATGCGTTGCTTCGTAAGGGGCTCATTTGGATCCATATGTTTCATGCTATGGTTAGGTTTACCTTAATTTTTCTTTCGTAGTTGCGAATGCTTGTGGGTTAATCATAAGTGGGAGGCTTGTCCAAGGAAGGGCAACACCCAAGCACCGGTCCACCCACATATCAAATTATCAAAGTAATGAACGTTAATCATATGAGCATGATGAAAACTAGCTTGACAACAATTCCCATGTGTCCTTGGGAGCACTTTGCTTTATATAAGAGTTCATCCAGACTTGTCCTTTGCTACAAAAAGGATTGGGCCACCTTGCTGCACCTTAGTTACTTTTATTACTTGTTACCCGTTACGATTTGTCTTATCACAAAACTATATGTTACCGATAATTTCAGTGCTTGCAGAGAATACCTTGCTGAAAACCACTTGTCATTTCCTTCTGCTCCTCGTTGGGTTCGACACTCTTACTTATCAAAAGGACTACGATAGATCCCCTATACTTATGGGTCATAAAGACTATTTTCTGGCGCCATTGCTGGGGATTGAAGCGCCTTTGGTAAGTGGAACTTGGTAAGGAAACATTCATATAGTGTGCTGAAATTTATTGTCACTTGTTACTATGGAAAATAATCCTTTGAGGGGCTTGTTTGCGGTATCTTCACCTCGAACGGAAGAGAAAAGAGTTGCTCCTCAACCTACTGCACCTACTTAAAATATTTATTATGAAATTCCTTCGGGTATGATAGAGAAACTGCTAGCTAATCCTTATGCAGGAGATGGAACATTACATCCTGATATGCACCTAATCTATGTGGATGAAGTTTTTGGATTATTTACGCTTGCAGGTATGCCCGAGGATGTTGTCAAGAAGAACGTCTTCCCTTTATCTTTGAACGGAAAGGCATTGACATGGTATAGGCTATTGGATGATATTGGATCATGGAACTACAACCGATTGAAATTGGAATTTCATCAGAAGTTTTATCCTATGCATCTGGTTCATCATGATCGGAATTATATATATAATTTTTGGCCTCGTGAAGGAGAAAGTATTGCTCAAGCTTGGGGGAGGCTTAAGTCAATGTTATATTCATGTCCCAATCATGAGCTCTCAAGAGAAATTATTATTCAAAAATTTTGTGCTCAGCTTTCTCATAATGATCGATCCATGCTCGATACTTCTTGTACTGGTTCCTATATGAAAAAGGATATTGAATTCAAATGGGATTTATTGGAAAGAATTAAACAGAACTCTGAAGATTGGGAACTCGACGAAAGTAAGGAGTCAGGTATAAATCTTAAGTTCGATTGTGTTAAATCTTTTATGGATACCGATGGTTTTCGTGATTTTAGCACTAAATATGGACTTGACTCTGAGATAGTAGCTTCTTTCTGTGAATCTTTTGCTACCCATGTTGATCTCCCTAAGGAGAAGTGATTTAATTATCATCCTCCCATTGTAGTTAAAGTAGTAGAACCTATTAAATTTGAAGAAGAAACTATTATTTACAATGTTTATCCTATTGTTCCTACTGCTTATATTAAGAAACTGCCTTTTCCTGTTGGAATAAAGGATCACGCTAAAGCTTCAGCTGTGGTTCGTAAGAGTTATACTAGAACATCTACACCCTCTGAGCAAACTAAAGTTGAAAGTAGTATTGCTATGGTTAAAGATCTCTTGGTTGATAATATTGATGGGCATGTTATCTAGTTCTGTGATGAAGCTGCTAGAATTGCTAAACCCGATATGAAAGATAAACATAGACATGTTGTTGGCATGCCTGTTGTTTCTGTTAAAATATGAGATCATTTTTATCATGGCTTATGTGATGTGGGTGTTAGTGTGAGTGCAATTCCTTATACTCTATATAAAGAAATTATGAATGATATTGCACCCACTAAGATAGAAGACATTGATGTTACTATTAAGCTTGCCAACAGAGATACTATATCACAAATTGGGATTGTAAGAGATGTTGAAGTCTTGTGTGGAAAAATTAAATACCCTACTGATTTTCTTGTTCTTGGTTCCCCACAAGATAATTTTTGTCCCATTATATTTGGTAGACCTTTTTTGAATACTGTTAATGCTAAGATAGACTGCGAGAAAGATATTGTTACTGTTGGTTTAGGAGATATGTCTCATGATTTCAATTTCTCTAAATTTCATAGACAACCCCATGGTAAAGAATTTCCTAGTAAGGATGAAAGTATTGGCTTGCTTCTATTGCCGTGCATCCTAATGATCCTTTAGAACAACATTTGCTAGACCATGAAAATGATATCATTATGAATGAAAGAAGGGAAATAGATGAAGTATTATTTAATCAGGGACCTATTTTGAAATACAATTTGCCTGTTGAAATCCTTGGAGATCCTCCTCCACCTAAGGGTGACCCCGTGTTTGAGCTTAAACAATTACCTGATACTCTGAAATATGCTTATCTTGATGAAAAGAAGATATATCCTGTTATTATTAGTGCTAACCTTTCAGAGCATGAAGAAAATAAATTATTGAAAACTCTGAAGAAGCACCGTGCCGCTATTGGATAGACTCGATGATCTTATGGGCATTAGTCCCACTCTATGTCAGCACAAAATAAAATTGGAGAAAGATGCTAAACCGGTTGTTGATCATCAACGACGGTTAAACCCTAAGATGAAAGGAGCGGTAAGAAATGAAATACTAAAGCTTCTGGAGGCAGATATAATTTATCCTATTGCTGATAGTCAATGGGTAAGTCCTGTTCATTATGTACATAAGAAAGGAGGTATTACTGGTGTTCCTAATGATAAGAATGAATTTATTCCACAATTACAGGTTATAGAATGGTAATTTATTTCGCAAATTAAATAAAGCTACTAGAAAAGATCAATACCCTCTACCTTTTATTGATAAAATGCTAGAAAGACTATCCAAACATACTCATTTTGCTTTCTAGATGGTTATTCTGGTTTCTCTCAAATACATGTGCCAAAAGAGGAACAAGAGAAAACCACTTTTACTTGCCCTTTCGGTACCTTTGCTTATAGACGTATGCCTTTCGGTTTATGCAATGCACCTACTACCTTTCAAAGATGTATGACTGCTATATTCTCTGATTTTTGTGAAAATATTTTCGAGGTTTTCATGGATGATTTCTCCGTTTACGTAACTTTTTTTGATGATTGCTTAAGCAACCTTGATCGAGTTTTGTAGAGTGATACGTCTCCAACGTATCTATAATTTATGAAGTATGCATGCTGTTTTATTATCATTCTTGGATGTTTTACAATCATTTTATAGCAACTTTATAACATTTTTGGGGACTAACCTATTGACCCAGTGCTAGTTGCTGTTTTTTGCTTGTTTTTTACATCACAGGAAATCAATGTCAAACGGAGTCCAAACACCGCAAAACTTTTTGGAGATTTTTTATGGACCAGAACACCCAGGATGGGCCAGAGCAGCACTTGGGGGGTGCCCCGAGGGGGGCACAACCCAACAAGGCGCACCCAGGTGGGTTGTGCCCACCTCGGTGGCCTCCCACACCCCCTCTTTACCCTATAAATTCACAAATATTCGGGAAACCCTCGGGGTTAACCTAGATCAGAAGTTCCGCCGCCGCAAGGCTCTGTACCCACGATAAACCAATCTAGACCCCATCTCGGCACCCTGCCGGAGGGGGGAATCATCACCGGTGGCCATCTTCATCATCCCGGTGGCTACCACGATGAGGAGGGAGTTGTCCACCCTCGGGGCTGAGGGTTTGTACCAGTAGCTATGTGTTTAATCTCTCTCTCTCTCTCTCTCTCTCTCTCTCTCTCTTGTGTTCTTGAGATGTCATGATCTTGATGTATCGCGGGCTTTGTTAATATAGTCGAATCATATGGTGTTTTCCCCTCTCTATCTTGTTGTGATGAGTTGATTTTCCCCTTTGAGATTTCGTTATTATCAAATTGAATACTTTTATGGATTTGAGAACACTTGATATATGTCTTGCAATTGAATACTCGTGGTGACAATGGGCTATCGTATTGATTCACTTGATATATGTTTTGGCACTCAACTCGCCGATTCCCGAGGTGACATTGGGGTAATCTATGCATAGGGGTTGATGCATGTTCTTTGTAGCGACCAGACCCGAATGGATCTAGTGCTCTGTGCTCAGTGTCATCCCTGGATCGCATGTCCGACACCACACGATTACTTAGAAGGATTTATAGCGAGTAGCAATCACACACTTATTACATCGTTGTCCACAAGGGAACTTAATACAATAATATGGCTTAAGGCCATCTAATAATAACAATGAAGGCTTGGAAGACAAGTGAGTCCAACAACTCCATCGGCATCATCGAGTATAGAACCACGACCTAACACCTTACTGTCATGCGAAAAGTCTGCAACGTGAAAAGTTGCAGCCCGAAACGGGTCAAGACATGGAATATGCTTTGGCAATGTAACACATAGAGAAGAATGAAGCAACAAGCCTATACTACATGCATATATGGCTGGTGGTAAGGCTCTCACGGTTACATTTTTGCATAAAGCTGGTTTTTCCCTACATCAAAGGAATAATTTTATTTAACTATCATGGTGGTTGTTAAACATTGAGAATGGTTGACAGCATCCTCAATCCCAATTAAAAAGTACTCATTAAAACCCAATAACTTTATTATTAGAAGTAACATGTTGAGATTCACATGATATTCAAGTACTAGATACTCAAGATGTCCATAACCGGGACACGGCTAATCATGATTAGTTTTACACTCTGCAGAGGTTTATGACTTTTCCCCACAAGACTCGATCGCCTCCGCTTGGTTCTCGTGACTACATGGTGTTTCAGAGGCGGATGACCGAGACATAGTCTTTCGTAAGCGCTTAGCACCTTACATGTGGGTAGACCGTACCAACCTAAATCCCCTACATCAGCTAGCCTACCCGTAAGAGTTCGCACAACTTAGTCAACTACGCCAGAGCCCATAATTGGCTTGTGGCTGCACACGGAAGTTTCCAGTTTGAATAATCTTATGATCCCTTAGAGCACAGGTGGCGGTCCCAAGAAATACTGAGCAAGTCCTGATAGAAACCAGGTGCCTCAATCCACCCGGATGTGTGTTTAGGTTGCCACCTTAGATAAACCATTAATTAACAATCTCACATCTGTCATGGATATTCACTCACCCAATCCACGTCTACTAGCATAGCATGGCATAATTAAGCAAACGTAGAAGTAACTCCCAAGGTTTCATAAGTAAACAGGTAATAGGTACTACCTCAATCTACTTCCCATCCCACAATTTAATTAGATCCTAAACATGCAAGTGTTTGAGGGTTTGATCTAATGCATAAAAACTGGGTATGAGAAGAGTATGATCAAAGTGTTACTTGCCTTGTCGATGATCCATGAGTCCTAGAGATTCAAGTATCAAGCGGCGCACTCGGTGATCTAACGCAGACAAACAACAAGCATACAATAAGTACTCATCTAATGCACGGGGAAATCTCGAATAAAAGATCTAACCAGATAGTTCAACTTAAGAACCCTGGTTGCAAAAGAATCGAATCAAATAAAGCATCGAAAGTCGGAACTCGAGGGAGAACGACTTGGTTTAGCAAATCTGAAACTAAGTCAAAATTTTACAGTAGCAAAACTCTGTGTAAGTAGGTTAGTCGGAACGGCGGTTTCGTAACGAAACTCCAGGCGCTTGAATCACCTGATTACGATAAAGAGCAAGATATATATCAGGTTTGAAAATCGGATCGAAATCGAATCGAAAAGTAACGGATTAAATCCGATTAAAAGAAAACGATTTAACGGACTAAATAACGGACGTTAGATTAACAGAACTACTCCACCGAACACATTCATTGAAACGAACGGGTCGGTGAACGTTCACTAAATAAGAAAACCGAAAAAAATAAAAAAAAACCATCTAGGGTTTTGAAAAAAAACCGAACAACGAACGAAAACCGGATCGGTTTTTAAAGCAAAACCGGACCGGGGCGGGGTTGTGGCGGCGGCTACCTCCGGTGGCTTCACGGCTGGCTCAGCTGAGGCTCGGGGTTATGGGTCGGCGGGTCGGGAGGGCGGCGAGGGCGGCGAGGTGGCTCGGCGAGGCGGCGGCCTTCGGGCGGCGGCGGATGAGAGAGGGGGCGGCCGGTATAAATAGGTTGGGGGGTTCGCCCGGCTTGGGAAGGGGCAGCGGGGCCGGGCGAGGCGGACTCCTTTAGAGATTCGCAAAAACATTCTCAGATATTGCTATATATGCATCAGCCAATTGTGTCTTCGGTCAATAGTTGGGTTGCTCGGCTCCCGCGCTTGCCTCCTACGTTCCGCTTTGTTCGGCTAGGTGTGCAAAGGGAGAACCACTGCGATTGCGCTTCCAGCTCGCATGGTCAAGTGCCTCAGTGGAGAAAGCCAAAAACTGACTGTCACAATAGGTGTAAACTGGTCAGCGGTCCGATGACTATATTAAACGGCGGGCCATTCATAACATTGGCCGAAGTGATTCCGGCTTGACCTCGACTGTCGCCGAACACTACCGGGGGCTAGTAACTGGCCTCCCAAACTAAATCCTCAATATTTTGCTCTTACATTGGAGCTGAGGTTTCATGATCATGCTTAGCATGACAACTCAAAGAAAGGAACCGATAAGCGGGACTATTTTCTTTGGAAGACATTTCTTACATTCAACAGTAATATAACATACCTCTCTGCGTACCTTTGTTTATAAAACCGTATGGCCAAATTGCCTTGTTTGTCGTAAATCTTTGCCCTCATAAAGGCTTTATAAAGTAGGACAAACACTCCTCGGCTACTGGCCGAGGAGGTTGAAGCCGATGGTCCGTCAACAAAGTTTTGTACAATGCGGATCCGAGCATTAATGACATAAAGTACTTGGATACATTGAGTCATTACACATAATTTGTGATTTTACTATGGATATCGATCCTTAATTCAGCCACCCGTGCCCGCATTAAGGCTCGGGGGTTACTGGGCTTCGGGCTTATTATTTACAAATATTAAAGGGGCACATCAATCCCCTGATCTGGTGTTGCCACCCGACCAGTGTCTCGGGGGCTACTGCATTGCTTGTTCTGTGCAGAAAATTTTAAGTGCAATACAGTTTCGAGGAGATTTTGATCCTCGGGTTGGTCGGCCGCACCCAACCTGAGTCTCGAGGTCTGAGCACGCCGCTTTTTGCGTCGAAGTATTCTGCCGAAGCTAGGACTTGATCCTCGTGCCGATTTTGCAAATCAACTTTGAGTCTCGTGATTCTTTGGGATCAGCTAGTCTTATGTCATCCTTCAGTGCATCTCGGGTTTTAGACCGATACACACCTTGAGGGCTACTGGCTATATATCTCGTCAGAGAATAAACTGCATCATTAAAAATATTGACCAAAAATCAGCCCACATTCGGGGTGGTGCACCACCTTGGAAGCAGTCCGGCATAAAGCTCGGGCGCTAGTGGCTGGCTCCATAGATGGCATTTCCGGCATTAAGCTCGGCTAAACTCCTTCAAACTTCTTTGAACCAAGGTGATTTACGACACCTCGGATATAGTCCAGCATTGGAGCTTGGATACATAGTCCGGTGTTGGAGCTCGGATACAGTCCGGCGTTGGAGCTCGGATACATAGTCCGGCGTTAGAGCTGGGAAGCAGCCCGGCATTGGTGGTCGGCTGCAAAAGATACCTCGAATGCAGTCCGATGTTGGAGCTCGGACGCAAGAGGACGCTGCCGCCCGGGAACAACTTCAAACCCGAGGTGTGGCATAAAAATAACAAGGCATTGATAAAGGTCGGAAACTTAAAGGGGCTCCTCGGATACCCGACGTGTAAACTCGCCGAATGCATTTCGGCGATCCTCAAGATCGAAGATGAGAACATTTGTTGAACCAGTTTTCAAGACCGGCAACCGAAGATGAAGAACAGTTCGGAAGAATCGAGGAGCGTCCCTAACTTGAAGACCGGTTCAGGGGGCTACTGACGGTGTCCTGGACTAGGGGGTACTCACCACGTCGTCCCCAATCGGTTAGATTGGGCCGAGGACCCCCAGGGCCGCATACTCATGGGCCAGTCCGGACAGGTGCCGCATACAAGGAAGATTCCACAAGACTTTGTGATCAAGACAAGGACTCCTCCCCCACCGGCATATTTGGCTAGGACTCTTGTTATCCTAGGCCTCTGGTGCATTATATAAACCAGGGCTAGGCTAGCCGACAGATATACAATATACAACAATCATACCATAGGCTAGCTTTTAGGGTTTAGCCTCTAAGATCTCGTGGTAGATCAACTCTTGTAATACTCATATCATCAAGATCAATCAAGCAGGAAGTAGGGTATTACCTCCATAGAGAGGGCCCGAACTTGGGTAAACATCGTGTCCCCTGTCTCCTGTTACCATCCGCCTTAGACGCACAGTTCGGGACCCCTACCCGAGATCCGACGGTTTTGACACCGGCCGGGGCTTTTCTGCAAAAGCATTTGAACCACCAAGGAGCCGTTGGATCTCAGATCCAACGGCTCCAAGGATCTTGTATCACCACATCATCTAAGGTGTGGTATCACGTGATATTCTTAAACACAAGAGAATATGAGGTCTTCCCTCATCTTAGATGCTACGATGGTACAAGCTTCGAGGCCGTTGGATATGGGATTCAAGGGCATCTGAGTAGTTTTGGTACTAATTGTGTGCAATTCCCAAACCCATTAAGGTTTCTTGTAAAAATATTAAGACATATTGTGAGCCGCTATATGTCAGATCTACACGCTCCAAGGAACTCGTATCACCATATAGCATCTAGGGTGTGGGGGCACATGATATTCTCCGCGGGGGGGGGGGGGGGGTGCAGAACCCATCAGTGTTTGGGAGGGTGGGGACAAATATAATGTTCAAAAATTATAATCTAAACAATCCTAAACACAACTTCACAATTTTATCTACGATCGTGGGGTTACCCCCGATAATCTACATAGATCCGCCTATGCAAGAGGTGTAGTGAGAGCGTCTAGGTGTGAGAGAGACGACGTGAGAAAGTGAGGTCAATCGAGTCATTTATAGAGGGAGAGAGCGAGTGAGTGTGGCCTAGCGTACACTAGAATGTTAAAGGCAATAAAACGAGATATCGTGCGGCGAAGCTACAATGAGGGCTGGAGGGAGATAGTTACAGAGAGTGGCCTAGATAGACTCTGTGTGTGCGCGCACGGTGAAGGTGTTTTACAAAGGCAACATATGTGTCTTGAGAGAGAGAGAGAGAGAGAGAGCGAGGGAGGGTTTGTCATGGAGGTGATACGTCTCCAACGTACCTATAATTTTTGATTGTTCCATGCTGTTTTATTATCAATCTTGGATGTTTTACAATCATTTTATAGTCATTTTATATCATTTTTTGGTACTAACTGAGGGAGTCCTGGACTAGGGGGTGTCCGGATTGCCGAACTGTCATCACGGCCGGACTCCAAGACTATGAAGATACAAGATTGAAGACTTCGTCCCGTGTCCGGATGGGACTTTCCTTGGCGTGGCAGGCAAGCTTGGCGATACGGATATGTAGATCTCCTACCATTGTAACCGACTCTGTGTAACCCTAACCTATCCGGTGTCTATATAAACCGGAGGGTTTTAGTCCGTAGGACGAACAACAATCATACCATAGGCTAGCTTCTAGGGTTTAGCCTCCTTGATCTCGCGATAGATCTACTCTTGTACTACCCATATCATCAATATTAATCAAGCAGGAGTAGGGTATTACCTCCATCGAGAGGGCCCGAACCTGGGTAGAAACATCGTGTCCCTTATCTCCTGTTACCATCCGCCTAGACGCGCAGCCGGGACCCCTACCCGAGATCTGCCGGTTTGACACCGACATTGGTGCTTTCGTTGAGAGTTCCTCTGTCGTCACCGATAGGCCCGATGGCTCCTTCGATCATCAAAAATGACGCGGTCCAGGTGAGACTTTTCTCCGGGACAGATCTTCAGATTCGGGCGGCTTTACATGCGGGCCAATTCACTTGGCCATCCGGAAGCAGATCAAAAGCCACGCCCTGGCCATCAGGTCAGATTTGGAAGCTTGAATTATACGGCCGACATCAGTGGAGACTTGATCTTCGACGGATTCGAGCCACAGCCAAGTGCGCCACACTATCTCGATGGGCATGATCTAACTCTGCCGCCGAACAGTGTCCTGGAGGCCGCACTAGTGTCCGCTCCGAACATTGATTCGGAGCCGATCTCGCCGATTGAGGATGGTTGGATGGACGCCACCTCAGAGGCTTTACGGCGATTAAGCCGAACATAATCCCTGTCCTTTGCGAAGACCGTGACTCCCAGGTGCCGGACTCCTCTCTGGACTCCGAACCCTCCGCGCCCCTACCAATCGAATCCGATCGGGCGCCGGTCATGGAGTTCACTGCCGTGGACATATTTCAGCACTCGCCCTTTGGCGACATCCTGAATTCACTAAAGTCTCTCTCTTTATCCGGAGAGCCATGGCCGGACTACGGTTAGGAAGGTTGGGATGCGTCTGACGAAGAAATTCAACACCCACCCCCACCCACTTTCAGAGCTAATCGCCGAAAGCTTACACGACGTGCTCGATTTCGACTCCGAAGACATCGACGGTATGGACGACGATGTAGGAGACAACCATGAACCAGCGCCTATTGGATGCTGGACAACCACCTCATCCCATGATGTATACATGGTGGATACACCTAAAGGAAATGAAGACGAGGAACAACGGGACGCTACGAAGGATAAATCCCTCGAAAAGCAGTCAAAACGGCAACGTAAACGCCGAACCAAGTCCCGCCTCAACAGAGACCCAGCCATAGAGCAGGGCGAACCGGTGGACGACAAACATGCTATCGAGCAATCGTCCGAACAAGACAACTTGGATAAACAACCCGTCCCCAGGGAAGATAACAGTCCGGACGATCTCACGCCGGACAAATCGTTGGAGCAAAATAACCTCCAGAAAAGGCTTTCGCTGCGCCAGAGCCCTGAAAAAGCGTAAGCGAAGCTCAAAACAGCAGTAAGATGCACTCGAATCAGACGGAGCAAAGTATTCAACACAGCGAGACAAATCTGGCGGCGATCGCCCGAACAAAGAGCTACCCAAAAGAAAGCTACTGCCCGAATTTGACGAGGAGGCCTTAGAGCCCCACAATCAAAAAGTAAGAGGGCCACCAGTCGGATGGACGACCCCACGGCAAAAAAGAGAGCGGCAAATGGCGCCGCACACAAGCCGGTATGCGATCCGCATAAGGATTCACATCAAAAGGTTGGCCCAGTTAGGTCCATCTATGGGCCAAGAAAGCAAGCTCTTCAAAGCAATGCAACACGCCAAGAATCCGAACATCACGGCACACCCAAATATAGGGGCGCCTGTCGGTGTTCTGGGAACGGGGGTCCCCAGACTTGCCTGCCTGCGGCCTGCGCCGTGGCTCAAGGAAGCCCAGGACAGCCCATCTTCCTCAACACAAGCTCAAGACCCTCGCGAGGGGCCAAGCCTCGCGGGGCGGACGACCAAGAGCTTCCTCAGGCACGGCCTCGTCAGGCTGGCTCATGAGGAGGCGGAGAGTTCAAGGCGGGGTACCTCGCGAGGTGCCCATGACGCAAGCCATGACGACCAAGGGCGCCAGTCGGGCGCCAGCCCACGCAGCGTCCTCCTTTCCTCTTTGGTGCAAAGGGAGCAAGCGCATGCAGGAGCATCAAGCAAAGGCATCCTTTTTGGTGCAACAAGACCAAGACCAGCCCCAACGGCTGGAATGCAGTCATCGTGGAGCCCAAGCAGGCGTCATCACCAGAGCCTTTGGCAGGCGAGGACCAACTTTAGTCAGGATAAGTGTACCTGTTGTTCCCCTTCAAAATGGCCAATTGTTGGCGCCCTTCCCGCTCAATATTTGGGAAGAGGCCCAGGGCCTTCGTCTATATAAGTATAGCTAGCCACCATAGTAGAGCTCTCTCTCCTCCCAGGCTGGCATTTTGGAATCCAGAGAGAGAGAGATAGAAACCCGATCCTCAAGCTAGAGCGACGGGGCACCACTTAGCAGTTCATCGCTCCCACCAAGAACAGACCCTCGCGAGGCTGTTCTTCCCTATCTTATTCTTCATTAGCCCCTGCAGGCAATCCACCACACCACAAACTAGAGTAGGGTATTACACCACAACGGTGGCCCGAACTAGTATAAATCTTGCGTCTCTCGCGTTGTTCTTGCTAGTAGTTTAGGTCCCTGCGATTCGGTGAGGTACGAGACGGCGGAGGGTTGGATCTCCGCGCGCACCCCATAGTTCGAACCTTAAGGGTCTGCCGGAACCCGTAATCCGACATTTGGCACGCCAGGTAGGGGTGTGCCGGAATCCGCCTTCTGCCACCTCGTGTCCCGTCGCATCGTCATCACCATGTCCAGCGACCAAGCGGGCAACCCAGATCCTTGGGCGGCGTGGCCCGCCCACGCAGAGCCGCTCGCCTCGGGCGACCCCGTGCCCCAGGCAGCTCGCGGTCCGCAGGTTGCAGCGGGCCGCGGGTGACGCGGACAGGCCTCGACGGCTGTCACACCGCGGCAGGCGCGGTCGGTAGCGAGAGCCTCCAACCACGCCGCGACCACATCACCGGACACCCGCCGGGAGCAAGCGAACTCGAGGGCCGCGCTCACAGTGGCCCGAGAGCTGCTACAGTGCAGGCTGTTGGAGAGCGGCCGCGACGTGCTGCTGGAGCGAGTGGCGGAGCTCCTGGGCTTCGCCGCCTCGGGGGCTCACCCCTTCTGCACCCAGCTCCCACCTCAGGCCGAGGGCGGCCCGCACGGGGGCTCCACGTGCGCCCGCGAGCTCTGAAGCTACTCCTGCACCGGCAAAGCTGTCAGCGCCGGGCCGGCGGCGGGGTTGCCCCCGCCCCCAGCCCGCGGAGAAGAAGGACTCGACGCAACTCACGGCCCTGGTGGACCGCCGCGCCACCACCCCACGGCGGGCGCATCATGCAGAGCAGCGAGGCATGCTCAGCACTACGGCGTGGCCTTCGGGATGACAGCGCCGGAAGAATACGTGTCCCACATGATGGACCAAGGGCACCCGCATGAGGGAGAACAAGACTCGCTCCTCAGCCCAATCTGGGGGCATGAGGCGCCAGAAGCCGCGCTCTTTCAGGAGTCTCGAGACGGTCCCACTGGTCACACCGGGGGCGACGATTACCGGGTACCGCTACTTCCTCAAGAGCAAACATACGCTAACCATAGGTCGCAGGAGGTACAGGTCGCCACGACGAGCGGCTGCCCCGCTCCCGCAGTGTCCTACCCCTCGGGAGGGGCGCAGGGGCTGCCGGAGAGGCAGAGATCCGACATCACCACCATGGCGTTGAGCAAGGCGTTCTCAGAGGTAGGCCCTCTGCTGGGGAGGTGCCTCGGGGCCTGCCTGGCGGAGGACCCGTGGTCGTCGGGGAACCCGGCTGGCGACCGCTCTACCCCACCGGGCGGCGCCCCTGGTTTCCGATCGTCACAGGTGGCACTAGAGTGTGGTGCAAGACGGGCCCTCGTCTCGCGACACGAAGCAAGGCCGGTACTGTGAAGAAGGCCGGTGCTGTGAAGCTCGCCGCCCGTGACACTCTCACGTAATAATGAGTGGGGCTGTACGCCCGAGTCTCGGGGTGTGGGCCTCGAACCTGGGCTCCCTCCTACGCCCAGTAGCAGCACTTAGCTCCACGCTGGTGAGAAGACGTCCAAGACTAGACTAGGTGCCGGACGCGGCCTTTTTGTGCTTTCATTTGGTTTTCCCTCTGGCTGTCATTTCCCCCTGTTGGATTTAAGTTGAATTTGAGCTTGAATATTTGCCAGATTCGGGAAGGGTGCTTAGTCTCGTTTGAGAAAATCTCTGGCGTTTCGGTTACAACTCCGCCTCAGCTGCCTGCCCTCGCGAGCCCCTCGCGAGCCGGGCCAGGCCAAGCTCGCGCACAGCCCAGCCTATCGCCGCCGCGTCCTCTCCGGAGGGTTTTTGCTGCAGGTCCTACGGATTCAATCGACAGATACTCAGATCGCCTCAGCCTCCCACAGGCTATCTCGGGGCTCGCACGAAACGAAGGTAAACCATCCAACCAGCACGTCGCTTAGCCAACCACTTGGCGCGGGCGTATGGGCGATGTAACGCCTGCTAATACGAAGAACACACGTTTTACATGAGGGGCTCCCCCTCCCAAAATGCTCTCACCTCCGTCAGGCCAAAACCTGAGTTCTATTCATGCAGGGTAATGGAACAAGGACAGTACATGATCAGTCGGACAAATCCCCCAATGCGTCCTCAGGAGCACCTCCCGAGCCGTTGCTGGCGTCGCTGGCCTCACCGTCGCTGTCTGCATGATCGTCGGCGGCGTCTGGGCCGTTCACCACGCCGCCCTCATCGGCAGCCACGACCACGCCGTCATCGTCCGGAGCGAAGGCCCGGACGAGGGCGTCCACGTTGTCTTCAACCCAGTGCGCCAGGTCGCCCCGGACGGCCTGGGGAACTGGGGCGATAGCTGCGTCAAAATCGAAGTGGGGGTCCATGTCCCGGAGATGGCTGAAGACACGAGAGAAGACGTGCCCGAGCAGCGCGCGGCTCCTCTCCTCCACCAACCTGTCGGCCCCGACCGACCGCGCCTCACCAGCGCCACCACGTCAGTGAAGAACTGAAGGTTGCCGGCGTAGTTAACCGTGTGCGGCGCGCGTACTGCCGCCTCGCAGATATTATCCAAGGCTACGTTGGCTCTTTCCCGGAGTGTGGCGAGCATGGGACCGTACTCATGTTCCAGGATTCGCCGCTGACGCATCTCGTCCGCATTACAGCGGCGCTACGGCCTCGGCCTCCTCCACCCGTTGGCGAAGAAGGCGCCTCGGCACGAGAGGTGGTGGACTCCTCTGCGCCACCTCGAGGGCGGCCCAAAGAGCATCGGCCCGCCGCGTCGCCTCCTCCAGCTTGGCCCTCAAGGCAGCAGTCCTGCCCTCAGCCTCGGCCCTGATCAACCCCAGCCGCTCCTCAAACTCGCGCTCGAGGTTCGAGCGCGCCGCAGCCACTTGGCGTCCGACCTCCTCCAGGACGCGGGCTTCCCGTGCCATGACCTCATCCTCTGCCCGCGTCGCCACGCGCTCCCTCGTCTCCAGGCGCTCGTACTCGCGCGCGCGTTCGGCGGCTTCAAGCGTCAGTGCCTCCTCACGCTTCAGGAGCTCCGCCGAGTCGCCGGAGGCCACCTTCATCGACGCAAGGGCTGCCTCGCGCAGCTCCACTTGCTCCTCCAACGAGTGACACCGGGCCAGGAGTTCCCGTGCCCCTCCGCCGCCTCTCGCCGCCTGTTAGCAGCCCGGGCATCCTCGACGGCCCGAGAACAGGCCTCCCGAGAGGCTGCCAGCGACGCCTTGGCCTCTTCATCATCAAGATCGCGCTGGCGGAGCGCATGGGCGGCAGCGCCCTCCAGCTGGCGCCTCTCTGCGGCCAGGCCCAGGCCCTCGGCCTCAAGGCGCGCGTCTTCGTCAGCAAGCTCTTCACCAAGAAGGCTCACCGCGTCGGCTGCCCTTTGAAGAAATCCTTAGCGAAGGGTGCGGCGCTCCCGGCGCGCTCGCGCACGTCCTCCACACCATCAACCGCCCAGTGCAGCGCAGAGCTACGAACAACACTCCCCCTCCGGGCAGGGGGCTGGGGGCTGGCACCCTCGCGACGGCCGGGCGCGCCACGCCAGAAGCTCGGCCTTGAGCCAGCCCATCCCCAGACGAGGGGCGCAGGAAGCGCCTCAGCCAATCGCCGTCCACGACCAGGCGAGAAGCCCACGGCAGGCTAGCTATGCCTCGGGAAGGCTCGCGAGGAAGGATCACGAGGCGCGCAGGGCCACGACGCGCCTCGGGACGGCTCACCTCCCCGGTTGCCCTCACCACAAGGGCTCCGCTGCTTGGAGCACTCAAGGACGGGGGAGGGGGCGAGGCCGGGGAGGACGGCCCCACATCCGTCTCCGTGAGCACGGCAGAAAGGGGCCTGCAGGGCAAGGATCAGTACAAGCAGCAGAAGAATCGGGAGCTGGAGAAGGAGAAGGCTTACTCATCAAGAGCGGCACTTCCTGCGCTCAAAGAAGGCGACAAGGGTAATCATCGCCCAGGGCCTCCCTTCTCTTCCGGAGGGCCTCGAAGTTCACGCGGAAGCGACCCAAGATTTGAGCGCAGGGGTCAGCCTGCGGCGAGGGAGGAGCATCAAGGCGACCCGCGTCAGGGGCGTCCGCCTGACGCGCGCTGCTGATCGCCTCACCAATAGAAGCAACAGGGGCCTCGGGGGCTTCATCCGCAGGCGCTGCGGGTGGCTGCCTGCCGCCCTCAGCCACGGCGGCATGAGCCTCAGGAGCTACCCCCTCACGAGTGTCGCCCGGCGCTGTCACCCCGGCGGGGGTCCCTTCGGCCTCTGGCGGCTCGTGCCTCCCTGCTCCGCCACTCGAGGAGGAGCCGCCCTGGCCGACTGGAAGGGCTGTCACCACCACTGGATTCTCGCGAGGCCCCTGGAGACCAGCGGGGCGCAGCCCCCATTCATCGAAGATAGGCATCTGGTTCACCAAAGCACCCCTGTTCCGGCAAAGTTACAGCAAGGCCCCTTCATGCCGGATGCCACCGGTGTTAGGATCGCCAGTCAGGACCAGGAGCACTTTCCTCGGTAGCCGGGCATCGTGTCTTCTTCCGGAGCCTCATACGATCGCCAGTTCACCAAGGCCCACATCCGCGGGAATGGCGTTGGAGAGGGGCAATGCGGCGATCAGAACTCCTTCACCACCTTGGGCGCCACAAAGCGACCTCGTGGAACGCGAAGCGGCGCCAGACAAAGATGAGTCGAGGGCTCGAAAGCGTCTCCTGGCCCCAGCCTGAATTGGGGACAGCAGGCGAGGTCGGCTCAGATAGCAGGGGGCTGGGCACCCCCACATCCACGTATAGCCACCTCTCGCGGAACTCAGCCGCGGGCGGAGGCAAGCTGAAGTCAATACCTGAGGCCGCTGTCTCGGGCGCGGCGACGAAGCTCACGCACACCGAGCATTGAGTGGGGTCGACGAGGCGCAGAGAGAAGAAGTGGCGCAGCAAGGCAACCGAGGGAAGGATGCCCATCATTGCCTCACAAACAAACGCGAAGACCGAGAGGAGAGTGATGGACTCAGGACCCATATGCATCATGTGGATCTGATAGTGGGAAAGCACGGCGTTGAAGAAATCAGAGAAGGGGGGAACCAGCACCGCCCACAGGGCGTCAGCGAAATACCGAACCTCGGTGACTATCCTGTCGATGGCGAAGTGGGACGCGGGCCAGGCCGTCGTCCTCCCGCATTCGTTGAAGGAGGTGGCCAGAGCCGAACTGACCTTGCCCAAGCCATCCAGATTGAGTATGATCGACGGGTCGACAGCGGAGACTGCCGGCGGCGGCGAGCGAGGCGCGGGTTTCTTCCCTTTCCCCTTCTTCGTCGGAGCCATGGGGATCGAAAGGGGAAGGGAAGATTTGAGATTGGATTGGAAATGGAAGCTGGAGTTCGAGAGAGGGAAGGACTGGAGCGCACAAGCAGCAAAGAGGGGGACGGATGTGTGCAGCAGCGTGTCCGCCTAGCAAGGCGCGAAATAAGGAGGCGTGGGGGAACAGTGCATACGCCCAATCAACCGCCACGGGTCGCCCAAGACCGCAGGCTGTTAGGGCCCGCGATGCTTCGCACTTGCCCTTTCGCCTCTCTGCCCGGTCAAGTTCGGGCGCGCCGTGGGCCCGGGGGCTACTGTCGGCGTTCTGGGAACGGGGGTCCCGAGACTTGCCTGCCTGCGGCCTGCGACGTGGCTCAAGGAGGCCCAGGACAGCCCATCTTCATCAACACAAGCTCAAGACCCTCGTGAGGGGCCAAGCCTCGCGGGTCGGACGACCAAGAGCTTCCTCAGGTATGGCCTCGTCAGGCTGGCTCATGAGGAGGCGGAGAGTTCAAGGCAGGGTACCTCGCGAGGTGCCCATGACGCAAGCCATGACGACCAAGGGCGCCAGTCGGGCGCCAGCCCGCGCAGCGTCCTCCTTTCCTCTTTGGTGCAAAGGGAGCAAGCGCAGGAAGGAGCATCAAGCAAAGGCATACGTTTCGGTGCAACAAGACCAAGACCAGCCCCAACGGCTGGAATGCAGTCATCGTGGAGCCCAAGCAGGCGTCATCACCAGAGCCTTTGGCAGGCGAGGACCAACTTTAGTCAGGATAAGTGTACCCGCTGTTCCCCTTCAAAATGGCCAATTGTTGGCGCCCTTCCCACTCAATATTTGGGAAGAGGCCCAGGGCCTTCGTCTATATAAGTAGAGCTAGCCACCATAGTAGAGCTCTCTCTCCTCCCGGGCTGGCATTTTGGAATCCAGAGAGAGAGATAGAAACCCGATCCTCAAGCTAGAGCGACGGGGCACCACTTAGCAGTTCATCGCTCCCACCAAGAACAGACCCTCGCGAGGCTGTTCTTCCCTGTACTGTTCTTCATCAGCCCCAGAGGCAATCCACCACACCACAAACTAGAGTAGGGTATTACACCACAACGGTGGCCCGAACTAGTATAAATCTTGCGTCTCTCGCGTTGTTCTTGCTAGTAGTTTAGGTCCCTGCGATTCGGCGAGGTACGAGACGGCGGAGGGTTGGATCTCCGCGCGCACCCCAGAGTTCGAACCTTAAGGGTCTGCCGCAACCCGTAATCCGACAGCGTCGCACACCCCCTGTGTTTCACCGATGAGGTGCTGGATCACGAATTCCCAGCGGGATTCAAACCCGTAAACATAGAGGCATACGACGGAACAACAGACCCTGGAGTCTGGATTGAGGATTATATCCTCCACATACACATGGCTAGAGGAGATGATCTCCACGCCATAAAATACTTACCCCTCAAGCTCAAAGGGCCAGCCCGGCATTGGCTCAAAGGCCTCCCAGAAAATACCATTGGAAGTTGGGAAGAGCTCGAGGATACTTTTCGGGCAAACTTTCAAGGGACTTATGTCCGTCCTCCGGATGCAGACGATTTAAGTCATATAAGTCAACAACCCGGAGAGTCAGCCCGCAAATTCTGGAACAGGTTCCTCACGAAAAAGAACCAAATAGTCGACTGTCCGGACGCCGAAGCCTTAGCATCTTTCAAACACAACGTCCGAGACGAATGGCTCTCCAGACACCTCGGCCAAGAGAAGCCGAGAACCATGGCCGCATTAACAAGCCTCATGACCCGCTTTTGCGCGGGAGAGGATAGCTGGCTAGCAAGATGCAGCACCAGCAACCCAAGTACATCCAAAGTCAGGGATGGAAATGGGAAACCACGGCGCAACAAGGACCAGCACCGGATTAAAGGGAACGGTCCAAAGAGCGCGACAATCAATGCCGGATTCAAAAGCTCACGGTAGAACAACAAAAAACTGCCCCTTAAGGACAATAGCGATGAGCTATCCAGCTTAAACAAAATCTTGGACAAGATATGTCAAATCCACAGTACTCCCGGGAGGCCTGCAAACCATACCCACAGAGATTGTTGGGTCTTCAAACAGTCCGGCAGACTCAACGCCCGAACACAAGGCTCGACACACCAAGTGAGGATGATGACACACCCCACAAGCAGAGCACCGGAAAACAAAAGAATTTCCCACAAGAGGTTAAAACAGTAAACTCACTTCACGTGATAAAAGGGAAAAACAGAGCGGCGCCTATTAAGATGCGCGCCGCACATACTACCCTAGCGAAGTACCAACACTGGTTGTCAAAACCAATCACCTTCGACCATTAGGACTACTCCGAATGTATCCGGAACGTAGGATGTACTGCCTTGATATTGGATCCTATAATCGACGGATTCCAATTAACACAAGTCCTCATGGATGGCGGCAGTGACATAAACCTGATATATCAGGACACAATCCGCAGGATGGGGATAGACCCAACCAAAATTCGCCATAGCAACACCTCCATTAAAGGGGTAATGCCAGGCCCATATGCCCATTGTACGGGCTCCCTCGCTAGAAGTTGTGTTCGGTTCATCCGACAACTTCCGTCGTGAAAAGTTAGTCTTCCATGTCGCCCCATTTAAAAGTAGCCATCAAGCACTATTGGGACGCGAAGCTTTCGCCCGCTTTAACGCAATACCGCATTATGCATCTCTAACACTTAAAATGCCCGGTCCACGCGGCATCATCTCATTAAAAGGAAGTATTAAGTGTTACTCGAGCACGGAAGAACGTGAGACTGCCTTGACAGCCCCACACCTATCCGGCTCCGCTAGTCAAAGAACCTGAATAGGTCATTCAAACCCCGGACATGGCTAGATGAGTCCGGCGCCTACTAGCGGCATACCCCCATACAGGGGGCTGCATGCATGTATAACTTGAGACAATAAATATCAATTTTATTCACTTCTTCGAATCGTACTCTGCTTATTTAATATAAAGTACATCTTTCGCACGATGCTTTTTCTTTTAAACTAAGTTCCTCTCTTTTACAGATGAACAACGTGCTACACCCGTCCAGGATACGGCACAACGGAGACACAGGCGGAGACGTGTAGTAGGGACCCGTTGCAAGGATTCTTTTCAGATTAAGACCCTGTGTAAACCTTTTTTACTGTCTCTTATTGATATACATCCCCGGTTTCTTACTATAACCAAGGAGGAGGCTGGCGTTTTGTCATTGGCCGCACCAGAATTTTTGCGCGTACCTGGACACCAGGGGCTTAGGGCATTATTCTGCCCGTTTTTATAAAGACCGAATACCTTAGGGAGTATGCGGCGTCTCGAGTTAGGCCTTATATGCATCAGCTCCGAATCACGTCTTTGGTCAAATGTTGGGTTTGCCCGGCTCCTGTGTTTTGCTGCCTTACGTTCCGTTCTATCGGCTAACGCGGCACCAGGAGAACTATCAGTGATCGTGCCCGGTTCGGCCGGGCGAGCACCTCAGTAGAGAAAGCCGAAAACTGACTGTCATGATATAGCGAGAGACTGGTCAACCACTCGATGACTCATCGGATTGTTTAGAATTCCTCCGCATTAACGAAGGACCAGTTTTCGGTTAGGCACATACGCACCCCGAATTCGGGAGAGTGCGGTGTCCCCAGGGGCTATATAGTAGCCCCACCCTCGAACTCCTATGGCTAAGTGAAAGTGATAAAGCATTATAGTCTGGTTGCCTAGTTTGCTACGCTACCACCTCCTTAACAGGACCAAGACGTTGGATTAAGTGTGAAAAAGCGCCTTCTTTGCAAACACCCATGCACTATGTGCGTGGGGGCTGAAGCCAAGGACTGCCATCTTTCAGGTTATATATACATATACATAAACGGCCGCACAGGGAGTAGTTTACTACTTGAATGCACAAGTATAAAAAGCTCTTATATTATATTGAAACATTGTTTTCACAAATCATACATGTCATTTAAACATAATATCCTTGAAAGCATCGCGTCTCTATTAAACGAGCGCCCTGCAGGACTTCCTCAAAGTAGTGCTCGGCAGGTACTCGGCTTCTATCCGAATCGTGGGATGCAACGTCGGTGGCCTTCATCTCTGCCCAGTATGTCTTGACACGGGCCAGAGCCATCCGCGCTCCCTCAATACACGCCGACCGCTTCATTGCGTCAATACGCGGTACCGCACCAAGGAACTGCTGCACTAAACCAAAATAACTATTAAATGCAGGGTCCGCCCGCCACAAATGAGTCATGACATGCTTCATGGCAAGTCCGGATAATCGATTCAGCTCGGCCCATTCGGCCAACCGATCGGTCAACGGAAGAGGACGCTCCGGACTATGGAATTGTGACCAATATAGCTCTTCCCTTCTGTGCCCCTTCTGGCCCCGGAAGTGCTCAATCGCGTCCGCAGCGCTCGCCGCTAAGTCCAGATAAGCATCCTCCGAACTCCACAACTTGTCCAACTGAGCATACTTTGGATCCATATATTTCTTCCGCAGCAGAAACGGTTTTCCAGCCGTAATAGCCCCGGCCTGACTAAGCTCCTCCTTCGCAGCTCTCAAAGCGGAACGGGCATCCTTGGATTCGGCGATGGCCTTTTTCAGGCCCTCTTGCTCCGCTTGACGTTCTTTTTCAAGAACCTCATAGAGGTCGGTAATATTCTTCAACTTTCTGGCCATATCGGCCATTTCCTCTTTGCTTCGGCAGTGAGCAGCCCGTTCGGCTTTTAGCTCTTCGGCCGCCCTTAAAACGGCCGCACTACTATTTCTGGCTTGCTCTTTCGCTTGGGCGAGTTCCGCCAGAAGCTCCTCCACAGCAGCAGCACCATCTGCATTAAGCATACAAGTAGTAAGACATGGGCGTCAAGCTCCCTTACCAGGTGTCCGTGTAGAAGTCGCATACCTTGTGACTTGTCAAACCGTTTATTGACCGACGATGTCCGCATCCGCCTCGTCAAGTTGCCGCTTTAGTTCGGCATATTCATCAGTCCGCCTGGCCACCGGATGCCCCGCCACCTGTTTAGGAGCGGCGATATGTTATAACTGAGATTTTGACCCTCGGCACGCTGTCAATTTTGACAACATACCGAGTCTCAGGGGCTACTATCTATACAGGGCGCATTCTATAAGCATAACTGTCAGAAGGTACATCATTTTTGCGTACCTCGAACCCCGTCAGTAAGCTTCTGATGGCTTCATGCAATCCGCTCTCCGCGGATGCAATTCTTTCGATCACTGTACCCATTAGAGCACGATGATCTTCTGAGATAGCCGCCTTGAGCAGATCCTTCACTCCTCCGACCGCACGCCCGATTGGCGCGGACCTTCCGGCCCCGCCGGACTTGGGAAACCCTAAGACGACACCTCAGAGTCGTCCGCCTGCACGAGGGTGCGAAAGGTGGAGGCGTTCGCTCTCCATCATCTCCGGAAGAAGATCCCCGAAGACGAAGCTCTGCTGAGAAGGGCTGAGATCCGAACTACAAGGTACAATTTCGGTTATCTTTAGAAATAAATACTGAGGATGTTCCTTATTTACAAGACCCTTCTTTTTACTTAGGGCTCGCTGGAGGGCTGATCCCCTTGGGGAAATAGTGCGGCTGGGTTACTTCACAGCGCCGGACTCTCTGATGAAGATTCCTTTCCCCTCTTTGAGGCCTTGACCTCCGGATCTTCCGAAGCGGTCCTCTTCTCTCCTCGAAAGATGGGACTTTTAATCCCTCCTTCCTTGATAGCCTCCTTCTTAGAGGCAGTTGCTTCCCCTCTCCCCCCTTCGCCTTCTTCAAAAGGCGCGGCCTTCAACATCTTGGTCAGCATGGGATCCGGCGTGGTCTCTGGGAGAGGAGCCGGACACCTTATTAACTTTGCCTTGGCTGTCCACTCCTGTTCAAGAAACTACTTACTTGAGTATCTGGGCGATTGCAGCTTAGTCCTGCGTCCTTAGTCAGGTCCGAACACTTCTCTTGTGATCTGAAGAACAGTTTATACATCTCCACGGGCGTCGTGCCCATAAAATTTTGGAGAGCTCGTGGTCCCTCCAGATTAAATTCCCACAGGCGGAGGGGGCGATGTTTGCAGGGCAGAAGGCGCCGGATCAACATAACCTGCACCACTGCAACCAGATTGATCTCTCTTTCTTGGAGGTCTCGAATACGGCCCTGCAGCAAAGGAACGTCCTTGGACGGCCCCCAGTCGAGCCCCTTGTTAACCCATGACGCCAGCCGCTGTGGTGGACCTGAGCGGAAGACGGGGAGTGCCACCCATTTGGTGCCCCTGGGAGCGGTGATATAAAACCACTCCCGTTGCCACAAACCAAGCTCCTCTTGAAAAGAGCCCTCGGGCCACAGAGCATCAGCACATTTGCTTATGACCGCCCCTCCGACTCTGCTTGTTGCCCTCGATCATCTTTGGCTCCACCTTGAAGGTCTTGAGCCACAATCCAAAGTGAGGGGTAATATGGAGGAAGGCCTCACATACGACAATGAATGACGAGATATGGAGGATGGACTCGGATTCAAGTCATGGAAATCCAGCCCATAATAGAACATGAGCCCTCGCACAAAGGGATCCGCCGGAAGCCTAAACCCCGATGGAAGTGAGACACGAACACCACGTTCTCGCCGGGCTCGGAAGTGGGAATGACCTGCCCTGGAGCAGGCAGCCTATGCGAGATCTCGCCGGTTAGATACCTGGCGTCTCACAGCTTTAGCACGTCTTCTTCTGTGACGGAGGAAGACATCCATCGGCCGTGCTGGTCGGAGCCGGACATCGTCGAAGGTCCGAAGCGTCTAAATCTGAAGCTTTGGGTGTTAGAACTCGAAGCGCGAGGCTAACTCGATGGAGGGTGTAAAAAGAAGAGGGCCTTGGTCTCATTATAAAGAGGTTGAATACCAAGAGCCCACCCCGTGGTCGATTAGGACTCGCCTTTGATAGAGGAGGCGTGCTGACGGGCACAGTTGGGTTACCCACGTCCGTATTGATGGGAATCCCGGAATAAGGGTTACGATCTATGCTTTGATAAGACGTGCCAAGGAAACCGCCTCGCTAAACGCGCTGAGGTGGAACAGTAAAAAACAATTCATATAAAGACCTGGCCGCGACGTGATGTCACGCCGCGGAATACGTCGCCAGATCTGCAAAAGTTATTCTCTACGGTGGTATGTGGAACTTGTTTTGCGAGCGGACACTATCCTTGTGTTCAAAACCTTCTATGAAGTATTCGAGGAGGAACCCGCCTTGCAATGCCGAAGACAATATCTTGGCGCCGGACTAAATGCGTCATTGAAGCACTGGTTCGGGGGCTCTTGAGGAGTCCTGGACTAGGGGGTGTCCGGATAGCCGAACTATCATCACGGCCGGACTCCAAGACTATGAAGATACAAGATTGAAGACTTCGTCCCGTGTCCGGATGGGACTTTCCTTGGCGTGGATGGCAAGCTTGGCGATACGGATATGTAGATCTCCTACCATTGTAACCGACTCTGTGTAACCCTAACCTATCCGGTGTCTATATAAACCGGAGGGTTTTAGTCCCTAGGACGAACAACAATCATACCATAGGCTAGCTTCTAGGGTTTAGCCTCCTTGATCTCGTGGTAGATCTACTCTTGTACTACCCATATCATCAATATTAATCAAGCAGGCGTAGGGTATTACCTCCATCGAGAGGGCCCGAACCTGGGTAAAAACATCGTGTCCCTTGTCTCCTGTTACCATCCGCCTAGATGCACAGTTCGGGACCCCTTACCCGAGATCCGCCGGTTTTGACACTGACACTAACTATACTTTGACATAGTGCCAAGTGCCAGTTGCTGTTTTTCCATGTTTTTTACATAGCATGAAATCAATATCATACGAAGTCCAAATGCCACAAAACTGCACGATGATTTTTTATGGGCCAAAAGAAACAAGTTGGGCCCTGGTTGCCCCTGGAGGGAGTCCCGAGGAGGGGACAACCCACCAGGGCGCGCCAGGAGGCCCTGGCGCGCCCTGGTGCGTTGTGCCCACCTCGGGTGCCCCCGGACCGCCTCTTTGCTCTATAAATACCCCAAAAATCCCAAACCCTAGGGGAGTCGACGAAATATTCATCCAGCCGCCGCAGAGTCCAGAACCACCAGATCCAATCTAGAAACCATCTCGGATGGGGTTTACCACCTCCATTGGTGCCTCTTCGATGATGCATGAGTAGTTGTTTGTAGACCTTCGGGTCCGTAGTTAGTAGCTAGATGGCTTTCTCTCTCTCGCTGAATTCTCAATACAATGGTCTCTTGGAGATTTGTATGATGTAACTCTTTTGCAGTGTGTTTGTTGGGATCTGATGAACTTCGAGTTTATGATCAGTTATATCTTTTTGTATCCATGAAAGTTATTTGAGTTTCTTTGATCTTTTATATGCATGATCTCTTATAGCCTCGTATTTCTTCTCCGATATTCGGTTTTTTTGCCAACTTGATCTATTTATCTTGCAATGAGAAGAGGTGCCCAGTAGTGGGTTCGATCTTACGATGCTTGATCCCAGTGATAGAAACGGAACCGACACGTATGTATCGTTGCTACTAAGGATAAAAAGATGGGATCTATATCTACCGCCATAGATAAACGGATCTTGTCTACATCATGTCATCGTTCTTATTGCATTAGTCCGTTTTCCATGAACTTAACACACTAGATGCATGCTGGATAGCCGTCGATATGTGAAGTAATAGTAGTAGATGCAGGCAGGAGTCGGTCTACTAATCTTGGACATGATGCCTATGTAATGATCATTGCCTGGATATCGCCATAATTATTTGAAGTTCTATCAATTGCCCAACAGTAATTTGCTTACCCACCGTTTGCTATTTTTCTGGAGAGAAGCCACTAGTAAAATCTACAGCCCCTGAGTCTTCTTTCTCATATATTTGCTTTGCGATCTATTTTATTTGCACCTTTTATGCATATCTATTAAACCAAAAATACAAAAAATACTTTGCTGCACTTTATTTTATTTGCGATCTATTATTCAATCTATCACAACTTTCTCCCGTCCGCGCTTCATTTCTGGCGCCATACACGGAAAGGGATTGACAACCCCTTGAACACGTCGGGTTGTGAGTGGTTGTTATTTGTGTGCAGGGGCTGTTTACGTTGTGTTGCTTGGTTCTCCTACGGGTTCGATAACCTTGGTTTCATATCTGAGGGAAATACCTACCGTCGCTGTGCTGCATCATCTCTTCCTCTTTGGGAAATACCGACGTAGATTCAAGCGACATCAGGAGGGCACGACGAGGTTGTGTGTGATAAATACATTTGTTGAGAGTGCGTGGGCGGGTGTGACATAAATGGAGATCGAAACATGAAGAGAAATAATGAGCGCATGTGTGTCGGATACCAATAGCTTCTTTTACTTGTTGGGACATTTCTCGTGTAAATAGTTTTTCTCGTTTTTGCTTTCCCTTTTATTTGCTTGTTCAAAAAAAAAACAAAAAACTCCAAAAATATTTCAATGTGTTTCACTAAATTTCTTATCTTTTTGTGGAGTCGTACCGAGGAGAAGACCACGATGAAAATATTGAGTGGCTCTCATATGTATTATTGTTGATCTAACAAAGATCCCATATTACTTTGTCTTCTCCTGTTGAATAAAATGTTTGCACATTCCAGCTTAGTCCACTGCACTCTTGCACTATTATTATTTTCAAATCATTCGGTCGTGCAAGTGAAAGGCGATAATGACGATATTTGATGAACTGGTTGTGGCAGAGAGAAACGGGTATGAACTCAACTTGTTCTGTTTTTGTAAATATGTTTAACCTAGTATCCATGATTTAGCCTATTATGATTAAACATTTTCGCAATGACAATTTGAGATTATAGTTTCTCATGCCATGCTTAAGTGGCTAGGAGTGGATAATGATTTATCTTGGATGTCAACATTGCGTTAAAATGATTGTGATGTAGTATGATGATATGGTATCCTCCTCTGAATGTTCGAGTGGCTTAACTTGGTACATGTTCATGCATGTAGTTGAATCAAAACCAACATAGCCTCCATGATTTATTTCATGGTTTTCATATCCTACTCATGCTAGTATCCAATGTTACTTATGCATAATGCATGTTCATGACCGTTTTTGCTCTCTAGTTGGCCGCTTCTCAACCTATTTGCTAACCTTCACCTGTACTAAGTGGGAATTCTGCTTGTGCATCAAAAAACTGGAACCCAAGTTATTCTAGATGAGTCCACCATACCCACCTATATACGGTATTACCCTGCCGTCCTAAGTAAATTTGCATGTGCCACCTCTAAAAACTTCAAATAAATATCCTTTTTGTGTGCCTGAATTGTTCATAGAGCGACAGGAGGTAGTCAGTATCTTCTGTGCTAAGCTGGTTATTCTCATGATGAGTGTTTATTCACTCGTCCTTGCACGAGAGGGGCGGTAGTATGGATTCCTAGTCCCGAGTTAAAATTGCAATTAATTGAATAAAACTCCCCCAGGACTGTTGTTGGTATGGACGGTACCCGTTGTTTCGGACAAGCTGTGGAATGTGATTGTTGGACGGGGAGTAAACCTTTACTTTTATCGCTTGGGAACCGCCACTAATGTGTTTAGCATGGAAGATACCGATAACTAATGGTCGCGAAGTAAACAATAAGGGTGCATTTATCAAATTTTCATTTACCTCTGTTTAAAAAAAAACTTGAGCTCTAGCACCGCTGCAAATCACTGCTCCCCTGTGCGAAGGGACTATCTATTTACTTTTATGTTGTGTCATCACCTTCTCAAATAAGCGCCAGAACCTGAGAGCACTGTTGTCATCCTCATGCATTGTGTGTAGCTAATGTTGGATGCATCATGACTGGATCTTCTCTACCATGAATTACAATGTTTAGTCGCTGCTTGAACTTTGGAGGTTCTCTGCATTAATGTTTTGCAGTCTCAGAAAGGGCTAGCGAAATACCACTATTGTCATATTATATCATGGTTGTTTTGACAAAGTGTTGTTCTTTGAGATATCTTATTATTGCTCGCTAGTTGATTATGTCATTGATATGAGTTAATATAATTTTTAAGAGTTATTGTCGACATGGTTAGTTATAATATTGGCTGAAAACATGGGTGCTACTTAAGCTTATTTATGTAAACAAGAGCAAAAGAGTTCGTAATTCTTTTTCTTTTTCACTTTCAGTTTATCAACTTAATTTCTTGAAGACAAGCAAAGGTTTAAGCTTGGGGGAGTTGATACGTCTCCGCCGTATCTAATTTTCCTAATGCTTTTGCTCTTGTTTTGGACTCTAACTTACATGATTTGAGTGATACCAACCCGGACTAACACTGTTTTCAGCAAAACTACCATGGTCTTGTTTTTCTGCAAAAATAAAAGTTCTCGAACTGGAATGAAACTTTGCGAGGATTTTTTATTCAATAAAAGAGAATTTCTGGAGCCAAGAATCACCGGAGGGGGGCACCTGGGTGGGCACAACCCACCAGGGCACCCCCCCTCTAGGCGCGCCCAGGTGGGTTGCCCCCACCTGGTGTCCCCGCAGGCCTCAACCCTGATACTATAAAATCGCATATTTGGAGAAAAAATCAGGGAGAAAGAATTATCGTGTTTCACGAGACAGAGCAGCCGCACCTCCTGTTCTTCATTGGGAGGCCAGATCTAAAGTCCGTTTGGGGCTCTGGAGAGGGGGATCTTCGATCTTCGTCATCACCAACCCTTCTCCATAGCCAATTCCATGATGCTCCCCACCGGGAGTGAGTAATTCCTTCATAGGCTCGCTGGTCGGTGAGGAGTTGTATGAGATTCATCATGTAATCGAGTTAGTTTTGTTAGGGCTTGATCCCTAGTATCCATATGTTATGCGACTGATGTTGCTATGACTTTGCCATGCTTAATGCTTTTCACTTTGGGCCCGGGTGCCATGATTTCAGATCTGAACCGTTTATGTTATCACCATTATATCTATGTTCTAGATCCGATCTTGTAAGTTATAGTCACCTACTACATGTTATGATCCGGCAACCCCGGAGTGACAATAGTCGGGACACTTCCCGGTGAGGACCGTAGTTTGAGGAGTTCATGTATTCAGTATGTGTTAATGCTTTGTTTCGATTCTCTATTAAAAGGAGGCCTTAATATCCCTTAGTTTCCAATAGGACCCCACTGCCACGGGAGGGTAGGACAAAAGATGGCATGCAAGTTCTTTCCATAAGCACGTATGACTATTTACGGAATACATGCCTACATTATATTTATGAACTGGAGCTAGTGCCGCATCGCCCTAGGTTATGACTATTAGATGATGAATATCATCCAACGAATTCACTGATCCAATGCCTAGGAATTTCTCTTATATTGTTTCTGCTAAGTTACTACTGCTATTGTTACTGTTGCACTTGCTACGAAATCATTGATATCACTGCTACCATTACTATTGTTGTTGCTACTACTATCAAAACTATCACACTACTTTGCTACTGATCACTTTGCTGCAGATAATTAATCTCTAGGTGTGGTTGAATTGACAACTCAACTGCTAATACTTGCAAATATTCTTTGGCTCCCCTTGTGTTGAATCAATAAATTTGGGCTGAATACTCTACCCTAAAAAACTGTTGCGATCCCCTATACTTGTGGGTTATCACGATGCTCCAATGGAGACGTACTTCCCCTCAAAGGGAAGGAACTTCGATAACACATCCTCATCTCCACCGGCTCCACTTGTGGTTATCTTTACCTTTACTTTTTGCAAGCTTTACTTGTGTTGTACTGTTTGGTTGCTTGTGTTGTTGCCTTTGTTAGAATCACATAGGTTGTTCACCAAGTTGCATATAGACAACCTATTTGTTGCTTTACCTAGTTTTTTGAAAAGCTAAAAATTGGTAGTTGTCTATTCACCCCCTAGTCAACCATATATATCCTTTCACTTGGTATCAGAGCCTCGTCTCTTTATTAAGGGTTCCACCACCCGAAGAGTATGGTTGTCAACGGGGATGGGGATGAGGAAGTACCCGAGGCCGTGGAGTTGAATTCGATCACCCGGGATGACTTAAATGAGGCTATGGCTTCACTTAAGATGTCTATGACGACCAAAGTCAAATCCATGCTTAAAGATCTCCCTGAGGGGTTAAAAGTATCTACCGGTCCATTGCAAAGTGGTTAATCCCACCGCATCGGAGTCCGTGGTCAATTCCGCCAAGGAAGCAGCTAAAGCTACTCAAACTTCCTTCCCTCAAGGTAAGAATGGGACGGGGACTCATGCCATGGTTGCCCCTCCCCCGGTATATGGAGGATCGGTCCCCTCACCTCATATCAATAACCTTGGCCCCCCTCCTAAGCTTGTAAAGAATGATTTTGCTAACATGGTTTTTCATATCAAGTCTCATTTGAATCATAGGTCAATACATCTTATGAGGATCATTGAACAAGGCTACTACCCACATGATCCGTACAATCTTACTCCAAGAGAAGAGGCGGACAATCAACACAATCACTCCGCCTTGTTCATTCTTCAAGCTGCGGTGCCTCTTGAAGATCTCCCCCATTTTTGCCCCTTCACTCGGGCAAAGGATTGTTGGGATCATATTGTATCAATGTACAAGGGACGCTCAAGCATTCAATGGTCCAACTTTGAGGTGGTTCTTGAGGAGGCTCATGAGTTTGTGATGGTTGAGGATGAGGATCCTTGTAATCTCTAGCGGAGAGTGACAACTCTCGTGGTAGCTCTACAAGACCATGGAAGCAAGGATACGGATGACAATTGGATCAAGCGCAAGTTCCTCAAGGCAATCATGTTGTTCAAAAAGTCCATGTCCTCCGTGATTTGTCACAGATCGGACTTCCACACGTTGTCTTCAAGCGATGTGTTGGATGAGTTTATTGCCATGAAAATCATGAATAAGACCGCCGATAATGCACTTGCTCGTGTCCAACGATCAAAGAAAGCCGCACAACCTTGCTTTGAAGGACAAGGCCATTTTGGAAGAAGAAGAAGAAGAAGAAGAGGAAGAAGAGGAAAATTGGCCCGAAGATACCAAATATGCTTAACACGAGCACATGGCTCTTGAATCAAGGCAATTTTGAGGCAACAAGAGAAATACCAAGCCCAATTTCTCCAAGAGCAACTCAAGTGCCTCCAAAGGCAAGAAATGTGTGAGAACTTGCTACAATTATGGCAATGTAAGTCACTTTGTGGTGGATTGCCCCTATGAGAAGAGGGAAGACAATGGTGGCAAGCTTATCCGCAAGGACAAGGCCAAGTCCTTCCCAAACAAGAACAACTTCACCAAGAAAGTGCCTCAAAAGGGGTTGGTGGCACAAGAAGAGTACCTCTCCGATGATGATGATGAAGATGCAAGTGGTGAATGAATGGCAACGGCCACCATGGCCATTGCCACCTCTTCCCCGACCAAGGTGTCTCTCTTCAATGCCCCCAACGAGGACCTCATTGCCAAGTGCCTCATGGCCAAAGGTACCAAAAAGGCAACCTCCAACATCAAAACTTCCATCACTTGTACTCCTTTGTTGGATTGTGTGGATAATCATGTGGATGCAAAATTGGATGAAAATGAATTTGATAACTTCTTGAGTGAGCTAAGAGGTGAGACCAAGAAGCATTTTTTTGCTCTCTTGGAACAACTTGGTGAGGCCAATGATATCATTGAGTCTCATGAGGACACCATCTCTAAGTTAGAAGGACATAGTCATGACTATGCCGATGAAATTGCGGATCTATCCATTGCCCTCGAGGAAGAGCAAGGTCTTCTTTTGGATCTTGAGGAGTAACACAACGTTGATCTTGCTAAATTGCAAAAAGATCTTGATCATGCTATTGTTTTTACTCGTGTGCTTAAATCCGAGAAGGTTGCACTTGGGGTTGGCCATGATAGACTCAAGGAAGAGTTTGACATACTTGTCAAGGCTCACAAGGCCTTGAAGGGTGTTCATGTCTCTCCTAAGGAGTCTCATGATCAACTCCAAGTGAAACTAACCAAGGAGATTACCAAGTGTCCTCCTTTTATTTTAATTGATAACGCACATGCTACTAACCCTTTGACATCGCCGACTAGCCCATGTCAATATGAGATCTCTTCAAAGTCTCCTCAAAGGGAATCACATTCATGGACTAACAAATGTGAGTCTTGCCAAAGATCGTGCTTGCATTGCTTGAATTGAGGGAAAGCTACATGAGATGACTCACCGACCCATGACTATCATCTGCTCGAAGAGGCCCTTGGAGCTCCTTCACATGTATCTACTTGGTCCTCCATCCTTTGATAGTCTTGGAGGAAGAAAATATTGCTTGGTGATTGTAGATGATTACTCAAGATATACATGAGTGTACTTCTTCAAGAGGAAGAGTGAGACTCAACAAACCATCATCAACTTTGCAAATGAATCTCAACATCAATATGAAGCAAAGATTTTGATGATCCAAAGCGACAATGGCACCGATTTCTAGAACTACACCTTGGATGAGTTTCTTAGTGATGAGGGGATCAAGCATCAATATTCCGCACCATATACCCCGTAACAAAATGGTGTTGCAGGGAGGAAGAACCGTACATTGATGGATGCGGAAAGGACCGTGATGGTGGAATTCTAATCTCCGTACAACTTTTGGGCCGAGGCCATCAACACCGCATGTCATGCATCTAATCGGCTCTACCTCTGCAAAGGCTTGAACAAGACTCCATATGAGATACTTATCGGTAACAAGCCCAATGATGACCCACAAGTATAGGGGATCTATCATAGTCCTTTTGATAAGTAAGAGTGTCGAACCCATCGAGGAGCAGAAGGAAATGACAAGCGGTTTTCAGCAAGGTATTTCCTGCAAGCACTGAAATTATCGGTTAGAGGTAGTTTTGTGATAAGATAATTCATAATGGGTAACAAGTAAAAAGTGTAACAAAGGTGCAGCAAGGTGTCCCAATCCTTTTTATAGCAAAGGATGAGCCTGGACAAACTCTTATATAAAGCAAAGCGCTCCCGAGGACACATGGGCATTATTGTCAAGTTAGTTTTCATCATGCTAATATGACTCGCGCTCATTACTTTGATAATTTGATATCTGGGTGGACCGGTGCTTGGGTGTTGTCCTTACTTGGACAATCCTCCCACTTATGATTAACCTCTCTTGCAAGCATCCGCAACTACAAAACAAGAATTAAGATAAATCTAACTATAGCATGAAGCATGTGGATCCAAATCAGCCCCTTACGAAGCAACGCATAAACTAGGGTTTAAGCTTGTGTCACTCTAGCAACCCATCATTTAATTATCACTTCCCAATGCCTTCCCCTAGGCCCAAATCATGGTGAAGTGTCATGTAGTCGACGTTCATATAACACCACTAGAGGAAAGACAACATACATCTCATCAAAATATCGAATGAATACCAAATTCACATGATTACTTATAACAAGACTTCTCCCATGTCCTCAGGAACAAACGTAACTAATCACAGAGCATATTCATGTTCAAGACCATAGGGGCATTGAATATCATTAAGCATCTGAACATGTGATCTTCCACCAAATAAACCAAGTAGCATCAACTACAAGGAGTAATCAACACTACTAGCAACCCACATGTACCAATATGAGGTTTTGGGACAAAGATTGAATACAAGAGATGAACTAGGGTTTGAGAGGAGATGGTGCTGGTGAAGATGTTGATGGAGATTGACCCTCCCTCGATGAGAGGATCGTTGATGATGACGATGGCTTCGATTTCCCCCTCTGGGAGGAAAGTTTCCCCGGATGAACAGCTCTGCCAGAGCCCTAGATTGCTTCTGCCTAGGTTCCGCCTCGAGACGGCGGCGCTTCGTCCCGAAAGCTTCCTCTTGATTTTTCCAGGTCAAAACCTTTCATATAGCAGAAGATGGGCACCATCGTAGACCTGCCAGGGGGCCCACAAGCCCTGGGGGAGTGCTCCCTAGGCTTGTGGCCACCTGGTGGGTCCCCTCTAGTAGTTTCCTCGCCCAATAAATTTATATACTTCAAAATAATTCTCCGTAAATTTTCAGGACTTTTGGAGTTGTGCAGATAGGTCTCTCAGATTTGCTCCTTTCCGGTCCAGAATTCCAGCTGTCGGCATTCTCCCTCTTCATGCAAATCGTGTAAAATAAGAGAGAAAATACATAAGTATTGTACCATAATGTATAATAACAGCCAATGATGCAATAAATATCAACATAAAATCATGATGCAAAATGGATGTATCAATTTCCCCAAGCTTAGACCTCGCTTGTCCTCAAGCAAAAAACGAAATCGATAATCATGACCACATGTTTAGAGATAGAGGCGTCGATAAAATAAAGTACGGACATGAGGACATCATGATCATCTTTAGAACAACAACATATATTGTCAGATAATTTCTTGTGCTAAAGTAAGAATTCATTCACAAGGTAAAGTATGAATCAAAAACTTTATTGAAAACCAACAAACTATGATCTTGGTCACTGAAACAATTGCAATTTATCATGACATTGGAGAGAGTCAATGTAAGAGCTTTATTTAGCAAGTTCACATACTCAACCATCATTTAATCTTCTTAATTGCTTACACTCACGCAATACTTATGAGATCAAAGTTTCAATCAAACACATAGGAAGATAGGGCTTATAGTTTCACCTTCCAATCATTTACCTCAAGGGTAACGTCAATGATAATAGTTTATGAATACCTACATCCAAGAGGATATATATATCTGGATCTTCCCCAACATATAGTGCTTGCCAAAAAGAAAAAGTATAAAAAGGAGAGGTGATGATCACCATGACTCTTGTATAAAGGTAGAAGGTAAAGACAAAAGATAGGCCCTTCACAGAGGGAAGCAGAGGTTGCCATGTGCTTTTATGGTTGTATGCACAAAATCTTAATGCAAAAGAACTTCACTTGATATTGCCGCTTGTGATAAAGAACTTGATTATGCAGTCCGTCGCTTTTATTTCTTCCATATCACAAGTTCGTATAAAGCTTATTTTTCTCACACTAAAAGATCATACATATTTAGAGAGCAATTTTTATTGCTTGCACCGATGACAACTTACTTGAAGGATCATACTCAATCCATAGGTATGTATGGTGGACTCTCATGGCAAAACTGGGTTAAGGGATTTTCGATGCACAAGTAGTATCTCTACTTGGTGCAGAAGATTTGGCTAGCATAGGATGAGAAGCAAGCTCAACATGTTGGAGGATCCATGACAATATAACTTTATTCGGATATAAGGAAACATAACCCATCCTTTTAGCATATAATATTTTAATGAGTGCTCACAATCACAAAAGATGTCCAAGATAGTGTATTTATATGTGAAACCTCTCTTTCTTTATTACTTCCTATTAATTGAAACAATGACCAAAACTATGTTTGTCAACTCCCAACAAATTTTATGCGACATACTTCTTATATGTGAAGTCATCACTTCCCATCAGATTACTATATAATCTTTTATTCTTTTGTCTCTATTTTTTCTTGAGATCATAGCAAGAAAGCAGAGCCCTCAACTCAAAACTAATCTTTATTATATAACTCTCGGACTCGAGTACAAAGAGGGAGCACAAAGTAAAACTCAAAGCTAGATCATACTAAAGAAAAAACTTTATTCTACTAAACCAAGATATAACCAAAAGGATCGAACTAAAAAATGATAAAGGTAAATATGCGAAGGTGATACAATACAGGGGCACCTCCCCCAAGCTTGTAACAAGCCAAGGGGAGTGCCCATACCCATGTAATCAAGTTTCCTTCTTCGGAGGTGGTGATGATGGAGTTGATGATGTTGTGGGCTTGTACTCCATCTTCCAAGGCATAGGTTCACCATCATAGAAAGATGGACAAGTCTCCGAAATCCTCAAATCTGCAACCAAACTCATCCTCTTAAATATATATTCATACTCACAGTTCTGGTTTTGCAGGTCATAGATCTGGGCTTGGAGATGCTCGATTTTCTCATGAAGCTTGAAGATAGCCTTCCCAATCTCACAAGTGTCCAGCTTGCGGTCACGGGTAAAATCCGTGATCATGGAGTTATTGGTGTTGAGTCCGCGCTTCACCATCCCTTTGCACTTGAACACCTCTTGCTCCACTGCTTCGAGCCTGGACTCCATGTTTCATGTCCTCCTTGACCCTTGAACATCACAGATGGGAAGCACCCCCTCATGCATCTCGATGGTTTGAGGGTGTTGCAGCACCTCCGCAAGGTACGGGTTGATGACCTTCTCGAAGAACTTGTCCTTGGGGGCGCTTGGAGACGTCATGGCGTTCTAGATCTGTCAGGAAAAACAGCTTGAAACAAGAATAGGGGATATTGCCGTGGTATGGTGGTCAAAACCTTCAGGAGATTATATAAGGAATTTTTACCGACCAAAAGAAGTATACTGCAAGAAAACAGAGTCCGGAGGGCACACGAGGTGGCCACAGGCCAGGGGGTAGGGCGTGCCCCCCACGGCTTGTCGTCTCCTCGTGCACTTTTCAGACTACTTTTTATTTTCCTTATTTTTTAAATATTCCAAAACGGAGTAAAATTGCTTTTGGGACAGTTTTGGAGTTGGTTTACTTACCGTATCACATACCTATCCCTTTTCAGGGGCCTGGAGCATTTTGGTAGGTCTCCCTTATGTACTCCTCCGGTGTTATGGTATTAGTAATATTGGTTTCTACATTTATGGGAGTACCTAAGATATAATGTTTGATTATTTGCCCGTTTACCACCTTCGGGTTATTGTCCTCGGCGTTGTTGATCTTGATGGCACCGGAATGATAAACTTCTTCCATAATGTAAGGCCCTTCCCATTTAGAGAGAAGTTTTGCTGCAAAAAATCTTAAATGAGAATTGTATAGCAAGACATGGTCACCTACATTAAATTCACGCTTTTGTATCCTTTTGTCATGTCATCTTTTAACTTTTTCTTTAAACAATTTGGCATTCTCATAGGCTTGGGTTCTCCATTCATCAAGTGGGCTAATGTCAAATAACATCTTCTCACCGGCAAGTTTGAAATCATAGTTGAGCTACTTAATTGCCCAATAAGCTTTATGCTCTAGTTCAAGAGGTAAGTGACATGCTTTTCCACAAACCATTTTATATGGAGACATACCCATAGGATTCTTATAAGCAGTTCTATAAGCCCATAATGCATCATCAAGTTTCTTAGACCAATTCTTCCTAGATCTATTAACAGTCTTTTGCAAGATCAATTTTATTTCCCTATTACTTAATTCTACTTGACCACTAGACTGAGGATGATAAGGAGATGTAATTCTATGGTTAACGTCATACTTAGCAAGCAATTTACGGAAAGCACCATGAATAAAGTGTGAACCACCATCATTCATTAAATGTCTAGGGACTCCAAACCTCGGGAAAATAACTTCTTTAAGCATTTTAATGGAGGTGTTATGATCAGCACTACTAGTTGGAAATAGCTTCCATGCACTTAGTAACATAATCAACAACAACCAAAATATGTGTATACCCATTGGAGGAAGGAAAAGGTCCCATATAATCAAATCCCCAAACATCAAATGGTTCAATAACAAGTGAATAATTCATAGGCATTTCCTGACGTCTACTAATATTACCAATTCTTTGACATTAATCGCAAGACAAGTCAAACTTACGAGCATCCTTAAAAAGAGTAGGCCAATAGAAACCAGACTGTAATACCTTGTGTGCAGTTCTATCTCCAGCATGGTGTCCTCCGTAGGCCTCGAAGTGACACTTGTGTAGGATCTGTTCCTGTTCATGCTCAGGTACACATTGTCTAATAACACCATCTACTCCTCCTTTATAAAGGTGTGGGTCATCCCAGAAGTAATGTCTCAAATCATAGAAAGACCTTTTCTTTTGTTGGTATGTGGAACTAGGTGGTATAAATTTAGCAACAATATAATTAGCATAGTCTGCATACCATGGAGTACTATGAGAAGCTTTTATAACTACTAACTGTTCATCAGGAAAGCTATCATCAATAGGTAGCGGGTCATCAAGAATATTTTCTAACCTAGACATGTTGCTACTACGGGGTTCTCAGCTCCCTTGCTATCAATAATATGTAAATCAAATTCTTGTACCAAGAGAACCCACCTAATAAATCTAGGTTTAGCATCTTTCTTTTCCATAAGATATTTAATAGCAGCATGAGCAATGTGAACAGCTAACTTAGAATCAACAATACAAGATCTGGATTTGTCACAAGCAAATACAACTGCTAAAAATTCTTTTCCAGTAGTAGCATAATTTCTTTGAGCATTGTCTAGAGTTTTACTAGCATAATGGACAACATTTAATTTCTTATCAACTCTTTGTCCTAGAACAGCACCAACAGCATAATCGCTAGCATCACACATAATTTCAAAGGGTAAGTTTTAAAATGCAACTATCCCTGGGTGGTTTTGGTAATTCCTAACAACATATAGCTCATTGAATTAATGCTATTTCAAGATAGATATTTCAGGAAAGCTCAATGATTGGCATGGCATGGATTAGAAAGTGGACCCTTCAAAATGGTAAGGACAAAAGATTGGCTTAAGCTGAAAGCACAAGACTCTACATTTTCTATTTTAGTGATCCAAGATCACATTGAGTCTATAGGAAAAGCCAATACTATTAAGAAGGGATGAGGTGTTGCTTAATGAGGTGCTTGCTCAAAATGCTTAGTGATATGCTCCAAAACCCTCCACTACTTTCTCATATCCACATATGTGGCAAACCAAAAGTCCAACTCGGCCCCACCGATTCTTTCTATCCGGCGCCACCGAGTTCAGTTGACATAGCCACTGCCAGAAACCCTAGTCTTTTCGGTCTCACCGATAGGGATCTCGGTCTCACCGAGATGGGATTGTAATCTCTCTGTTTCCCTTCGTAACGTTTCGGTCAAACCGAGATGAGCGATCGGTCCCACCGAGATTTCAATGCAAACAATCTATTTCCCTTTCGTAACGTTTCGATCCAACCGAGATGAGCGAATCGGTCCCACCGAGTTTGCCTGACCAACTCTCTGTTTTACTATTACCAAAATCGGTCCCACCGAGTTTGTGTAATCGATCTCATCGAGCGTTATGCCCTAACCCTAATTATATCGGTCCCACTGAGTTGACATGTCGGTCCCACCGAAACACCTAACGGTCACATTATGAACCAATTCGGTCTGACCAAGTTCTCTGATTCGGTCCCACCGAGTTTGGTGATTTGTGTGTAACGGTTAGATTTTGTGTGGAGGCTATATATACCCCTCCACCCACTCTTCATTCATGGAGAGAGCCATCAAAACATGCCTACACTTCCAATACATATTTTCTGAGAGAGAACCACCAACACTTGTGTTGAGGTCAAGATATTCCATTCCAACACATAAATCTTGATCTCTAGCCTTCCCCAAGTTGCTTTCCACTCAAATCTTCTTTCCACCAAATCCAATCCTATGAGAGAGTTGAGTGTTGGTGAGACTATCATTTGAAGCACAAGAGCAAGGAGTTCATCATCAACACACCATTTGTTACTTCTTGGAGAGTGGTGCCTCCTAGATTGGCTAGGTGTCACTTGGGAGCCTCCGACAAAATTGTGGAGTTGAACCAAGGAGTTTGCAAGGGCAAGGAGATCGCCTACTTCGTGAAGATCTACCCTAGTGAAGCAAGTCCTTCATGGGCGACGACCATGGTGGGATAGACAAGGTTGCTTCTTCGTGGACCCTTCGTGGGTGGAGCCCTCCATGGACTCGCGCAACCATTACCCTTCGTGGGTTGAAGTCTCCATCAACGTGGATGTACGATAGCACCACCTATCGGAACCACGGATAAAAAAATCTCCATGTAAACTTTGCATTTGCTCCCTCAATCTCATCCCTTTACCTTCATATGCAATTGTTTTACATTCTGCTGCTATACTCTTAGAATTGTGTGTGTAGGTTGATTGCTTGACTTGTGCTAAGTTGTTAAAATCTGCCAAGAACTAAAATTGGGAAAAGCTAGATTTTTATTTGGTCAAGTAGTCTAATCACCCCCCCTCTAGACATACTTTCGATCCTACAAGTGGTATCAGATCTTTGGTCTCCATTTGCTTTGATTCCATAGCTTTTGGAGGTCATAGCCTTGGTTTCACAACATGGGAGAGTATGGCGTCTAGCGAGGGAAATTACCACCGTAGAGGTCCTTAATTTGATGGTAGAAATTTTGTAGTTGGAAGCATAAGATGAAAATGCATATTCTTGGGCATAACCCCGTCGTTTAAGCTATTGTGTGTATTGTCTTGCAAGGTGAATTCGTTGATGGGAGAGAACCAAACCGTGAAGCTACCGCGGAAGAGTTGAAGATGTTACAATACAATGCTCAAGCTTGTGATATTCTCTTCAATGGATTGTGCCCCGAAGAATTCAACAAAATCAGCCGTCTTGAGAATGCAAAGGAAATTTGGGATACTTTGATTGATATGCACGAAGGTACCGACTCCGTCAAGGAATCCAAATTGGATGTGCTTCAAAGTCAACATGACAAGTTCAAAATGAAGGATGTGAAGGTGTCGCCGAAATGTACTCTAGGATTGCTCTCATCAGAAATGAGATTGCCGGCTTGGGAAGTGAAGAGATGACCGACAAATTTATTATCAAGAATCTTCCTAAGAGCCTTGGATGGAAAATATGATACTGTGTGCACATTGATCCAAATGATGCCTGAAAGTGGAACTATCCCTAGGTGGTTTTGGTAATTATTAACAACATATAGCTCATTGAGATAATGCTATTTCAAGACTAATATTTCAGGAAAGCTCAATGATTGGCATGGCTCAAGCTCAAAGCTAAGGACAAAAGGATTGGCTCAAGCTCAAAGCTCAAGACTCTACATTTTCTATTTTAGTGATCCAAGATTACATTGACTCTATAGGAAAAGCCAATATTATCAAGGAGGGATGAGGTGTTGCTTAACGAGGCTCTAGCTCAAAATTCTTAGTGATATGCTCCAAAGCCCTCAACTACTTCCTCACATCAACATACGATCTAAACCAAAAGTCAAACTCGGCCCCAACGATTCTTTCTATCCGGCGCCACCGAGTTCAGATGTCATAGCCACTGCCACAAACCCTAGGCAAATCGGTCTCACCGATAGGGATCTCGGTCCCACCGAGATGGGATTGTAATCTCTCTGTTTCCCTTCGTAATGTTTCGATCCCACCGAGATGAGCGATCGGTCCCACCGAGATGGCAATGTAAACTCTCTGTTTCCCTTTTGTAACATTTCGGTCTCACCGAAATGAGCGAATTGGTCCCACCGAGTTTACCTGACCAACTCTCTGGTTAGCTTATTACCAAAATCGGTCTCACCGAGTTTGTGTAATCGGTCTCACCGAGATTACGTTATGCCCTAACCCTAACCATATCGGTCGTACCAAGTTGCATGTCGGGCCCACCGAAAGTCCTAACGGTCAGTAGATTTGCTGAATCGGTCCGACCGAGTTTACCAATTCGGTCCCACTGAGTTTGGCAAATTGTGTGTAACAGTTAGATTTTGTGTGGAGGCCATAAATACCCCTCCACCTCCTCTTCATTCGTGGAGAGAGCCATCATAACGAACCTACACTTCCAACCTACATTTTCTGAGAGAGAACCAATTACACTTGTGTTGAGGCCAAGATACTCCATTCCTACCATATGAATCTTGATCTCTAGCCTTCCCCAAGTTGCTTTCCACTCAAATCTTCTTTCCAGCAAATCCAAATCCTGTGAAAGAGAGTTGAGTGTTGGGGAGACTATCATTTGAAGCACAAGAGCAAGGAGTTCATCATCAACACACCATTTTTTACTTCTTGGAGAGTGGTGTCTCCTAGATTGGCTAGGTGTCATTTGGGAGCCTCCGACAAGATTGTGGAGTTGAACCAAGGAGTTTGTAAGAGCAAGGAGATCGCCTACTTCGTGAAAATCTACCACTAGTGAGGCAAGTCCTTCGTGGGCGACGGCCATGGTGGGATAGACAAGGTTGCTTCTTCATGGACCCTTCGTGGGTGGAGCCCTCCGTGGACTCGTGCAACCGTTACCCTTCGTGGGTTGAAGTCTCCATCAACGTGGATGTACGATAGCACCACCTATCGGAACCACAAAAAAACATCTGTGTCTCCAATTGCGTTTGAATCCTCCAAACCCTTCCCTTTACATTCTTGCAAGTTGCATGCTTTACTTTCCGCTGCTCATATACTCTTTGCATGCTTGCTTGAATTGTGTGTAGATTGCTTGACTTGTTCTATGTTGCTAAAATCTGCCAAGAACAAAAATTGGGAAAAGGCTAGATTTTTATTTGGTCAAGTAGTCTAATCACCCCCCTCTAGACAGACTTTCTATCCTACAAGTGGTATCAGAGCTTTGGTCTCCATTTGCTTTGATTTCCATAGCTTTTGATAGTCATAGCCTTGGTTTCACAACCTAGGAGAGTATGGCGTCTAGCGAGGGAAATTACCACCATAGAGGTCCTTACTTTGATGGTACTAATTTTGCTAGCTGGAAGCATAAGATGAAAATGCATATTCTTGGACATAACCCCGCCGTTTGGGATATTGTTTGTATTGGCTTGCAAGGTGAATTCTTTGATGGGAGAGATCGAACCGTAAAGCTACCGCGGAAGAGTTGAAGATGCTGAAATACAATGCTCAAGCTTGTGGTATCCTCTTCAACGGATTATGCCCCGAAAAATTCAACAAAATCAGCTGTCTTGAGAATGCAAAGGAAATCTGGGATACTTTGATTGATATGCACGAAGGTACCGACTCCGACAAGGAATCCAAATTGGATGTGCTTCAAAGTCAGCTTGACAAGTTCAAAATGAAGGATGGTGAAGGTGTCGCTGAAATGTACTCAGGCTTGCTCTTATCACAAATGAGATTGCCGGCTTAGGAAGTGAAGAGATGACCGACAAATTCATCATCAAGAATATCCTAAGAGCCTTGGATGGAAAATATGATAACGTATGCACATTGATCCAAATGATGCCCAATTACAAAGATCTCAAGCCAACGGAAGTCATTGGAAGAATTGTTGCTCATGAGATGTCACTCAAGGATAAGTAGGAGCTCCATAACAAGTCAGGTGGTGCTTACAAAGCCTCATGTGAAGCTCCCACATCATCAAGTGAGAAACAAACCTTCAATGAAGAATTGAGCCTAATGGTGAAGAACTTCAACAAGTTCTACAAGAGTAAAAGCAAAGAAAGAAGTTCCAAGTCAAGGTCCTACAATGACAAAAGGTCTTCTAGCCGAGAGCGTAATTGCTACAATTGTGGAAGACCCGGACACTACTCCAATGAGTATACGGCCCCCTACAAAAGGAGAGAAGATTCTCCCAAACGAAGGAGTAAAAGAGAAGAATCACCATCAAGAGAGAGAAGGAGTAGAGATGATCGCTATGAACAAAGACCCTCTCGGAGAAACAAGGATTCGGAAAGGAAGGACAAGTCATCAAGGAGCTACACAAAACTAAGACATCAAGCTCATGTTGGTGGATGGGTATCCGGCTCCGACTCCGACAATCACTCCGAGAGAAGCTATCACTCCTACTCCGAATATACCCAAGATGAAGGTGTTTCCGGTTAGCACTTGTGTCCACCAACTCCTACGACATATTTTATTCACCAAATGAAGGAATTGGAAGATGCTTCATGGCTAAAGGCCCAAAGGTATCACACCCCGAGTATGTTGATTTCAATAGTGATGAAGATGACTTATTAGGTGATGGTGATTTACTTGTTGACAACTCTAGTGATGGATACTATGATGAAACGTCAATTAATCATGATTATCAAGATGAAACGAATGACAATGATAAGGAGAAGATTGAGTCTCTAACTAAAGAACTAAACACTCTTAAGTTAGCTCAGGAAACTATCTTAGGAGATCATCGAGAACTTTTGAGACTCATGAGAAATTACGTTTTGAGAAGCTCAATCTTGAGCAAGAGCATGAGTTCTTAAAGGCAATCAATGATGATCTTCTCAAGAAAAGTTCTTCTTACATTGCCAAGCATTTACTCTTATCCACTTACATGCCTCAAGTCAAGTCTAGTAACAAGAACAAGAAAGATTCTTCCTCTAGTAGTAACAATAATCATGCTAAATCCAATGTTGTTGCTTCTAGTAGTTCTCTTGATTTCACTAATGATTATCTTAGCCAAGTTACACTTGAGCAAGAAAATAGCTTATTGAAGGGAATTATAGAGAAAGGTGTTTACAAGAGCCTTGCCAGGAGTTAGCAATTCGAGGAAATTGTACGCAAGCAAGGAAGGCACCGGAAGAACCAAGGTATTGGTTTTGAACGAAAGTTCAATGCCAATGGAGTTGAGTGGGAAGAAGATCAATACCCCAAGACGAAGTTTGTTCCCCAACAAGAGAAGTATGATCCTACTTCTTTCAAAGGGACACAAGCTCAAGATGATCTTCCACCAGAAGATCACAAGCAAAAGGGCACGGATAAGCTTCAAGAGGAAATTGATGCATTTGAAGAAGCACCTAAGGCCTTGGTCAAGTGGGTTCCCAAGACTACATCAAGTTCTACTTCATCAAGTACAACTACAACTCCAAGGATTCCCATCAAGATGGTGTGGATCCAAAAGAAGAAGAACTAGAGAGTTCTTGAGGGTGACTCTGCCAACATACTTCACTCTTATCATTTTGGCAAGAACAAGTGCAATCAACTTCCACATCTTGCACTAGTTCAAGGAGTCACAAACCCTCTTGTTGGTAAGACAAGGGATAAGGTAACCAAATTCTTTCATAGACATCATCTTGTGTATGCATCACTCTATGTCTATGGATATCCTTGTTTGTTCCTTGTGGGACTAACCCGTGTAGGTATTGAAAGTGCAACTCACTCCAAAGGATAGCTCCAAATGATCTACATCAACATTGAACATCCACATCTTCAACACCTACATGAAGTCATCATCGACAAAACCCAAGGTTAGTTCATCCCTCTTAAGGGGGATCTCACATCTAGGGGGAGCTTTACTGTAAGAATTGAGCTAAAGCAAATCTTATGGTGTGAACACAACAATGCTTTATGTAAAAGTGGTAACCACACTTGTGCTTAAACGATGAGTATGATATATGACAAATGTTCTCATTTGACTCCTAAGTCAATATACACATATATAGATGACCTAGTTATCGCCAATTGCTTGATAGATGCTAGAATTGGTTGTGCATGCTTTGCCACATATTTCATTTGTCATTTTATTGTGTGAGCATGTTGGTTGCATAATTTACTCATTCGAGGACATCAACTTGTTGTTTTGATTGATTGGTTTCTTTTTCTCTTGCCAAGTGGATGGACAAGAATGCCTAAGAACCTTCTCTAGCTATCTATGTTTTTCTCGTCTCAAACTCTATTCATGCTACATCACAAAGTTTGATCAAGTCAGATTCGACCTCTCTATGTGAGGAGCACTGGAGTCCCCGGTTCGTCATAGACTTAAACTTCCAAAACTTCTTTGTGCGTTTCGGTCTGACCGATTCATCCATTTTGGTCATACCGAGATCACTAAGTCGATCTAGGTTTTCAATCTCAGTGCAACCGATTTGAACTTTTCGGTCTCACCGAGTTGCTGTAACTGCTTGCAGTTATGCATCTCGGTTCCACCGAGTTGTTCCACTCAGTCACACCGACAGGGTCAGGCTATATATATCCCCGGGCCAAAATTTGGAAAATTTTCCGAACCTCTTCGCCCGCGCTCAGCCTGCTCTGCCTCCTTGGGTCTCCGGATCGTCCTCCTCGTCGACAGCTGCCTCCAGTCACTGGTCTCCGCCTCAAACAACGAGACCGTCTCCGTCGTTGCCGCCGTAGCAAGTCCGTCGCCGCACTAGGGTATGGACCTGATCTTTGTGTTGTTCTCACTAAAATTCCCCAGCACATTGTTTTTCCATGTATCTTGCCACGATTGAGTTCACTCTATCCAATGAAATCACTCTGTAGATTACTTATGGATTGAAAATTTAGGGTTAGGTTTCCGCCGAAACCATCTCGGACCAATCGAGCTGTTGAAATCGATTCCACCGATTAGGCTAAGGCCATTGCACATGTGATTCTCGGTCTGACCGAGAATTGCGAATCGGTGTGACCGAGTTCAAGTCTTTGTGAAACACTAGCAGTCTCGGTGCCACCAAACTGTGACTCGGTCTGACCGAGTTCACTAGTTTAGGTTCCAACAGCTGCTTCGGTATCACCGAGATTTCAAATCGATAGATCCGAAATGCTTTCTGTGGAAAACTAAAACTAAGTTTTTGACTCATTCTTTTGCAAAAACCTCTGCACTTTGTGATGCTCATCCACTCTACCTCATCTATAATCTATTCACAGGGTCTGCTGTCAGTGTTTGCATCATGTCAGATCAGAGTGACAGTCAGAACAAGTCTGAGGAGCAAGTTCACATGAGTGAGGGCACTAGTCCCTCTAGCAGCTATGATGAAGGCAGCAGGAGCACTCCAAGCAACTTGCCAAAGGCTGCCACAAGGGCCAGAAAGAAGAGAACCTCAGATTCTGAGGATGAGGACTATGTGGCTGCTGAGGAAGAGGCCACATCAAAGAAGAAAGTGCTCAAGAAGGAGTATAGCATAGCTGCTGCAACTAAGCCAGGTCTGAAGACCAAGAAGCTAGCAGGAAGACAGCCCATGTCTAAGCCAAGGAAAGTTGCCACAGGAGAGAAAATGGTGTTCACTCTTGAACCCAAGGAAGCTTGAGATGTCAAGAAGAGGAAAGAAAGGGTCAAGAAGACCACTGCCAGAGTTCTTGGCAAGCCATCTATGATGAGAGACTCTAAAGAGAAAGAGGAAGAGGATGCTGCACCAGCACCTAAGGCACAAAAGCTTATGGGAGATGCCATAAGATCAGGGGCTGCTCCATCTAAGCCCAAAGAAGCTCCCAAGCCAGCTGCTCCAAAACCCAAAACTGCACCCAAGAGAAGCACCAGGAACATCCCAGCAGCAGAGAGGAATAAGGCCCCAGTGCCTGAAGCTGCTATGGAAGAAGAAGATGATGAGTCACATATCTTGAGGAAGTTGAAGCCAAAAATTCCAGATCACAATGATGCTCATCCACTAGCTGAGAACATGAAGATCAGAAAGGACTCTGGATTGAGAATATGGAGAGAGTCTGATCCATATGCCACTAGGAGAAGGACTGCTGTGGACTATATATTTCACACCAAGGAACAGTAGGACTTCTATGAGACAATTCTGCTTGACAAGAAGCCCATAGTGTGTGACATGAGATGGGTCAACTAGGAGTACATCAAGGAGAATGAAGAGCACTATCCTGGAGTCTATGATAGTTTCAAGGCTTGTGGAGTTGATAAGTTTGTGGCTCAGAAGCTCACAAACTGGAATGATGAGCTTATTATGCAGTTCTACTCCACAACTCATTTTTACCCAGATAGAAGGATTGTCTGGATGTCTGGAGGTACTAGGTACCAATCAACAGTTGTAGAATGGGCTCAGTTGATCAATGCCCCAGAAGAACAAGAAGTTGACTTGGATGTCTATGCTAAGAAGAAGAAGGATCACAACTCCATGGCTAGCATGTACAAGGAGATTCCGGATGCAGATCTTGAGACTCACCAGTTTGGATCTGTAAAACACTTGCTGTCAGGACTGCCTACAATCAACTGGATCCTCAGGAACACTCTTCTGCCCAAGTCAGGTGATCACAGAATGATCAGAGGTCACTCCATCAACTTGCTGCACAGTTTTTATGTTCCACAGAAGTTCAAGGTCACGAGCCTAATTGTGGAAACCATGAAGAGGACAGCTGCAGATAAGAAGAGGAGTTGTTGGTATGCACCACAGATTCAGGAGCTGATCAACTCCAAGATGGGCACTGGCACATATCTCTTGGACAAGGAGCACCTGCCCATCTACCCAGACTTTGCGGATAACACTGTGGTCATGGATGAAAATGAACCATCTTCTGTGCAAGCACAAGCAAAGAGGGAGAAATCAAAGACTGAAAAGGCTGCAAAGATGCCAACCGTGGATGAGGCATCTCAGTATCTTCTGAAGAGCAAGCAAGATCAGCTTGGCTACTTGATTGCCTCCACTCTAAGGATTGAGAAGGGACTGGCCACCCTAACTCAAAACCAGGAGAGCTTCGAGAGGATCATGGAGCAGAAGTTCTATGACTTAGATGTGAAGGTCACTGAGATACAGTCAGTTGTTGAGCAACTTCAGGAGGAAGTGCAGGAGAAGAAGGGAAAAACTACCACTGATGCTTTTGCTAGAGTGCCCAGAGGTCGAGATCTGCTGCTATGCACATTCACAGACACGAGCAAACTCATCTGCACCAGCTACAACTTCTGTGCCACCAGCTCCAGCACCCACTCCTCCAGCACCATCTACATCGACTGATGCCTTCGTTCTTGGAATTCTGTCTACACCACCACCTGAAGACCAAGCCTGAGTGTCGATCTAGCACTATGCATTTTTAATGAACTTTTTGGTAACTTGTTGCCAAAGGGGGAGAAAATATATAGATCATAGGTTTCGAGAGAGAGTGTTGCTTTTGTTCTCTCTTGCGTTTCTCTTTGGTGGTTGAACTTTGTTATTTGCTTGTTTGAGATACTTTATGCTTGTGTGTGATACTTGGATGATCATGTGTTTGATCATATGCTACCTTAATGCTTGTTGGATGACGCTATCCTTTTTATATTCCCATATGATCATTCACCTTGCTTGGTGATGAGTGCATGTATTTTAATTATTGTCATTTTGAGCGCTCCACCAAGATGTATGTGACATGGAAGAGTAACCCATGATCCTAACTCTTTGTGCATTTGCAGTCCAAAGCAAATCTTAAACTATGGACAAATTCAGGGGAGCTCTTGCTTTTCACATACTTCTCAAAGCGACAATGCTTCACTCTTATTATCATTTTGTCAAAGCTTTGATCTATATGTTGTCATCAATTACCAAAAAGGGGGAGATTGAAAGTGCAACTATCCCTAGGTCATTTTGGTAATTCCTAACAACATATAGCTCATTGAGCTAATGCTATTTCAAGACTAATATTTCAGGAAAGCTCAATGATTGGCATGGCATGGATGAGAAAAGTGGACCCCTCAAAATGCTAAGGACAAAAGGATTGGCTCAAGCTCAAAGCTCAAGACTCTACATTTTCTATTTTAGTAATCCAAGATTACATTGAGTCTATAGGAAAAGCCAATACTATCAAGGAGGGATGAGGTGTTGCTTAACGAGGCTCTAGCTCAAAATGCTTAGTGATATGCTCCAAAGCCCTCAACTACTTCCTCACATCCACATATGACCTAAACCAAAAGTCAAACTCGGCCCGACCGATTCTTTCTATCCGGCGCCACCGACTTCAGATGTCATAGCCACTGCCACAAACCCTAGGCAAATCGGTCTCACCGATAGGGACCTCGGTCCCACCGAGATGGGATTGTAATCTCACTGTTTCCCTTCGTAACGTTTCGGTCCCACCGAGATGAGTGATCGGTCCCACCGAGATTGCAATGTAAACTCTTTGTTTCCCTTTTGTAACATTTCGGTCTCACCGAATTGAGCGAATCGGTCCCATCGAGTTTACCTGACCAACTCTCTGGTTAGCTTATTACCAAAATCGATCTCACCGAGTTTGTGTAATCGGTCTCACCGAGATTACGTTATGCCCTAACACTAACCATATCGGTCCTACCGAGTTGCATGTCGGTCCCACCGAAAATCCTAACGGTCACTAGATTTGCTGAATCGGTCCGACCGAGTTTACCAATTCGGTCCCATCGAGTTTGGAAAATTGTGTGTAACGGTGAGATTTTGTGTGGAGGCTATAAATACCCCTCCACATCATCTTCATTCATGGAGAGAGCCATCAGAACGAACCTACACTTCCAACCTACATTTTCTGAGAGAGAACCACCTATACTTGTGTTGAGGCCAAGATATTCCATTCCTACCATACGAATCTTGATCTCTTGCCTTCCCCAAGTTGCTTTCCACCCAAATCTTCTTTCCACCAAATCCAAATCCTGTTAGAGAGAGAGTTGAGTGTTGGGGAGACTATCATTTGAAGCACAAGAGCAAGGAGTTCATCATCAACACACCATTTGTTACTTCTTGGAGAGTGGTGTCTCCTAGATTGGCTAGGTGTCACTTGGGAGCCTCCAACAAGATTGTGGAGTTGAACCAAGGAGTTTTTAAGGGCAAGGAGATCACCTACTTCGTGACGATCTACTGCTAGTGAGGCAAGTCTTTCGTGGGCGACGGCCATGGTGGGATAGACAAGGTTGCTTCTTCATGGACCCTTCGTGGGTGGAGCACTCCGTGGACTCGCGCAACCGTTACCCTTCATGGGTTGAAGTCTCCATCAACGTGGATTTACGATAGCACCACCTATCGGAACCACGAGAAAAACATCTTTGTCTCCAATTGCGTTTAAATCCTCCAAACCCTTCCCTTTACATTCTTTGCAAGTTGCATGCTTTACTTTCCGCTGCTCATGTACTCTTTGCATGCTTGCTTGAATTGTGTTAAGTTTGCTTGACTTGTTCTAAGTTTCTAAAATATACCAAGAACTAAAATTGGGAAAATGCTAGATTTTTTTTTGGTCAAGTAGTCTAATCACCCCCCCTCTAGACATATTTTCGATCCTACAATGCCCAATTACAAAGATATCAAGCCAACGGAAGTCATTGGAAGAATTGTTGCTCATGAGATATCACTCAAGGATAGGGAAGAGCTTCACAACAAGTCTAGTGGTGCTTACAAATCCTCATGTGATGCTCCCACATCATCAAGTGAGAAAAAAACCTTCAATGAAGAATTGAGCCTAATGGTCAAGAACTTCAACAAGTTCTACAAGAGTAGAAGCAAATAAAGAAGTTCCAAGTCAAGGTCCTAGAATGACAAAAGATCTTCTAGTCGTGAGCGTAATTGCTACAATTGGGGAAGACTCGGACACTACTCAAATGAGTGTACGGCTCCCTACAAAAGAAGAGAAGATTCTCCCAAAAGATGAAGTAGAAGAGAAGAATCACCACCAAGAGAAAGGAGGAGTAGAGATAATCGTTATGAACGAAGACCCTCTTGGAGAAGCAAGGACACGGAAAGGAAGGAAAAGTCATCAAGGAGATACACAAAAAGAAGACATCAAGCTCATGTTGGTGAATTGGTATCCGGCTCCAACTCCGACAATCACTCGGAAAGAAGTTATCACTCTGACTCCGAATATACTCAAGATGAAGGTGTTGCCGGTCTAGCACTTGTGTCAACCAAATCCTATGAAATATTTGACTCACCTAATGAAGGAATTGGAAGATGCTTAATGGCCAAAGGTCCAATGGTAACACATCTCGAGTACGTTGATTTCAATAGTGATGAAGATGATTTGCTAGGTGATGATGATTTACTTGTTGACAACCCTAGTGATGAAAACTATGATAAAACGTCAATTAATCATGCTAATCAAGATAAAACGAATGATGATGATAAGAAGGAGATTGAGCGTCTAACAAAAGAACTAAACACTCTTAAGTTAGCTCATGAAACTACCTTGGAAAATCATCGAGAACTTTTAAAGACTTATGATAAGCTACGCTTTGAAAGGCTCAACCTTGAGCAAGAGCATGAGCTTTTAAAGGCAATCAATGATGATCTTCGCAAGAAAAGTTCTTCTTACATTGCCAAGTGTTTACTCTTGTCTACTTACATGCCACAAGTTAAATCTAGCAAAAAGTACAAGAAAGATGCTTCATCTAGTAGTAACAACAATCATGCTAAATCCAATGTTGTTGATTCTAGTAGTTCTCTTGATTCCACTAATGATTCTCTTAGCCAAGTTACACTTGAGCAAGAAAATAGCTTATTGAAGGGAATTATAGAGAAAGGTGTTTACAAGAGCCTTGCCGGAAGTAAGCAATCTAAGTAAATTGTACGCAAGGAAGGAAGACACCGGAAGAATCAAGGTGTTGGTTTTGAACGAAAGTTCAATGCCAATGGAGTTGAGTGGGAAGAAGATCAATACCCCAAGACGAAGTTTGTTCCTCAACAAGAGAAGTATGATCCTACTTCCTTCAAGGGACACAAGCTCAAGATGATCTTCCACCACAAGACCACAAGCAAAAAGGCAAGGACAAGATTCAAGAGGAAATTGATGCATTTGAAGAAGCACCTAAGGCCTTGGTCAAGTGGGTTCCCAAGACTACATCAAGTACTAGTTCATCAAGTACAACTACAACTGCGAGGATTCCCATCAAGATGGTGTGGATCCAGAAGAAGAAGAACTAGAGAGCTCTTGAGGGTGACTCTGCCAACACACTTCACTCTTATCATTTTGGCGAGAACAAGTGAGAAAAACTTCCATATCTTGCACTAGTTCAAGGAGTCACAAACCCTCTTGTTGGTAAGACAAGGAACAAGTTAACCGAATGCTTTCATGGACATCATCTTGTGTATGCATCACTCTATGTCTATGGATATCCTTGTTTGTTCCTTGTGGGACTAACCCGTGTAGGTATTGAAAGTGCAACTCATTCCAAAGGTTGCTCCAAATGATCTACATCAACATTGAGCATCTACATCTTCAACACATACAAGAAGTCATCATCGACAAAACCCAAGGTTAGTTCATCCCTCTAAGGGGGGATATCACATCTAGGGGGAGCTTTACTCTAATCAATTGAGCTAAAGCAACTCTAATGGTGTGGACACAACAATGCTTTATGTAAAAGTGGTAACCCCACTTGTGCTTAAATGATGAGTATGACCTATGATCAAATGTTTTCATTTGACTCCTATGTCAATATACTCATATATAGATGACCTAGTCATCACCAAATTGCTTGATAGATGCTAGAGTGTTTGTGCATGCTTTGTCACATATTTCATTTGCCATTTTATTGTGTGAGCATGTTGGTTGCATGTTTTACGCATTCGAGGACATCCATTTGTTGTTTTGATTGTTTGGCTCTTTCTCTTTTGCCAAATGGATGGACAAGAATGCCTAAGAACTCCCTCTAGCTATCTATGCGTTCCTCGTCTCAAACTCTATTCATGCTACATCACAAAGTTTGATCAAGTCAGATTTGAACCACTCTGTGTGAGGAGCACTCGGAATTCCCGATTCGTCATAGACTTAAACCTCCAAAATCTCTTTGTGCATCTCAGTCTGACGAATTCATCCTTTTCGGTCCTACCGAGTCACTAAATTTATCTAGGGTTTTCAATCTCGGTGCAACCGATTATAACCTTTCGGTCACACCGAGTTGCAATAACTGCTTGCAGTTTTGCATCTCGGTGCCACCGAGTCGTTCCACTCGGTCACACCGACAAGATCAGGTTATATATACCGACGAGCCAAATTTTGGTAATTTTTTCGAACCCTCTCGCCCGCGCATAACCTGCTCTGCCTCTTTGGGTCTCCGGCTCGTCGTCTCGCCGCCAGCGACCTCTCGCCGCTGGTCTCCGCCGCTGTCAACGGAAATCTTCACCGCCGTTGCTGTCGTAGCAAGTTCGTCGCCGAACTAGGGTACGAACTTGATCATTGTGCTAATCCCTAACTCCGATACTTAGCACACTACTTTGCCATGATTCTTGCCACGATTGAAATCATCCTGTCCAGCGAAAATGTCCTGTAGATTAGTTTTGATTTGAAAATTTAGGGTTAGGTCTCCGCCAAATTCATCTCGGACCGACCGAGTTGTAGAAATCGGTCTCACCGATTTTGGCATAGGCCAAAGCACACGCACTTTCGGTCCGACCGAAAATTGCAAATCGGTGTGACCAAGTTTGATTCTTTGTGAAACCCTAGCAGTCTCGGTACCACCGAACTGTGACTCGGTCCGAACGAGTTCACTAGTTTAGGTTCCAAAAGCTGCTTCGGTATCACCGAGTTTACAAATCGGTAGATCCGAAATGCTTTCTGTGAAGAACTAAAACTAAATTTTTAAGTCATCCATTTTGCAAAACTCCTGTACTTTGTGATGCTCATCTACTCTACCTCATCTATAACCTGTTCACAGGGTCTGCTATCAGAGTATTTGCAGAGATGCCTGACCAGAGTGATAGTCAGAACAAGTCTGAGCAACATGTGCAGTTGAGTGAGGGTTCAGATCCCTCTAGCAGCTATGATGAAGGCAGCAGGAGCACACCAAGCAATCTGCCAAAGGCTGCCACAAGGACAAGGAAGAAGAGGAATTCTGACTCTGAAGATGAAGATTATGTGGCTGTTGAAGATGAAGCCACTTCAAAGAAGAAAGTGGTGAAGAAAGAGTATGGCTCAGCTGCTGCAACTAAGCCAGGTCTGAAAACAAAGATGCCAGCAAGAAGACGGCCCATGTCTAAGCAAAGAAAAGTTGCCACAGGAGAAACAATGGAGTTCACTCTGGAGATGGCAAGAGGAGAAAAGAAAGGGTCAAGAAGACGATTGCCAGAGTTATTGGGAAGCCATCAATGATGAGAGATTCTGAAGAAGAGGAAGAGGAAGAGGATGCTGCACCAGCACCCAAAGCTCAAAAGCTTATGGGAGATGCAATCAAAGCAGGGGTTGCTCCATCAAAGCCCAAAACTGCTGCTCCAGCTCCAAAGCCAAAACCGAAAAGGGGCACTAGGAACATACCTGCTGAAGAGAAGAACAAGGCCCCAGTGCCTCAAGCTGCTGAAGAAGAAGAAGATGATTCTGTTGTATTGAGGAAATTAAAGCCCAAGATCCCTGACCACAGTGATGCACACCTAGTTGCAGAGAATATGAAGATCAGGTAGGATGCAAGATTGAGACTATGGAGAGAGTCTGATCCCTATGCTATCAGGAGAAGGACTGCTGTGGACTATAGATTCCACACTAAGGAACAACAGGACTTCTATGAGACTGTTTTGCTTGACAAGAAGCCCATTGTGTATGATATGAGATGGGTTGACTGGGAATTCATCAAGGAAAATGAGGATCACTTCCCTGGAGTGCTTGATAGCTTTAAGGCATGTGGAGTGGATACTTTTGTTGCCCAGAAGCTCACCAAGTGGAATGATGAGCTCATCATGCAGTTTTACTCCACTGCCCACTTCTATCCAGATGGAAGGATTGTATGGATGTCTGAGGTACTAGGTACCAATCTACAGTTCATGAGTGGGCCATGCTCATAAATGCTCCTAAGGAACATGAGGATGACTTGGACATTTATGCAGAGAAGAAGAAAGACCACAACACTATGGCTAACATGTACAAGGAGATCCCAGATGCTGCTTTGGATACACATAAGTTTGGATCTGTCCATTACCTGTATGCAGTCTGCCAACAATCAACTGGATCTTAAGGCACACACTGCTACCCAAGTCAGGTGATCACAAGATGATTAGAGGACATGCTATCAACTTGCTGCACATATTTAATGTCCCACAGAAGTTCAAAGTTATGAGCCTGATTGTGGAAACAATCAAGAGGACTGCAGCTGATCAGAAGAGAAGTTGTGGGTATGCCCCACACATTCAGGAGCTAATCAACTCAAAGATGGGCAAAGGCAAGTACATCTTGGATAAGGAGCACCTGCCCATCTATCCTGAATTTGAAGATAACACTGTTGTGATGAATGAGAATGAACCATCTTCAGCTCAAGCACATGAAAAGAGAGAGAAGGCCAAGGCTGAGAAGGCTGCAAAGATGCCAACTGTGGAAGAGGCATCTCAGGTATTCTTGAAGAGCAAGCAAGACCAGCTTGGATATCTGATCCAATCCACCCTGAGGGTTGAGAAGGGCTTGGCCACCCTGACCAAGAACCATGAGAGCTTGGAAAGGATTATTGAGACAAAATTCTATGACCTTGATGTCAAAGTAACTGAAATCCAAACTGCAGTTGAGCAACTTCAGGAGGAAGCAGAGGAGAAGAAGGGCAAGTCTACCACAGATGCTTTTGCCAGAGTGCCCAGAGGACAGAGATCTGCTGCAGTGCCAGTGACAGACACTAGAGCCACAACATCAGCACCAGCAGCTACAGCTCCAGTTCCACCTCCAGCAGCTACTCCACCAGCTCCAGCTACTTCATCAGAAGCCTTCGTCCTTGGAGTTCTCTCAACACCACCTCCCGAAGATCAAGCCTGAGAGTCGTTTAGCACTATGCATTTTCAAACTTTTTGGTAACTTGTTGCCAAAGGGGGAGAAAAATGTATAGATCATAGTCTTTGAGAGAGAGAGAGAGAGTGTTGGTTTTTATCTCTCTTTGCACTTATTTGGTTTGATTTGAAACTTTATTGCGTGCTTGTGTGAGCTACTTGAGAGATACTTGTTTGATCTTGTGTTTGATTATATGCTACCCTTAATGCTTGATTGGATGATATTATCTCTTATATCCTAGATGATCATTCACTTGTTTTGGTGATGAGTGCATGCTTTAACTTCTATCATTTTGAGCGCTCCACCAAGATGGATGTGACATGGAAGAGTAACCCATGATCCTAATCGATTGTGCATTTGCATTCAAAAGCAAATTTTAAATAATGCACAAATTTAGGGGGAGATCTTGCTTATCACATACTTCTCAAAGGGACAATGTTTTTCAATACTATTTATCATTTGTCTAAGCTTTGATCTATATGTTGTCATCAATTACCAAAAATGGGGAGATAGAAAGTGCAACTATCCCTGGGTGGTTTTGGTAATTCCTAACAACATATAGCTCATTGAGCTAATGCTATTTCAAGATATATATTTGAGGAAAGCTCAATGATTGGCATGGCATGGATTAGAAAGTGGACCCTTCAAAATGCTAAGGACAGAAGATTGGCTTAAGATCAAAGCACAAGAGTCTACATTTTCTATTTTAGTGATCCAAGATCACATTGAGTCTATAGGAAAAGCCAATACTATTAAGAAGGGATGAGGTGTGGCTTAATGAGGTGCTTGCTCAAAATGCTTAGTGATATGCTCCAACCCTCCACTACTTTCTCATATCCACATATGTCCCAAACCAAAAGTCCAACTCGGCCCCACCGATTCTTTCTATCCGGCGCCACCGAGTTCAGTTGACATAGCCACTACCACAAACCCTAGTCTTTCCGGTCTCATCGATAGGGATCTCGGTCTCACTGAGATGGGATTGTAATCTCTCTGTTTCCCTTCGTAACATTTCGGTCAAACCGAGATGAGCGATCGGTCCCGCCGGGATTGCAATGCAAACACTCTATTTCCCTTTCGTAACATTTCGGACCAACCGAGATGAGCGAATCGGTCCCACCGAGTTTGACTGACCAACTCTCTGTTTGACTATTACCAAAATCTGTCCCACCGAGTTTGTGTAATCGGTCTCACCGAGATTACGTTATGCCCTAACCCTAATGATATCGGTCCCACCGAGTTGACATGTCGGTCCCACCGAAACACCTAACGGTCACATTATGAACCAATTCGATCTGACCGAGTTCTCTGATTCGGTCCCACCGAGTTTGGTGATTTGTGTGTAACAGTTAGATGTGTGGAGGCTATATATACCCCTCCACCCACTCTTCATACGTGGAGAGAGCCATCAGAACATGCCTACACTTCCAATACATATTTTCTGAGAGACACTACAAAAAATACACTTCCGTGATGAAACATGTTTGTCACAGTAGGTCGCGTTTTTTGTCATGCATGTACATCCATGACAAATTTATGGAAGAATCAAGATAGTCATACATGTGCTGTCGTAGAAGTGTTCCATGAGATTACGAAAATTATCATCACGGAAGTGTCCACTTCCATGACGATAAATCGCACGTCACAGAAGTGCTTTCGTCAAGGGTGACCGACACGTGGCATCCACCGTAACGGAACGCCGTTAAGCTATCGGGTCGGGTTTTGGATACGATAACCTGTTAACAGCCCCGACCAATGGGGATTTTCTACGTGTAAAATCATCATTGGCTGGAGGAAACACGTGTCGGCACACCGCTGGGATAGATGTCATCCACTCATTGGACAGGAGGCGCCTATGATATGTCGACACATGGCACGGCCAACAGAGGCCCATTGCTGTGAAAAGGCCGGCCCGTTTGACTTGGTCAAAAGGTGGCGGGCTGGTCCATGGAAATCCTATTAACTGCCTGTTCGCATATAGCCCATTTACAGCCCGCTAACCCAAAGCCCGTTACGCCCTATTCGAATTAGGCCCAGTAGCGTCATCTAGGCCATCTTCCAGCCCGTTTTCACTTCTGGCCCATGTATGGCCCATGATGTCTTTCGGCCCATATGAGGCCCTATGTAACTCTTGGCCTATTAACGGCTGTCGGTGTCAAAACCGGCGGATCTCGGGTAGGGGGTCCCGAACTATACGTCTAGGTGGATGGTAACAGGAGACAAGGGACACGATGTTTTTACCCAGGTTCGGGCCCTCTCGATGGAGGTAATACCCAACTCCTGCTTGATTAATATTGATGATATGGGTAGTACAAGAGTAGATCTACCACGAGATCAAGGAGGCTAAACCCTAGAAGCTAGCCTATGGTTTGATTGTTGTTCGTCCTAGGGACTAAAACCCTCCGGTTTATATAGACACCGGATAGGTTAGGGTTACACAGAGTCGGTTAAAATGGTAGGAGATCTACATATCCGCATCACCAAGCTTGCCTTCCACGCCAAGGAAAGTCCCATCCGGACATGGGACGAAGTCTTCAATCTTGTATCTTCATAGTCTTGGAGTCCGCCACGATGATAGTTCGCTATCCGGACACCCCTAGTCCAGGACTCCCTCGGTAGCCCCTGAACCAGGCTTCAATGACGCACGAGTCCGCGCGCATATTGTCTTCGGCATTGCAAGGCGGGTTCCTCCGAATACTTTATAGAAGGTTTTGAACACAAGGATAGTGTCCGGCTCTGCAAAACAAGTTCCACATGCCACCGTAGAGAGAATAACTTTTGCACAGATCTGATAACGTATTCCGCGGCGTGACATCACACAGCGGCCAGGTCTTTATATGAATTGTTTTTTTACTGTTCCACCTCAGCACGTTTAGCGAGGCGGTTTCCTTGGCACGTCTTATCAAAGCATAGATTGTGCCCCTTATTTCGGGATTCCCATCAATACGGACGTGGGTAACCCAACCGTGCCCGTTGGCATGCCTCCTCTATCAAAGGCGAGTCCTAGTCGACCACGGGGTGGGCCCTTGGTATTCATCCTCTTTATAATGAGACCAAGACCCTCTTCTTTTTACACCCTCCATTGAGTTCGCCTCGCGCTTCGAGTTCTAACACCCAAAGCTTCAGATTTAGGCGCCTGCACCTCCAACGATGTCCGGCTCGACCAGACGACCGATGGATGTCTTCCTCCGTCCTGAAGAAGATGTGCTAAAGCTGCGAGACGCCAGGTATCTAACCGGCGAGATCTCGCATAGGCTGCCTGCTCCAGGGCAGGTCATTCCCACTCCCGAGCCCGGCGAGAACGTGGTGTCCGTGTCTCACTTCCTTTGAGGTTTAGGCTTCCCCACGGATCCCTTTGTGCGGGGGCTCAGGTTTTATTATGGGCTGGATTTCCATGACCTGAATCCGGAGTCCATCCTCCATATCTCGTCATTCATTGTAGTATGTGAGGCCTTCCTCCATATTACCCCTCACTTCGGATTGTGGCTCAAGACCTTCAAGGTGGAGCCAAAGATGATCGAGGGCAACAAGCGAGTGAGGGGCGGTCATAAGCAAATGTGCTGATGCTCCGTGGCCCGAGGGCTCTTTTCAAGAGGAGCTTAGTTTGTGGCAACGAGAGTGGTTTTATATCACCGCTCCCGGGGGCACCAAATGGGTGGCGCTCCCCGCCTTCCGCTCAGGTCCAACACAGTGGCTGGTGTCATGGGTCAACAAGGGGCTCGACTGGGGGCCGTCCAAGGACGTTCCTTTGCTGCAGGGCCGTATTCGAGACCTCCAAGAAAGAGAGATCAATCTGGTTGCAGTGGCGCAGGTTATGTTGATCCGGCGCCTTCTGCCCTGCAAACGTCGCCCCCTCCGCCTGTGGGAATTTAATCCGGAGGGACCATGAGCTCTCCAAAATTTTATGGGCACGACGCCCGTGGAGATGTATAAACTATTCTTCGGATCACAAGAGAAGTGTCCGGTCCTTACTGAGGACGCAGGACTAAGCTACTGTCGCCGGATACTCAAGTAAGTAGTCCTGTAACCGGACAAGTTGTTCATTCATTTATCATATATATATGCCCTTTAAAGGAGCCATTTCTTGAACAGGAGTGGATAGCCAAGGCGAAGTTAATAAGGTGTCCGGCTCCCCTCCCAGAGACCACGCCAGATCCCATGCTGACCAAGACGTTGAAGGCCGCGCCTTTTGAAGAAGGAGAAGGGGGGAGCGGGGAAGCAACTGCCTCTATGAAGGAGGCTATCCAGGAAGGAGGGATTAAAAGTCCCATCTTTCAAGGAGAGAAGAGGACCGCTTTGGAAGATCCGGAGGTCAAGGCCTCAAAGAGGGGAAAGGAATCTTCGTCAGAGAGTCCGGCGTTGGGAAGTAACCCAGCTGCACTATTTCCTCAAGGGGATCAGCCCTCCAGCGAGCCGTAAGTAAAAAGAAGGGGTCTTGTAAATAAGGAACATCCCTGCATTTATTTATGAAGATAACCGAAATTGTACCTTGTAGTTCGGACCTCAGCCCTTCTCAGTGAGCTCGTCTTGAGATCTTCTTCCGGAGATGATGGAGAGCAACGCCTCCACCTGTCGCACCCTCATGCAGGCGGGCGACCACGAGGTGTCGTCGCGGAGGGTTCCCCCAAGTCCGGCGAGGCCGGAAGGTCCAGCGCCAAGTGGTGTGCGGTCGGAGGAGCTGAAGGATCTGCTCGGGCGAGCGGCTATCTCAGAAGATCACCGTGCTCTAATGGGTACGGTGATTGAAAGGATTGCATCCGCTGAGAGCGGATTGCATGAAGCCGTCAAAAGCTTACTGACGGGGTTTGAGGTACGCAAAAATGATGTACCTTCTGATAGTTATGCATATAGAATGCGCCCTGTATAGATAGTAGCCCCTGAGACTCGGTATGTTGTCAAAATTGACAGCGTGCCGAGGATCAAAATCTCAGTTATAACATATCGCTGCTCCTAAACAGGTGGCGGGTCGTCTGGTGGCCAGGCGGACTGATGAATATGCCGATCTAAAGCGGCAACTTGACGAGGCGGATGCGGACATCACGCTGGTCAATAAACGGTTTGACGAGTCACAAGGTATGCGACTTCTATGCGGACACCTGGTAAGGGAGCTTGACGCCCATGTCTTACTATTTGTATGCTTAATGCAGATGGTGCCGCTGCTGTGGAGGAGCTGCGGGCGGAACTCGCCCGAGCGAAAGAGCAAGCCAGAAATAGTAATGTGGCCGCTTTTAGGGCGGCCGAAGAGCTAAAATCCGAACGGGCTGCTCACTGCCGAAGCAAAGAGGAAATGGCCGATATGGCCAGAAAGTTGAAGAATGCTGCTGATCGCTGCGAGGTTCTTGAAAAAGAACGTCAAGCGGAGCAAGAGGGCCTGAAAAAGGCCACCGCCGAATCCAAGAATGCCCGTTCGGCTTTGAGAGCTGCCAAGGAGGAGTTGAGTCAGGCTGGGGCAATTGCGGCTGGAAAATCGTTTCTGCTGCGGAGGAAATATACGGATCCAAAGTATGCTCAATTGGACAAGTTGTGGAGTTTGGAGGATGCTTATCTGGACTTAGCGGCGAAGCGCCAGACGCGATTGAGCACTTCCGAGGCCAGAAGGGGCACAGAAGGGAAGAGCTATATTGGTCGCAATTCCATAGTCCGGAGCGTCTTCTTCCTTTGACCGATCGGTTGGCCGAATTGGCCGAGCTGAATCGACTATCCAGACTTGCCATGAAGCATGTCATGACTCATTTGTGGCCAGGCGGACCCCAGGCGAAGAGTTATTTTGGTTTAGTGCAGCTGTTCCTTGGTGCGGTACCGCGTATCGACGCAATAAAGCGGTCGGCGTGTATTGAGGGAAGCGGATGGCTCGCCCGTGTCAAGACATCTTGGGCAGATATGAAGGCCACCGACGTTGCATCCCAAGATTCGGACAGAAGTCGAGTACCTGCCGAGCACTACTTTGAAGAAGTCCTGCAGGGCGCTCGTTTGAAAGAGACGCAGTGCTCGAAGGATATTATGTTTTAAATGACATGTATGATTTGTACTTGTGCGTTCAAGTAGTAAACTACTCCCTGTGCGGTCGTTTATGTATATGTATATATAACCTGAAAGATGGTAGTCCTTGGCTTCAGCCCCCACGCACATAATGCGGGGGTGTTTGCAGAGAGGGCGCTTTTTCACACTTAATCCAATGTCTTGGTCCTGTTAAGGAGGTGGTAGCGTAGCAAACTAGGCAACCGGACTATAATGCTTTATCACTTTCACTTAGCCATAGGAGTTCGAGGGTGGGGCTACTATATAGCCCACAGAATACCGCACTCTCCCGAATTCAGGGTGCGTATGTGCTGACCGAAAACCGGTCCTTCGTTAATGCAGAGGAATCCTAAACATTCTGATGAGTCATCGAGTGGTTGACCGGTCTCGCTATATCATGACAATCGGTTTTAGCTTTCTCTCTTTGAGGTGCTCGCCCGGCGAACGGGGCACAATCGCGATAGTTCTGCGGTGCAGCGTTAGCCGATAGAACGAGCGTAAGGCAGCAAAACACGAGGCAGGCAAACCCAACATTTGACCAAAGACATGATTCGAGCTGATGCATATAAGGCCTAACTTTCGAGACGCGAATACTCCCTAAGGTATTTGGTCGTTATAAAAAGCAGGCAGAATAATGCCCTAAGCCCCCGTGTCAGTGCAGCGCAAAAATTCTGGTGCGGCCAATGCCAAGACGCCAGCCTCCTCCTCGGTTATAGTAAGAAACCGGGGGATGTATATCAACAAGAGACAGTAAAAAAGGTTTACGCAGGGTCTTAATCTGAAAAGAATCCTTGCAACGGGTCCCTACTACACGTCTGCGCCTGTATCTCCGTTGTACCGTATCCTGGACGGGTGTAGCACGCTGTTCATCTGTAAAAGAGAGGAACTTAGTTTAAAAAAGAAAAAAAGATCATGCGAAAGATGTACTTTATATTAAATAAATAGAGTACGATTCAAAGAAGTGAATAAGATTGAGCTTTATTGTCTCTTGTGATACATGCATGCAGCCCCTTGTATGGGGGTATGCCGCTAGTAGGCGCCGGACTCGTCTAGCCGTGTCCGGGGTTTGAATGACCAATTCAGGCTCTTTGACTAGCGGAGCCGGATAGGTGTGGGGCTGTCAAGGCAGTCTCACGTTCCTCCATGCTCAAGTAACACTTAATACTCCCTTTTAATGAGATGATGCCACGTGGACCGGGCATTTTAAGTGTGAGAGATGCATAATGCGGTATTGCATTAAAGCGGGCGAAAGCTTCACGTCCCAATAGTGCTTGATGGCTACTTTTAAACAGGGCGACGTGGAAGACTAATTTTTCGCGACTGAAGTTGTATGATGAACTGAGCACAACTTCTAGCAGTATGGAGCCCGTACAATGGGCATATGGACCTGGCATTACACCTTTAAAGGAGGTGTTGCTACAGCGAATCTTTGTTGGGTCTATCCCCATCTTGCTGATTGTGTCCTGATATATCAGGTTTATGTCACTGCCACCATCCATGAGGACTTGTGTAAATTGGAATCCGTCGATTATAGGATCCAATATCAAGGCGGTCCATCCTGCGCTCCGGATACTTTCGGAATAGTCCTGATGGTCGAAGGTGATTGGTTTTGACAACCAGTGTGCGGCGCGCATTTTAGTCGGCGCCGCTCTGTTTTTCCCTTTGATCACGTGAAGTGAGTTTACTATTTTAACCTGTTGTGGAATTTTTTTTTTGTTTTCGCTCTTCTTGTGGTGCTCGTCGCCATCGTCACTTGGTGTGTCGAGCCCTTTGTGTTCAGCGTTGAGTCTGCCGGACTGTTTGAAGACCCAACAATTTCTGTGGGTATGGTTTGCAGGCCTCCCGGGAGTACTGTGGATTTGACATATCTTATCCAAAATTTTGTTTAAGTTGGATAGCTCATCGCTATTGTCCTGAAGGGGCAGATTTTTATTGTTCTGCCGTGAGCTTTTGAATCCGGCATTGACGGTCGTGCTCTTTGGACCGTTCCTTTTAATCCGGCGCTGGTCCTTGTTGCGCCGTGGTTTCCGTTCCATCCTTGACTTGGATGTACTTGGGTCGCTGGTGCTGCATCTTGCTAGCCAGCTATCCTCTCCAGCATAAGCGGGTCATGAGGCTTGTTAATGCGGCCATTGTTCTTGGCTTTTCTTGGCGAGGTGTCTGGCGAGCCATTCGTCTCGGACGTTGTGTTTGAAGGCTGCTAAGGCTTCGGCGTCCGGACAGTCGACTATTTGGTTCTTTTTAGTAAGGAACCTGTTCCAGAATTTCCGGGCTGACTCTCCGGGCTGTTGAATTATGTGACTTAGAGCGTCTGCATCCGGAGGGCGGACATAGGTCCCCTGAAAATTTTCCCGAAACGCGTCCTCGAGCTCTTCCCAGCTTCTAATGGTATTTTCGGGGAGGCTTTTAAGCCAATGCCGAGCTGGCTCTTTGAGTTTGAGGGGTAAGTATTTTATGGCGTGGAGATCATCTCCTCTAGCCATGTGTATGTGGAGGATATAATCCTCAATCCAGACTCCTGTGGTCTGTTGTTCCGTCAGATGCCTCTATGTTTACGGGTTTGAATCCGCTGGAAATTCATGATCCAACACCTCATCGGTGAAACATAGGGATATCTGGCGCCCCTGTATTTGGGTGTGCCGTGATGTTCGGATATTTGGCGTATTGCATTGCTTTGAAGAGCTTCCTTTCTCGGCCCATAGATGGACCTAACTGGGCCATCCTTTTGATGTGAGTCCTTATGCGGATCGCGTGCCGGCTTGTGTGTGGTGCTATTTGCCGCTCTCTTTTTGCCGTGGGGTCGTCCATCCGACCGGGTGGCCTTCTTATTTTTTGATTGTGGGGGCTCTATGGCCTCTTCATCAAATTCGGGCGATAGTTTTCTCTTTGGATAGCTCTTTGTTGTTGTCGCCGTGTTGTCTATGATGTTCAATACTTTGCTCCATCTGATCCTGAGTGCATCTTCCGCTGTTTTGAGCTTCCGCTTTTTTTCAGGCTACGCCAAGCGATGGCGGCGAGCCTTTTCTGGAGGTTATTTTGCTCCAACAATTTGTCCGGCGTGAGATCGTCCGGACTGTTGTCTTCGCCGGGACGGGTTGTTTATCCAAGTTGTCTTGTTCGGACGATTGCTCGATAAGCGTGTTAAATGCGTCCAGCGGGTCGCCATGCTCTATGGTTGGGTCTCTGTTGAGGCGGGACTTGGTTCGGCATTTATGTTGCCGTTTTGACTGCTTTTCGAGGGATTTATCCTTCGTAGCGTCCCGTTGTTCCTCGTCTTCATTTCCTTTAGGGTATCCACCATGTATACATCATGAGATGAGGTGGTTGTCCAGCATCCTATAGGTGCTGGTTCATTGTTGTCTCCTACATCGTCGTCCATACCGTCGATGTCTTCGGAGTCGAAATCGAGCACGTCGTGTAAGCTTTCGGCGGTGGCTCTGAAAGTGGGTGGTGGGTGGGCGTTGAATTTCTTCGTCATCCGCATCCCAACCTTCCTGTCCGTAGTCCGGCCAGGGCTCTCCGGATAAAGAGTGAGACTTTAGTGAATTCAGGATGTCGCCAAAGGGCGAGTGCTGAAAGATGTCCGCGGTAGTGAACTCCATGACCGGCGCCCAATCAGATTCGATTAGCGGTAGCGGAGGGTTCGAGTCCGGAGAGGAGTCCGCACCACGAGTCGAGGTCTTCGCAAAGGACAGGGATGGAGTTCGGCTCAATCGCTGTAGAGATTGTAGCACCCGAGGCGGTGTCCAACCACTCGTTCTCGATCGGATAATCCGGCTCCGGATTAAGGGTCGGAGCGGATGCCGGTGCGGCCTCCAGGGCACTGTTCCGCTGCATAGCTAGATCATGCCCATCGAGACAGTGCGACACGCTTGGCCATGGCTCGAATCCGTCGAAGATCAAGTCTCCGCGGATATCGGCCGTATAGTTCAAACTTCCAAGTCGACCTGATGGCGGGCGTAGCTTTCGATCTGCTCCGGATGGCCAAGCTAATTGGCCCATGATGCAAAAGCCGCCCGAATCTGAAGATCTGTCCGGGAGAAAAGTCTCACCTGGACCGTGTCGTTGTTGATGATCGAAGGAGCCATCGGGCCTATCGGTGACGACACGGAGGAACTCTCAATGAAAGCACCAATGTCGGTGTCAAAACCGGCGGATCTCGGGTAGGGGGTCCCGGCTGTGCGTCTAGGCGGATGGTAACAGGAGACAAGGGACACGATGTTTTTACCCAGGTTGGGCCCTCTCGATGGAGGTAATACCCTACTCCTGCTTGATTAATATTGATGACATGGGTAGTACAAGAGTAGATCTACCACGAGATCAAGGAGGCTAAACCCTAGAAGCTAGACTATTGTATGATTGTTGTTAGTCCTACGGACTAAAACCCTCCGGTTTATATAGACACCGGATAGGTTAGGGTTACGTAGTCGGTTACAATGGTAGGAGATCTACATATCCGTATCGCCAAGCTTGCCTTCTACACCAAGGAAAGTCCCATCCGGACACGGGACGAAGTCTTCAATCTTGTATCTTCATAGTCTTGGAGTCCGGCCACGATGATAGTTCGGCTATCCAGGCACTCCCTAGTCCACGTGTAAAATCATCATTGGCTGGAGGAAACACGTGTCGGCTCACCGCTGGGACAGATGTCATCCACTCATTGGACAGGAGGCGCCTATGATACGTCGACACATGGCACGGCCAACAGAGGCCCATTGCTGTGAAAAGGCCGGCTCGTTTGACTGGGTCAAAAGGTGGCGGGCTGGCCCATGGAAAGCCTGTTAATGGCCTGTTCGCATATAGCCCATTTACAGCCAGCTAACCCAAAGCCTGTTACGCCCTATTCGAATTAGGCCCAGTAGCGTCATCTGGGCCATCTTCCATCATCTGGGCCATCTTCCAGCCCGTTTTCACTTCTGGCCCATGTATGGCCCATGATGTCTTTCGGCCCATATGAGGCCCTATGTAACTCTTGGCCTATTAACGGCCCGTGGAGAAACTGGCCCGTAATGAATAGTGTATTACTTTACACCCATTAACGGCCCGTGGTGAAACTGGCCCGTATAGAACAGTGTATCACTTCATACCCATTAACAGCTCGTTATTCCGTTGGGCCGTTTCCAGCCCATGTTATCTTTCGGCCTTCTCAGAGCCCATTTATTCTTGGGCTCATTTCCAGCATTCGTTTACTTACGGCCCGTTCATCATTTTACGCTTGTGGGCCAAATTCAGCCCGTGGTTACAATCGGCCCGTTTGTGGTCCGTTTTCATAGCGTCATCAACACGGCCTATTAACGATGGCCCGTTATGGTCGGCCCATGAACGGACGATTCCAACTCTAGCCCGTTCACGGCGTAATCGTTCTGTTTGCCCATGTTTGGCCAATCGATAATACTGACCCGTATAAGGCCCATTGATGATCTGACCCGTAGAAGGCCCATTGTTTCTACGGCCCGTATGTAGCGACCCGACCTCGGGACGGTCAAGTCTACGTATCTCATGCCATCCACAGATCAAGTCTTTGGCACACAATGAGATCAATGTATATATCAAAGTGCAATCACATGTATAAATAACGTAAAATGATATATACCTCATAATACTCAGCGGAAACAATCAAGCGGGTGTGGAGTCCCATCAACGCCATCGGCAGGTTGAGTGTAGACCGTAACCTCATATCGTAACTCTTACTCGTCGAAGAAAATCCTGCAACATGATACGTTGCAGCCGTGTAGGTCGATTACATTGAATGTACCGGCAAGATCACAACATGAATAAACAGATGGTAAAACTATACTATATGCAATTTGGCTTTGTGGCTCAGATCTGAGTTTTGTTTGCGTAAAAGCTGATTTTATTTTCCCTACATCAAAGGAATAAATGAAGTCTGTACTATGGAGTTTTCTATCATGACATGGTTCCGCCAACCGATGTCTCATAGCCCAAAATCATCATATGTTGCCCACAATTAAGTTATCAATCCGGTGTTGAGAGTTCCGAGATAGATCCAAGTCCAGAAGCTCAAATTGTCCGTAATCGGGACACAGCTAATCGATTAGGTTTTAACCTCTGCAGAGGTTTGTACACTTTACCCGCAAGATTCGATCCCTCTCTTTACGTTCTCGCACTTCAGGTGTTTGAGAACAAGATGACCAAACATGGTCTTCCGAGGAGTTCCTCTGACCACTGTCCGGTGCCCATCCAATCCTACCGTAGTTCTACATCTGCTAGCACCGTCCCAGCCAGAATCACAACTAAGGTCAACCAAGCCAGAGCCCATATTGACTTGCGGTTGCACAGGTAAGCTTCCGGGCATGAAGTATTCTTCCGTCTCTTTGAGTCTGGGTGAAGCTTTCCACAAGATGTCATGGCGCTTCTCCATGCATCCCGGCCAACCACTGGATTCTCCAGGGTGCCCGTCAACCATCCTTCACCCAGAGTGTGTATTGAATTCTTGTCTCGAGTCTTGAAGTCTTGAGGCCTTGAAGATGCAGTCCTTGCAGATTTCATCATGGTGTTGTCGTCATTGACGTAGATCCTCCCTTCTCACACCACTCCTGAGCACTCATACCAAACCCCGTCTACTATAGCGTAGCATTAAAATAAATAACGTCCCGGGCTTGGTAACAGGGTGATGGGTTCCTACCTCATGCATACTACTCAACTACAAGGATTCAATAACACTACTGAGGGGTGGTTGCAAAGATGCCATTAAATGCAATAAAACATAGGTATGAAAGCATGGTCAAAGTGAACTTGCACGGTAAGTTGATGAAGATAACAACACTCTCGAATAATGACTTGGTAGAACTATTCGTCACTCCGTTGAAAATCTATATAGTCATAGCATTCATATAAGCAAACATCCTAGCAAACAATTCTAACACTCATAATAAAACCAACAATTAAAATGCAAATCAAGGGACACCAAATAAAAACAAAGGAAAACTACACAACAAAACTACCAAAGAAAACTCGGAGAAAACAAATCAAGGTTTTCACCACATCAAGCATCAACTAAGAAATAGTTTTACACAACTAAAACTTTTCTTAACAGAACCTAAGCATGGGTTTATGCTACCTAACTGAAAAGAAATCATCAAGCAACTAGGAGCAAAAAGAATCACCTTAAAATCTATTATAAAACTCCTATTAGGCCTAAAGCAAATTGTAGTAAGAAAAATAAAATAAAAGTTTTATTTATTATAAATAAAAGTTCATGCTCTAAAGTTACAGAAACTACCCTAGAATAAACTATCTCTCATGAAAATAAATTTATTTGCTAAGTAAAACAATAGGAAAACAGTAGCTAGTTAAATAAATAGGAATATCATGATTCTGATTAAAAATATTTTTTATTAATTCTAAAATGCCCAAATAAATACCTACGGTTAGGTAATGTCAAAACAAAGTTGTGACAAAAAGAATCACAAAAAATAATATTCCTAACTCATTTTATAGCAGAATTACTATTCTGTCTAAATCTAAAATAAAGCAATTTTAAATAATTTTAACATGACTAATTATATTTTTTGCAGAAACTAAAATAAATTTGCAAACTAACAAAAAAAGAATCACTTAAAAATATCAAGTAGATTAAAAGATATGAATTTTACAAAACTGAAACTATTCTGTTAAAACAGAAAACGAAAAAATAAAACTAAAACGAAAAACGGGCTAATGGGCCTATATAACGCAGCGTAATATAACTAAATAGCGCACATGGTTTTAAACCGAGTCGGCCGGTCCAACTAAACCCTAACTAAAACGGAACTAACCGGTTTATTTGAAATAAACCTACCCCTTCGGGGGAATCTAATCTACACCGTTCGTTCTAGATCGGACGGCGGAGGGGAGTCCGGCGACTTACCGACGGGGTCGAAGGCGACGGCTCGAGGCGGCGACGCTGGCGGTTCGGTGGTCGGGGACGTCGGCGGGACCTCCGCGGGTTCAGCGGAGCAAGGCGGCTCGGGTGGAGTCGGGTGAGCTCGAGGTGGCCGGCGTTCGGGACGGGCTAATGGCGCGAGCGGCGGCGGTGAACTCCAGCGGCGATTATTGCGCGAAGGCGAGGGTCGGGCGAGGCGAGGAGAAACGGGCGAGGAGGGGTATATAAAGGGGGGGGGGCACGACTTGGAGGAGGGTTCAATCGGGAGGGGATCGGGATAAGATCCCGGGGATCTCGGGATCCCGGCGAGCGGCGGCGATCCGGTGCGTGTCTTCATGCAGGGGAAGAAGGGTGGGGTCCACCTGTCGGTGAGAGAGGGAGAGGGGATCGGGCGGGCGATGCGGAGGTGGTTCGGCGTGGGGGCTCGGCTGCCTCGGTCGGCTCGGCGTGGGCGGCGTGGCTGGCACGCCTTTGGGCCGTTATCGGCTGGGTCAGGTGTTGGCTGGGCGGTTGGCTGGCCGGGCGCCTGTGGGCTTTTCTTCCTTTTTTCTACATTTTATTATTTTTTGAAAATAAAAACAGAGAAAATATATAAAATATAAATATTTTATATAGGACATATATATATCAAAATGATCAGGAATATTCCTATCATTTGAACATTTTTCCGAGGCAAAATCCAGACTTTATAAAAAATCATTTTTTCAAAATTCAAAATAAAACTCAAATTTGAAAGGGTGTTTCAAGGCACTTTCAAATGACTTTCAATTTGATTCTTTTTAACTTCCAACTCATATTTCATATAATTGAAGAAGTCATTTTATCTTCCCTCATGAAAATCATTGAGTTGCATAAAGCTTTGAATTTGAAATATTCTCAAATGAAATTCAAATCTTTTCAAAACCCTTTTCATTTCAAATGGAAGAAGTCATTTCATCTTCACTCTAGGGTTTTGGTGTTGGAATGGAATTGAATTCATTGAGATCCAAAAAAGGCAAAGGGGATAGTTTTGGGAAGGTCATTTTATTCCCTCTCATCCAACTTTCAAAAGTTTCAGATTCCACTCAATTTCACTCAATCAATCAAACAAACAATCGCACAACAGGCATAGTTATTTATCTAATATAACATTCCAAAATTTAGAATTTTGGGATGTTACAAACCTACCACACTTAAAATGAATCTCGTCCTCGAGATTCGAAGAGGCTAGCAAGAAAGGGTTAGGGGTTGGGGATCTGCTAGCAAACGTTTGGTCGGAAGGTCAGGGGTGCTACCACACTTAAAACAAGGTTACTGTCCCAATAAACTCAGATAGTTCCTCTGGAGTGCCGACAATGTATGTCCCTTCACATATCTTACAATAGCTCCTCCATTAACGCTCTTCTGTCAGAAGCATAGGGTTTTCCTCCAAATCTTGGGTCGGTTCGTCAAAGTTGAAGTTCATCCAAGACTGGATCGTCTTAGCTGATAGGTCATGTCCATTCTAGACAACTATCGAAATACTCATGGTGGTCTACCATTAATGGTTTCTCCTGCAGAAAACGGGTGCAGGTTGAACCTCACCGTATGATCTACGATTGGCAACGGTTGCTGTAAAGGGGTTCCATCGTCCTACCATTCTATGGTTTTATGGCTTATCGTGTCGACACTCTTCTAAGGTTTTCGAGGCTCTCTGATTTTCCATCAACATATGATAGTTCATGATAGAAGTCTCCGGTATGGGGGCCAATCCATCCCTTACTTGAATCATTACCACATACGTAAATATTGAATCACGTATTCTAACACTTGGGCATACTCACAAGCATTGCAGAATATCTCTTGTTCTCGAACTGGGTTCGAGTAAATCCTTTGGTTCAGCAAGCCAAACAAAACATCTATCGTTACTTCACCACTCTCGGGTTTTTTGCGTAACCTCCTCACGAAACATATGCCGATTGGATCACCGATTCTTCCAAATTTATTCCTTTATCAAGGTTAGATCCGTTCCTTTTCAAAATCCACGGGCACGTGGGTTATGGCCCACTTCAACACTAGTGCAGCTTTAACTCATCCTTGGGGTAACTCTCTTGTTCCATATTACACATCCTTTAAATCCAGTAGTACTCTGTTTCTTCATACCATCATATCGAAAGCAAAACTCCAACTTTTTTTTTCTTCGAACTACAGTCCATGGAATATATATTTTCTTATCCATTAGTCTAGTCTTCTTCACAGGGTACTACCACCCTGAAAATGAAATTCACAAATCCATCCATAGACCATATTTCTCATATCCTCGAAAATGGTCAAAATCTTTGTTCACAGAGTAACAACTCCTACAATTAAACATATGAAAACATGTCACCTTAACTTTATTGATTTCATGAATCCATTACAAACTCTGAGCACCCATTACATAACTCAACTTATTGTAATCATGAAAAAAAATTGGTTTCTACCACTCTTATTATCCATATCAAAATTCCAACTACTCAACTCCAGCTTCCTTCTTGTAGGAACATTTAGTAGCATAATGTCCTGCTTCCTTGCAGCAAAAACAAAAGACTTCCGACATGTCTCGGGGCTTGTTTGTGATTATGTAGGCTCCTTGGATTCTTGGCTTCTTTTCTGGACATTTACTAGCGTAATGACCTAAATCCTTGCACCTGTAACAAGTGATATGACTCAGGTCCTTCTCTGCGAAAATTGTGTTGTTCTGGGGTTGCCTTTTTTTTCTCTTCCTGGATTTTTCTGTAATGGTCAGAGCTTCTATTTCCCGAGGGTCAAACTTCACTTCTGCTGTCGGGAAATATCCCAGATACTCTTTTCTTTCCTTGGTGCAATACTGTGAAAAATGTCCTTCTTCTCCACATGAATAGCAGGCATTGGAGTAAAATCTGTTGAGGCCTTCTCCATCAGGGTCTTCAACACATTCCTTCATCACAGGTTCTTTCATGACTTCTCGGAGGGCTTCTTTCATTCCTTCTTCCTGCTCAGTTTGTTGCACCATGGGGTAAATGTGACACTGGGTCGGGTAGTGGGTGGTTCCTTCACACAAGAAACAAGTCACCTGACTAGTTGGGCATTCCTCAGCTGGGTGTTTCTCCTCACAATGAGGGCATCCATCCTTGTGTTCCTCCTGAGTGTGTCCTATTTCTCCATAAATCTTGCAGGCACAAGGTTTATTTCTTGGTGTATCATGGTGCTTCCGGGTAAGACGAGATCTTGTCGAGTCTTCTTGAATTCTTCCCAAGTCTTTGCTCCATTCCATCCTCAGATAGCTTGATGCATCTGCCACCATGTTGCAGCACTTCCTTCAAAATCTTGAAGAGTGTACGATACTTCATTCTTCCTTGAAACCAAATTGCTCCCAGTGATTCTCCATGTTCTGCATCCATAGCTCGCCTCCGGTGAAGTCTTCAGTCCAGAGAATATCAGTCCAACTTCATTCATCATCTATGGGGTCCAAAAGTTTTGGGATGAGATATGAGAGAGGTGGGGAGGGATACACACAATACAAACAATAGTTTTTGAAGAAACAAGTTTTACTTTGTGGCTATCGGAAAACATCAATCAAATGACAGCTCACAAATCGTCGCATCTAACGTAAGTATGTAACAGGGGTTTAGTCTTCTAAAGGTCAAATAATTCTTCAGATTCTTCAAATTCTTCTAGTCTTCGGAGTCTTCAATTGTTGCAGCTTCAACTCTTCTAATGCATGGTGAAAACCTTTGTTACTTTGAAGAGGTCATCAGCTGTCCGATATCTTTCTTGGAGTGGCTTCAGTTGATACTTCATGTATTCTAACTATTTGAGATGAGAGGGTCTATTTGATAAAATCAGAAAAGATGAGAAGTAAGAGTCTTTTTGAAAATAAAGTTTTTGAGATATCCTGCCCAAGGGGCTTTCCGATTTCTAGGGTCACGTCCTACAGTCAACATGTGCTCTGATACCATATCTGTAGCGACCCGACCTCAGACGGCCAAGCCTTCCGTGTATCCTGTGCCATCCTCAGATCAGTATCTTTGGCACACACAAGACATCAATGTATATATCAAAGTGCAATCACATGTATAAATAAAGTAAATTGATATATACCTCATAATACTCAGCGGAAACAATCAAACGGTTCTGGAGTCCCATCAACGCCATCGGCAGGTTGAGTGTAGACCGTAACACTGTATCGTAACTCTTACTCGTCGAAGAAAATCCTGCAACATGATACGTTGCAGCCGTGTAGGTCAAGACATTGAATGTACCGCAAGATCACAACATGAATAAACAGATGGTAAAACTATACTATATGCAATTTGGCTTTGTGGCTCAGATCTGAGTTTTGTTTGCGTAAAAGCTGATTTTATTTTCTCTACATCAAAGGAATAAATGAAGTCTGTACTATGGAGTTTTCTATCATGACATGGTTCCGCCAACCGATGTCTCATAGCCCAAAATCATCATATGTTGCCCACAATTAAGTTATCAATCCGGTGTTGAGAGTTCCGAGATAGATCCAAGTCCGTGAGGCTCAAATTGTCCGTAATCGGGACACGGCAAATCGATTAGGATATAACCCTCTGCAGAGGATTGTACACTTAACCCGCAAGATAAGATCCCTCTCTTTACGTTCTCGCACTTCGTGGTGTTTGAGAACAAGATGACCGAAACATGGTCTTCAAGAGTTCCTCGACCACCGCCCGGTGCCCATCCAATCCTACCGTAGTTCTACATCTGCTAGCACCGTCCACCCAGAGTCACAACTAAGGTCAACCAAGCGAGCCCATATTGACTTGCGGTTGCACGAGTAAGCTTCCGGGCATGAAGTATTCTTCCGTCTCTTTGAGTCTGGGTGAAGCTTTCCGCAAGATGTCATGGCGCTTCTCCATGCATCCCGCCAACCACTGGATTCTCCAGGGTGCCCGTCAACCATCCTTCACCCAGTAGTGTGTATTGAATTCTTGTCTCGAGTCTTGAAGTCTTGAGGCCTTGAAGATGCAGTCCTTGCAGATTTCATCATGGTGTTGTTGTCATTGACGTAGATCCTCCCTTCTCACACCACTCCTGAGCATTCATACCAAACCCCGTCTACTATAGCGTAGCATTAAAATAAATAACGTCCCGGGCTTGGTAACAGGGTGATGGGTTCCTACCTCATGCATACTACTCAACTACAAGGATTCAATAACACTACTGAGGGGTGGTTGCAAAGACGCCATTAAATGCAAAAAAACATAGGTATGAAAGCATGGTCAAAGTGAACTTGCCTGGTAAGTTGATGAAGATAACAACACTCTCGAATAATGACTTGGTAGAACTATTCGTCACTCCGTTGAAAATCTATATAGTCATAGCATTCATATAAGCAAACATCCTAGCAAACAATTCTAACACTCATAATAAAACCAACAATTAAAATGCAAATCAAGGGACACCAAATAAAAAACAAAGGAAAACTACACAACAAAACTACCAAAAGAAAACTCGGAGAAAACAAATCAAGGTTTTCACCACATCAAGCATCAACTAAGAAATAGTTTTACACAACTAAAACTTTTCTTAACAGAACCTAAGCATGGGTTTATGCTACCTAACTGAAAATAAATCATCAAGCAACTAGGAGCAAAAAGAATCACCTTAAAATCTATTATAAAACTCCTATTAGGCCTAAAGCAAATTGTAGTAAGAAAAATAAAATAAAAGTTTTATTTATTATAAATAAAAGTTCATGCTCTAAAGTTACAGAAACTACCCTAGAATAAACTATCTCTCATGAAAAATAAATTTATTTGCTAAGTAAAACAATAGGAAAACAGTAGCTAGTTAAATAAATAGGAATATCATGATTCTGATTAAAAATATTTTTTTATTAATTCTAAAATGCCCAAATAAATACCTACGGTTAGGTAATGTCAAAACAAAGTTGTGACAAAAAGAATCACAAAAAAAATAATATTCCTAACTCATTTTATAGCAGAATTACTATTCTGTCTAAATCTAAAATAAAGCAATTTTAAATAATTTTAACATGACTAATTATATTTTTTACAGAAACTACAATAAATTTGCAAACTAAAAAAAAATAATCACTTAAAAATATTAAGTAGATTAAAAGATATGAATTTTACAAAACTTAAACTATTCTGTTAAAACAGAAAACGAAAAAATAAAACTAAAACGAAAAACGGGCTAATGGGCCTATATAACGCTTCATGTAATATAACTAAATAAGCGCACATAGTTTTAAACCGAGTCGGCCGTCCAACTAAACACTAACTAAAACCGGACCTAACAGGTTTATTTGAAATAAACCTACACCTTCGGGGGAATCTAATCTACACCGTTCGTTCTAGATCGGACGGCGGAGGGGAGTCCGGCGACTTACCGACGGGGTCGACGGCGACGGAGGCTCGGGCGGCGACGGCGCGGCGTCTCCGGTGGTCGGGGACGTCGTGAGGACCTCCCGGAGTTCAATGAGCAAGGCGGCTCGGGGTGGAGTCGGGTGAGCTCGAGGTGGCCGGGCGTTCGGGACAGGGCTAATGATGCGGCGGCGGTAAACTCCCATGGGCGATTGCGGGCGAAGGCGAGGGCTCAGCGAGGCGAGGGAGAAACGGGCGAGGGAGGGTATATAAAGGGGGGCACGACTTGGAGGAGGGTTCAATCGGGAGGGGATCGGGATAAGATCCCGGGGATCTCGGGATCCCGGCGAGCGGCGGCGATCCGGTGCGTGTCTTGCGCAAGGGGGAAGAAGGGGTGGGGTCCACCCGTCGGTGAGAGAGGGGAGAGGGGGATCGGGCGGGCGACCGGTGCGGAGGTGGTTCGGCGCGGGGGGGCTCGGTCGCTCGGTCGGCTCGGCGTGGGCAGCGTGGCTGGCGCGCTGGGCCGTTAAATGGGCCGCCTGGGTGTTGGCTGGGCCGGTTGGCCTGGCCGGCGCCCAGGGGCTTTTCTTCCTTTTTTTTCTACATTTTATTATTTTTTTTGAAAATAAAAACAGAGAAAATATATAAAATATAAATATTTTATATAGGACATATATATATCAAAATGATAAGGGGAATATTCCCTATCATTTGAACATTTTTCGAGGCAAAATCCGGACTTTATAAAAATTCATTTTTTCAAAATTCAAAATAAAACTCAAATTTGGAAGGGGTTTCAAGGCACTTTCAAATGACTTTCAATTTGATTCTTTTAACTTCCAACTCATATTTCATATAATTGAAGAAGTCATTTTATCTTCCCTCATGAAAATCATTGAGTTGCATAAAGCTTTGAATTTGAAATATTCTCAAATGAAATTCAAATCTTTTCAAAACCCTTTTCATTTCAAATGGAAGAAGTCATTTCATCTTCACTCTAGGGTTTTGGTGTTGGAATGGAATTGAATTTATTGAGATCCAAAAAAGGCAAAGGGGATAGTTTTGGGAAGGTCATTTTATTCCCTCTCATCCAACTTTCAAAAGTTTCAAATTCGACTCAATTTCACTCACTCTATCAAACAAACAATCAGACAACAGGCATAGTTATTTATCTAATATAACATTCCAAAATTTAGAATTTTGGGATGTTACACCGTAGAAGGCCCATTGTTTCTATGAACCGTAGAAGGCCCACTATTTCTACGGCCCGTAGAAGGTCCACTGTTTCTACGGCCCGAGAAGGCCCACTGTTTCTACGGCCCGTAGGCCCAGTGTCACTACTGTGGCGTTTATTGTGGCCTAGTTTTTAAAAATAGGTTATTGCAACAACTAGCAAACCGCAGAAAAAGAACTACACTGACTACAAGCAAACAAAAAAAATAAGACAACAAGGAAATAAATAAGCAAGCAACTTACACTAGGCTATCACGGCTATTACACATATATTATCCACTAGGCTTCAAAGTTCGCCACCAGTGCAAATATAGGGAACACAACAGCATATAAACGCCGCAGCAAAACAAGTCTAGAACTGAAACCACTTCAGAAGAGCTCAAGAAACAATATCCTGGGTACCCATAATGCTGGAAAGATGCTTAGCAAGTTATTAACTTTCTCTTGTTTGGCGCTTAAGTCCTCCAGAGCTTGCTGTTGCACCAGAAAGTATGCATCTGAATTCTGCAGGGACTTCCCCAGCCCTTCGGCTTCCTGTCGCATAACATCTGGTCGATGTCTTTCAACTTGAAGTTGAGACTCAAGACGCCGACCTGATTCAGCAACGAGTTCAAGAGTGGTGCCAAAGAAGGTAGCCAAGAATCAAACACTACATCAAGGCAGGACTTTGGGGTTGTCTCAGTGTCTTGAATATAGTTTTTATCAGCTTTCTTGGAGACCAACAGGGATGTCTCACTATCTTGAACCTTATCTGCATTAGTTTCTTTACCATTGCATAACAGGGTACTCTTCTCCAATATTTTATCCGCGTTCTAAAAGAGAAACAAACAAACACATCTCAGGTTTACAATGTAGTATATGAAACTCATTTTGGTAAACCAGTTTAGTAGTAAGGTGGACAGGATAACAGCATGAAACAAACATATATCTATGTAGTATGGTCATTGTATGATCTATATTATTCTAGTTTATGTTTCCAAATCAAGATAGATACTGTTCGAATCATATCTATTTAAGACAAAGCAACATAGACAGAATATAAGTGTGGGAAACTACACAGCAATAACAACACTTGTAATGTGCATGGCATGAGAAGATAACTGTTTATTCAACTGAAACTGAAATCAACATATAGCAAGTTACAACAGCAAACAGCCAAACACGTTGGAGAAACAGGTTTAAAACATACCTGTTGCGCCATTGGAGTTTCAATTGCATCCTTCAAATTTGAAATTGGTTGGTATCAGTAAATACAGTGATGCAAGAGCAAAGTAGTATGAATCATAGCTACGGAACCTGACCTGAGAACAATTCTTCTTCTGCTTTAAGCATTGACTTCGGGTTCGGAGTGGTGGCCCTCGTGATTTGGGCACTGCAGTTGCCTTACTAACTGCTCGTGTTTGGGTGCTCTGTGGTGGAGACGGTGATGTGTCAACGGGAACTGGGTGTCTATCTGCTGGGGTTGGGGTTAGAAGGGGTGTAGCTGGTTCTCTGTCCAACTGGGTAGGGGTACAATCTGCATGAGTGTGGGTTATGTGTGGTGGGGCTGGTTCTTGGGCAAGTACAATCGTGGTTCTATCTGCATCGACAGGTAGCACGATCTTTTGTGAAGACCGTGTTTTTACTCCCACAGATACGGCCATCACTCCCTCCAATTGAAATGGCTGATAAACAAGAAAAGTAATTGAATGTACAGACATTGTAAGATAGACAGGTGCAATGGATAGTAGGGAAGAAAACAGGGCATGAAATAATTCACATTTATGTTGTCTAAGCAAACAGAATAGAAGGACATAATTTCACATATATGATGGCTAATTAAACAGGATAGCATGACACAATTTCACATGTATGATGGCTAACTAAACAGGATAGAATGACATACTTCAAAATATGATGACTATGTAAACAGGATAACATGATATAACTATACGATGTGTCTATTAAAGTGGTTGGCATGCCATAAATCAAAAACATGCCGTCGATCGAAACATGATGGCATGATATAATTTACGAATAGAATGACATAATTTAAAATATGATGACTATGTAAACAGGATGAGATGATATAACTATATTATGTCTTTAGAAAATGGGTTGGCATGCCATAATTCAGATACATTCTGTCTATGTAAACATCATGGCATGACATAATTCAAATATATGATTTATATACTAAGGAAGTGAGCAGAGGGCAATCACATATATGATGTGTCAACTAAGGAGATGGCATTCAATATTGTGTATATGATGTAAAAACTAAGCATTGCAATACAACATATGCATTATATGAGTAATTTAACCCTGCCAAGTTTGAGCATACACCTCAGGGGGATAATAGGACTGGCCATCTGCCTCTGAATCCTCCTCTGAAGAGCTATCCGTAACCAGCAAGATATATGCTTCGGCAGGTAGCATTGTCTGCTCTGAAGACCTTGTTTTCACTCCAGATTTCTCCATCACCTATTCAAATGGCTGATGCACAGGAAGAGCAGTTGAATATAGAAACTTTGTCGACAAAAGCAATGAGAAATACAAAAAAAGGACGGCATGATATAATTCACATATATGACGCTTGCCTAAGCAGCATGGCATTGCATAATTCACATACATAATGCATTGCAACAAGATAACATTGCATAATTCACATATATAATGTCTTGCAACAAGATGGCATTGCATAATTCACATATATGGTAATTAGACACTAAACAGGTGGCATTCACACAAAGCATGTCTAAACTAAGCAAATGACATAGCAATGCAAGATACCATGCACACGATATGAGCAACATAACCCTGCCAAGTTAGGGCATGCACCTCGGGGGGGGGGGGGGATATGACTGGTCATCTGTCTCTGAATTCTCCTCTGAGGAGCTATCGGTAACCAGCAAGGCATGCGCTTCGTCAGATAGCATTGTCTGCTCTAAAGACCTTGTTTCCACTCCATATTTTTCCATGACCGTGTCGAATGGCTGATGCACAGGAAGAGTAATTGAATGTACTAAAATTGTTGACAAATTTAACACGTAATAAAAAATGATGGCATGATATAATTCACATATAAGATGACTGGCTAACCAGGGTGGCATTGCAAAATTCACAAATATGATGCCTGGTTAGACAAGATGGCATTGCATGATTCACATATACGATAAAGAAATTAAACAGATGGCATTGACACAAAGCATGTCTAAACTAAGCAGATGACATCTTTAATGTATACAGTAAGCAATGCAAGGCACCATATGCATGATATTACCAACACCAGCATGCCAAGTTAGAGCGAAGACCTCATGGGGTAAAAAGGAGTGGTCTTCTCCTTCTGAATCCCCCCCGGAACAGTTATCTTCCTCTTGATTACGATCCGAAATGGGTGGAGGGGGGGCTGCCTTTGCACCCACCATGGAACGACGTGTACATGAAATTTTATTGCCACGCAAGGCTTGTCTCTTTTGCTCTACATGATCAGTTCCATTGTGTACAATAACTGGCATGCATAGGAATAAAACATAGTGAGATTATGTAAGGAGTGCATGGACAAATCCAGAGTGATGGTAGCAAACTGTGGATAGACCCAAAATCAATGATAGCAGGCAGATAATAGCTTTAGTTAAAAAATAAAGATAATGGCTTCTTTAATGTTTGTTTGCACCCAACATGAAACTCATAGTAGACACCAGAGATTAACCAGATAGTAGAAAGATAGTACTGATTGCTGCCCCAATATGTACCCCACAACCATTTAAAAACTCAAGTTTCGGCATTAGTTTGGACCTGACTCGGAGTCTAATAGGTGAAAACGACGATAATGTAGCGTGTCATCATATTAAGGGACACATAACGTAAGCAGACACGGAAGAGTGCATCCTCTCTTGCGGACCCGTGTAGTCCTCAAGGTCATCTCGCCGATTGATGATGGTAATGCAGTTGTCGTGGCTGCCGGCGACGGGGAAGAAGATCTGAGGCGGCGAAAGACAGTCTGGAGAGCGGATCCCTGCTGTGGTGAACCCTTCTGTCGTTGGAGCAGCTGAGCTGGGGTGGAACACAGCGCTACAGGAGCAGGACAAACCACACAAGGTTTTCTCTGACACACATCTGTAACAGAAGTAATTGAGTAAGGGCTTGTTTGAATTTGAGGATTCTAAGAATGCAAGGATAGGACATAGACAGGAATAGGATAGGAATGCACGTGCAAAACAGAGAATTTAAAAACACAGGATTTCTGCCAATCTGGGTGTTTGATTCACAACAATTGGAAGATCACAAGATGCAAATAAGCATGGTGAGATTAAGTCAAACCACAAGAAAATGTACGGTTATAATGCTATTATGCTACTATCTCTTAGTCTTGTGCTTGATGAATAGGAATATGAAAAGGAGGAGAAGTGGAAATTAGAATTCCTACAGTTTTTCTTTCAAGGAGACACTAAAGGAACAAATCCTACAGTTTTCCTTTGCTCCATTCCTTTGCACCAAATTCATGAAAAGTAGTACCATAGGAAACTTTCCAATTCCTATGTTTTTCAGTCACTTTTCCTTTCAAGCACTGGCGATTCTAGTAGGCAGGCTTGAGCAAGGAAAATCCTACACTAAAAAAATGTTTTTGTGCTACTTCTATTACTTTGGACCCAGGCCACTGCAATACTAGCTCAACTCCCAGGCCCATCGACAAATGCACAGCTCAAACGCTAGAGATAAATAATGATGGCGTTCAAGAGAGTCCATCACGGATAGCTAAGTTGCCTGGTACCTCACTGCTTGTCATATAGTAGGATAAAATAATCGTATTTCCCGTTACTACAAGTGCTCAGTGGACAATATATATAACATGTAGAGTAAAAAAGAGATGCAACAAGTGTACAACCTCTTTGGCGAAGCCATGTCGATCTCAGCGTGATTGGGTTGGCCGGTGAGGATGCTCCGGCTGACTTTGCTGTCGGAGGAGGGGAAGATCTTAGGCGTCTGGAGATGGAGCCCGAGGTACTGCTCCGCTGTGATGGAGGGTTTCGTCGTTGGAGCAGCTCCGGTGAGTTGGACGACGCCGAGGCTGAAGCAGGACAAGAGAGACAACGAACAACGTTAACCTGAGTGGAATTCTAATAGCATCTCCAATACATGACATAAAATACATAACCACAAAGTGCTAGATGTAAAATACATCAGCTGCTCATCTCTGAACTTAACAGTCGATACTGAATTTAACAGTCGAAACTGAACTTAACTGTCGAAATTGAACTTTACTGTCGAAACTGATTTTTGCTGTCGAAACTGAACGCACTAGCAAGGTGAGGCTACACGTCGGTCGACTGACTTTTTCATCTCTGGTCAGTCGATTTTGCAGCCGTTGGATACGAAATCAAGGGCCTGCGGTTCATCTTCAACCTCCACCCCCCTGAGCCGCCAGCCACCACCGGCCAAACAGCAGCCCCCCGCCGCCCGCGGCCGGCGGTGCGCCGCCCCGAAAACACTCCCCACCGCCGGTCCGCCGCCTGACCATCCTCTAGCCCCCCACCGTGCCGAGCTTTTCTCCGGCGATCCGCCGCCACCGCCCGCCATCGCCCGCCACCGCGGCGACCATCGCGCCCATCGTGAACCCTAAGATAGATAGTGGGGTACCTCTCCGGCGAGCCCCCTCCCCGCTGCGGCTGGTTCTTCCTTCACCCCGGCGAGCCACCCCCCACCCCCTGAAAATCGACTGACCCAAAAGTCGATTCAGTCGAATGAAGTGTAGCTAAATTGGAGGAGCATCGCGAGCAAGAGCAAGAGCGAGAGCAGCAGCGCGAGCAAGAGCAGACCAGGCAGGGGACCGAGAGCAAGAGCATAGCATCAGCGTGAGCGAGAACTAAAGCAGCAGCAGCTCCTACTCATGTGGACGTCTCCGCCGAGGGAGCGATGCCGTGGAGGAAGTGGCCAGCGACGCCGCAGATAGAAAGCGCATTCAATCGAGAAAAGGATCAACTGATCCACCTCTTTACTTTTTGGGTTTTATTCGGGTGGATGGAGCCGCGCCGTGTCGGCTCGGGACCGAGCGCCGGCAGCACCGTGAGATCGAATCAAGAAGAAAATGTGGCGATTAGTGTACAACCTCTTTGGTGGCGCCGATTAGGCCGCAGCTTCATCCGAGGAAACGGTGATGATGATGCTCTTCCGGTGGTGCAGGTGAAGACGGCGGTGTGGGAATCGAGGTGGTGCAAAAGACGAGGGAACGTCAGGGAAGCTCCTTGGAGGTGGAGGACGGGGTGGCTGAACCAGCGGGACGATGAGATCGACGATGGATCCTCATCCGGTACGGTGGATGAGGGACGTCGAGGTGTTCCTGTGGATGACGTCGTCGGGGAAGAGGCTCCGGCTGGGTGGCGGACGGAGCAGGGTGTGGGGTTTCGTCGCGGGTTTTCGCGGCCTCGGTGTACGAATGGGTGGGCGGATGGGACGGTAGTGGGAACCATTGCTTAGAGACGCGCTTGTCCGAAATGTGGAGTAAGTTACAAAAGTACCCCCCTCACCGATTTGAGGTGGTTCTTTCGGTTCAGCGGTACCACGGGCATTTCGCGTGTCGGGATTTCAGAGGAGGTGGGAGTTTTCGAGCGCGTTGTAATTTCGGAATAGCAAGGCACGGGTTGAGATGGAGGGAGTTGTCGGAGCACAATGAGACAAATATATATCTTAAATATTTTGGGCTAACAAGGCGCGGGTTGAAGAGGCGGGAGTTCAAGAAGACGATAGACAGAGACGCTAGCTTGAATTTTCGGCATAACAAGGCGCGGCTTGAAATTTTGGAAGAACAAGCTTAACGTTTACCCAAAAAAAGACAATTTGCACCTCAACACGCACAACGCACACACAAACACCATTTAGACTAGAGTAAGGTACACGTGCATTGCACGCATGAGATTGGGCAACCAAATTATAAATAAATACCACATTATAGCATGCAAGCTTTGAGTCATATATGCATGATGTAGATGTTTGTTTAATTCTTATAGTTCATTTCATTCAAAATCATCTAGTTTTTATAAGAAAGCTAATCTATTTTAAGATTCATGGAATTGTGTGTTGTAAGACATAAAGTAAAAACAAATAATGGCAAATCATGTAGAAAAACATTTGGGCAATTCTGATACGGAAGATTCTAGAACAAATAAGAAGTGCTTGTGTTTTGATGTTTGTGCATTATGCTTAAGTTCAAGCATGGAGTCTCCTAGATTATACATGTGGCGAAATCTGGTGGAATCTAGATGATATCCAATGGCCAATAGTGCACAAATTTTCCATCTTTGGACCATCGGATTCGCCTCATCCAATGACCATCTTTCAAAGTTAAAGTTACCCGCACACAATATTAAAAATAAAAAATATAAAAAATATATATAGGGGTATAGATATAGATATGTGATGCGAAAGCCGCCCATCATCTCCAATTAGAATAGTGTGTCCATGCACGGATGCGACGTGACCAAATGATGTCTGCCATCGGTATCTCAAATTCAAATCAGTCTGACCTTGTTCAATGTGTATACATTACAACATGCTCGTTTCCAAACCACACCGCGCAGATCTCCGTTATATTCACGCATGCATGGGTTTCAAACATCAGGATCTCTTATTCAAATATTTGAATTCAACTTTACATTGATTATGACCTCACCTATTCTTTTACACCCACACAATAGTCTTCTCTTTATAATTGTACCACTAACTTTCTCTCGTGCATGCATGCACACACACTACCAATCGGCATTATCCATCGTGACGCATGCAATCTTTTTCTTCAGGTCGGTCTCCCATGAAGGCACACACCCACACATCCCCTCTCCATCATATCGGGCATTCTTTATCTCTCACGCGTGCATGCGCATAGCGATCGATGTTCCTCTATGTATGTGTGTATATAGCTAGGTCTTTCATAGTTTTCCACAGAAACCGATCAATCGATATATCGAGTGAGGTCTCACCCTCTTTCCCACGTCCACATCGATCAATCTATACCTCTCTATATAGGATTAACATATATAGCTAATACACCCACATTAATTATATATCCAACGTCCCCCTCTCATCATCCATGCCTTCCGCTTCATCTCTCAGACGCGTGCATAATGGCGAAGACAGGGGCAGTAAGGGCCCTGCCCCCCCCCCCTAACATCACTATATATCGAGGCTAATATGAATGTGATCATTAGACAATTGCTGCTAAAAAGGTTTAATTTCATGAACAGACCCTCCTCGTAAAGGATTAGCAATGCTTGGCACCCTAGCTCATTTAGTTTTCATGGCTCCGCCATCACAGGCAACAAGACGTGTTCGCCCTCTCTCTAAATATCGATCTCGCACTTGTGCATTCCTTCATAGACTCCCTCCACTCGGCCCCTCACACCATCTTCTAGCCCCCCACCGGATTTTGCCACATGTACAATCTAGCAGACTCCATGGTTGAACTTAAGCATAATGTACAAACCTCAAAACAACAGTGGTTCTCTTTTGTTTTAGAATCTTCCGTATCATAACTGCACAAACTTTTTTTCTAGTTGAATTGCCATTATTTGTTTTTACTTTATGCTTTACAACGCACAATTCCATGAATCATAAAATAGATTAGGTGCTTCTTTGATTCAAAGGATTCTCAAAGGAATTTTGGAGGATTCTAATCATTAGGAATTTTTCCTATCTTGGTTGTTCGATTCGTAGGATTGTAAACCATAGGAATTTTTCCATATGATTCATTTGCACTAGATTTCATAGGAAACATCCCATCCACTCAAACTTCTTTGAAAGAATTCTATGTTTTTCCATGCACAATCAAACACTCGTACAATCCTGTAGGATTCAAGACGACATTCCACTATAATCCCATGTTTTTCCTATTCCCGCGTTCTTAGCTTTTTTTATAAAAACTAAGAGGGTGCTTGGATCCAAGGGACTTATTTTAGTCGACTAAAAATAGTCTCTTTAAAAGACTAAAGTTCCAAGAACCCACGACTAAAGAGGGCTAAAACTAGTCTTGAGACTAATTTTTTTGTCGGTACCCCTACTAAAATGTGGATTAGTCCTCTCTCTCCTCATTTAACTCCACTCCTTTAACACTGCGTAGTTCTGGATTGGAGGGTTTGGAGGATAATAAATGCTCATTAACTTGATTTTAGTCTCCTTAGTATTTGGATCCAAGCATGGATGAGGCTAGCATGTTTTAGTCTCACTACTTTTAGTCATGGGAATAAAACGTATCCAAGCACCCTCTAATTGATTTTGAATGAGATGAACTACAAGAATTAAACAAAGGGCTACATCAGGCATATATGACTCAGAGCTTACATGCTATAGTGTGGTATTTATTCATAATTTGGTTGCAAAATCTGATGCGTGCAATGCACGTGTACCTTACTAGTACTTCGAGTATGTGCAAAACACGTAAATTAGAATACCAATGGCACGCTACACAGCGTCTCTCTTACAGTTCATGAAGCCACGTGGCACATGTGGAGGCGTGGTCGCGACCTCCTTGCGTGGATTGATCACAGTGGCGTGCTGCTGGTTCCAGAAGAATGTACTCGTCCTCCCTGAGACATACTGGCGGTACATGCATGAAGCAAAGATGTGCACGCACGCCACGCACGCACTCATTCCCTCGCACGCACATCGCAGTACAGGCGGACGCAATTTTGTACCAAGATCCACCCCATGTGATAATTTGGCGCGTGTAAAGTCGTTCACTTCATTGATGGTCAATTAATACAGGGCATGCAAATTGAGTGGATGTGAGGGCAGAAGAAAGACATTATTACTCCACTACGCGCATGCGAGTAGTTAAATCGTGGGTTGCTAAGTAGTACTTCCATTGGTCTCCTTCGTATTTTGTGCCAATTTTTGACAGTAACATAATATTTATGCATTTGAGCAGTGTAGTACTTTAAATTTATGCTCCGCTAAACTCATCGAGAGCCGTTTCGGGCCTTGAAATCAAAACCATCAATTAATGTTTACCTTGTTCCCATCACATTCGAAAGCCTGCTCACACCTACTAGTACGTACCAAACCTGAACGTGTCCCCACTATGCATGTATGTAACGCCCTCGATGCGGCTATATCTCCCACGTGTCGAGGCACGACTTAGAGGCATAACCACATTGAAAGCAATGTCGCAAGTGAGGTAATCTTCACACAACCCATGTAATAAATAAGGAAAGAGATACATAGTTGGCTTACAATGCCACTTCACACAGTACATAATTAAACATCCATCATTCAGAGTACACTCAAGGTCCGACTACGGAACCAAAATAAAGAAGATACCCCAAATGCTACACAGATCCCCGATCGTCCCAACTGGGCACCACTACTGATCATCAGGAAAAGACACATAGTAACGACCACGTTCCTCGTCGAACTCCCACTTGAACTCGGTTGAGTCACCTGCATTGGCATCGTCGGCACCTGCAACTGTTTTGGAAGTATCTGTGAGTCACGGGGACTCAGCAATCTCACACCATGAGATCAAGACTATTTAAGCTTATAGGAAGGACAGAGTAGTATAGTGGAGCTGCAGCAAGCGACTAGCATATATGGTGGCTACTTCAAAAAGAGAGCGAGAAGAGAAGCAAAGCGCGGACGTGAAGCTAGTAGCGATCAAGAAGTGATCCTGAACTACTTACGTCCGACATAACTCCAACACCGTGTTCACTTCCCGGACTCCGAGAAGAGACCATCACGGTTACACACGCTTGATGTGTATTTTACTTGAGATCAACTTCGGGTTTTCTACAACCGTACATTAACAAATTCCCATCTGCCTCATAACCGGGCACGGCTTTGAAAGATATTACCTGCAGGGTGTCCCAACTTAGCCCATTATAAGCTCTCACGGTCAACGAAGGATATTCCTTCTACCGAAGACCCGATCAATCTCGGAATCCCGGACTACAAGACATTTCGACAGCAATAAAACAAGACCAGCAAAGCCGCCCGAATGTGCCGACAAATCCCGATAGGAGCTGCACATATCTCGTTCTCAGGGCACACCGGATAAGCGAAGCGTACAGGAACCGACGTAATCCAAGTTTCCCAGGAATGGTCCCGCACGGTGCTCTAGTTTGGACCAACACCCAGAGGAGCATTGGCCCGGGGGTTTAAAATAAGATGACCCTCGGGCTCGCGAAAACCCGGGGGAAAAGGCTTAGGTGGCAAATGGTAAAACCAAAGTTGGGCCTTCCTGGAGGAGTCTTATTCAAAGCGAACTGTCAAGGGGGTCCCATAAATCACCCAACCGTGTAAGGAACGCGAAATCAAGGAACATAACACCGGTATGACGGAAACTAGGGTGGCAAGAGTGGAACAAAACACCAGGCATAAGGCCGAGCCTTCCACCCTTTACCAAGTATATATATGTATTAAATTTTAGCAGATATTTATATTGTGATATCCCCAACAAGTAAACATGTTCCAACAAGGAACAACATCTCCATGTTCCAACAAGGAACAAACTTCATCTTCACCTGCAACTAACAACGCTTTAAGAGGGGCTGAGCAAAGCGGTAACATAGCCAATCAACGGTTTGCTAGGAAAGGATGGTTAGGGGCTGACATGGCAATATGGGTGGCATGATATAGCAAGTGGTAGGCATGGCAGCATAGGCATAGCAAAAGAGCGAGCATCTAGCATAGCAAAGATAGAAGTGATTTCGAGGGTATGGTCATCTTGCCTGAGATCCCGCAAGGAAGAAGAACGAGTCCATGAAGAAGACAAACGGACGTAGTCGAACGAATCCTCACAACTCCGGAACGAAACCGAAGCTAATGAAGAAGCAAACCGGAAAGAAGCAAACAACATGGTAAACACACAAGCATAATCATGGCATGATGCACAAACAAGTATGATGCATGTCCGGTTTAATGATTCATGGCAAGGCAATATGCACAAACAACACTACAAGTTAAGTGGAGCTCAATATGCAACGAGTTGCATATTGATGAAACACCACATCAATTATTTAGTTCACTCTCGGTTAGGCTACCAAACAATATTAAATGTTGTTAAACATGGCAAGAGGTGAAGCATAAGTAAACTATCTATTTAGGCAAATTTAAATGAGGCCGGAAATAACAAACAACAATTCCGGAAATCCCCATATGCATATTTCGAATTTGCTACTGTTCTGCCCTAAACACAATTTTAGAGTTGTTAAACATGCAAAGTAAGTACACCATGTTAAACTAGGCATTTTTCTACCCCATTTGCATATATAATTTATTTAAAACCGAGCTACGGTTATTTAGTTATGAATTAAATCATTTTAACATGGCATATTAGCAAAGTTAAATAAACAGCAAGTTAAACATTTTAACATGGGATAAAAATGGCATATTATTAATCTACACAATTTTCTGAGCATCTTACATATATAAATCATTTTAATCCGATGCACGGTTTGTGATTTATTTAATGCATGAAGATGAGGGTCTTTTACGTAAAACTGCAAAACTCGGGATAAATGCTAAAATCGCATGATCGAAAAAAACAAGATACAGGCCAAACCGGCTGGAGCAGGCCCAATGAGAAGAAAAAAAGGAGGCGCTGGGTCCTCACCCATGGGCTTCGCCCGGTAGGTGGAAGAGGCGATCAGCGCACGCAGCAACGCTGGGTGTCGAGGCAGAGGCGCCATCCTCCTCTCGCCGAAATGCCGCCGCCGATGCAGCAAAGGGACCCATGTTGGAGGGGCTTGGCGCGGGACGTCATGGGACGACCGGATCCAAGGCGGGAGGCGCGACGGAAGCAGGCGGTTGGATCTGGGCGGGCGAGGCGGGACGGAGCTTCGAGGCGGCCATGGCTGGAGCTCTGTCGATGGAAACAGGAGAGAGAGAGGATTGAGAGAGAGAACCCGGAGGAAGGAGAAGAAGGGAGAGAGGCGCGGCAGGCGCTCAACTTGTTCGCTTGGTGCTCCGTGGCATCGGAGGCCTCCGGCAAGCTCAAGGATCGGAGGAAGGAGACCTCCAGGGACAGGGCCAGTGCGCGAAAGGCAGAGGAGCTCCTGCTCCCGTGGTCGCGTCCGAGGCGGCACGGCCGAGCCAGGGTCAACGAAAGCGAGACTCGAGCGGCTGGGCGAGGATTCGAGGAGAGGGTGGAGGAAGAAAAGGAGAGCTGGATTTGCCCTGGTCGGCAGCTCGAACCGGTGGCTGGACGGGCGAGGCACGGATGTCCGAGGAGCTCCTAGATGTGGGCTCGGGCGGTTGCAGGCGCTGAAAGCGAGCGGGAGGCTCATGAGGCCTCGAGCGCTCGGAAGGGTGCCGCTGCACGGTGAGGAGCTTGGGCAGGGGAAGGCATCCATGGGGATCGGGAGGAGCTCGGGCGCAGAGAGAGAGCGTCGGGCTCCAGATCGATGCGAGGAAGGGGCGGCCTTGGGGGCTGGTTGCAGGAGGGAGGTGGTTGACTAGTTGGATCGATGGAGGGATTGGGTGGATCGGGATGGATCCCGAGGAAGGAGAGGAGTGGATGACCGGCGGCGGCGCGATGGGACAAGGGGCTAGATTTTAGGGTTTGGTCTAAAAATGGACAAGGGAGTCTATATATATAAGGAAAAGAGGGGGATTGGATCATCTGATCGAAATCAAACGGTCGAGATAAATAGGTTAGGAAAGTCTAAATAAGAAACGGAGATGTTTTGTAGATGATTGGGGATGATCCGGACCCAATGGTGATGACTGAGCGGTCGGGTTCGGGAAGTTTCGACGCCAAGAAGAGGGGTCAAACGGCCGAGACAAGAGGGAACGAGAAGACGGTTGGTCCGAGAGAGGTCAACAGGACAAGAGCGACAAAATAACAACGGAGGCAAAGAGAGAAGGGGAAACTACGAACGGCTACAAGTTTTATGAAAATATGCAAATGCAATGCGCATGATGCTATGAGATGAGATGCAAGACAAGAACAAAAATGCAAAACAAAAGATAAAAACCCAACCACGAAGGAAATGACATATCGCATCTCCGGAAAAGGCAAGAGTTGGAGATACGAATATGGGAAGTTGTATCCGGGGCGTTACAATGTATTAGTAATAGTGCTAGTACTTAGGTTATAAAAAGGGGAACTACCTAACCGAAAATTACTCTACCTTTCCTCCTCACAAGTGCTTATTCTTCGTCCGTCGTTGCCATGGCCGGTGAGCAGAGCTCTAGGTCAAGAACTACTCGTAACAAGGGAGCGGCAACCAAGGCTGCGGAAAAAAAGAGGGCTCGCCGCCACGTAGAGACCTCGAAAGATCTCTCACGGGCAAGCGATGGCCCCCAGGAGCACCCTAGCCGCAGAGGCGAACATGCCGAGCCGGCGGAGCTAGAGTCGTTATCCCTCGACGGCATGCCCGATCAGCTCAATAAGCACCTCAATAAGCAGAAGGTGTTCATCCAAGGCTTGATGGAGTTCTTTGAAGGAGAGCCTCGACGACATGCCCGCCGAGCTCAATCAGCGGGGAGTTGACCGCCCGGCTTGGTGATGCTTTGAAGAAGAGCATTGCCTCGGAGAAGAAGGCGATGGCGAAATCCTGCAACTTCGTGGAGGACAAGGCGAAGCTCTGCCATGAGATTGACCTGTTGAAGGAGAAGAATGCCGGCTGGAAGAAGCTGCATGAGAATAGTAGTTCCTCGATGAAGATGCTGCAGGCCCTCGTCATGGAACAGAAGTAGGAGTTGGCGAAGCTCCGCATCGAGCACCCGGCTGCTGTCAAGGTACGTCGGGAACAGATGATGAAGGCTCGCGTCGGGAAATCCCGCGTCATGGACAAAATGAAGAAGATGGCGGAGGAGACGCGCAAGGAGATGGAGGTCGTGGAGGCGATGAAGAAGCAGTTATGACACCGCGGCGAATTAGAGATCATTTGGGGTGATAATATTTCCTTGTTCTTTTGCTGCTGTGTTTCATATTTTGCTTCGGGTGTTTCGCCGCACGTGTCACGTTCTCTGCGAGGCATGAATAGTACAGTAATTTTTTTTGAGGGAATGAATAGAACAATGCTAACAATGAGATGACTAGCAAATTAGATCATTTTTTATCGCCTTATGGCACTGGGCTGCCATGTTTCGTGCTCCTCCGTCGCAGTACTACTCAAGTGGAAAACTTGAGTATACCGCACGGTTCTTTGCTCCTCCTCGATCGAATCGTAGCATTTATACCAGCAGTCAAATCACAAGGCCCCGCCTTCCAGCAGTAATGAGCCGTCAAATCACAAAGGCCCTCACCTCTTGTGAAACCGACCAAGCTAGACTACCCTGCCCTCTAGCCTTTTAAAAAATGTATACTTTTGTACAACAGTAGTATCGATGGATTGCGCCATGGAGCAAAACTTGAAATTAAAAAAAGGTGGTACACATAGAGAGCGTTGGTCGCCAAATTATGCATATAGTACTATTAAAAAGGCTAGTCACAATAATGGTGTCCAGCACAACCCACCCCTCAAATAAAACTAAGCACCCTGGAATTGTTTGACAAAACTAAGCACCCTGAAATTCTTTGACAACTAAACTGCTGGTGTAAGTGCATCTAGTGCCCCTTAGTGATTTTGGTGTATTGAAGTCTTATAGGTTAAGGGACTAATGTGTTTGTGAGTGTACACAGGTTTATAAGTCTATGAGGAGTTTGATAATTACAGAGAAAGTCGACCCCTAAAAATGAAGTTTTTCGATCAAGACTTTGATATTCTCAAGACTTTCTCAAGACTTTGAAAGTGAAGAAATTGGTGTGACCTTGAAGACTTGGTATTCATTTGAGGAACATGAAGCGTGAAGACTTTGTTTTCGTAGTTTCGCTTTTCTCTTTCTTGAGTCATAGGAAACACCTTTGTCTTTATTAAAGGGGGTCGAGGAAATACTAAGGAAAAATTTCCATGTGATGCTCAACTCAAAATCCTACACCTACCAATCCCTTGAGTGAAGCCATTGGAAATCTCATACAGTTCAGTCAATTTCTTCAAAGGATGTGAGACGAAGTTCTTCCGGTCACTGAGGAATTTGTTCGACCGAGGAGTTAGGAATTCGCCAGGCGGATTGCCTACACAAAGGAGGAACATGATAGCCCCGAGGAATTTGAGATTCAAATTTCCGACCCGTTCTTGTCTTTGGCGCCAGCTGTCCCAAAATATCTTATCCACCTAACGGTCATATCATTGAAGGGCATTTATGTCTTATCATGTCGGGCTGCTCCCTAGGCTATAAATAGCCGCCCCCTACAACCACTAGCTGGTTGGCTGCTCTGAGAGAAACTTGACACTTTTCATTTGAGAGCAACCCATCCTCTGAGGACTTTGAGCGAAAATCATCGAGTGAGGAAAAACCACAAAAACCAAACCCCTACAAACCCAAAGTGATTGAGCATCACTGAAGAGATTGATGCTGCGTGGATCCGACGCTTGTTACCTTTGAAGACTGTGCTTCTTCAACAAAGACAAAGTCTTCGATCATGCTCACATTCCTCATGTGGACATGGAGTCTCTGCCAGGCTTTGAGCCAGTCCTCAGTGTTCTTCACGATGCAGGACTTCTGAATTTCTGCACTGATATTTGTGACTGGAATGAAAAACTCATTCTTCAATTCTATGCAAAGCTGCATATCACCGGAGACGCTGAAGACGTGAACTCATGGGTATTAGACTGGATGTCTGAAAATACTCACTACAAGGCACCAAAGAATCGAATTGCTTCGTGCTCTACCACTCAGTCCTCCACTTGATGGTGCACATTGTATCTACAACGAACCACAACTTTCAAATCGCTATATGCAAGTGCTGATGAAGCCTTTGAAGCCAAGGCAGGCCCCAAGAACCAAATTCCTCGTCAAGGAATTATTGTATGTGCCTCGGACTGTCTATCGGATTCTGACAAAGACAATGAGTCCTATCAAAGGCCACGACTCGAATGATGAAGAAGTCGTTGGCATCATGAAGAATATGCTTTTCAACATCATCCATGGCGTTCCCGTACCCTTCCATGATTTCTTCATGAGGACTCTGGCAAACATTGCTATGTCACCATTTGAGCTGAAGCCTTATGCGCCTTGGATAATGAGATTCATCAGGACAAGGTCTTCACTCAATTACAATGCTGATACTCTAAACCACTACAGCTACTTGCCCCCGATTGAAGTCCTCAAACGGACATTCACCTCAGCTGATGACAAGGGAAAGGCTACTGCTGTGATCGATGAAGGCATTCGTCCATTGGATGGACAGCCAGCCAAGCAGCATCCTACTCCACCAATGATGACTCGCCACACATGACTCGCCGCAAATACCTCGGTCAAGCAAAGTCCTCAAGCTATCGCACCTGTGGTGATGACTGATCGTGAGTTACTCCTCGCCTTCATCGGAAGGTTGATCGCAATCATAAATGGGTCAAGCGTCAGTTTGGTTCAATTCTTCACAACATGACCTCAACACACAATGCAGTGAAGAAAAACCACTACTACCTCCAAGAAACCTTCAAACGCACCTGGGCTGTTCTTTCACATGTCTACAGTGCGGAAGAAATGACGACTATGGGACTCAAGGAAGAATTTGACTGGTCTGCACCTCCTCCGAAGAAATACAAGAAGGTCAAAGTTCCTTCCTTGGTGGCCAGCTAATATTCTTCATTGCGCGACACTGATGAAAATGAAGACTTGGACGACACCGCGGCAGGTCCTACTACAACAACCGACCCCAACAACGCCGGCGCTCCTTCTTCAACTTGAAATTCTTCAGGAGCGTTAGTCCTCAGTTTTGATCCTTTTGGTCATTCGATGACAAAGGGGAGAAATTTGAGTTAGTCTTCAAGCGGGTCTATTTTATTGCCCATATACAACAATTTATTAAGTTACAACTCTCGTTCTTCTGAAACTTTTATTGGATCGAGTTGTAATCTTAAACCCGATGGTGCTTTGATACTTTTGATGCACTATGCTCTGATTCTCTTGAGTTTTTTTTTGTGCTCTGATACTCTTGATGCGTTACTTTGCATGCTTGTTCCTCATTAATGTTATCGCACGCATGCTGAATTACATCAAGCACCATATTTCATCATGCATTTCAAATTCTTCATATTATATGTCAAATGCGTGTATGAATTACAAGATATAGGGGGAGATCTCCATGATTCAACTCTTCAAATGTGCATTGCCTCAAAAGCAAATTCCTCACTATGCACATCTTCGGGGAGTTCTTCTATATCTTGCAATCAAATTCCTCAATATCAGTATTTACACTTCATATGTTTATCCCGTTGAAAACTTAACCTATATTGTCATCAATCACGAAAAAGGGGAGATTGTAAGTGCATCTAGTGCCCTTAGTGATTTTGGTGTATTGAAGACTTATAGGTTAAGGGACTAATGTGTTTGTGAGTGTACACAGGTTTATAAGTCTATGAGGAGTTTGATAATTACAGAGAAAGTCGACCCCTAAAAATGACGTTTTTCGACTGAAGACTTTGATATTCTGAATACTTTCCGAAGACTTTGAAAGTGAAGAAATTGGTGTGACCTTGAAGACTTGGTATTCATTTGAGGAACATGAAGCGTGAAGACTTTGTTTTCGTAGTTTCGCTTTTCTCTTTCTTGAGTCATAGGAAACACCGTCTTTGTTAAAGGGGTCGAGGAAATACTAAGGAAAAATTTCCATGTGATGCTCAACTCAAAATCCTACACCTACCAATCCCTTCGAGTGAAGCCATTGGAAATCTCATACAGTTCAGTCAATTTCTTGATGTGAGACGAAGTTCTTCCGTCACGGAGGAATTTGTTCGACCGAGGAGTTAGGAATTCGCCAGAGCGGATTGCCTACGAGTGTAGGAACATGATAGCCACGAGGAATTTGAGATTCAAATTTCCGATCGCTGTCTTCTTGGCGCCACTGTCCCAAAATATCTTATCCACCTAACGGTCATATCATTGAAGGGCATTTATGTCTTATCATGTCGGGCTGCTCCCTAGGCTATAAATAGCCGCCCCCTACAACCACTAGCTGGTTGGCTGCTCGAGAGAAACTTGACACTCTTCATTTGAGAGCAACCCATCCTCTCGAGGACTTTGAGCGAAAATCATCGAGTGAGGAAAACCCCAAAACCAAACCCCTACAAACCCAAAGTGATTGAGCATCATCAAGAGATTGATCCTGCATGGATCCGACGCTTGTTACCTTTGAAGACTGTGCTTCTTCCAGACGGTTAGGCGTCATGGTCTAGAAGCATCCAAGAGGAATTGTGGATCGCCGAGTGACCAAGTCTGTGAAGGTTTGGAAGTCGCTGAAGACTTACCACGAGTGATTGGACGAGGTCTCATGTGACCTTAGTTCAAGGAGAATATGGTGAGGACTTGGTGTCCTGAGCTGCGTGCTCGGATCGGGTGTCCGGACTGTGTGTCCTCGAGTTTAAATACTCACCGCTCCAACCAGACGTACAACTGAGACAGCAGTTGGAACTGGTGTACCAAATCATTGTCTTCACCAACCTAACTGGTTCTATTTCCTCAACCCTTTCATTTCCTCACTATTGTGTTGAGTGTTTGTTCATATCTGTGTTTGAAGACTTTGACTGAAGACTTTCTCAATTTCCTCAGTTCAATTTCTTCAGTCTGTTTGTCTTCATCCTGTGCTATCCTGTGTTTACGCTTTCTGTACTCTTTGTTTGTCTTCATTTCATCATGATGACCATGCCCGCATTCTGTTATGCTTACTTCTGAGTACTTATTCCGCTGCAAGTAGTTCTTCGCTAAGGAATTTCCTCACCGGCAAATTCCTCAGTGAAGAATTCATAAAAATCGCCTATTCACCCCCCTCTAGTCGATATAACGCACTTTCAATTGGTATCAGAGCAAGGTACTCCCTTGTTCCGTGTGATTTTGGTTTAACCACCTGGAGTTTTAGTTATGTCGACCACAGGTATGATCAAGGTCTCGGCAGGTGTCCTACCTTTGATGGGACGGACTACCCCTCTTTGGAAGAACAAGATGCGAATGCATCTTGAAGCAATTGATAACGATCTATGGTATGTTGTGGAAAATGGTGTTCCCTCGGTCACACCCTCTCTGAATCTTTGGATGTGAAGAGATTCAAGCAACTCGATTCTCAAGCGAAGAATATCATATGTGGCCATCTGAGCAAAGGTCAATATGGAAGAGTTAGTGCTTTGGAAACTGCCAAGCTCATCTGGGACAGGCTGTCCAAAGTGAATGAAGGAGTCTCAACTCAGCGTGACTCTCGAGTTGATGTTGTTCCGAATCTCTTCAACCGCTTCAAAAGACTCGACAACGAAAATGTTCAACAAACCTTCGATCGCCTCACTGACATCTCAAATGAGCTTCAAGCACTTGGCGCCACTGACATCACCGACCATGAGGTGGTGAAGAAATTGTTAAGATCGCTTGATTCCTCATTTGATACTCTGGCACTGATGATACAAGAGCGTGCTGACTACAAGTCACTTGATCCTGCTGATATCCTCGAGAGGATAAATACTCATGAGTTCCAGCTTGCTGAAAAGAGAGATCTCTATGGTTCTAGCTATGGAAAAACACGTGCCACGAAGGCCAAGGCGTATGCGAATCTGAGTGTGAAGACTCGGTAGTAGCCTTGGAGATCCTGAAGAATTAGGCTAGGAGCTAGCACTTGCTCGTGAAGAAATTCCAAGTTCTCAAGACGTGGTCGATTTGGAAAATCCTCAAGGAGCAGTGATTCCTCATCCAGCGACTATAAGAGAAGACTTTGTCACAAATGCAAGAAACCTGGTCACTACATCCAAGATTGTCCTCAGTGGGAAAAGGAATTAAAGAAGAAGAAACACAAGGATTACAGTTCTGATGACGTTAAGAAGAAGAAGAAATCATCGAAATCTTCATCATCAAAATCCTCAAAGCCTTCTTCTCACAAGAAGAGCAGCTCCAAAAAGGCTCGGGCATTCATTGGCAAGGAAATGGACTCTGAAGCTGAATCGAGGAACATGAGGAAGAGGAGGCATCAAGAATCTGAGTCCAGTGTGGCGAGTCTAGCTCTCGCCATCGCTTTCATCAAGAAGTCCATCTTCAACTCAAGAAAATGACCTCACCAACAATGCTGATGAAGATAGTGATGACTACACTCCCTCCTATTGCTTCATGGCAAAAGGGTGCCAAGGTACTCAAATATACCTCCCACGAATCTAGTGAAATGAATCGATGAAGATCTAAAGCCCGATTACTCAAAACTTGCTAAAATTGTCAGTAAAACAGCAAAGGGCTTTGGAAAAGGTTCAAAACATGCTAGATAAGAGTGATGATATGTTAGGTGAAGAAATGGATTGCACTAAAGCCCCATTGAAAATCTTGAGACTTGAGTCTAGGTTTGACAACCTTCAAGGTCATCATAACACTCTCTTATCGATCATGAGAAACTTTCTTATGAATTTCTTCAAAGAAAGCAAGATCTTGAGAAGCTAAGAGTGAGTTATGAAGATCTTCGAAGGAGCGCGATTCATTACTTGCTCAACAAATCAGCACTTCCTGTGAAGAATTTGTTCCTCCATGCTTAAAGTGCATTGAACGTGAATCTGCTAATTCTTCACCTGAATGTTGAAATGCTTCAACTGTTACAAATTCTTCACCAGCCTCTGCTATCACTAATTCCTCATCTAAGGACATTGCTAGTATCACTGATGATGCAGGGCTGAAGGAATTGTATATGACAGGCATGTACAAAAGCCTCAAAGGGCATCAGACTCTTTGTGATGTGCTTAAAAAGCAGATCCTCAACAAGAACCCTAGGAAAGAGGGTATTGCATTTGAGAGGAAACTCAATGCTGATGGAACATATTGGAAGCTGAAGCGGTATCCCAAAACCTCATGGGTTGCTGCAAAGGGACCTCCGATTGATCCATCTAACTTATCTAGCTTTACATGCGAATCTCCTCATTCCTCGATGAGTCATTTGACTCCAACTATAAACTGTTCAAAAATCAAAATGGTGAAGTATTTGCTAGATATGTTGGCACTAATCGCAGGAACGGTTCCCCTATGAAGAAAATCTGGGTTCCCAAGAAGTGCCTTGAAAGTCTTCAGTGAATGTCCTCATGACACCACACATGAAGAATAGGAACCCCAGATCAAATTCTTCATATGGACCAAATTCTTCATATGGATCCAAGTCCTCATACGGACCAAATTCCTCACGTGGACCAAATTCCTCGAAAGGATCAAAGTCCTCATATGATTATCATCGTGCTAACAACTCTGTTTCGCAGGGTAGAGCTAAGGGCTATGAATATGTGCATTATTCTTCAAACCAATATGTTCATAAGTCCTCGAAGAATTTCTCTGCTTATTCATATGCTTACCCTAACCCCTCTTATGTGAAACGAATTGGTTTGGCTTCTATGCCACCATTCTCGTATGGTGCTCGCAGAATAATGAACTCTTTGCCACCCCTTCAGATGTGGGTGGTGAAGAAAAAGAACTAATCTCTTCTGCAGGGTCAGGTCTCCGGGCGTGCCTTAACGTCTGAAGAATTTCTTTGGGGACTGTGAAATTGCATGAAAGGACGCAGGCTAATCATGATGAAATGACCTTTCATTTCAAACGTCCTCATACTGCTTATCTGTTAATACTGACTGATGAAATTCATCTGATGAACTTGATATCATATTCTTCACTGATGAAGTATATGAGATCGTAAGTTGTACTAATTAAATCTGCAGGATGATCAACCCAAAGCCACTGAGTGGGTTCTCGATAGTGGATGTACAAATCACATGACTGGTGACAAAAATCTATTGATGGATGCTCCCTTATCACCGTCACATCTGAAGCATATCATCTTTGCTGACAAAGGCAAAAGTCAGGTATTGGGTCTTGGTAAGGTTGCGATCTCTAAGGATAAACACATGGACAAAGTCATGCTTGTTGAGTCCTTAGGATACAACCTCATTTCAGTCTCAATGCTTTGTGATCTTGATATGGTTGTCATCTTTGGCAAGTATCGTTGTGTTGTGATTATGGAAGCTGACAATTCCAAAGTCTTCGAAGGCTTTAGGAGAGGAGACTTGTATATTGTTGATTTTTGATTTCTCTACAGGACCAGAACCAGCCGTGTGTCTACTTGCAAAAGCTTCAGAAGGCTGGCTATGGCATCGGCGACTTGGTCACGCAGGCATGAGGAATTTGCACACGCTTGCGAAGAAGAAGCATGTCATTAGCATTGAGAATGTCAAATTCCTCAAGGATCACTTATGCGAACTGTGAAGCTGGAAAAATGACCAAGGCCAAGCATCCAGTGAAGACTATCATGACCACTACTCGTCCTTGAATTGCTTCACATGGACCTCTTTGGTCCCAATCATTACTCAGCTGTCGTTAATGATGCATCTCTACATGGCTTTGTTATTGTTGATGATTACTCTCGTTACACATGGGTACACATTGTTACTTACAAAAATCAAGTGCGAGGAAGTCTTCAAGCGATTTTCCTCGAGGGCTTCAACCAACTTTGGTGTGAAGATCAAGCACATCAGGAGTGACAATGGAACTGAGTTCAAGAATTCCGGTCTTGATGACTATCTTGATGAACTTGGTATTACTCATGAGTTATCTGCTCCTTATACTCCTCAGCAAAATGGCGTCGTGGAGCGCAAGAACATAACTCTTGTTGAGATGGCTCACACTATGCTTGATGAATACAAAACGCCTAGTCGTTTTTGGATTGATGTAATTGATATGGCGTGCCACATCATCAACAGAGTATATCTTCACAAATTCTTCAAGAAGACTGCCTATGAACTCCTCACTGACAAGAAACCCAATGTAAGTTATTACAAAGTCTTCGGTGCTAAATGCTGGATTAGAGATCCTCATCACAATTTTAAATTTGCTCCGAAAGCACATGAAGGTTTTATGCTTGGTTACGGAAAGGACTCGCACACCTACAGAGTCTTCAACATCACTCTTCACAAGATTGTTGACACTGTAGATGTGCGGTTCGATGAAACTAATGGCTCGCAAAGAGAGCACCTACCTTCTGTGTTAGATGAACCAGCACCTGAGGAATCTATCAAGTTCAAGGCAACTGAGGATGTCATCCCTACTGAAGAAACTGCTGAAGAATTCATTCCTGTACGCGAAGAACGTCGAGCTGATGCACCTGAAGATAATCTTTCAAGACAATGGTGCCGAGGAAAATGATCAAATTCCTCGGCGACAACCAGCTCATCCTCGCGTTGCAAAAGAAGTGCAAGTGGAGAAGATCATCGATGACATTAAAGCGCCGGAGTCCTCTCACACGCTCAAAAGCTTCACATTTATCTAACTTTTGTGGGCACTATGCTTTCGTCTCTATCACAGAGCCCGCTAAGGTAGATGAAGCATTTCTGGGCGGAGTGGATTCATGCTATGCAAGAAGAATTACATCGATTCGAGCTCAACAATATGCAGGGAATTGGTCAAGCGTCCGAGATCCTCGCAAGCATAATATCATTGGCACAAAGTGGATCTACCGCAACAAGCAAGATGAAAATGGCCTTGTGGTGAGGAATAAGGCACCACTAGTAGCTCAAGGCTACACACAGGTTGAAGGAATTGATTTCGATGAAACTTTTGCACCTGTTGCTAGACTTGAGTCTATTACATATTACTCGCCTATGCTAACCATCACAATATCACTTTATATCAAATGGATGTGAAAAGTGCATTCCTCAATGGTAAGCTTGAGGAAGAAGTATATGTTGCTCAACCCCCAGGTTTTGAAGATCCAAAGAATCATGACAAAGTCTTCAGACTTAATAAGGCCCTCTATGGTCTCAAACAAGCCCCACGGGCGTGGTATGATACATTGAAGGAATTCTTCGTGAAGAATGGCTTCACACCCGGTTCACTCGACCCTACTCTCTTTACTAAATATTATGATGGTGAATTGTTTGTGTGCCAAATAAATGTTGATGATATTATCTTTGGATGTACTGACCAACGTTATAGTGATGAATTTGCCTATATGATGAGTGAAGAATATCAAATGTCTATGATGGGAGAGTTGAAATTCTTCTTAGGTCTTCAAATTCGTCAACAACACAATGGCATATTCATATCTCAGGAGAAATACCTCAAAGATGTCCTGAAGAAATTCGGCATGCAAGATTGCAAAGGCGTCAAAATTCCTATGCCCACAAATGGCCATCTATGCAATCGATGAAAATGGTATTGACTTGATCACAAGGTATACCGCTCCATGATTGGTTCTTTATTGTACTTATGTGCATCTAGGCCAGATATAATGCTTAGTGTTTGCATGTGTGCCCGATTTCAAGCTACACCGAAGGAATCACACCATAAGGTTGTGAAGCATATTCTTCGATATCTAGCTCACAAACCAACACTAGGATTATGGTACCCTAAGGGCTCTGCTTTTGATCTCATTGGATATTATAACTCTGACTATGCTGGTGATCGTGTGGAACGCAAGTCAACTTCTGGCACTTGTCATTTCCTCGGACGATCTTTGGTCTGTTGGTCCTCGAAGAAACAGAACTACGTATCCTTTGTCTCTGCGGAAGCTGAATACATTCTTTCTGGCTCGTGTTGTGCTCAATTGCTGTGGATGAAGCAAACTCTCAAGGACTACGGCATCAACGTGAAGAATGTGCCTCTCTCTGCGACAATGAGAGTGCAAGCAAGATTGCTCACAACCCAGTTCAGCACTTTCGAAGACAAAGCACATTCAGATTCGTCATCATTTTCTTCGTGATCATGTGTTGAAGGCGACATCTCCATCGAAAGCACGTGAAGACTGAAGAACAGCTAGCCGATATCTTCACTAAGCCCTTGGATGAGAAGAGATTTAGCAAGTTGCGGTGTGAGCTAAATATCTTAGAATCTTGAGCGTTCTTTAGAAAGGACACACATCCGACACTTATGCAAAATTGATGACTTAGATGTGCAACACATGAAGAAAGCGTTTTCTTCAATCAATGAAGAATAACACTCTAAGTGTGAAGAAATTAATGAAGAATTTGATTCTCGAGAACCCTCGACAATTGTATGCAGCGGTGTCTGAAATCATCATTCTTATACGGATTGGGTCACACCACCACCAAAGCTGAAAATCTTCAATTTGAGTTTTTCCTCGGTTTTGAAATTCTTGATTTTCAAATTCTTCAACTTTGCAAAATCTTCACTGTTTCCGTCGTCTTTCTTCATTGGCTATATATATATGTGGGTTTATGTCCTCTCTGACATTCACTTATAGTTATTTCTTCAAGTCGTCTTTTACGCTAAGTGAATGCGATCGGACCCTTCCCCTCTATGCTATACTCAACCCAATCTATTCACAAATTCTTCATGTGCGTTCTATTTGGAACTCGTTCAAAATCTTCTTTGAGTCCTTGTCAATTTGAAGAAATTGCGAGCGAAACTTTAAAACTGATCTTATCCAAATTTTCGGTTTTGCCGCTCAAACCGTTCCGCATCCCACGATGCATTATTTCACTCACCCACGATCGTACCACGATCTCCACTACAAGATGCGTGGGTGACACATGTCGCGTGAAGGAGAAAAGGCGAGCACGTTAAGTCCCAAATCTTGAGGCGAACAGTTTTTCACCTTGTCTATAAATACCCCTCTCCCCTTCCTCACTTCTTTTACCCCGCTCGACCTCTCTCTCCCGTTCGAGCTCCTCAAACCCTAGCGCCGCCGCTACTCCATCATCTCCGGTGAGGAAGAGCTTCAATGCCTCGACCTCGTCGCCGTCGTACTCACGCCGACCGTGGAATTCCTCACTCCGCCACCGCCGTAGCTGTCTTCCTCCGCCAAGTTAGGGCGTGGAAGATCTGAACAGACGAGCTTCACATCTACAACACCCAGTTAAATGCGTGTTCTTCATTTAGGGTAAATAAAAGTTACTTTTACTACCCTCGTTGATCCAAATCTTATACTAGAAAATCTTCAAAGGTGTTTTATTCTTCAAATCCTCACACACAAACACCTCTCTAATTATATGCTCTTGATTCATTTCTCTAAGCAATCATTTTTCTTCAAGATTCCTCAATTGTGTGGATCCTCGATCTGTACAACTCTGGAACCTAAGACAAAGAATGCTTAGTGAAATTCTTCAAGACTCATCTGGTCAAAATCCTCAAACTTGTTCTTTTTGAAAAACCTTCTGAGAACGCATATGACCTCTCCAAATTCCTCGCAACTATACTCTGTTCCACGGTACTCATGTCATTCTTTGAATCACTAGGTTCTCGCCAACTTAACTCATTTGCAGCGTTCCTCGAAGAAAAACTGCATACTTCTTGAGAGAACTCAATTGTTCAAATTCCTCAATCAAGAATATGGCGTAGACGGTAAGAAGCCACGTAGAAGGAAAGAAACCTGAGGTTATGACTGCTTTTGAGATCCACGAGGAAATTTATCTTGACTATTGCACACCCGATGAAGCAAAATTTGGCAAAAAGCAAAAATCAGCGCAAGGTGCGCATTCGTAAGATTGAGCGGAGATGGGCAAGGGAATGGAGGGAATACATATATGTGACTCCAAAGTACATGAAGAAATTCGCTCTCAATCCTCCATGCCCAAGAGCTCCATTGGCACCTGGCCAAGTAGCTGACCCCACCAGCATCAAGCGTGGTGAGGAATTTCCTGAAGAATGGGCTAAGCGCCAAGCTAAATTGGCAAGACAAGCCAAGGAGGCAGTGAAGAAATTCAATGAGGATTCTGCCACTGCTACTGCTACTGAGGCCTCGGAAAAACCGAGGAAATCCATGCCAAAGAAGCCTGCTCATAAGCCAAGTGCTTCACCATCAGCGCCCTCACGGCCAAGTTCCTCGGCCCAGCGCCCTCAAGGCAAATTCCTCACACTGCTACAGCTCCACCAAAGTCCTCAACAGCTCCTTCAAAGTCCTCGGTTCTGTGCATCGGCTACATGTCAAAGGACTGCTGGTTTCTCGATTGCCTCTGGTGTTTGACAAGTTCCTCAGCAGCACCAATTTCATCATCTGGCCCAACTCTGCTGAAGACCAAAGCAACAGCTGGACGAGGTCTCGGCCAAGTCCAAAGAAGAAACAGGTTGCATTCCATGTGCCTTCTGATGATGAAGCTTCTGATGATGAACTTGCGGAAATCATCAGAGATCGCCAAGAAAGGGCCGCTAGAGCCAAAGGGACATTTGTGCCACTGCTATTGGATCCGAGGAAAATCCTCGATTATATTGATCTCTGGCACAAGGATCCAAACACCCCTATGCCTGACTTTCATCTGACCCCTGGACAAAGTCATATGTTGACCCATTTCATCGCTGAAGAGAAATGGAAGTTTGAAAAGGCAAGAGAGATCAAGAAGGCTCAATACGTAAAGGAGAAGTTCACGAAGAAAAGCGTTGTCAAAATGACACCGAGGAACTTCTCAAGGTCCGCATCGAAATTCAAGACCTTACCAAAAACTTCGATTCTTATTATGCTGATTGGCAAGGAGCCAAGGTCGATTAAATCAATCGGCGAAGAAATTCACCAATGTTGCTGCCCCAACGGAACATGAAATTCCTCGGTGAAGCCTCGGCTCAGCCGATCGAAGAACTTGCCGGACTGCCGATGAAGTTCAGGCGGCTGATGAAAATGCTAGTTCCAGGGCTGATGAGCCCATTCCAACCGCTGAAGAAATTGGCTGGGCATCCACTAGTGGTGCGCCTGAAGAAACTGAACAAGACAGGGCAACTGCATCAGTTGTGCCTGAAGAAATTCAACCAGATTCCTCAGCTCCTCCTGCGCCAACACCAACTCCAATTCTTCCATCTGCCTCTGAGGTGAAGAAAACCAAGGCTGCAGGACGAGCTGCAGTGAAGAAAAGGAAGGTATCAGCTGTGTCAAATTCTTCGGCTGCGAAGAAAATGAAGCCAATGACCAGCTCATTCGAAAATCCAATTGATGTTGTTCCGATTTCCTCCATGCCATCAAAGGACCTTGTTCCTTTTGGAGAATACTATGAGATCCCAATCGGATCTGATGAAGAACATCATTCTGCGCTTCATCGAAAGGCAGATTGATGAAGAAATTGAAGTGGATGCAATCCCTTCAACCCCCGTCATTTCCTCACCTACGCCTCAGTTCACAGCTGAAGAGGCTGGTGTTGAGGAAATTGAAGATGAAGATGTGGATATAGGGTGCACCACACCGGTGATGAATGATGACTTTTGGGAAAGTCTGCATCCAAATACTCCTCTCTTCACCCTGCTCCAACAGATTCCTCAGTCCCCTGCACCAACAGTCCAAATGGACTCTGAAGAAACTCAACCCACCTGCTCTGTGCATGAAGAAATTCCAGCCACTAGTCTTTGATGAACTGCTTCTTGATCCACAGACTGCACCTGTTGAGGAACAAGAAATTCCTCAGCCTGAAGAACCTGAACTTGCGATTCCTGAGGTGGTGATGCAACTTACTGACACCCCTTTGCCCAAGCAAAAGAATCTGTTCTCAAGTAAACAAAAGTTCAAGGCTGATGATTTCTTTGCCGAGCACGTATTCTTCACTAACTATAATCCATATGATTACGCTGCGCATAAGGAAGAGGCGTTTACGGACTGCCAGCCAAGCCAACTTCTATTCCTCAGTGCTCTTCAACAAAGACAAAGTCTTCGATCATGCTCACATTCCTCATGTGGACATGGAGTCTCTGCCAGGCTTTGAGCCAGTCCTCAGTGTTCTTCACGATGCAGGACTTCTGAATTTCTGCACTGATATCTATGACTGGAATGAAGAACTCATTCTTCAATTCTATGCAACGCTGCACATCACCGGAGACGCTGAAGACGTGAACTCATGGGTATTAGACTGGATGTCTGAAAATACTCACTACAAGGCACCGGCAACTGAATTGCTTCGTGCTCTACCACTCGATCCTCCACTTGATGGTGCACATTGTATCTACAACGAACCACAACTTTCAAATCGCTATATGCAAGTGCTGATGAAGCCTTTGAAGCCAAGGCAGGCCCCAAGAACCAAATTCCTTGTCAAGGAATTATTGTATGTGCCTCAGATCGCCTATCGGATTCTCGACTAAGACAATGAGTCCTATCAAAGGCCACGACTCGAATGATGAAGAAGTCGTTGGCATCATGAAGAATATGCTTTTCAACATCATCCATGGCGTTCCGTCAACTTCCATGATTTCTTCATGAGGACTCTGGCAAACATTGCTATGTCACCATTTGAGCTGAAGCCTTATGCGCCTTGGATAATGAGATTCATCGGGACAAGGTCTTCACTCAATTACAAGGCTGATACTCTAAACCACTGCAGCTACTTGCCCCCGATTGAAGTCCTCAAACGGACATTCACCTCAGCTGATGACAAGGGCAAGGCTACTGCTGTGATCGATGAAGGCATTCGTCCATTGGATGGACAGTTTCGCAAAGCAGCATCCTACTCCACCAATGATGACTCTGCCACACATGACTCTGCGCAAATACCTCAGTCAAGCAAAGTCCTCAAGCTACTGCACCCAGGGTGATGACTGATCGTGAGTTACTCCTCAGTCTTCATCAGAAGGTTGATCGCAATCATAAATGGGTCAAGCGTCAGTTTGGTTCAATTCTTCACAACATGACCTCAACACACAATGAAGTGAAGAAAAACCACTACTACCTCCAAGAAACCTTCAAACGCACCTGGGCTGTTCTTTCACATGTCTACAGTGCGGAAGAAATGACGACTATGGGACTCAAGGAAGAATTTGACTGATGCGCACCTCCTCGAAGAAATACAATAAGGTCAAAGTTCCTTCCTTGGTGGCCAGCTAATATTCTTCATTGCGCGACATCGATGAAAATGAAGACTTGGGCGACACATGGCAGGCCCTACTACAACAACCGACCCCAACAACGCTGGCGCTCCTTCTTCAACTTGAAATTCTTCAGGAGCGTTAGTCCTCAGTTTTGATCCTTTTGGTCATTCGATGACAAAGGGGGAGAAATTTGAGTTAGTCTTCAAGCGGGTCTATTTTATTGCCCATATACAACAATTTATTAAGTTACAACTCTCGTTCTTCTGAAACTTTTATTGGATCGAGTTGTAATCTTAAACCCGATGGTGCTTTGATACTTTTGATGCACTATGCTCGATTCTCTTGAGTTTTTTTGTGCTCGATACTCTTGATGCGTTACTTTGCATGCTTGTTCCTCATTAATGTTATCGCATACGCATGCTGAATTACATCAAGCACCATATTTCATCATGCATTTCAAATTCTTCATATTATATGTCAAATGCGTGTATGAATTACAAGATATAGGGGGAGATCTCCATGATTCAACTCTTCAAATGTGCATTGCCTCAAAAGCAAATTCCTCACTATGCACATCTTCAGGGGGAGTTCTTCTATATCTTGCAATCAAATTCCTCAATATCAATATTTACACCATATGTTTATCCCCGTTGAAAACTTAACCTATATTGTCATCAATCACGAAAAAGGGGGAGATTGTAAGTGCATCTAGTGCCCCTTAGTGATTTTGGTGTATTGAAGACTTATAGGTTAAGGGACTAATGTGTTTGTGAGTGTACACAGGTTTATAAGTCTATGAGGAGTTTGATAATTACAGAGAAAGTCGACCCCTAAAAATGACGTTTTTCGACTGAAGACTTTGATATTCTGAAGACTTTCTGAAGACTTTGAAAGTGAAGAAATTGGTGTGACCTTGAAGACTTGGTATTCATTTGAGGAACATGAAGCGTGCAGACTTTGTTTTCGTAGTTTCGTTTTCTCTTTCTTGAGTCATAGGAAACACCGTACTGTTAAAGGGGTCGAGGAAATATTAAGGAAAAATTTCCATGTGATGCTCAACTCAAAATCCTACACCTACCAATCCCTTCGAGTGAAGCCATTGGAAATCTCATACAGTTCGATCAATTTCTTCAAAGGATGAGATGAAGTTCTTTTTAATTATTTGAGGAATTTGTTCTGGCCCGAGGAGTTAGGAATTCGCCAGTCACGAATTGCCTACGATGAGGAACATGATAGCCCCGAGGAATTTGAGATTCAAATTTCCGACCGTTCTTTGTCTTCTTGGCGCCAGCTGTCCCAAAATATCTTATCCACCTAACGGTCATATCATTGAAGGGCATTTATGTCTTATCATGTCGGGCAGCTCCCTAGGCTATAAATAGCCGCCCCCTACAACCACTAGCTGGTTGGTTGCTCCGAGAGAACTTGACACTTGTCATTTGAGAGCAACCCATCCTCCGAGGACTTTGAGCGAAAATCATCGAGTGAGGAAAAACCCAAAACCAAACCCCTACAAACCCAAAGTGATTGAGCATCACTGTAGAGATTGATCCTGCGTGGATCCGACGCTTGTCACCTTTGAAGACTGTGCTTCTTCCAGACGGTTAGGCGTCATGGTCTAGAGCATCCAAGAGAAATTGTGGATCGCCGAGTGACCAAGTCTGTGAAGGTTTGGAAGTCGCTGAAGACTTACCACGAGTGATTGGGCCAGTGCATGTGAACTTAGTTCAAGAAGAATACGGTGAGGACTTGGTGTCTGAGCTGCGTGCTCGGTATTTGGGTGTCCGGGACTGTGTGTCCTCGAGTTTAAATACTCGGCCGCTCCAACCCATCGCATAACCGAGACAGCAATTGGAACTGGTCTACCAAATCATTGTCTTCACCAACCTAACTGGTTCTATTTCCTCAACCCTTTCATTTCCTCATTATTGTGTTGAGTGTTTGTTCATATCTATGTTTGAAGACTTTGACTGAAGACTTTCTCAATTTCCTCAGTTCAATTTCTTCAGTCTGTTTGTCTTCATCCTGTACTATCCTGTGTTTACGCTTTTTGTACTCTTTGTTTGTCTTCATTTCATCATGATGACCATGCCCGCATTCTGTTATGCTTACTTCTGAGTACTTATTCCGCTGCAAGTAGTTCTTCGCTAAGGAATTTCCTCACCAGCAAATTCCTCAGTGAAGAATTCATAAAAATCGCCTATTCACCCCCCCCTCTAGTCGATATAACGCACTTTCAACTGGCTATATGATGTTGGCCATATATATTGTAGTGAAGAAACGAGTGGTAGTACTATACCAACTGAAAGATGAAATGTAAGAAATACTAGTATGTACGTACTGAAGAGTTAAAGTAACAAGAAGAAACATAACATAGTTACCTTTGGGGCTCAGCACAACACACCCCTCAAATTAAATTAAGCACACCTAAAATTAAACTTTGCAACTATCCCGGTAGACACTGCATTAGATCCACCAGGAGCAACGACACTGCCACCTTACTCGGAGTCCTCGTCCACGTCCTCGACTTCGTCCTTGTCCCTCTTCCTCTTGGCCGATACTTATTTTCTTGAACCGTCAACTTGGCTGTTTCTCTTCATCCAACCCTTGTAGATATTGAAACAAAGGTAGCCATCCATTGCAGCGTAGTGGATGTGGTCTATATATAGTACATTCCGCTGCCATGCATGACGATGAAATGTGTATGGAGGTTTCTCTAGTTTACCGTATGAAGGATGAACCATGTCTCCTGCCAAGGTCAGCATTGAAGGCTGACGAGAGGACACCAGCCGATTCTTTTGGAGGTCGAAGGTGTTGCCTACAACAAGGCCTATCCGACGCAAGACTTCTTTGTCGTTACCAAAGTCTACTGATGTGAATTTGACTAGGTTGCTCTCGAGGAAGTCCTTAAAATCCTGGCACTCAACGTCGGCATGGCATATGTGGTAGACCAAGCATAAGTCATGCACGCAAACCTAGATCACGGCGAGCTTCTTCCTCCCTTGGTCCTTTAGATCCTTCTCTTGTCCCAGGACTGTGGTGTACTCAACATCTAGCCCAGCGACCCACTCATCATCTGAGTCTTCGAACATGCGTCTGAAGCGAGAAAGGCATCCTTTCACTGTAGCGGAAGAACGGGTGTAGATGACGTCGAACTCATCGCTGGTGATGGTTACGACCTTGTACTCACCGCCCGATCGTGAGATTTGGGGCGCCATGGATTTGGGAGGAGGGTTAGGATTAGTGGAACTGCCGTAATGTGAATGGACGGACGACTAGGAGCGAACCGCCGTAGTATTAAAGGGCGTGCGGGGGCGAGTAGGAGCGAACTGCCGGTGTCTTGAGCGGCTGGGTAGTGGCTTTCCATTCTCCCATGATACGGGCTTCCGAGAGCCCTTGGATCTGAGATCGAACAGTTGCATGGCGTGATTCTAGACCTATGGGTGAATATCCTATCCTGGAGGGTTATTCTGCAAATTTTCACCAACTTAGCATGCGACCGTTTGATCTCAGATCCAAGGGCTTCCTGCAGCCCGTATCATGGTCGCGCCTACCAGGACCGTCGCGTCGCTCGCGCGGTCGCGCCCTTGGAGATTTAACACGGTGCGTTAGGCTATCTGATGTTGGCATGTCATACATAGTCATCACTTAGTCACTCATACTACAACAAGGTTGGCTATAAGGTTTGCTATAAGTGTTTTTTTTTACTCCTGTCTATCTCTTTCTTCGTACTCCCTCCGTCCCATAATATAAGAACGTTTTTGACACTAGTGTAGTGCCAAAAACGTTCTTATATTATGGGACACAGGGAGTACTAGTATTTATTGCATTTGCCAAGGAGTGACCTCTTCCAATGAAATGGTGTTGCTAAGTTTGCTTCATTTAATTAGCTATAGACTCAAAATTGTCTTTTCACCTGGGTACACGCGCTTAGCACCATTTCTTCCTTGGGTCACCAAACTAGTCTCTCTCTTCTTGATTAACTTGCCACATCAGAATTTATGCCTATGTGGCAAGCTTAAGCAACTGTAGGAGCAAGTAAGGTGCCCGTCCGTTGCACGGAAAAGTGAAATGCATTGATCAGGGTGTTGTTTATTTTGACAAAGGATGTGGGGGTCATCTCATGTGTAACAGGTATCGATAGGTTTCTTCGGATATTATTTCTTCTCTAGAGCTCAGAAACATCCGGGTGAAATAGATAAAAAAGTATCTTTTGCAAACAAAAGCGTTCAACTGTTCAACCTGCATCCAAAACTTGTGAAGAAATAACTCTTATTGTGCTTTGCAGGAAATGCTTCATCATAAGTCTTTCACCGGTACTGTAGTAAAAATTCATACATGGAAGATTCTAGACTAAACCATAAATGGATACACTTTTATTCACATGCGATACTCCAATAGAGCAAGATCATGCATGGAAGTCTCCACATGCTTAGACAGCGGATTACATTGAGCGAAGACTAATGATCAACATTTGACTTAGTAATGCGTATGTCCAGGTGAACCTCCTTGAAGTCCCCATGCACATTGTTGGGGGTCAAATAATACCATGCGTCTTCCATGTCCACATCGGCGGGAAGGTCCCAGCTCGGCAGAATCCAAGTCGACTTGACGTAGCGATGTCGCCGCCCATGTACCTCCGAGGGGTAGTAATAGTGAGCACGCACCCGTACATCGGCCTCGTGTCAGTGTCAGCATCAGCGGCGTCGCCCCTGACACACACTACAGAGATGTGGCGGCGGCCTGCCCGGGCCTCACCGGTGGCCACGTTCAAGAGGAAGACATTGTCGTCCTCCTCCGAGACTAGCAGGCGGCGCTGATCCTCCATCAACTCCGGCACGGTTAACGGGTAGTATGTCTCGTACTTGATGTTCTTCGCCAAGGGCCAGTAGTGATCGCCGCACGCCTGCGTCAGGTGATGCACGATGTCCGCCGGCGAGCCCCAAAACGGCACCGGGCACTCATAGCAGTAGACGAAGGGATCCTTGGAGGCATCGACCAGGCCGTCCATGAAATGGAAGTGGCTGTAGGGGACGTTCCGCCAGTTGAATATATGAGAAAGTTACTACGAGATTTACTACAAAATAAATCATGACAACTATAACAGAAATTAAACTAATCATGCGGACTAGCATAGTAGATGAACAGATCGAGTCTATGACACAGAGTAGAAACATGAATTCTACCACGATTTCGAACAGGAAGGGACAGAAACACATACGGTGCAACGGGAGCAGCACCATTGGCGTTGAGGTTCTCGCCCATGTCGTTGAGGAAGAGGTTGCCGAGGTCGGGGAAGAAGTCATCGTCGGTGAAGTCGTGGCTGCTAACAGTCGCGAGAGTGCGCTCCCCAAATGTCAACAGCGCCCACCGAATGGAGCGCAGGAGGGAGTGGCTGTAGGGGCGTTCTGACGGCCCGAATGGAGCGCAGGAGTAGCCCACGGCAGAGATGGTGCTCCTCCTAGTCTCTATTCTTATCTCTATCTCTACTACTCTTCTTTGTTTTTTATAATATACTAGTTGTAGTTGTCAAATCGAATAGTACTGCACCGTCCACTGCACGCCCGGCTGAACACGCCTCCTCGCCTCCATTAAACCCGCATGCAAACCGAGAAACCTACTCCGGCCCACGAGAGAAAATTTGCCGGTTGCCGCGGGAGGGTTATTCTGCAAATTTTCAGCAACTTAGCATGCGACCGTTTGATCTCAGATCCAAGGGCTGCCAGCACCCCGTATCATGGTCGCACCTACCACGACCGCCGCGTCGCACGCGCAGTCGCGCCCTTGGAGATTTAACATGGTGGGTTAGGCTATCTGATGTTGGCATGTCATACATTGTCATCACTTAGTCACGCATACTACAACAAGGTTAGCTATAAGGTTGGCTATAAGTGTATATTTTTTTAGTCCTCTCTATCTATTTCTTCGTACTCCCTCCGTCCCATAATATAAGAACGTTTTTGACACTAGTGTAGTGCGAAAAACGTTCTTATATTATGGGACACATGGGGTACTAGTATTTATTGCATTTGCTAAGGAGTGACCTCTTCCAATGAAATGGTGTTGCTAAGTTTGCTTCATTTAATTAGCTATAGACTCAAAATTGTCTTTTCACCTAGGTACACGCGCTTAGCACCGTTTCTTCCTTGGGTCACCAAACTAGTCTCTCTCTTCTTGATTAACTTGCCACATCAGACTTTATGCCTATGTGGCAAGCTTACACCAGAGGCGCAAGTAAGTACAATAGTGCACTTTACATGGCATTTTTGCATATGTGGAGGAAAGAGAGGCAAGGAAAAAGTGGAGAAGTGGGTTCTCATGCAAGAGCCAGCCTCTACTACATGGTGGGGCATTGGGAGAGGCATCTGTATGGAGGTGGTTAGGAATCGGGAGACTCAAGCCGGTCGTAGCGCCGCAGTTAAAATGATAATGGCAAGTCAAATCACGGGGCCCCACCTGTCCAGCAGTAACTCACTGTCAAATCACACAGCCCTACGTTTGCAGCAGCCTACTCCCTTGTCTTCTCGTGTCTCTGTCAAACCGACTAGGCGGAACTGCCCCGCCGCCTACCGCGCAGGAAAAGCCCCACCCTTGACTTTTAAATAGTATAGTGTATAATAATTTTGTATCCATGGATTGCGCCTGCACCATGGAGCAAAGCGTCTAGAAAACGGCGGTACACATGTATGGAGTATACAGCACGCCCGCCGCGTTCGCGTCGCACGCCAGACGGTCGGTCGGTCTGGCACGCTGCTCTCCGAATGGAACACACGTCATATTGCATTCGCACACACATGTGGGACGGCAATTGAGAACCGACCATAGGCACACTCCCCGGCCTCGCAAGTTGGGTGACTTAATAGAAGAGGGAGACGAGCGATAGTACTAGAGAAATGTTGTAGTACTACGTTGGTGCCTGGACGATCCCTGCAAGGCACGGAAGATCAGTTCGTCCATGCATGTGACCAGACTCTAGCAGACACGCCTGGATTGGCAATCGTCTACATATCGTCCAGGCTTTGTTGTATATGGTTGTAGTTGTGGTGAGAAATCTAAAAAAAGGTTTCTTGTCATCTCGCAAAATTAGGTGTCATGTGCTTCGGATCACTGCGAGGGTTAAACAGCGACAACTGAGTTCGGCTAGTCATTAGGGGCACATGCACGAACATTGACTACTCGGCTGCCATCTAGATCAAGCCGGCTATGTTAATTAGGACATCTATCGACGGACCCCTTTTCTACGAGTTTATCTTTAATTTGAGCTTTGTTCCTCGTCTAGTTTGTCCGTCGGGATTCATATTGTCTCCTTTGGGCGTTGAGGTTATGATTTCTTGTCATGTGGCATTTTTCGTGTTATATGTTATAATCCGCGCTTGGTCAAAATGACGACAAGCTGCGCCTCAGGCCACGTGGATGAAGACTTCTCGACAGTCATTGACGAGGTCAAGCCGGCTCCGGTAGACAAAAAAAACTAGTACTACTCCACTATATAGGCAGGAGCCTCCGCGCTTGCTTGCTAGTGTTTCTCTATTCACACTGTCTTGGCCTCTCCAGATCTAAACACGATAGCGGTGGCCACTCTCTCTCTCTCCCTCTTTGCTCACCGCTGGTCACAGATCCCGTCGGACCTCTCCGCCAGGGAAGGAGAGAAGGTGCAGCATTCACGCGGTCGTCCTCGGCGATGGCTCTTACCCACTGCTGGGCGCGTCCTGATCAGCCCGCCTTGCCGTTCTCTCCCAAGCTGTCGTAGTGTGGGCAGATCCGGCCTCCCACCTCCCTCCTAGCAACATCTCGGCGACCATCAGGTATAACTTCCTTCGAAACCGGCCTTGCTCTACTTCCCGAGCTCCTGACGTCGCTGCATTTGTATCTTTTACTATTTCTCAGGCCCCCTCGTAGATAGGATCGATCGGCTAGTCGAAAACCCCCTATTTTTTATGTTTAAGAGGTAAAACTAGTTCATGCACTCGAATCTAGTACTACTTGGTTCAAACAAGGAAGAAATGGGGTGGGGGTGGGGGAGGATTTATTACCTGAATCTAGGACTTGGTCGAAAGAGGAAATAATGGGGGCGAAAAGTAGCAGAGACTGGCTATCCAACTCGTGTCTAGGTCTAATAGGGAAATAAAGGGAAATGCAGTACAAACTCAATATAAACCTGATCTATTGGTTGAAAAAGGAAAGAAAGTGGGGACTGGGGGACAAGTCAACAGAGTAAGTCCAGCACTAGATTAGCTAGCCTCACACAGTATAAGGTGGCTATACCGAACAAATATGGGACCAACCCAGATATCATGTTCTGATGTTTGTTGCCCCGAGCCACTCTTATGTAATGCCACTTTGGTAAAATGTAGCGATCGCCTTTGTTAAAAAGTAAGGACACGTTAAACCAATGTTGTTTTCAATGTAATGCCTCGATAATATGAATCAATGGCACTTCTTTACATGTCCTGCTAAAATTTCCCATTAAGATAAGTTGGTTCTTTTCGTTAGAAATGCAACTGTCCTGGTCCGCCTACTCTCCCGTGCCCAAAGTAATGTCGTATTTAACGGTTGCCATAGTTAATCCTAATTCCCACACTAATATCTAGCAATGCCACTGCTTTAGAAATTGCTACTGTCCTTGTAGGATTGCCATTCAGATAAGGAACATGCTTCTTTTCATTTGACGCATGTTTCATCACTTGTTAGTCACCCTCCTTTCAACCTTTTTTGTGCAAACAGAGATATACATTTCACGCTCGATCTTAGTTGAACTGCACAAATGATATCCTAATTATAGTTGAGCATTCCAGGAGCTTCACAACCAACCTTGATGTTGCTCAATTTTATTGCAACTAATGAAGAAGAAGCTCTGTGGGTTTCGTTTTCTGATGGAAATGGAACCGGGGCTTGAGCCCTTTTCTGAAAAAAAAAATTGAAGAAGAAGTTGCTAGCTCACGGGACATTGCTTCATTTTAGGTGAACTGCACCAAAAGGTCCCATGAATTGAATCATCCATGTTGGTGACTGAAAGAGCCAGCTTCAGCATCCCAGTCTAAGCACCCCCGGCCTCCATCCTTGCGATGCACAGTACACCTTGTTTGCCACCTGCTCGACCCTTGTGTCACTGAAAGTGCGTTATATCGACTAGAGGGGGGGTGAATAGGCGATTTTTATGAATTCTTCAGTGAGGAATTATCCGGTGAGGAAATTCCTAAGTGAAGAACTACTTGCAGCGGAATAAGTACTCAGAAGTAAGCATAAGAGAATGCGGGCATGGTCATCATAATGAAATGAAGATAGTCAAAGAGTACAGAAAGCGTAAACACAGGATAGCACAAGATGGAGACAAACAGACTGAAGAAATTGAACTGAGGAAATTGAGAAAGTCTTCAGTCAAAGTCTTCAAACACAGATATGAACGAACACTCAACACAGTAATGAGGAAATGAAAGAGTTGAGGAAATAGAACCAGTTAGGTTGGTGAAGACAATGATTTGGTAGACCAGTTCCAACTGCTGTTTCAGTTGTACGTCTAGTTGGAGCGGCTGAGTATTTAAACTCGAGGACACACAGTCCTGGACACCCAGTCGCTAAGCACGCAGCTCAGGACACCAAGTCCTCATCGTATTCTCCTTGAACTAAGGTCACACAGACCTCGTCCAATCACTCGTGGTAAGTCTTCAGGCGACTTCCAAACCTTCACAGACGTGGTCACTCGGCGATCCACAATTCCTCTTGGATGCTCTAGACCATGACGCCTAACCGTCTGGAGGAAGCACAGTCTTCAAAGGTAACAAGCGTTGGATCCACGCAGGATCAATCTCTACAGTGATGCTCAATCACTTTGGGTTTGTAGGGGTTTGGTTTTTGGGTTTTTCCTCACTCGATGATTTTCGCTCAAAGTCCTCGGAGGATGGGTTGCTCTCAAATGACAAGTGTCAAGTTCTCTCGGAGCAACCAACCAGCTAGTGGTTGTAGGGGGCGGCTATTTATATCCTAGGGAGCTGCCCGACATGATAAGACATAAATGCCCTTCAATGATATGACCGTTAGGTGGATAAGATATTTTGGGACAGTCAAGCGCCAAGAAAGACAAGAACGGTCGGAAATTTGATTCTCAAATTCCTCGTGGCTATCATGTTCCTCACTTGTGTAGGCAATCCGCCTTTGGCGAATTCCTAACTCCTCGGTCGGGACAAATTCCTCGTGACTGGAAGAACTTCGTCTCTGTCACTGTAGAAATTGACTGAACTGTATGAGATTTCCAAAGGCTTCACTCGAAGGGATTGGTAGGTGTAGGATTTTGAGTTGAGCATCACATGGAAATTTTTCCTTAGTATTTCCTCGACCCCCTTTAACGATGCGGTGTTTCCTATGACTCAAGAAAGAGAAAACGAAACAACGAAAACAAAAGTCTTCACGCTTCATGTTCCTTAAATGAATACCAAGTCTTCAAGGTCACACCAATTTCTTCACTTTCAAAGTCTTCAGAAAGTCTTCAGAAAGTCTTCAGAATATCAAAGTCTTCAGTCAAAGAACTTCATTTTTAGGGGTCGACTTTCTCTGTAAATATCAAACTCCTCATAGACTTATAGACCTGTGTACACTCATAAACAATTTAGTCCCTTAACCTATAAGTCTTCAATACACCAAAATCACTAAGGGGCACTAGATGCACTTACAATCTCCCCCTTTTTGGTGATTGATGACAATATAGGTTAAGTTTTCAACGGGGATAAACATATGAAGTGTAAATACTAATATTGATGAATTTGATTGCAAGATATAGAAGAACTCCCCCTGAAGATGTGCATAGTGAGGAATTTGCTTTTGAGGCAATGCACATTTGAAGAGTTGAATCATGGAGATCTCCCCCTATATCTTGTAATTCATACAAGCATTTGATATATAATATGAAGAATTTGAAATGCATGATGAAATATGGTGCTTGATGAAATTTAGCATGCGTGCAATGAAATTAATAAGGAACAAGCATGCAAAATAACGCATCAAGAGTATCAGAGCACAGTGCATCAAAAGTATCAGACCACCATCGGGTTTAAGATTACAACTTGATCCAATAAAAGTTTCAGAAGAACGAGAGTTGTAACTTAACAAAAAATTGCCCATATAATAGACCCGCTTGAAGACTAACTCACATTTCACCCCCTTTGTCATCGAATGACCAAAAGGATCGGCGAGGACTAACGCCTGAAGAATTTCAAGTTGATGAAGGAGCGCCAGCGTTGTTGGGGTCGGTTGTCGTAGTAGGGTCTGCCGCAGTGTCGTCCAAGTCTTCATTTTCATCAGTGTCTCGCGATGAAGAATAGGAGCTGGCAACCAATGAAGGAACTTTGACCTTCTTGTATTTCTTCGGTGGAGGTGCAGACCATTCAAATTCTTCCTTGAGACCCATTGTCTTCAGTTCTTCCGTGCTGTAGACATTAGAAAGAACAGCCCAGTCGTGGTTGAAGGTTTCATGGAGGTAGTATTGGTTTTTCTTCACTGCATTGTGTGTAGAGGTCATGTTGTGAAGAATGGTACCAAACTGACGCTTGACCCATCTATGATTGCGATTAACCTTCTGATCAAGACTAAGGAGTAACTCACGATCAGTCATCACCCTGGGTGCTGTGGCTTGAGGATTTTGCTTGGCTGAGGTATTGGCGGGAGAGTCATGTGTGGCAGAGTCATCATTGGTGGAGTAGGATGCAGCTTTGCGGCCCGACCATCCAATGGACGAATGCCTTCATCTATCACAAGCAGCTTGCCCTTGTCATCGGTGAGGAAAATGTCCGTTTGAGGACTTCAATCGAGGGCAAGTAGCTGCGGTGGTTCGTAGTATCAACCTTGTAATTGAGTGAAGACCTTGTCCCGATGAACCTCATAATCCATGGTGCATAAGGCTTCAGCTCAAAAGGTGACATAGCAATGTTTGCCGAGTCCTCATGAAGAAATCATGGAAGTTGGCCAGGAACGCCATGAATGATATTGAAAAGCATATTCTTCATGATGCCGATGACTTCTTCATCATTTGAGTCGTGGCCTTTGATAGGACTCATTGTCTTCGTCGAGAATCCGATAGACATCGAGGCACATATAGTAATTCCTTGACGAGGAATTTGGTTCGAGGTGCCTGTCACGGGCTTCAAAGGCTTCATCGGCACTTGCATGTAGTGATTTGAAAGCTTCGGAGTTCGTTGTAGATACAACGAGCACCATAAAGGGAGGACTGAGTGGTAGGGCACGAAGCAATTGATTCTTTGGTGCCTTGTGGTGAGTGTTTTCGGACATCCAGTCCAACACCCATGAGTTCACATCTTGGCGTCTCCGGTGATGTGCAGCGTCGCATAGAATTGAAGAATGAGTTCTTCATTCCAATCACAGATGTCAGTGCAGAAATTCAGAAGTCCTGCATCGTGAAGAACACTGAGGGCTGGCTCGAAGCCTGGCGGAGGTTCCATGTCCACATGAGGAATATGTGCATGATCGAAGACTTTGTCTTTGTTGAAGAGCACAAAGGAATAGAAGTTGGCTTGACTAGCAGTCGTAAACGCCTCTTCCTTATCTGCGAGCTGTCGTATGGGTTGTAATCCGTAAAGAAAAGCGTGCTGCGCCAAAGAAGTCTTTAGCCTTGAACTTTTGTTTCGTTGAGAATGGATTCTTTGGCTTTGGCAATGGAGTGTCGATGAGTTGCATCACGACCTCTGGAATCGCAATCTCGTGTTCTTCAGGTGAGGAATTTCTGGTTCCTCTACATGTGCGATCTGGGGATCATTGCGGCGGAGTTCATCGACACTAGTGGCTGGAATTTCTTCATGTCTGAGATGAAGTGGGATGAGTTTCTTGAGCCCATTTGAACTGTTGGAGCAGGGGGTGAGGAATCTGTTGGATTGGGGTGAAGAGTGGAGAATTTGGATCTTGACTTTCCCAAAAGTCATCATTCATCACCGGCGTTAATGCTTCCAATATCCACATCTTCTTCAATTTCCTCAACACCGGCCTCTTCATTTGTGAACTGAGGCATAGGCGAGGAAATGATTGGGGTTGAAGGGATTGCTTCCACTTCAATTTCTTCATCAATCTGCTTTCTGACGAAGCGTGAGTGATTTTCTTCATCAGATCCGCTTGGGATCTCATAATCTTCACCAAAAGGAACAAGGTCCTTTGATGGCACGGAGGAAATTGGAACAGCATCAATGGGATTGTCAAATGAGCTGGTCATTGTCTTCATCTTCTTCGGGGCTGAAGGATTTGAAGCAGCAGATGCTTTCCTTTTCTTCACTGCAGCTCGTTCTGCAGCCTTGGTCTTCTTCACATCCGATGCAGATGGAAGGAATGGAGTTGGTGTAGGCGCAGGAGGAGCTGAGGAATCTGGTTGAATTTCCTCAAGCGCAACTGATGCAGTTGCCCTGACTTCTTCAGTTTCTTCAGGCGCACCACTAGTGGATGCCCTGGCAATTTCTTCAGCGGCTGGAATGGAATCATCAGCCACTGGAACTAGCATTGTCTTGATAGCTTTGAACTTCATCGTGGTCTTGGCATGTTCTTCGGTCGGCTGAAGAGGCTCCGACTGAGGAATTTCTTGTTGCGTTGGGGCTGCAACATTGGTGAACTTCTTCTTGAGGTTGTGAATCGACTTTGGCTCATTGCCAATCAGCATAATAGGAGTCAAATTTGTCGCCGAGGGCTTTGATGTCACCGCATCTTGATAAGTTCTTGAGTTGTCATCTTGACAACATTTTTCTTCAGCAGTTTCTCTTTTACATCTGCGATTTCTTAATCTCTCTGGTCGTATCAAATTTCCATTTCTCCTCTTGGATTAAATGATTCAACATGTGACTTTGGCCAGGCGTCAACTTGAAGTCAGGCATAGGAGTGTTTGGGTCCTTGTGCCAGAGATCAATGTAGTCTAGGATCGCTCTTGGTTCCAACAGCAGTGGCACAGGTGTGCCTTTGGCTCTAGCGGCCCTTTCATGTCAGTCTCTGATGATTTTCGCAAGTTCATCATCATCGTCCTCATCATCTTCAGGTGGCTCTTGGAAGGCGACCTGTTTCTTCTTGGGACTTGGCCGAGGACCTCGTCCAGCTATGGCCTTAGTCTTCAGCAGAGTTGGGGCAGATGAAGAATTTGGTGCAGCAGAGGAACTTGCTGAGACACCAGAGGCAATGGAGATGCCTGCAGTCCTTTGGCACGTGGCCAGATGCACAAGTGCTGAGGACTTTGTCGGAACTGCTGAGGACTTTGTTGGAGTTGCTGAGGACTTGGGATGGGCTGAGGATTTGGGAGGAGCAGGAGCAGCATGAGGAATTGGCCTTGAGGGCACAGCTGAGGAACTTGGTCGTGAGGGCACTGTTGGTGAAGCACTTGGCTTGTGTGCGGGCTTCTTTGCCATAGATTTTCTTGGCTTGACAAAGGCCTTAGTGGCAGCAGCAGATGTGAGTCCTCATTAAATTTCCTCAACGCCTCGTTGGCTTGTCTTGCCTATTTGGCTTGGCGCTTGGCCCATTCTTCAGAAAGTCCTCACCACGCTTGATGTGGTGGGTCGACTTCTTGACCAGGTGCCAATGGAGCTCTTGGGCATGGAGGATTGAGAGTGAATTTCTTCATGTACTTTGGAGTAACATATCATACTCCCTCCATTCCCTTGCCCATCTCCTTTCAATCCTTTGAATGCACACCTTGCGCTGATTTTTGTTTTCTTTGCGAACTCGGCTCCATCAGTGTGCAATAATCAGCATAGATGTCCTCAGAATCTCAAATGCGATCATGACCTCGTGCCTCTTTCCTCCTTTACGTGGTGTCTTTCCTTCGCCATATTCTTCGGTGAGGAATTTGAACAATCGAATTCTCTGAAGAAGTATGCAACTTTTCTTCGAGGAACGTTGCAAATGAGTTAAGTTGATGAGAACCTAGTGATTCAGCGGCGGACATGAGTAATCGTGAACAGAGTATAGTTGCGAGGAATTTGGAGAGGTCATATGCGTTCTCGTAAGGTTTTCAAAAGAACTAGTTTGAGGAATTTGACCAGATGAGCCTTGAAGAATTTCACTAAGCGATCTTTGTCTTAGGTTCCGAGTTGTATAGATCGAGGATCCACACAATTGAGGAATCTTGAAGAAAAATCATTGCTTAGAGAAAGCGAATCAAGAGCATATTTTGTTTGAGGTGTTCATATGTGTGAAGATTTGAAGAATAAACACCTTTGAAGATTTTCAAGAAAGTTTGAGAATCAAAGCGAGTAATAAAAGTAACTTTTAATTACCCGAAGTGAAGAACACGACGAACTGAGAAGAACAGATGGGAAGTTCGACAGGTTAGATCTTTCACGCCCTAACTCGGCGGAGGAAGACAGCTACGGAGGCGGCGGAGTGAAGATTTACGCGGTCGGCGCGAGTACGACGGTGACGAGGTCGAGGCAGTGAAGCTCTTCCTCACCGGTGACGATGAAGTAGCGGCGGCGCTAGGGTTTGAGAAGCTCGAGCGAGAGAGAGAGAGAGGTCGAGCGGAGTAAAGGAAGTGAGGAAGGGGAGAGGGGGTATATATAGCCACGGTGAAAAACTGTTCGCCCGAAGATTTGGGACGAACGTGCCCCTGACCCTTCTCATTCGCCTGACATGTGTCACCCACGTACTGAAAAGTGGAGATAGTGTTAGATCGTGGGTGAATAGATAAATCTATCGTGGGATGCGGAACGGTTTGAGCGGCAAAAATGAAAGTTTGGATAAGATTAGTTTTAAAGTTCCGTTCGCAATTTCTTCAGCTGACAAGGACACAGTGAAGATTTTGAACGAGTTTCAAATAGAATGCACATGAAGAATTAGTAAATAGATTGGGTTGAGTATAGCATAGAGGGGGAAGGGTCCAATCACATTCACTTAGCAGAAAAAACGACTTGAAGAAATAGCCATAAGTGAATGTTGTAGAGGACATAAACCCATATATACATATAGTCAATGAAGAAAAACAACGGAAATAGTGAAGATTTTGCAAAGTTGAAGAATTTGAAAAACTGAAGAATTTCAAAACTGAGGAAAAACTCACATTGAAGATTTTCAACTTTGGTGGTGGCGTGACCCACCGTATCAGAATGATGATTTCAGACACCGCGTACAATTCTCGTAGGGTTCTAAGATTCAAATTCTTCATTAATTTCTTCACACTTAGAGTGTTATTCTTCATTAATTGAAGAAAAACGTTTCTTCATGTGTTGCACATCTAAGTCATCAATTTTGCATATGTGTCACGATGTGTATCCTTTTCAAAGAACATTCGAAGATTCTAAGATATTTAGCTCACACATAACTTGCTAAATCTCTTCTCATCCAAGGGCTTTGTGAAGATATCGGCTAGTTGTTCTTCGGTCTTCACATGCTCGATGGAGATGTCGCCTTCAACACATGATCACGAAGAAAATGATGACAAATTTGAATGTGCTTTGTCTTCGAAAGTGCTTTGGCGGGTTGTGAGCAATCTTGATGGCACTCTCATTGTCACAGATGAGAGGCACATTCTTCACGTTGATGCTGTAGTCCTTGAGAGTTTGCTTCATCCACAGCAATTGAGCACAACAAGAGCCAGCAGCAATGTATTCAGCTTCCGCAGTACACAGTGATACACAGTTCTGTTTCTTCGAGGACCAATAGACCAAAGATCGTCCGAGGAAATGACAAGTACCAGATGTTGACTTGCGGTCCACACGATCACCAAAGATAGTCGAGTCGTAATATCCAATGAGATCAAAAGTAGAGCCCTTGGGGTACCATAATCCTAGTGTTGGTGTGTGAGCCAGATATCGAAGAATATGCTTCACAGCCTTATGGTGTGATTCCTTCGGTGTAGCTTGAAATCAGGCACACATGCAAACACTAAGCATTATATCGGCCTAGATGCACATAAGTACAATAAAGAACCAATCACGAGCGGTATACCTTGTGATCGAAGTCAATACCATTTTCATCGATTGCATAGATGGCATTTGTGGGCATAGGAATTTTGACACCTTTGCAATCTTGCATGCCGAATTTCTTCAGGACATCTTTGAGGTATTTCTCCCGAGATATGAATATGCCATTGTGTTGTTGACGAATTTGAAGACCTAAGAAGAATTTCAACTCTCCCATCATAGACATTTGATATTATTCACTCATCATGTAGGCAAATTCGTCACTTTAACGTTGGTCAGTACAGCCAAAGATAATATCATCAACATATATTTGGCACACAAACAGTTCACCATCATATGATTTAGTAAAGAGAGTAGGGTCGAGTGAACCGGGTGTGAAGCCATTCTTCATGAAGAATTCCTTCAATGTATCATACCACGCCTTGGTAGAACTGTTTGAGACAATAGAGGGCCTTGTTGAGTCTGAAGACTTTGTCGGGATTCTTTGGATCTTCAAAACCTAGGGGTTGAGCAACATATACTTTTTCCTCAAGCTTACCATTGAGGAATGCACTTTTCACATCCATTTGATATAAAGTGATATTATGATGGTTAGCATAAGCAAGTAATATGTGAATAGCCTCAAGTCTAGCAACAGTGCAAAAGTTTCATCAAAATCAATTCCTTCAACCTGTGTGTAGCCTTGAGCTACAAGTCGTGCCTTATTCCTCACCACAAGGCCATTTTCATCTTGCTTGTTGCGGTAGATCCAGTTTGTGCCAATGATATTATGCTTGCGAGGATCTGGACGTTTGACCAGTTCCCAGACGTTGTTGAGCTTGAACTGATGTAATTCTTCTTGCATTGCACTGAATCCACTCGGGCTCGAAATGCTTCATCTACCTTAGTGGGCTCTGTGATAGAGACAAAAGCATAGTGCCCACAAAAGTTAGATAAATGTGAAGCTTTTGAGCGTGTGAGAGGACCCGGTGCTTCAGTGTCATCGATGATCTTGTCAACTTGCACTTCTTTTGCAACGCGAGGATGAGCTGGTTGTCGTCGAGGAATTTGATCAGCATTTTCTTCAGCACCATTTTCTTCAGCATTATCTTCAGGTGCATCAGCTCGACGTTCTTCACAGACTGAGGAATGAATTCTTCAGCAGATTCTTCAGTAGGAATGACATCCTCAGTTGCCTTGAACTTGATAGATTCCTCAGGTGCTGGTTCATCTAACACAGAAGGTAGGTGCTCTATTGGGTTTCTTGTCAGTGAGGAGTTCATAGGCAGTCTTCTTGAAGAATTTGTGAAGATATACTGCTGATGATGTGGCATGCGGTATCAATTGCATCAATCCAAAAAAGCGACTAGGCGTTTTGTATTGATCAAGCATAGTCGAGCCATCTCAACAAGAGTTCTGTTCTTAGCTCCACGACGCCATTTTGCTGAGGAGTATAGGGAGCAGATAACTCATGAGTAATACCAAGTTCATCAAGATAGGCATCAAGACCGGAATTCTTGAACTCAGTTCCGTTGTCACTCCTGATGTGTCTGATCTTCACACCAAAGTTAGTTGAAGCCCTCGAGGAAAATCGTTTGAAGACCTCCTGCACTTCATTTTTGTAAGTAACAATGTGTACCCATGTGTAACGAGAGTAATCATCAACAATAACAAAGCCAGATAGAGATGCATCATTAGTGACTGCTGAGTAATAATTAGGACCAAAGAGGTCCATGTGAAGCAATTCGAATGGACGAGTAGTGGTCATGATAGTCTTCGCTCGATGCTTGTCCTTCGTCATTTTTCAAGCTTAACAGGCTCCACACAAGTGATCCTTGAGGAATTTGACATTTTCAATGCCAATGACATGCTTCTTCTTCGCAAGCATGTGCAAATTCCTCATGCCTGCGTGACCAAGTCGTCGATGCCATAGCCAGCCTTCTGAAGCTTTTGCAAGTAGACACCACATTTGGTTGTGGTCAGAGAGAAATCAACAATATACAAGTCTCCTCTCCTAAAGCCTTCGAAGACTTTGGAATTGTCAGCTTCCGTGATCACAACACAACGTTACTTGCCAAAGACAACAACCATATCAAGATCACAAAGCATTGAGACTGACATGAGGTTGTATCCTAAGGACTCAACAAGCATGACTTTGTCCATGTGTATGTCCTTAGAGATCACAACCTTACCAAGACCCAATACGACTTTTGCCTTTGTCAGCAAAGATGATATGCTTGAGATGTGACGGTGATAAGGGAGCATCCATCAACAGATTCTTGTCACCAGTCATGTGATTTGTACATCCACTATCGAGGAGCCACTCATTAGCTTTGGGTTGATCATCCTGCAGATGAATTAGTGCAACTTACGATCTCATATACTTCATCGGTGAAGAATATGATATCAATTTCATCGAGATGAATTTCATCGAGGCGTTATAAAAGATAAGCGGTATGAGGGCGTGTGAAATGAAAGTTCATTTCTTCATGATTAGCTTTGTCGTTTGAGCAATTTTTGTCGGGCCCCAAAGAAATTCTTCTTCAGACGTTAAAGCACGTCCAGGAGACCTGACCCTGCGAGAAGAGATTAGTTCTTTTTCTTCACCACCCACATCTGAAGGGGTGGCAAAGAGTTCATCACTCTCTGAGCTCCATATGAGAATGGTGGCATAGAGGCCAAACCATTTTGTTTCACATAAGAGGGGTTAGGGTAAGCATATGAATAAGCAGAGAAATTCTTCGAGGACTTATGAACATATTGGTTTGAAGAATAATGCACATATTCATAGCCCTTAGCTCTACCCTGCGAAACAGAGTTGTTAACGCGATGATAATCATATGAGGACTTTGATCCTTTTGAGGAATTTGATACTCGTGAGGAATTTCGTCCGTATGAGGACTTGGATCCATATGAAGAATTTGGTCCATATGAAGAGTTTGATCTGGGGTTCCTATTCTTCACAGGTGGCGTCATGAGGACATTCACCTGAAGACTTTCAAGGCACTTCTTGGGAACCCAGATTTTCTTCATAGGGGAACCGTTCCTGCAGTTAGTGCCAACATATCTAGCAAATACTTCACCATTCTGATTTTTGAACAGTTTATAGTTGGAGTCAAATGACTCATCAGAAGAATGAGGAGATTTAGATGTAAAGCCAGATAAGTTAGATGGATCAACTGGAGGTCCCTTTGCAGCAACCCATGAGGTTTTGGTATACTGCTAAGGCTTCCAATATGTTCCATCAGCATTGAGTTTCCTCTCAAAGGCAATACCCTCTTTCCTAGGGTTTCTGTTGAGGATCTGCTTTTTAAGCACATCACAAAGAGTCTGATGCCCTTTGAGGCTTTTGTACATGCCTGTCATGTACAATTCCTTCAGCACTGCATCATCAGTGATACTAGAAATGTCCTCAGATGAGGAACTAGTGATAGCAGGAGCAGGTGAAGAATTTGTAACAGTTGAAGCATTTGAACATTTAGGTGAAGAATTAGCAGTTTCACGTTTAATGCACTTTAAGATTGGAGGAACAAATTCTTCATGAGAAGCGCTGATTTGTTGAGCAAGTAATGAATCGCACTCCTTCTGAAGATCTTCATAACTCACTCTTAGCTTCTCAAGATCTTGCTTTCTTTGAAGAAATTCATAAGAAAGTTTCTCATGATCGGACAAGAGAGTGTTATGATGACCTTGAAGGCTGTCAAACCTAGACTAAAGTCTCTGAAGATTTTCAGTCAGGGCTTTAGTGCGATCGATTTCTTCACCTAACATATCATCACTTTTATCTAGCATGTTTTGAACCTTTTCACAAGCCCTTTGTTTTACAGCAATTTTAGCAAGTTTTGAGTAGCTGGGCTTTAGATCTTCATCAGATTCATTTTCACTAGATTCAGAGGAGGTATATTTGAGTACCTTGGCACCCTTTGCCATGAAGCAAAAGGTGGGAGCGTAGTCATCAGTGTCTTCATCAGCTTTGTTGGTGAGTTCATTTTCTTGAGTTGAAGATGGACTTGTTGACAAAAGCAAGAGCGAGAGCCAGACTCGCCACACCAGACTCGGATTCTTCTGATGCCTCCTCTTCCTCATGTTCCTCAGATTCAGCTTCAGAGTCCATTTCCTTGCCAATGAATGCCCGAGCCTTCTTGGAGCTGTTCTTCTTGTGAGAACAAGGCTTTGAGGATTTTGATGATGAAGATTTCAACGATTTCTTCTTCTTCTTAGCGTCATCAGAACTGTAATCCTTGTGTTTCTTCTTCTTTAATTCCTTTTCCCACTGAGGACAATCTTGAATGTAGTGACCAGGTTTCTTGCATTTGTGGCAAAGTCTTCTCTTATAGTCACTGGATGAGGAATCACTGCTCCTTGAGGATTTTCCAAAGCGACCACGTCTTGAGAACTTCTGGAATTTATTCACGAGCAGTGCTAGCTCCTAGCTCAATTCTTCAGGATCTCCAAGGCTACTACCAGAGTCTTCACAATCAGATTTAGACACAGCCTTGGCCTTCAGGGCACGTGATTTTCCATAGCTAGAACCATAGAGATCTCTCTTTCAAAGAAGTGGAACTCATGAGTATTTAGCCTCTCGAGGATATCAGCTGGATCAAGTGACTTGTAGTCAAGACACTCTTGTATCATCGATTGCGAGTATCAAATGAGGAATCAAGCGATCTCAACAATTTCTTCACCACCTCATGGTCGGTGATGTCAGTGGCACCAACTGCTTGAAGCTCATTTGAGATGTCAGTGAGGCGATCGAAGGTTTGTTGAACATTTTCATTGTCGAGTCTTTTGAAGCGGTTGAAGAGATTGCGAAGAACATCAACTCAAGAGTCACGCTAAGTTGAGACTCCTTCATTTACTTTGGACAGACTGTCCCAGATGAGCTTAGCAGTTTCCAAAGCACTCACTCTGCCATATTGTCCTTTGCTCAGATGACCACATATGATATTCTTCACTTGAGAATCGAGTTGCTTGAATCTCTTCACATCGGCAGCATTCAGAGAAGGTGTGACTGAGGGAACACCATTTTCCACAACATACCAGAGATCGTTGTCAATTGCCTCAAGATGCATTCGCATCTTGTTCTTCCAGTAGGGGTAGTCCGTCCCATCAAAGGTAGGACACCCAGCTGAGACCTTGATCATACCTGCGGTCGACATAACTAAAACTCCAGGTGGTTAAACCAAAATCACACGTAACAAGGAGTACCTTGCTCGATAACAATTGAAAGTGCGTTATATCGACTAGAGGGGGTGAATAGGCGATTTTTATGAATTCTTCAATGAGGAATTATCCGTGAGGAAATTCCTAAGTGAAGAACTACTTGCAATGAACAAGTACTCGTAAGTAAGCATAAGAGAATGCGGGCATGGTCATCATAATGAAATGAAGACAAGTCAAAGAGTACGTAAAGCGTAAACACAAAGCTAGCACAAGATGAAGACAAACAGATCAAGAAATTGAACTGAGGAAATTGAGAAAGTCTTGATCAAAGTCTTCAAACACAGATATGAACGAACACTCAACACGGAATGAGGAAATGAAAGAGTTGAGGAAATAGAACCGATTAGGTTGGTGAAGACAATGATTTGGTAGACCAGTTCCAAGCTGCTGTCTCGGTTATGCGTCTGGTTGGAAGCGGTGAGTATTTAAACTCGAGGACACAGTCCGGACACCCAACGGCCGAAAGCACGCAGCTCAGACACCAAGTCCTCACCGTATTCTCCTTGAACTAAGGTCACACAGACCTCGTCCAATCACTCGTGGTAAGTCTTGAGCGACTTCCAAACCTTCACAGACTTGGTCACTCGGCGATCCACAATTCCTCTTGGATGCTCTAGACCATGACGCCTAACCGTCTGGAAGAAGCACAGTCTTCAAAGGTGACAAGCGTCGGATCCACGCAGGATCAATCTCTACAGTGATGCTCAACCACTTTGGGTTTGTAGGGGTTTGGTTTTTGGGTTTTTCCTCACTCGATGATTTTCGCTCAAAGTCCTCGGAGGATGGGTTGCTCTCAAATGACAAGTGTCAAGTTCTCTCGGAGCAGCCAACCAGCTAGTGGTTGTAGGGGCGGCTCTTTATAGCCTAGGAGCTGCCGACATGATAAGACATAAATGCACTTCAATGATATGACCGTTAGGTGGATAAGATATTTTGGGACAGGTAGCGCGCCTTTAACAACAGCAGTCGGAAATTTGATTCTCAAATTCCTCGGGGCTATCATGTTCCTCACTATGTAGGCAATCCGACCTTTGGCGAATTCCTAACTCCTGCGTCAGACAAATTCCTCATGACCGGAAGAACTTCGTCTACATCCTTTGAAGAAATTGACTGAACTGTATGAGATTTCCAAAGGCTTCACTCGAAGGGATTGGTAGGTGTAGGATTTTGAGTTGAGCATCACATAGAAAATTTTCCTTAGTATTTCCTCGACCCCCTTTAATAGTACGGTGTTTCCTATGAATCAAGAAAGAGAAAACGAAACAACGAAAACAAAAAGTCTTCATGCTTCATGTTCCTCAAATGAATACCAAGTCTTCAAGGTCACACCAATTTCTTCACTTTCAAAGTCTTCAGAAAGTCTTCAGAATATCAAAGTCTTCAGTCGAAGAACTTCATTTTTAGGGTCGACTTTCTCTGTAAATATCAAACTCCTCATAGACTTATAGACCTGTGTACACTCATAAACACATTAGTCCCTTAACCTATAAGTCTTCAATACACCAAAATCACTAAGGGGCACTAGATGCACTTACAGTCACTGATAAAATGAAGTAATAATACAGTTAAAATAGAGCGAGTGTCATCTCTATCATTTCATTTCCAATGTAGATAAAGATAGTGCTTCTGTTTGTTAAAGTATGTTTCATCAACTAGTCCCACTGTTAATGTTTAAGCATTTCTGCAAACGGGGTGCTTAATATTAGTTGATATGTCCAAAAAAAGAGATATGAATGTCTCAAGGCGCCTGCTTGTACTACCGCTGTACACTGATGTTCATCACTGGCAGAAGGTGTATCTGGGAGACTTGGGACGATGTCCAGTATGAGGCTCATCAGATGAGGCGTCAGTAGGCCCATCTCGCCCTCGCATGACATGGCATACTATCATACTATCGAAATATTTTCTTCTATTTCTTTTGTGTGTTTCATCAACTAGTGCCACTATAATGTAATCACGCTTTTTCATTATCTGTGCAAACAGGGTTATTCAACTGCATTTTGGTGGAACTGCACAAATGTACGTATGGAACCGGCATATATGCAGAGTGCGAGGTGTGCCAAGTAAAAATTACCGACACCAACCATGCTACATGCACGCATTGGCATCAGCCACCACCAGTGGGATGTGTGGCGCTCTCTGTGGACAGATCTTTCTCGGTAGCAAATCCTCTAACCAAATACTAGTAGCTTATATTGGCAGTTTTCTAGGGAGTACTCTTTTCTGAAAGAAGCACCAATCTATTTTTATTTATTTGTACATTGTGTCACAACTTTGACCCAAAGGTCCAGAGCTATTTTAGGGTGATGGGCATAGTACTCGGAGACTGATTGTAAGCATTATTTTCATTAGCTGTCACACCGATTGTAAGCATGAGCAGGTGGAAGATTAGGTTAGTGCGAAGCTTACCTTAAACCCTACCGCCGTCGTTGAAACGAGGCGAGCGTCGAGGGAACCATGGAGAACAGCGAGGAAGCGACGTCGCGCCATCCGGCCTCCTCTTGTGGTGGGAGAACGAATACTCCTGTGGCTCCGGCTGGCTCTGCACCCTCACGAACGGCACACCATACTTGATCGATTCGTTATCCTCTGGGTGCTCGACCTTCGACCTGTACGCCCACCACCTCTGCCTGACTGTCGCCTCGGGCGAATCTGTCTGCTCCATCGCCCAGAGGAGATACTCGATGAACTCGGAGGATTGCGGAGTGACTGCCGCCGAGGAGTACATGTACATGGCCTCCCTCATCGCCGTCGTCTCGCTCTTTCGCATACATTGCCACTAAGGATCTCCTTCAACCTGGCTAACTTTGCCTGGTCACCGCCGGTGATCTGCCTGATTCGCTGCTGCATCCTCTCCATAGATGTCCTTCTGAGTGGTCCGGTGCTAGCTTTGGAAGATGGGAGGAGAGACGGTGGTCTTGCAATAGAGAAGAGGGAGAGGCGAGACAGTGGTTTTGGAATGGAGATGACGGAGAGGAGAGGAGGTGGTTTTGCAATGGAGAAGACCAGAAGAGGGAGAGGCGAGACGGTGGTTTTGGAATGGAGATGATCGAAATGAGAGGAGGTGGTTTTGCAATGGAGAAGATCAGAAGAGGGAGAGGCGAGACGGTGGTTTTGGAATGGAGATGATGGAGAGGAGATGAGGTGGTTTTGCAATGGAGAAGAGGGAGAGGAGGCGTCTGGCACAGCCTGTGGATCGGATCAAAATCAAAATCAATTTACCCTTCAATTAAGAAAGCGACCCCACATTAACTAGTCTCCCTTTTATTCTGGTTCGATTAACAGCCATCGATCGATTGCTCGGGTTCGATGAACGCGTAGCCTGCCAATCGCTCGGGTTCGATTAGAGCCCAATGCCTTGCTCGGGTTGATTAGAGCCAATGCCTCGCACACACAAGCGCGTCGTGTATGAGAGAAAGCAGCGCATCGCCGGCCCCGACCTCCCACCGTAACCGCAACTCCCCGAAATTTTCCTCCCCCTCGCTTCTACCACGGTTTTTCCGTCATGGACGGCCCAAAGAATGTCATGCATCTGCGTCTCCGGCCCGCCCAGGACGAAAAGCCCATTTTCTATCATGATTTTTTGTCATAGAAGTAGGAGCCCACCACATCTATGATGATACCGGGTTCTGTCACAATTATCGTTCGGCAGAAAAAAAATTGTTCGGCCCAAAATGTCACGGATGTGTCTTTTTTTGTAGTGAGAGCCACCTACACTTGTGTTGAGGTCAGGATATTCCATTCCAACCACATAAATCTTGATCTCTAGCCTTCCCCAAGTTGCTTTCCACTCAAATCTTCTTTCTACCAAATACAATCCTATGAGAGAGAGTTGAGTGTTGGGGAGACTATCATTTGAAGCACAAGAGCAAGGAGTTCATCATCAACACACCATTTGTTACCTTTTGGAGAGTGGTGTCTCCTAGATTGTCTAGGTGTCACTTGGGAGCCTCCGACAAGATTGTGGAGTTGAACCAAGGAGTTTGTAAGGGCCAGAAGATCGCCTACTTCGTGAAGATCTACCTAGTGAGGAAAGTCCTTCGTGGGCGACGGCCATGGTGGGATAGACAAGGTTGCTTCTTCGTGGACCCTTCGTGGGTGGAGCCCTCCGTGGACTCGCGCAACTGTTACCCTTCATGGGTTGAAGTCTCCATCAACGTGGATGTACGATAGCACCACCTATCGGAACCACGGATAAAAAAAATCTCCATGTCAACTTTGCTTTTGCCCCCTCAATCTCATCCCTTTACCTTCATATGTAATTCTTGTGCATTCCACTGCTATACTCTTAGAATTGCATGTGTAGGTTGATTGCTTGACTTGTGCTAAGTTGTTAAAATCTGCCAAGAACTAAAATTGGGAAAAGTCTAGATTTTTATTTGGTCAAGTAGTCTAATCACCCCCCCTCTAGACATACTTTCGATCCTACAAAGTTCCAATCAGGTGTTGAACAATAGGTGCAGAAATTAAGGCTTTCTTAAGTATTTCAAATGCTTCTACACAACCATCATTAAAAAATGGAACATATTTTTGCAATAAATTAGTAAGAGGCTTATACATTTTAGAGAAGTCTTTAATAAATCTCCTATGGAAACCAGCATGACCAAGCAAACTTCTTATACCTTTGATATCTGTAGGACACGACATTTTTTCAATAGCATCAACTTTAGCTTTATCAACTTCAATACCTCTTTCGGATATTTTATGCCCCAACACAATACCTTCGTTAACCATAAAGTGTCACTCTCCCGATTCAAGACAAGATTAGTTTTGTCACATCTCTGCAAAACTCGATCAAGGTTGCTGAAACAATCATCAAAAGAAGTTTTGTATACGGAGAAATCATCCATGAAAACCACAACAATATTTTCACAGCATCCATATATCTTTGAAAAGTAGTAGATGCATTGCATAAACCAAAAGGCATACGTCTATAAGCAAAGGTACCAAAAGGGCATGTAAAAGTAGTTTTTTCTTGATCCTCCTGTGACACGGGTATTCGGGAAAAACCAGAATAACAATCTAGAAAGCATAAATGTGTATGTTTTGATAGTATTTCTAGCATTTGATCAATGAAAGGTAAAGGGTAATGATCTTTCCTAGTATCTTTATTTAATTTTCTAAAATCAATTACTATTCTATAACCCGTGACAATTCTTTGCGGAATCAATTCATTTTTATCATTAGGAACAACAGTAATACCTCCCTTCTTAGAGACACAATGAACAGGACTTACCCATCTACTATCAGCAATAGGATAGATTATACCTGCTTCTAGAAGCTTTAATATTTCATTTCTTACCACTTCTTTCATCTTAGGATTCAACCTTCGCTGGTGATCAACAACTGGTTTAGCATCAGGTTCCATATTAATTTTATGCTGACATAGAGTGGGACTAATGCCCTTAAGATCATCAGAGTATATCCAATAGCGGCACGTGCTTCTTCAGAGTTTTAGCACTAATAATAACAGGATATATCTTCTTCTCATCGAGATAAGCATATTTCAAAGTATAAGGTAATTGTTTAAGTTCAAACACAGGATCACTCTTGGGTGGTGGAGGATCTCCAAGAGTCTCAACAGGCAAATTGTGTTTCAAAACAGGCATTTGTTTAAAGAATATCTCATCTATTTCATTTCTTTCATTCATGAACATATCATTTTCATGGTCTAGCAGATATTGTTCTAAAGCATCAGTAGGAGGGACGGCAATAGAAGCAAGATCAATAATTTCATCTTTACTAGGCAATTATTTATCATGGGGTTGTTTAAATTTTTTGGAGAAATTAAACTCATGAGATACATCCCCGAAACTTACGCTAACAATTTCTTGCTCACAATCTATTTTAGCATTAACAATGTTCAAGAAAGGTCTATCAAATATAATGGGACAAAAATCATCTTGTGGGGAACCAAAGAACTAGAAAACCAGTACGGTATTTTTTCCCCACACAAGACTTCAACATCTCTAACAATCCCAATTGGTGAGACAGTACCTCTACTAGCAAGCTTAATAGTAACATCAATATCTTCTATTTCAGCAAGTGCAATATCATTGATTATTTCTTGGTATAAAGTAAAGGGAATTGCACTCACACTAGCACCCAAATCACATAAGCCATGATAACAATGATCTCCTATCTTAACAGAGAAAACACGCATGCCATCATTAGGCCTATGTTTATCATTTTCCTCGGGTTTAGCAGTTCTAGCAGTTTCATCACAGAAATAAATAACATGCCCATCAATATTATCGACCAAGAGATCTTTAACCATAGCAATACTAGGTTCAACTTTTATTCTTTTAGGGGGTGTAGGTGTTTTAGTATAACTCTTACGAACTATAGCTGGAGTTTTAGCATGTTCTTTTAACCTAACAGGAAAAGGTGGTTTCTCAATATAAGCAGTAGGAATAACAGGATCAACATTATAACTAATGGTTTCTTCTTCAGCTTTAATGGGTTCTACTATTTTTACTTCAATGGGAGGATGATATTTAAATCACTTCTCCTTAGGGAGATCAACATGAGTAACAAATGATTCACAAAAAGAAGCTACAATCTCAGAGTAAAGTCCATATTCAGTGCTTAATTCATGAAAAGCATCAGTATCCATAAAAGATTTAACACAATCAAACCTAAGGTTTATACTGACCCCTTACCTACGTCGAACTACCAATCTTCATAGTTGCTTTTAATTCTTTCCAAGAGATCCCATTTGAATTCAATAGTCTTCTTCATCAAAGAACCAGTATAAGAAGTATCGAGCATGGATTGACCATTACGAGAAAGCTGAGCATAAAAATTCCGAATATTAATTTCTGTTGAGAGCTCATGATTGGTGCATGAATATAACATTGGCTTAAGCCTCCCTGAAGCTTGAGCGATACTTTATCCTTCACGAGGCCAAAAATTATATATATAATTCCGATCACGATGAACCAGATGCATAGGATAAAACTTCTGATGAAATTCCAATTTCAGTCGGTTGTAATTCCAAGCTCCAATATCATCACATAGCCTATACCATGTCAATGTATTTACCTTCAAAGATAAAGGGAAGACTTTCTTCTTGACTTCATCTTCGGGTAAACCTGCAAGCTTAAATAATCCACAAACTTCATCCACATAGATTAGGTGCATATCAGGATGTAGTGTCCCATCTCCTACATAAGGATTAGCTAGCAGTTTCTCTATCATACCCAAAGGAATTTCATAATAAATATTTTCATTAGGTGCATTAGGTTGAGGGGCAACTCTTTTCTCTTCCGATCGAGGTGAAGATACCCCGAGCAAACCCCTCAAAGGATGACTTTCCATAGTGACAAGTGATAATAAATTTCAGCACGTAATATAAATGTTTCCTTACCAAAGGCGCTTCACTCCCGGGCAACGGTGCCAGAAAACAGTCTTGATGACCCATAATTATAGGGAATCTATCGTAGTCCTTTCGATAAGTAAGAGTGTCGAACCCAATGAGGAGTAGAAGGAAATAACAAGCGGTTTTCAGCAAGGTATTTTCTACAAGCAATGAAATTATCGGTAACAGATAGTTTTGTGATAAGATAATTCATAACGGGTAACAAGTAACAAGTGTAACAAAGGTGCAGAAAGGTGGCCCAATCTTTTTTATAGAAAAGGATAAGACTGGGTGAACTCTTATATAAAGCAAAGCGCTCTCGAGGACACATGGGAATTATTGTCAAGTTATTTTTCATCATGCTCATATGATTCGCGTTCGTTACTTTGATAATTTGATATGTTGGTGGACCGGTTCTTGGGTGTTGTCCTTACTTGGACAAGCCTCCCACTTATGATTAGTCCCTCTTGCAAGCATCCGCAACTATGAAATAAGAATTAAGATAAATCTGACCATAGCATGAAACATGTAGATCCAAATCAACCCCTTACGAAGCAACACATAAACTAGGGTTTAAGCTTCTATCACTCTAGCAACCCATCATCTACTTATTACTTCACAATGCCTTCCCCTAGGCCGAAATCATGGTGAAGTGTCATATAGTCGACATTCACATAACACCACTAGAGGAAGGACAACATACATCTCATCAAAATATTGAACGAATACGAAATTCACATGATTACTTATAACAAGACTTATCCCATGTCCTCAGGAACAAACATAACTACTCACAATGCATATTCATGTTCAAGATTAGAGGGGTATTTAATATCTTTAAAGATCTGAACATATGATCTTCTAGCAAATAAACCAACTAGCATCAACTACAAGGAGTAATCAACACTACTAGCAACCCATAGGTACCAATCTGAGGTTTTGGGACAAAGATTGAATACAAGAGATGAACTAGGGTTTGAGAGGAGATGGTGCTGGTGAAGATGTTGGTGGATATTGACCCACCCTCGATGAGAGGATCATTAGTGATGACTATGGCTTCGATTCCCCCTTCGGGAGGGAAGTTTCCCCGGCAGAACAGCTCCGCCGGAGCCCTAGATTGCTTCTGCCCAAGTTCCACCTCGAGACGGTGGTGCTTCAGCCCGAAAGGTTCCTCTTGATTTTTTCCTGGTCAAAACCTTTCATATAGCAGAAGATGGGCACCGGAGACCTGCCATGGGGCCCACAAGCCTTGGGGGCGTGCCCCCAGGCCTGTGGCCACCCGGTGGGTCCCCTCTGGTAGTTTCTTCGCCCAATAATTTTATATATTCCAAAATAATTCTCCATAAATTTTCAGGACTTTTGTAGTTGTGCAGAATAGTTCTCTCAGATTTGCTCCTTTACAACCCAGAATTCCAGCTGCCAGCATTCTCCCTCTTCATGTAAACCTTGTAAAATAAGAGAGAAAAGTCATAAGTATTGTACCCTAATGTATAATAAGATCCCATAATGCAATAGATATCAACATAAAAGCATAATCCAAAATGGACGTATCACCCAACCTCAAGTACTTCCGGGTGTTCGGTTGTAAGTGTTTTATTCTCAAGAAAGGTGTTCGTTTGTCTAAATTTGATCCTAGAACTCAAGAGGGCATATTTGTTGGTTATGCTACAAGCTCTCATGCTTACTGAGGGAGTCCTGGATTAAGGGGTCCTCAGGCGTCCGGGCTATGTGACGTGGGCCGGACTAATGGGCCGTGAAGATACAAGACAGAAGACTTCCTCCCGTGTCCGGATGGGACTCTCCTTTGCGTGGATGGCAAGCTTGGCGTTCAGATGTGAAGATTCCTTTCTCTGTAAACCGACTCTGTATAACCCTAGGTCCCTCCATTGTCTATATAAACCGGAGGGTTTAGTCCATAGAGGCAATTATAATCATACAGGCTAGACATCTAGGATTTATTCATTATGATCTCGAGGTAGATCAACTCTTGTAAACCCCATATTCATCCAAGATAATCAAGCAGGAAGTAGGGTATTATCTCCATCAAGAGGGCCCGAACCTAGGTAAACATTGTGTCCCTGTCTCCGGTTACCTTCGATCCTCAGACGCACAGTTCGGGACCCCCTACCTGTAGGACCTTGAAGTATGTCTAGAGGGGGGGTCATTAGACTACTTGACCAATTAAAAGCTATGCCTTTTCCCAATTTTAGACTTTGGCAGATTTTAACTATCTTTAAGCAAGTCAAGCAATCTTCACGCAATTCAAGCAAGCATGCAAAGAGTATATAGGCAGCGGAAAATAAAGCATGCAACTTGCAAGAATGTAAAGGGAAGGGTTTGGAGAATTCAAACGCAATTGGAGACACGGATATTTTTGTCGTGGTTCCGATAGGTGGTGCTATCGTACCTCCACGTTGATGGAGACTTCAACCCACGAAGGAGTAAGCAGTTGCTTGTGAGTCCACGGAGGGCTCCACCCACGAAGGGTCCACGAAGAAGCAACCTTGTCTATCCCACCATGGCCGCCGCCCACGAAGGACTTGCCTCACTAGCGGTAGATCTTCACAGTAGGCGATATCCTTGCCCTTACAAACTCCTTGGTTCAACTCCACAATCTTGTCGGAGGCTCCCAAGTGACACCTAGCCAATCTAGGAGACACCACTCTCCAAGAAGTAACAAATGGTGTGTTGATTATGAACTCCTTGCTCTTGTGCTTCAAATGATAGTCTCCCCAACACTCAACTCTCTCTCATAGAATTTGGATCTGGTAGAAAGAAGATTTGAGTGGAAAGCAACTTGGGGAAGGCTAGAGATCAAGATTCATATGGTTGGAATGGAATATCTTGGCCTCAACACATGAGTAGGTGGTTCTCTCTCAGAAGCGGTAAGTTGGAAGTGTAGGTTTGTTCTGATGGCTCTCTCCATGAATGAAGAGGAGGTGGAGGGGTATATATAGCCTCCACACAAAATCTAACCGTTACACACAATTTACCAAAGTCGGTGGGACCGAATCATCAAACTCGATCGGACCGATTTAGTAAACCTAGTGACCGTTAGGGTTTTCGGTTGGACTGACATGCAACTCGGTGAGAACGAATTTGGTAATTAGCTAACCAGAGAGTTGGTCAGGTAAACTCGGTGGGACTGATTCGCTCTTTTCGGTGAGACCGAAATGTTACGAAAGGGAAAAAGAGAGTTTACATTGCAATCTCAGTGGGACCGATTGCTCACTTGGTTAGACCGAAACGTTACAAAGGGAAACAGAGAGATTACAATCCCATCTCGGTGAGACCGAGATCCCTATCGGTGAGACCAATTTGCCTAGGGTTTGTGGCAGTGGCTCTAAACTCGGTGGCGCCGGATAGAAAGAATCGGTAGGGCCGAGTTTGACTTTAGGTTTAGGTCATATGTGGATGTGAGAAAGTAGTGGAGGGTTTTGGAGCATATCATTAAGCACATGAAGCAAAAGGCTCATTAAGCAACACCTCATCCCTCCTTGATAGTATTGGCTTTTCCTATAGACGCAATGTGATCTTGGATCACTAAAATGTAAAATGTAGAGTCTTGAGCTTGAGAAAATCCTTTGTCCTTGATTTTTTTAGGGATCCACTTTCATCATCCATGCCATGCCATTCATTGAGCTTTCTTGAAATTATTTGTCTTGGAATAGCATTAGCTCAATGAGCTATATTTTGTTATGAATTACCAAAACCACCTAGGGATAGTTGCACTTCCAATCTCCCCCTTTTTGGTAATTGATGACAACATATAGATGAAAGCTTCGACAAATGATAATAAAATTTGAAAAACATCGTCGCTTTGAGAAGTATGTGATAAGCAAGAGCTCCCCCTAAATTTGTGCATAGTAGGATTTGCTTTGGACTGCAAATGCGCAAGGAATTAGGCTCATGGGTTACTCTTCCATGTCACATACATCTTGGTGGAGCGCTCAAAATAATAAAGATTGAATACATGCACTCATCACCGAGCAAAGTGAATGATCATATAAGGATAAGTAAGATAATATCATCACGAGCATAAGTGTAGCTTATGATCAAACACATGATCATCAATGTCTCACAGGTAAAAGCATAGTATCTCAAGCAATCAAAGAGCAAATAAAGTTCAACCAAAAAGACAAGAGAGAACAAAAGAAAATCTCTCTCTCTCTCTCTCTCTCTCAGCCTATGATCTATACATTTTTCTCCCCCTTTGGCAACAAGTTACCAAAAAGTTCCTAGAAAATGCATAGGACTATATCGTCTCTCAGGCTTGGTCTTCTGGTGGTGGTGGTGTCCGGAGAACTCCAAGAACGAAGGCTTCAGTCGATGTAGAAGGAGCTGAAGGAGTTGGTGCTGGAGCTGGTGGTGCTGGAGCTGTAGCTGGAGCTGATGAAGTGACTCTGTTGTCTTGAACTGGCTCTACAGCTGATCTCTGAGCTCGTGGCACTCTGGCAAATGCATCAGTCGTAGTTCTGCCCTTCCTCTCCTGCATGTCATCCTGTAGCTGCTCCACGGTGGCCCAATCTCGATTACCTTGACGTCAAGATCATAGAATTTTTGTTCCATGATTCTTTCCAGGCTCTGCTGGTATTGAGTTAGGGTGGCCATCCCCTTCTCAATCCTAGAGTTGATGCTATCAAGTAACCAAGCTGCTCCTGCTTGTTCTTCAGAAAGTAATCAGATGCCTCTGCTTGAGTTGGCATCTTGGCAGCCTTCTCTTTCCTTGCTTTCTCCTTCTTCTCTTGCGCTTGCACTGATGATGGTTCATTCTCAGTCATGACAACTTGATTGTCCTCAAAGTCAGGATAGAGAACCTTGTGTTCCTTATCCAACAGATACTTTCCTGTGCCCATCTTTGAGTTAATCAACTCCTGAATCATGGGGCATATCCACAGCTCCTCTTCTGGTCTGCTGCTGTCCTCTTGATAGTTTCAACTATGAGGCTCATGACTTTGAATTTCTGAGGCACATCAAATATGTGAAGCAAATTGATTGCATGCCCTCTAATCATGTTGTGATCACTTGATTTGGGCAAAAGAGTGTGCCTTAGGATCCAGTTGATCGTAGGCAGCCCTGACAGAAGATTATGAACTGATCCAAACTTGAAAGTCTCAAGTGCATCATCTGGGATCTCCTTGTACATCTGTGACATTGAGTTGTGACCCATCTTCTTCTTGGCATAAATGTCCAAGTCATATTCACTTTCCTTGGGGGCATTGATTAGACTTGCCCATTCCTCTATGGTTGACTGATATCTCGTTCCTTCAGACATCCAAACTATCCTGCCATCTGGATAGAAATGTGTTGTGGAGTAGAATTGCATAATGAGCTCGTCATTCCAATTTGTGAGCTTCTGCCCAACAAAATCTGCAACTCCACAAGCACTGAAGTTGTCATACACTCCAGGATAGTGTTCTGCGTTCTCCTGAATGTAGGTCCAGTCGACCCACCTCATATCACAAACTATGGGCTTCTTAACCAATAAGATGGTCTCATAGAAGTCCTGCTGCTCCTTGGTGTGGAACATGTAATCTACAGCAGTCCTTCTCCACAGTGGCATATGGATCTCGACTCTCTCCATAGCCTCAACCCTTGATCTCTCCTGATCTTCATGTTCTCAGCCACAGGATGAGCATCATTGTGGTCTAGAATCTTGGGTTTGAGCTTCCTTAGGACCTGCCCTTCTTCATCTTCCTCAAGATCAACTTGTGCATTGGAGCCTTGTTCTTCTCAGCTGCTGGTATACTCCTGGTATTCCTCTTTGGTGCACTCTTGGGCTTGGGGGCAGCTTTGGGGTTTGAAGTTGCAGCCCCTGATTTTATGGAATCACCCATCAGCTTTTGTTCCTTGGGTGTAGGCTCAGCAACCTCTTCTTCTTCCTCTTCCTCCATCATAGAAGGCTTCCCAATCACTCTGGCCATGGTCTTCTTGACCCTTTCCTTCCTCTTCTTTCCTTCAATAGCAGCAAGTTCTTTGGGTTGGGATTCCAAAGAAGCTTGAGTGGAGACTCTGGCTTTGGACATTGGTTGTCTACCTGCGGGCCTTTTGATTTTCATTCCAGGCTTAACTGCTGTTGAGCTGTACTCCTTCTTGAGCACTTTCTTCTTGGAACTGCCCTCATCCTCAGCTGCCACATAATCTTCATCCTCAGACTCTGAGGTCTTTTTCTTCCTTTTTCTTGTGGCAGCCTTGAGCAAATTGCTGGGAGTGCTTCTGCTCCCCTCATCTGAGCTGCTTGAGGGACTAGTGCCCTCACTCATGTGAATCTGCTCTTCTGACCTATTCTGGCTGTCACTTTGGTCTGACATGCTGCACACCTTTATTCTTGACCACATGAATAGTTATAGATGAGGTAGAGTGGATGAGCATCACAAAATGCAGAGATTTTTGCAAAAGAATGATTCAAAAACTTAGTTTTAGTTTTCCACGTAAACCATTTAGGACCTACCGATTTTCAAACTCGGTGATACCGAAGCAGTTTTGGAACCTAAACTAGTGAACTCGGTCAGACCGAGTCACGGTTTGGTGGCACCGAGACTGCTAGGGTTTCACAAAGTTCTAAAATCGGTCACAACGATTTGTAATTCTCGGTCGGGCCGAGACTTACTAGTGCAATGGCGTTAGCCAAATCGGTGGGACCGAATTTTTCAACTCGGTGGGTCCGAGATGGTTTCGGCGGAAACCTAACCCTAAATTTTCGAATCACAACTATTCTAAGGATTGTTTTGACTGGATAGAAGTGTTTCAATCATGGCAAGATGCATTATGAACACAATGTGCTTAGAATCAGACGAGGATAGCACTGTGATCGAGTTCATACCCTAGTTCGGTGGTGAACTAGATACGGTGGCAACGGCGGAGGAGAATTCCATTGACGGCGGCGGAGACCAGCGACAGGAGGCGGCTGGCGACGAAGTCGACGATCCGTAGACCTGGTAGGCAGAGCGAGCTATGCGCGGGCGAGGAGTTTCGGAGAAAGTTTGACAAAAATTTGCCCGTGTGTATATATGGCCCGACACTGTCGGTGTGACCGAGTTGAACAACTCGGTGGCACCGAGATGCATAACTGTTAAAAGTTACAGCAACTCGGTGTGACCGAAAAGTTAAAATCAGTTGCACCGAGATTGAAAACCTAGATCGACTTAGTGATCTCGGTATGACCAAAATGGAGGAATCGGTCAGACTGAAAATCACAAAGAAGTTTTGGAAGTTTAAGTCTATGAAGAATCGGGGACTCCGAGTGCTCCTCACACTGAGTGGTTCGAATCGGACTTGATCAAATTTTGTGATGTAGCATGAATAGAGTTTGAGACGAGAAAAGCATAGATAGCTAGAGAAGGTTCTTAGGCATTCTATTCCATCCACTTGGCGAAAGAAAAAGAAACCAACCAATCAAAACAACAAGTGGATGTCCTCGAATGAGTAAAATATGCAACCAACATGCTCACACAATAAAGTGACAAATGAAATATGTGACAAAGCATGCACAACCAATTCTAGCATCTATCAAACAATTGGCGGTGACTAGGTCATCTATATATGAATATATTGACTTAGGAGTCAAATGAGAACATTTGATCATAGGTCATACTCATCGTTTAAGCTCAAGTGGGGTTACCACTTTTACATAAAGCATTTATATGTTCACATCATTAGAGTTGCTTTGACTCAATTCTTAGAGTTAAGCTCCCCCTAGATGTGAGATCCCCCCTAAGAGGGATAAACTAACCTTGGGTTTTGTCGATGATGACTTCATGTAGGTGTTGAAGATGAGGATGCTCAATGTTGATGTAGATTTTTGGGAGCAATCCTTTGGAGTGAGTTGCACTTTCAATACCTACATGGGTTAGTCCCACAAGGAACAAGCAAGAATATCCATAGACATAGAGTGATGCACACACAAAATGATGTCCATGAAAACTTTAGGTTACCTTGTCCCTTGCCTTACCAACATGAGGGTTTTGTGACTCCTTGAACTAGTGCAAGATATGGAAGTTGATTGCACTTGTCCTTGCCATAATGATATGAGTGAAAAATGTTGGCGGAGTCACCCTCAAGAACTCTCTAGTTCTTCTTCTTCGGGATCCACATCATCTTGATGGGAATCCTTGGTGTAGTAGTTGTGCTTGATGAAGTAGAACTTGACGTAGTCTTGGGAACACACTTGACCAAGGCCTTAGGTGCTTCTTCAAATGCATCAATCTCGTCTTGAAGCTTGTCCTTGTCTTTGTTCTTGTGGTCTTGTGGTGGAAGATCATCTTGTGCTTGTGTTCCCTTGAAAGAAGTAGGATCATACTTCTATTGTTGAGGAACAAACTTCGTCTTGGGGTATTGATCTTCTTCCCACTCAACTCCATTGGCATTGAACTTTCGCTCAAAACCAACACCTTGATTCTTCCGGTGCCTTCCTTGCTTGCGTACAATTTCCTCAAATTGCTTACTCCCTAAGAAGGCTCTTGTATACACCTTTCTCTATAATTCCCTTCAATAAGCTGTTTTCTTGCTCTAGTGTAACTTGGCTAAGAGAATCATTAGTGGAATCAAGAGAGCTACTAGAAGCAACAATATTGGATTTAGCATTGTTATTGTTACTACTAGAAGAAGAATCTTTCTTGTTCTTGTTACTAGACTTGACTTGAGGCATGTAAGTAGATAAGAGTAAACGCTTGGCAATATAAGAAGAACTTTTCTTCACGGAGATCATCATTGATCGCTTTTAGGAACTCATGCTCTTGCTCAAGATTGAGCTTTTCAAAGCGTAACTTCTCATGAGCCCTTAAAAGTTCTCGATGATCTTTGAAGATAGTTTCATGAGCTAACTTAAGAGTGTTTAGTTCTTTAGTTAGACGCTCAATCTTATCCTTGTCATTGTCATTCGTTTCATCTTGATTAGCATGATTAATTGACGTTTCATCATAGTATTCATCACTAGAGTTGTCAACAAGTAAATCATCATCACCTAGCAAGTCATCTTCATCACTATTAAAATCAACATACTCTGGGTGTGTTACCTTAGGACCTTTGGCCATGAAGCATCTTCCAATTCCTTCATTTGGTGATTCAAATATGTCGTAGGAGTTGGTTGACACAAGTGCTAAACCGGCAACACCTTCATCTTGAGTGTATTCGGAGTCGGAGTGATAGCTTCTCTCGGAGTGATTGTCGGAGTCGGGGCCGGATACCCATTCACCAACATGATATTGATGTCTTTGTTTTGTGTAGCTCTTTGATGACTTGTCCTTCCTTTCCGAATCCTTGCTTCTCCGTGAGGGTCTTTGTTCATAACGATCATCTCTACTCCTTCTCTCTCTTGGTGGTGATTCTTCTCTTCTACTTATTCTCTTGGGAGAATCTTCTCTTCTTTGTAGGGTGCCGTACACTCATTGGAATAGTGTCCGGGTCTCCCACAATTGTAGCAATTTAAGCTCTCGACTAGAAGATCTTTTGTCATTATAGGACCTTGACTTGGAGCTTCTTTCTTTGCTTCTACTCTTGTAGAATTTGTTGAAGTTCTTCACCATTAAGCTCAATTCTTCATTGAAGGTTTGTTTCTCACTTGATGATGTGGGGGCTTCACATGAGGCTTTGTAAGCACCACTTGACTTGTTGTGAAGTTCCTCCTTATCCTCGAGTGACATCTCATGAGCAACAATTCTTCCAATGACTTCCGTTGGCTTGAGATCTTTGTAATTTGGCATCATTTGGATCAATGTGCACACGGTATCATATTTTCCATCCAATGCTATTAGGATCTTCTTGATGATGAATCATCGGTCATTTCTTCACTTCCTAAGCCGGCAATCTCATTTGTGATATGAGCAAGCCTAGAGTACATTTCAATGAAACCTTCACCATCCTTCATTTTGAACTTGTCAAGCTGACTTTGGAGCACATCCAACTTGGATTCCTTGACGGAGTCGGTACCTTCATGCATATCAATCAAAGTATCCCAAATTTCCTTTGCATTCTCAAGACGGCTGATTTTGTTCAATTCTTCGGGGCACAATCCATTGAAGAGGATATCACACGCTTGAGCGTTGTATTGCAACATCTTCAACTCTTCCGCACTAGCTTCACGGTTTGGTTCTCTCCCATCAAAGAATTCACCTTGCAAGCCAATACACACAATAGCCCAAACGGTCGGGTTATGTCCGAGAATATGCATTTTCATCTTATGCTTCGAACTACCAAAATTAGTGCCATCAAAGTAAGAACCTCTACGGTGATAATTTCCCTCGCTAGACGCCATACTCTCCTAGGTTGTGAAACCAAGGCTATGACCACCAAAAGCTATGGAAATCAAAGCAAATGGAGACCAAAGCTCTGATACCACTTGTAGGACCTTGAAATATGTCTAGAGGGGGGTGATTAGACTACTTGACCAATTAAAAGCTATGCCTTTTCCCAATTTTAGACTTTGGCAGATTTTAGCTATCTTTATGCAAGTCAAGCAATCTTCACGCAATTCAAGCAAGAATGCAAAGAGTATATAGGCAGCGGAAAATAAAGCATGAAACTTGCAAGAATGTAAAGGGAAGGGTTTGGAGAATTCAAACGCAATTGGAGACACGGATGTTTTTGTCGTGGTTCCGATAGGTGGTGCTATCGTACCTCCACGTTGATGGAGACTTCAACCCCACGAAGGGTAGCAGTTGCTTGTGAGTCCACGGAGGGCTCCACCCGCGAAGGGTCCACAAAGAAGCAACCTTGTCTATCCGACCATGGCCGTCGCCCATGAAGGACTTGCCTTACTAGCGGTAGATCTTCACGAAGTAGGCAATCTCCTTGCCCTTACAAACTCCTTAGTTCAACTCCACAATCTTGTCGGAGGCTCCCAAGTGACACCTAGCCAATCTAGGAGACACCACTCTCCAAGAAGTTACAAATGGTGTGTTGATGATGAACTCCTTGCTCTTGTGCTTCAAATGATAGTCTCCCCAACACTCAACTCTCTCTCATAGGATTTGGATCTGGTAGAAAGAAGATTTGAGTGGAAAGCAACTTGGGGAAGGCTAGAGATCAAGATTCATATAGTTGGAATGGAATATCTTGGCCTCAACACATGAGTAGGTGGTTCTCTCTCGAGGCCTGGTAAGTTGGAAGTGTAGGTTTGTTACGATGGCTCTCTCCACGAATGAAGAGGAGGTGGAGGGGTATATATAGCCTCCACATGAAATCTAACCGTTACACACAATTTACCAAACTCGGTGGGACCGAATCATCAAACTCGGTCGGACCGATTTAGTAAACCTAGTGACCGTTAGGGTTTCCGGTGGGACGGACATGCAACTCGGTAGGACCGATATGGTTAGGGTTAGGGCATAACGTAATCTCGGTGAAACCGATTACACAAACTCGGTGAGACCAAATTTGGTAATTAGCTAACCAGAGAGTTGGTCAGGTAAACTCGGTGGGACCGATTCGCTCTTTTCGGTGAGACCGAAATGTTATGAAAGGGAAACAAAGAGTTTACATTGCAATCTCGGTGGGACCGATCGCTCACTTCGGTTAGACCAAAACGTTACAAAGGGAAACAAAGAGATTATAATCCCATCTCGGTGAGACCGAGATCCCTATCGGTGAGACCGATTTGCCTAGGGTTTGTGGAAGTGGCTATGACATCTGAACTCGGTGGCGCCGTATAGAAAGAATCGGTAGGGCCGAGTTTGACTTTAGGTTTAGGTCATATGTGGATGTGAGAAAGTAGTGGAGAGTTTTGGAGCATATCATTAAGCACATGAAGCAAAAGGCTCATTAAGAAACACCTCATCCCTCCTTGATAGTATTGGCTTTTCCTATAGACTCAATGTGATCTTGGATCACTAAAATGTAAAATGTAGAGTCTTGAGCTTTTGAGCTTGAGCCAATCCTTTGTCCTTGATATTTTGAGGGATCCACTTTCATCATCCATGCCATGCCATTCATTGAGCTTTCCTAAAATATTTTCCTTGGAATAGCATTAGCTCAATGAGCTATATGTTGTTATGAATTACCAAAACCACCTAGGGATAGTTGCACTTTCACTACCCGAGATCTGCCGGTTTTGACACCGATATTGGTGCTTTCATTGAGAGTTCCTCTGTGGCGTAGACAACGGGATTGATGGCTCGCCTTGTTATCAAGGGCAATATCACTTCCGGAGAAGCCCTAGTGTTGGTGTCAAAACTGGCGGATCTCGGGTAGGGGGTCCCGAACTGTGCGTCTAGGCGGATGGTAACAGGAGACAAGGGAGACGATGTTTTTACCCAGGTTCAGGCCCTCTCGATGGAGGTAATACCCTACTCCTGCTTGATTAATATTGATGATATGGGTAGTACAAGAGTAGATCTACCACGAGATCAAGGAGGCTAAACCCTAGAAGCTAGCCTATGGTATGATTGTTGTTCGTCCTCTGGACTAAAACCCTCCGGTTTATATAGACACCGGATAGGTTAGGGTTACACAGAGTCGGTTACAATGGTAGGAGATCTACATATCCGTATCGCCAAGCTTGCCTTCCACGCCAAGGAAAGTCCCATACGGACACGGGACGAAGTCTTCAATCTTGTATCTTCATAGTCTTGGAGTCCGGCTGTGATGATAGTTCGCTATCCGGACACCCCTAGTCCAGACTCCCTCGGTAGCCCACGAACCAGGCTTCAATGACGACGAGTCCGGGCGCATATTGTCTTGACATTGCAAAGGCGGGTTCCTCCTCCGAATACTTCATAGAAGGTTTTGAACACCAGGATAGTGTCCGGCTCTGCAAAACAAGTTCCACAAAACACGTAGAGAATAATTTTTGCACAGATCTGCTGGCGTATTCATGGCGTGACATCACACCCCGGCCAGGCCTTTATATGAATCGATTTTTACCGTTCCACCTTAGCGCGTTTAGCGAGGGGGTTTACTTGGCACGTCTTATCAGAGCATAGATCGTGCCCCCTTATTCCGGGATTCTCATCAATACGAACGTGGGTAACCCATCCGCGCCATTGATTACGGCGCTTGGGAGATAAGCGAGTTTTACCCGGGCTGGTGGGGGACGCATAGCTTCGTCCGTCCATATAAGGGGATAAGGATCCACCTTTTCACCTACGCCTTCTTCCTCCTTTGCTCATCCATTTCCGCGCACCCGAGCTCCGGCGCCCAAGTCCGCACATCCCACCTCAACCTTCTCCAACCATGTCAGGAGCGGGAGGCAGGTGGATGGCCTCCTCCATCACGGAGGGGCACATCATAAGACTGCGGGAGGCCGGATATTTGTCCGGCGACATCGCGCCAAAGCTGCCCGACGCGGGCAGCTCATTCCAACCCCCAGGCCCCATGAGAGGGTGGTATTTCTCCCCCACTTCCTCCGCGGACTAGGTTTTCTACTTCACCCATTTGTCTGGGGGCTCATGTTCTACTACGTCCTGGACTTCCACGACATGGCCCCGAATTTTATCCTCAACATCTCGGTGTTTATCGTCGTGTGCGACGCCTTCCTCTGCATCCAGCCCCACTTCGGCCTATGGCTGAAGATCTTCAATGTCAGGCCGAAGGTAGTGGGCGGCCGTCAAGCGGAGTGCGGAGGCGCCATGGTCGGCAAGATGGCCAAGGTCCTATGGCTCGAGGGTGCCTTTGTGGAGACAATAAAGGGATGGCAATCGGGGTGGTTCTACATCACCAAGCCACGCGACCACGAATGGGTGGCGGCCTCCGAATTCAGATCTGGCTTCCCCACACGGCTCCCGTCATGGAAAGAGACGGGCCTGGCATGGGGGAATTCGGACGAGCTATCCGGACTCCAAACATGCGTCCGAAACCTGGTGGACAAGAATCTCAGGCTTGTCGACGTAATCCAAGTGATGCTCATCTGCCGGATTCTCCCATGCCAACAACGGGCCTTCAATTTGTGGGAGTTCGATCCGGCACAACACCGAACCTTGAGCCGGCTCTTCGTCACTACGTACGAAGATGCCTGGAAGGTGTTGTTCAAGGGCGCTGAAGCCCCAGCATCCGCTAACAAAGATCGCGGATACAGCTCGCGGCGTCAAGCCGGCGAGGTAAGTTATTTTACCCTTTACGGGACTCTTTTTTCATAGATTGACTCTATGTGGGATCTAAAACTCCCTAATCTTTGGCAGGACTGGCTGAAGACGTCCGGATAGATTAACTGTCTGGCTCCTTTGCCGGAAGACCCAGCAGACGCCCGATTGACGGGGCTGCTGGCTCCGGTACCCCATGTGGTGCCGGATAAGAAGGCCAAGAAGGAGGCCACGGGAACTCAAGGAGCTCCCGGCGCCAGTCTTTGTCAGATTCTGAAGCAGAATCTTCTCCTGAGGAAGAGGAGGAGGAAAAATAAGCTTCTCCCCCAGCGGGGGAGGAGAGGAAAAGGAAGGCCGCCCCAACTGGGGAGGCCGGAGGGTCCAAGAAGGGAAGAACCCTTCCTCCCGACTTCTCCATCAACATCGACGATGACGAGGAGGATTGGCCAACAAGGGCCAAGCCCCTGGCGAGATCGTAAGTGTCCGGATACCCATGGCTTTTTTATCATTGCATAGTGTTCTCTAATGCCGAACAATCATGCAACCCGCCCAAGCGCGAGTTCGCCACTTCGTCGAGCGGGTCCCTGAGTTCGTCGGAAATGGAGAGTACTTCACTTCCGACCGCCTTCTCACCTCACACTGTGGAGGGGCCCCAAGGGGGGATTGGTCAAGAGGAGGTGGCGCAGGAGGCGCCACAAGGCAACCTCCCGGACTCCAGGCGCGTGGGGGGCAAGACCCCCAGGGACTCTAAGCCCGACCCTTGTCCGGACTCCATGCCGGAACCTTCAGTGGTTCCGGAGTCCGGCAAGCAGTCCCTTCGTAAGAAGGGTAAGACGCCGGTGTCCTCCATCCAACCGGAGGCACCGGATAGCTTACTGGAGGCGCTTAACAGCGCTTCCATCGAGGAGGAGCACCTCACTATTATGCGTGTGGTGATCCGAACAGTTCAGTCCGCCAAGAGCGGGCTGACCGAAGCCTGTACCAGCCTTCTAACAGGCTTTGAGGTAAGTTTAGAATATGTAAAAATATTACCGCATAGACAATAGCCCCTGATGCTTAGTTCGGTGTTCGGAAAGAAAAGTCAGACTAAGGATCTAAAAAGATATCTGAGGAGTCTAACATAAGTATGTCAATATGGGAATGCAAAGGCCACGACCTCTGCCCGACCGATCATGGAGGTCAATGCATTGAAGCATAGCCTCGAGCGGTCCGAGAACGAGCTCGGCCAAGCCAAAAAGCAGCTCGAGGACAAGGAAGGTAAGTAGTACCTTATTAAATAAATACCTTATAGAAAGGTTTCGGTTGCAAAAAATAACAGGAATAACATGGGTACTACAAAGGCCACGAACGAGGTGGCGGCCCTGAAGGAAGCGGTGTCCGTGGCCGAAAACAAAGCGGCTGCGGAACGCACCGAGCGAGAGAAGGGGGAGGCGCAGCTGGCTAAGGTACAGCAAGAGCTCCAAGCTCTCGTGGAAAAATACGAGAGTTTGGAGCATGACTCGAAGACTCGAGAGTCCGAGCTCGCCTCGGCTCTTGAGAGTGCCAAAGCTGGTAAGGCCGAGGCCCAAAAAGCCCTCCAAGAAATTGAGTCGTTAAAGAAGATAGCGGCGGGTAAGGCATTCTTTATGCAAAGCAAGCATGTGAAAGTGAATTACCTATTACTTACCCAGATTCGGAGCTCTCCGGGAGCATTCGCAGATTTGCCCGTGGTGTGTCCGATGCTGCTGCATTCTACCGCGCCAAGGAGGGAGCTCAACGGAAAAGGTGTTACGGTCTCGATATCGAGGCGGACATCCGTCCCCACGAGCGACCAGCTGAAGTAGCTGGTCGAGCTCCACAAGGTCGCCGAACAGGCCATGAAGGGCCTTATAGTGCGGTTGTGGCCATTGGAAGCCATGCACAGGAGCTACTTGACTTAGTGTAAGCGGCTGGTGGACGCCTTTGTCCACGGATTGAAGTCATCAAGCGCTCCGTCTGCATTGAAGGTGTCCGTCGGGCCCTTGCCCGTGCTAAAGTGCTGCTGGGGCAAGCTGGATGCGGAGAAGCTTGTGACGGACGGGCCACCGAAGGGCAAGGAGCATCGCACGCCCGAAATGTACTATGAGGGCCTCCTGAAGGGTGCCCGCCGAATAGCGGATGAGTGCTCCAAAGATGTAATTTTGGAATAGGCTCGCATTTGTTATCCTGTACGCTGAAAACTTGTTCCTATGCGCTAAGCAACGCTTGTTAATTTAAAATATTACCTTCTGTGCGGCCGTTTATAAATTTGAGAGATGGCAAGTCGTTGGCTTCAGCCCCCATGCCACGAGTGCTGGGGTGTTCGGGATAAACTTGAGCACTCTTGTTCCCATTCTTGGATCCATCTAGGGAGGCGCTCAACACAACGAACAAGGCAACCGGACTTATAATGCTTGAACACTCTCACTTAGCCATAGAATTCTATAATTTTAAATTTCGTGAAGCCCCTAGTATTCGGAAGACCGAGTTCGGGCGCTATCCACGCCTTGGCGGACAACTCCGGTTCCTCGCTCTAAGTGGCATAAGTCTTTAGGGACCCGAAAAACCTCTCAAACAGCGACCCGGCTCTCGCCCTATCATGACGGTCAGTTTTAGCTTTCTCCTTTGAGGTGCTCGACCCAGCTCAACTGGGCACAATCGCGATGGTTCTCCGGCGCTACCTTAGCCGATATAACGGAACGTAAGGTACCAAAACACGGGAGCCGGGCAAACCCAACTATTGACCCAAGACATGATTCGGAGCCGATTCATATAATGCTATAAGTTCGGGGTGCCGCACTTGTGAAAGTGTTTGGACATATCACACCATAATTTTGGGATACTTAAGCCACTGGTGTATTAGCCGTACCAAAGTGTACGGGTGCCACATGTCATGAAATGAACATATATATAGATATAGAAAAGAGTGTAATAATAGGCGAAGGCCATGTATTGTTTATTCAAAAATGTACTGCAATGAAAGCAGAACGATACAAATAGTGTGATAAGCAAGGGATGGGACTATCTAACATGTCCCCCTCCAGGGGTAAGTTGCGGGATGGTATGTAAAACAGGTATAATGCTCGTAATAAAGACCACCTGAACATTCGACGTAGTGTTCTACTTCCCTGGCTGTTGCATCGTGAGTCCGACGATTCTAGTGCTGGACAGGACTTCTGAAAGACGGAGTCCTGAAAGTAAGAAAAAGGAAAAAAAGGAAAAAGAAAAAAAATGACACAATCGGGAGCCCCTGGTGCGGTTGAGCCGTATTCCGGGCGTGCCGTGGTCTTCCCCCTCCCCATATGCCCATGGTATCTCCAGAGCGTAATTATGTACGCGTAATACTAGCTTCGCAATTTCACGAGGGCAGGGGTTGGGGCCGGATTGCTACGGTGCTTGAATCGTGCCAGACGGTCTTGTTGTAGGTTACTCCGGGCGCGCTTGACAGTGTCCGGACGCTTAGTGGCCGGACTCGAGAATTGCTGTGAGAGGCTGCTTTGTACCTCCGCCGCAAGGGCCGCCGTGTGCTCCTCCGTTCAGAGAGAGCGTTCGGTGTTTCCATTGACCGTGATTACTCCCGTGATTACTCCTCGAGGGCCTGGCATCTTGAGCTTGAGGTATGCGTAGTGCGGCACCGCATTGAACTTTGCAAATGCGGTTCGTCCGAGCAGTGCATGATAGCCGCTGCGGAATGGGACGATGTCGAATATTAGCTCTTCGCTTTGGAAGTTGTCCGGGGATCCGAAGACCACTTCGAGTGTAACTGAGCCCGTACAACTGGCCTCTACACCCGGTATGACGCCTTTAACGGTCGTCTTTGTGGGTTTAATCCTTGAGGGGTCTCTGCCCATTTTGCGCACTGTATCCTGATAAAGCAGGTTCAGGCTGCTGCCGCCGTCCATCAGGACTCTGGTTAGGTGAAATCCGTTAATAATTGGGTCAAGAACCAATGCGGCGAAACCGCCGTAACGAATGCTAGTGGGGTGGTCCCTTCGATCGAAGGTGATCGGGCAGGAAGACCATGGGTTGAACTTTGGGGCGACTGGCTCCATAGCATATACGTCCCTTAGTGCACGCTTCCGCTCCCTTTTGGGTATGTGGGTTGCGTATATCATGTTCACCGTCCGCACTTGTGTAGGAAAACCATTCTGCCCTCTATTGTTCGGCGGCCGGGGCTGTTCCTCGTCATCGCTATGCAGCCCCTTGTCATTGAGTTCGGCACTTAACTTGCCTGCTTGCTTGAACACCCAACAATCCCTGTTGGTGTGATTGGCTGGTTTTTCGGGGGTGCCATGTATCTGGCACAAGCGATCGAGTATTTGGTCCAAGTTGGACGGGCCCTGGGTATTTCTTTTGAATGGCTTCTTCCGCTGACCGGTTTTAGAGCCTCCGAATCCAGCATTGACGGCCGTATCTTCAGTATTATCACCGTTAATGCGGCGCTTGTTCTTGATGCGACGCGACCTGCCATTGCTGTCCTTGGTATCCGAACTATCAGGATGTTTGGCCAAGTTGTTGCTTCGAGCTAGCCAGCTGTCCTCTCCCGCACAAAAGCGGGTCATGAGTGTTGTGAGGGCTGCCATGGATTTTGGCTTTTCCTGTCCTAGGTGCTGGGCAAGCCACTCGTCGCGGATGTTATGTTTGAAGGCTGCAAGGGCCTCTGCATCCGGACAGTCAACGATTTGATTTTTATTTGTTAGGAACCGTGTCCAGAATTGTCTGGCCGATTCTTCTGGCTGCTGAATTATGTGGCTAAGGTCATCGGCGTCTGGTGGTCGCACATGTGTGCCCTGGAAGTTATCAAGGAATGCGGCTTCGTGTCCTCCCAACAACCAATTGATTCTGCTGGCAAGCTGTTGAGCCAATGCCGAGCTGGTCCTTTAAGCTTGAGTGGGAGGTATTTGATGGCATGTAGATCATCACCTTGGGCCATGTGGATATGGAGGAGATAGTCGTCGATCCAGACCGCAGGATCTATGGTACCATCGTATGATTCGATGTTTACGGGTTTGAAACCCTCAGGGATTTGATGATCCATTACTTCATCTGTGAAGCATAGTGGATGTGCGGCGCCTCTGTATTGGGCTATATCACGACGTAGCTCATATGAGCTTTGTTTACTGTGTTCGGCTCGGCCAGGTTTGCTGTATCCGGCGTGACGGTAATCATCCCGAGTCGTTGGGCGCCCACGCGATCCGTCGATCGATCTTGTATGTTTTGCCTTATCCTCCAATATATCTCGCAAGTCCGGCGCGTTTTCCCGTGCCTTGGTACTTTTTGAGCGGCGTCGGGGTGTGGCTTGAGCGGAGGGCCGAGAGGCTTCTGTCGCTGACCGCAGGGTGGCCGATTTACCATGTCGTGCGCTGGTGACTTGGGTGCTTCCTCCTCTAATCGAGGCAACGGCCTGCGTTTGGGGTAGCTTTTGGAGGGGCGTTCGAGTTCATGCTCTTCGGCTGCAAGGACTTCAGTCCATCTGTCAGCTAGCAGGTCTTGGTCAGCTCTAAGCTATTGCTGCTTTTTCTTGAGGCTGCTTGCCGTGGCTATAACCTGCGTTTGAAACGCTCTTGTTCGGTGGTATCCTCAGGCACGACAAATTCGTCGTCGTCGAGGCTTGCCTCATCTTCGGAGGGAGGCGCATAATTATCGTCCCCGACCTCTCTTTCTGCCGCACTATCGTGCGGACTTGCTTCTCCCTCCTCTGCGCTACCGAGTCCCGCTGGAGGGGTTGTCTTCGATCTTATGCGGGTGTTATTATCTCCCGTGCGGAATCACCGCTTTTTCTGTGGCGGGATTTAGAGCGGCGCCACGACGTCGGGCGCTTGTTTGCTTTTGGAGGGACATCCTCCGTTGTTCCATCGCCGTTCCCATCTTTTGGGATATCCACCATGTATATGTCGTATGACGAGGTGGCCTTCCAGGTGCCACATGGCGCTGGGTCTTGGTCGTCTCCGGCATCGTCGTCCATATCGTCGATGTCTTGGTCGAAGTCGAGCATGTGAGTTAAATCATCGGCGGTGGCTACAAAGTGGGTGGTGGGTGGGCGTTGAATTTCTTCGTCGTCCGTATCCCAACCTTCCTGTCCGTAGTCCGCAAGGCTCTCCGGATAAAGAGAGAGACTTTAGTGAATTCAGGATGTCGCCAAAGGGCGAGTCTTTGAAAGATGTTCGCGGCAGTGAACTCCATGACCGCGCCTAATCGGATTCGATTGGCGGTAGCGAGAGGTTCGAGTCCGGAGAGGAGTCCAGCAGCACAGAGTCGAGGTCTTCGCAGCGACAGGGATGGAGTTTGGCTCCATCGCCGTAGAGATTGTAGCCCCGAGGCGGTGTCCAACCACTCGTCTTCGATCGGGGAATCCGGCTCCGGATTAAGGGTCGGAGCGGATGCTGGTGCGGCCTCCAGGGCACTGTTCGGCTGCAGAGCTAGATCATGCCCATCGAGACAGTGTGGCACGCTTGGCCGCGGCTTGAATCCGTCAAAGGTCAAATCTCCGCGAATATTGGCCGTATAGTTCAAACTTCCAAATCTGACCTGATGGCCAGGGGCGTAGCTTTTGATCTGCTCCAGATGGCCAAGCGAATTGGCCCGCAGTGCAAAGCCGCCGAATATGAAGATATGTCCGGGGAGAAAAGTCTCACCCTGGACCGCGTCGTTTTTGATGATCGAAGGAGCCATCGGGCCTATCGGTGACGACACAGAGGAACTCTCAATGAAAGCACCAATGTCGGTGTCAAAACTGGCGGATCTCGGTAGGGGGTCCCGAACTGTGCGTCTAGGCGGATGGTAGCAGGAGACAAGGGAGACGATGTTTTTACCCAGGTTCGGGCCCTCTCGATGGAGGTAATACCCTACTCCTGCTTGATTAATATTGATGATATGGGTAGTACAAGAGTAGATCTACCACGAGATCAAGGAGGCTAAACCCTAGAAGCTAGCCTATGGTATGATTGTTGTTCGTACTACAGACTAAAACCCTCCGGTTTATATAGACACCGGATAGGTTAGGGTTACACAGAGTCTGTTACAATGGTAGGAGATCTACATATCCATATCGCCAAGCTTGCCTTCCACGCCAAGGAAAGTCCCATCCGGACACGGGACGAAGTCTTCAATCTTGTATCTTCATAGTCTTGGAGTCCGGCCGTGATGATAGTTCGGCTATCCGGACACCCCCTAGTCCAGGACTCCCTCACCTAGCCTCAGGTCAAACCCTCCGGCTCAGCAGCTTTTTACCATGGCCGCCTGTTTGGCCTTTAAGCCGATGATGACTTGTCAAGTCATAAAAAATCGTCTCCGTGCTGACCCCGAATACTCCAAACGGATGGATCCGGTGGATTTGTCGTCTTTAAACTAACTCCTGGATCGCATCGCCGCCCTGGGGGTCGCTTCACACTATGATCAGATCGGGCTTAAACCCGATCAGAGAGGAATCAAATCTCCGCCGGTCACCCATCAGATAGCGGTCATAGAGGAGCAAAACAACAACTCTTCCCCTATGCTGAAAACAAGCTACGTTCGGATTTCCGAGCTCGGAGAGCCGGATACCCGTCTGCGGGGTGACACTCCCAGTCCTCCGAACTTAGAATCGGCGTCGAGCCTAAAGAATCATTGGACACCCCGGAGCCCGAACTAATAAACTCGAAAGTTTTTCAAACTCCGGACTCCACATTGGGTCAGGGTTCGGATTTAAAGCCACCCACCCACCACAAGCAATATTCTCCAAGCAATTCTGGTCCCTCGGAAATATGGGACCACATGTACATACGGCAGCAGCCTCAAGAAATAGTCCATCACTTTTGGGCCAGATTCCTCCTTGCCAAGGACAAGATTAAAGATTGCTGCGACGAGGACGCGATTTCAGTATTCTGCAATAATTACACGGATGAAGGAATCCTCAACGCCCTCAACCGCCGTCGCATACTACACTTCGCTGACTTGGCAACCATAGTATAGAAGTACTGCACAATGGAAAGCGCCTGGAAAACTCAGACAGCTCGCTGGGAACCACCGGCCTTCGCGCCACCTCCCTGGTGGGCAAAAAGGATGCACCCTCGCGGGGCACCCGACCCCGTAGGCAACAGAATTAAACCCATTATGGGACGTGGAACCTTCCTTGAGGGATGGCTCGATAAGCCATGCAAAATACACACAACACTGGATATCGAACCAACCCACAGCCTCAGAGCATGTTGGATACTCTGGCAAGTGGCCAAGAGCGGCGAGGATATCCTCACCAAAACCACCTCAGAGCAGTACTCTCCGGAAGACAACGACCTCGGAGTATTAACGGTCTTCGAGACTTTTGCTTCAAACAATCGGCGCAAGAGGGCACTTCATGACCTCGCCGAAGTATGCAAAATTGCAGCAATAAATCCCTAGAACGACACGGCCATAACTTTTAATGCCGAGGACGAACCAAAATTCTGGTCAGTCCGGGCACCAGCCGCCTTGGTTCTCAATCCAATTGTGGATGGCTTTCGGCCCACTAAAGTGCTCATGGACGGCGGCAGCAGACTGAACCTCATCTACGAGGACACGCTCAATAAAATGCAAACGGAGAGGAGCCGCATCGAGCAAACTAATATGACCTTTCGAGGAATCATTCCCAGTCGGGAAGCAAAATGTGCGGGAAAAATTAAACCCGACGTGGTATTCGGCACGCCGGAGAACTACAGGTGCGAAGAGATAACCTTCCAAGTGGCCCCTTTCAATAGTGGATATTACGCCCTGCTGGGGCGAGACGCGTTCACGCGCTTTCAAGCCATACCTCACTACGGGTATATGAAGCTCAAGATGCCCGGGCCCAACGGTATTATCACTCTCGCCAATGAACCAGACATAGCGCTACGCGCCGAAAACCAAACCGCATCTCTGGCCCTCGAGGCACTATCCGAGGCCCTTGCGGCCGAAGAATTAGCCGCACTACGCTCCATGGTGGATAGGGACGACGTAATCCTCGATAAGCGGCCCAAATCCACCTCCTTCGAACCAGCACACGAAATAGTCAAATTCAAGTTCACCCGACGGACCCCAAGAAGACAGCTTCCATTCGGGCACAGCTGGACCCGACAGTCGACGCTGCATTACGCGCGTTCCTGCGCGAGAACTGGGTCATATTCGCCTGGCACCCTTCTGATATGCCAGGAATCCCACGCAGATTGGCCGAACACAGCCTCAATATATTGAAGGGATACAAGCGGTCAAGCAAACATGCGGCGCTTTTCCGAACCCAAACGACAAGCTATGGGGGAGGAGCTAGCCAAATTAATTGAGGTCGGATTCATCACAGAAATAAAACACCCGGACTAGCTAGCACACCTGGTGATGGTACCTAAGAAAGATAAATCCGGGCGCCTGTGTGTCGATTTCAAAGACCTCAACAAGGCCTGCCCTAAGGATCCCTTCCCCCTCCCCCGCATCGATCAGATCATTGATTCTACTGCAGGACATGACTCACTGTGTTTCCTTGACGCATACTCCGGATACCATCAAATCAAAATGAAGAAGTCTGATCAAGCCGCAACGACGTTCATTACCCCATACAGGCCTTTCTGCTTCAACACTATGCCCTTCGGGCTGAAAAACGCTGGCACCACCTACCAACGCATGATTCAAACATGCCTAGAGAAACAAATCGGCAAGACGGTCGAAGCATATGTGCATGACGTCGTCATCAAAACTAAGCATGTCGAGTCACTAGTAGACGACCTACATCTCACATTCGACGACCTCCATACATATGACATCAAGCTCAATCTAGAAAAGTGTGTCTTTGGCGTCCCCTTCAGAAAACTGCTGGGCTTCAGCATTTCCAATAGAGGAATTGAGGCAAACCCAGCCAAAATCCGAGCTTTGTCACAATTGGCTACACCAACAGACCTCAAACAGGTCCAAAAACTAGCCGGATGCGTGGCAGCTTTAAGCCGCTTTATCTCCATATTAGGAGAAAAGGCATTGCCACTATATCGCCTGCTCGAACGCACCGACCACTTCGAGTGGACGGACACGGCAACGGCCGGACTGGAAGAAAAAAAGCTCTTTTAGCGTGCAACCCAATCCTGGCCGCGCCGAACGTCGGTGAACCCATGTTATTATACATCTCTGCAACACACCAAGTGACGAGTGCGGTGCTCGTCGTCGAACGAGAGGAGGACGGACATAAATTCCCACTTCAGAAACCGGTGTACTATGTATCCACTATCCTCACACCATGCAAATCCCGGTACTCTCATTACCAAAAGATAGCATATGCGGTCTTCACGGCATCCCAGAAGCTACGGCACTACTTCTAAGAGTGCTCGATCACGGTGGCTTTCGAAGTACCACTCAATGACATAATCAACAACCGCGATGCTACAGGCCGGATTGCCAAGTGGGCCATTGAGCTCTTGCCATTTGATATAACATACAAACCAAGCCGAGCCATTAAATCCTAAGTATTGGCTGACTTCGTTGCCAAATGGACAGAGGCCGAACTCCCTAAAGAGTACGGTACATATTCCAACTGGGTCATGCACTTCGATGGCTCTAAAATGCTGGCCGGTTTAGGAGCGGGCGTTGTCTTAACGTCCCCCACAGGAGACATAGTCCAGTACGTACTCCAAATATTATACACAGACTCCAATAACGCAGCCGAATACGAGGCCTTATTGCACGGTCTTTGGATGGCTGTCTCCATGGGCATACAACGCCTGGAGGTGCGCGGGGATTCAAATCTCGCAATATCCCAAATAAGCGGAGACTTCGACGCCAAAGGTCCATAGATGGCGGCCTATCGTAACCCCGTACTCAAAATATCAGCTCGGTTCGAGGCACTCTAGTTTCATCATGTGGCTCGAGAAAGTAATCAAGCGGCGGATGTCCTTGCTCGCATGGGCGCCAAGCGTGACCTTGTCCCGCCTAATATATTTTTGGAAAGGCTCTTCAGGCCATCCGTGGTGTGACATGATGAGAGCAGCAACACTAGACCGGATCCAATTATACCCCCAGATTTCGAACACAATACCGATATCATCGAGGGCTCATCCACCGAAATAACACCATCAACCCATCTAGTAATGGCAGTAATTGCCCCATGGACTGAACCCTTCTTGGCCTACCTTAATAGGCAAGAGCTCCTTGAGGATCAGAATGAGGCTCGATGCATCGTTCGGCGTTTGAAATCCTACAAGGTTCATGAAGGAGAGCTCTACAAGAAGAGCACTACCGAAATACTTCAAAGATGTATCTCCGAAGAAGAAGGACAACGGCTCCTGGCTGAAATCCATGCTGGTCTCAGTGGTCACCACGCCGCGGCTCGTGCTCTTGTAAGTAAATCCTTCCGTACTGCTTTCTTCTGGACGACGGCCCTAGCAGATGCACATGACCTTGTCCAACATTGTGTGGGCTGCCAGATTTTCGCCAATCAAAGCCATATGCCGCCTACCGCTCTACAAACAATCCCCATTACTTGGCCTTTTGCGGTCTGGGGGCTTGATATGGTCGGACACCTTAAAGGGGGAAGCCATAAGAAAAAATATCTGCTAGTCATGGTAGATAAATTCACTAAGTGGATAGAGGCCAAACCAGTTAAAATGGCCGAAGTCGGACTAGTGATAGACTTTATATCTGGTGTCGTACACTGTTATGGTGTCCCACAGAGTATCATCACCGATAACGGCTCCAACTTTACAACCGACGAAGTGAAAACCTGGTGTGCTAACCTGGGCATCAAGCTCGATTATGCCTCCGTCTATCACCCCTAAACAAATGGTCAAGTCGAACGAGCTAATGGTCTTATCATGAGCGGCATTAAGCCTAGACTAGTATGTTCTTTAAAAGAGTCGGACAAACACTGGGTCGAGGAGCTCGACTCCGTACTCTGGGGGCTACGGAGCACGCCCAATCGCACTACCGGTTACACACCATTCTTCATGGTGTATGGCGCGGAGGCTGTTTTGCCCTACGACATCATTCAAGACTCACCTCAAGTGCGCATGTACGAAGAGAGAGAAGCCAAGCTTGATCGGCAGGACAGTCTAGATGCCCTGGAGGAGGAGCGCGACATTGCAAAAACCCGTTCCGCATTCTATTAACAACAAGCTCGTAGATACCAAAGTAGAGAAGTGCGGGCCAAGAATTAGAATGTTGGTGAACTCGTTCTATGCTTGCCAGAAAAGAAAAAGGACAAACTCATGCCCAAGTGGGAAGGTACATTCATTATAGATGAAGTTCTCACTGGAGGTGCGTACCGTCTGCGTGATGCATCGGATAACCGCATAGAGCCGAACCCGTGGAATGCCGCCAGACTCCGAAGATTCTACGCGTAGAGACGGACTCATTGTTCGTTTTCTTTTTCTCCCTTTTCCATTTTCTCTCGCTTTAAATTTTTTCTTTAGCTTTATAGCTCTTGTGCGGCTAGACCGCACACTTATGAGGTACACATCCACTACAAAAAAAGACACATCCGTGACATTTTGGGCCGAACGAAATTTTTTTCTATCATACTTATGAGACTTCTATAACGATAATTGTGATAAAACCCGGTATCATCATAGATGTGGTGGGGTCCTACTTCTATGAAAAAAAAATCATGACAGAAAATGGGCTTTTCGTCCTGGGCGGGCCGGAGACGCGGCTGCTTGACATTCTTTGGGCCATCCATGACGGAAAAAACCATGGTAGAAGTGAGGGCGAGGAAAATATCGGGGTGTTCCTGGTTACGGTGGGCGGTCGGGGCCGAGCGATGCGCGTTTCTCTCATTCACGCATGCGCGTGGGTGCGAGGCGTTGGGATCTAACTGAACCCGAGCGATTGCACTTCAGGCTACGCGTTACTGAACGCGAGCGATCGAGCGATGGCTGTTAACTGAACCCGATCGAGTGATTCCTTTGCTTTTGTTGCTAATTGAAGCCGATCGATGCTGCCTCTGGATGAACAGTGAGCGTTGCTGGGGGGTTTGGATGAACAGTTCCCGGTGGGAGTGGATGAACATGACCCCGTGGTGTTGCCTCTGGATGAACAGGACCCCGATCGATCGAGCCGGTTGGGGCTGGATGAACAGGACCCCGTGGAGGGCTGGATGAACAGGACCACCCCGTGGAGGGTAGGATGAATAGTAGACGGTGGAGGGCTGGATGAACAGTAGCCCGTGGAGGGGTGGTTGAACAGGAGCCCGTGGAGAGGGCTGGTTGAACAGTAGCCGGTGGAGGCTGGATGAACAGGAGCCCGTGGATGAACAGTCGCAGGTGGAGGCTGGAGGAGGTCGACGGTGGATGAATAGTAGCCCGTGGAGGCTGGAGGGGGTCGATGGTGGAGATGAACACTATCCCGTGGTGTCCCATTTTGTGGTACGGCACACCCCTCCCGATGAACAGGACCCCCGTTTCGACCGTAGCGCTCCAACACAAGTCCGTCTCCTCCGTTTTGCGGTACGCCACACCCTTCCCGATAAACAAGATCCCCGTTCCGACCGTAGGAGGTCTGTTTCCTCCGTTTTGCGGTACGCCAGACCCCTCCCGATGAACAGGATCCCGTTTCGACCGTGGCCGGTCGAACACAAGGCCGTTTCCTCCATTCTGCGGTACGCCAGGCCTCGTTTCCATCTGCTATTCCGTCCAAGCCCTCCTGATGAATACGACGAACATTCCGTTCTTACCCAGCCGGTTGACTCCCCATGAACACGACGACGACGCAGTTTCTCCATTCCGACCCAGCCATGTACACGAGCCCTGTCCGTAGTATGCACGAGTAGGCGTTAGAGACCCTGCCCGTATGTACGTACATGGTCATATTTTCTTTCTTTCACACTTGCCGCTATACGTACGTGTACATGCTACATGCGCGCCTCTACTATGACACGTGTGTGCCTCTACATCGACCAGTATGTACGTACACGTTCGAGACCAAAATGACAACGCTACGTACGCTTCGACCAGGTGGGTCCCGACTGTCAGGCATTTCCTTGCGTACGAAGATGTAGCTGGTGGGTCCCAGCGATCGAGGCGAATCGTTTTTTGCGGGACGCACTTCCTTGCGTGCGAAGATGTAGCTGGTGGGTCCCAGCAGTCAGGGGGGAATGCTTTTTTTGCGAAATACGGTGGCCCGTCCAGTGAGTCTCCGCTGTCAGGTGGAGGAGTAATTATTTTGCGCGTAATAAGGAGGCACTTCCTTGCTCCGGCCGTGGACCCAGCTATCAGCCTGTTCATGTACAGTACTCTTTCACTGGAAGTCGTTCCTTGACCACATTGACCATGCCGCGCCGAGAGAACCAGGGTGGTGGACGATGGCGAGGCCTAGGAAGGGGACGACGCAGAGCCGGGGAAGACGCGGCAGTGGATGCCCGCGTGGAGAGGAGTACGAGGGTTCACTGGTTCGGCTGCGGTGTGAGGCTGCCGTCGCCGCAGGGCCTGGCCAACGGTGGGAATAGTAGGGGGCGGTGAGGCCTCCGCGGCAGCACATCCGGCCACGGGATTCAGGAGCATGCGGCACGACCGGCGCTGCTTTGGGCGGCTGGAGCAAGAAGACCAGATGTTGAAGAAGCATTGCGGTCGTTGGATGGACATTGTACGGTCACTGGAGCTAGAATCATTCATATTGACTAAGTTGACAAAGCACTCCATCCTCGTCAACTTATTAGGCCCACAAGTCAGCCACCCACCAAGGTGGGTCCCAACTAGCAGGGGGAGTATTCATTTTTTTTGTGCGTAATAAGGAGGCACTTCCGGTGGGTACGACCTGACAGCGGGCGGAACATTTTTTTCGCGAAATACGGTGGCCCGTCCGGTGGGTCCCAGCAGTAAGGGGGGAAACGTTTTTTCACCAAATACGGTGGCGCGTCCGGTGGGTCCCTGCTATCAGGTGGAGGAATAATTATTTTCCGCGTAATAAGGAGGCACTTCCTTGCAACTGCCGTGAACCCAGCTGTCAGCCTCTCCACGTACAGTACTCTTCCGATGGAAGTCGTTCCTTGACCACGTTGACCATGCCGCGTCGAGAGCACCAGGGTGGTGGACGGCGGTGAGGCCTAGGAAGGGGATGACGCAGAGCCGGGGAAGACGCGACAGTGGATGCCCATGCGTAGAGGAGTATGAGGGTTCGCTGGTTCGCTGCGGTGTGAGGCTGCCGTCGCCGCAGAATAACAGGGGGTGTGGGTGAGTAGAGGGATGGCCTGGCCAGCGGTGGGAGTACTAGGGGGCGGTGAGGCCTCCGCCGCATCGCAACCGGCAACGGGAGGCAGGAGCACGAGGCACGACCGGTGCTGGTTTGGGCGGCTGGAGCAAGAAGACTAGAGGTTGAAGAAGCACTACCGCCGTTGGATAGACATCGTCTGATCCTTTGGAGCTATAATCGTGCATATTGACTAAGTTGACAAAGCCCTCCATCCCCGTCAACTTAGTAGGCCCACAAGTCAGCCTAGCACTATACTGGGTCCCAGCTAGCAGGGGGTATTCATTTTTTGTGTGCATAATAAGGAGGCACTTCCTTGCGTGCGAAGATATAGTTGGTGGGTCCGAGCTATCAGCGGCGATAATGTTCTTTCCGCGAAATATAGAGGCCCATTCGGTGGTTCCCAAATGTCAAGTGGAGGAATCATTATTTTGCGCGTAATAAGGAGGCATTTCCTTGGGTGCGGCCGTGGACCCGGTATCGGCCTCTCCACGTCTGATCCACTTCAGATGCATGTCAATCGTTGACCATGTTGACTAGGCCGCGCCGAGAGCACCAGGGCAGTGGACGACGGCGAGGCCTAGGATGGGAACGATACGGAGGCAGGGAAGAGTCGGCAGTTGTTTCCCACGCGGAGGGGAGTACGACTGTACGCGGGTTTACTGGTTCGTCTGCCGTCGCCGGAGAATCATAGCAGGTGTGGGTGAGTAGAGGGATGGCTAGGCCTGCGATGCGAGTTCGGTGGGGCGGTGAGTCTCTGGCAGCGGCGATCCGCGACGGGAGGAGGAGCGAGCAGTCCGCGGTGCTTGTTTGAGCGGCTGGAGCAGAAGAGCAGAGATTGAAGAAGAGACGACGGCCGTTGGATGGACATCCAACGATCCTTTGCTGTCGTCAACCTTTTTTTAGGAAAGCCTCAAATCTGTGGAAAACAGCATACATCCCATCTGCCATTATTTCTAATAATTTACAACCCATTTGCTAATTCTTAAGGTTTTTTTGGATCCCGTATTCTTTTTGTTAGCATTACAGCCCATATTGTGGCCACAGTTAAAAAATTATACGAAATTTTGCATATTTCGGTGCGGTCCGAACTGTTTTTAATCCCGAAATTTCGAGTCACATTCAAACTGATTTTAAAAATAAATGTATATCAATATAAAATCAAACAAATTGTCCACGCATAAAAATTAATGCAATTTAAAATCTTGAAATGAAAAAAAGAAATTTGAAACTAATTGCCGGTTTGATGTGTTTCAAAAATGTACATCCCATTTCTCATTACTGATTGGACATTTTCTTGTCAAGCCGAATGAAGCTCTCCTTGTCTTGAAAGATTTGCAGCCCAACAGGCCTGACAAAGTGACTTACTTGGCAAATCACAAAAAAACTGGGCTAGCCATTTTCAGAAACAAAAAAAAACTACTTGGTTGGTCTGTGGTAAACATAAAAGAGAAGGTTGTCTAGACAGGCCAGAGTGCCCCGCACAGCCTAGTTGACACCCATCTTCCGTCTCAAAAACAAATTAGATAAATGCCACTCCAATTATGGCGATTCATAAAAATGCCACTGCAATTTCCAAACTTTGAAAAACGCCACTGTAATTTTTGCAAACTTTGGAAAACGCCACTGCAATTTGCAAACTTTGAAAAAGGCCACTCGGACTTGAAAATGCCACTGGAAATGGCATGAAATGACATTTTTCAAATGTTTGAAATTGCAGTGGCATTTCTCAGAAACACCAGATTTGGAGTGGCATTTATCAAATTAACCCAAAACAAAAATAACTGGGCGAGCTGCTGGGTCCCTGCTGTCAGCCGCTCGTTGTGCAATTCTCTCATTTATTGACTACGTTCACAATGACATGGGACCCAGATGTCAGAAATCCATTAGGAGGAGCCATTTTTTTATTGGCTTGAAATAAGGAGGCACTTGCTTGCGTACTGCCATGACCTTGGCGGGTCCCTGTTGTCATCCTCTCCACGTACAATCAACTCCTGATTGTGTATGCATCAACTTGGTAGGCCCACAAGTCAGCCTCTAAACCCGTGGAGGACAAATACAACCCATTAAAAAAAATAACAACCCATTCCATATGTTAAAATGGAAAGTTCAACATTCAGAGCAAAGTAACAGGTCTGATCCACATATAGAGTACTGAACTTCCATGTTGACAATCATCATAGCCAAGTTAACTATCTACTCCCACTAATAATCTAGTAGCGTGCAAGTACTAACTTACTCTTAGCTAACTAGACGATGCCGGCCGCCATCTGCGGTACACGCTAAACGCCGGCACCGGCATCCTCCGCCTCGCCTCGGACTTGCCAGAGGTGTGATAGGGCGCGTTGCTCGCGCGCGTTGGCCCTTTCCATACCGGCGTGGTCCACCGAAGCTTCGGCTTCTAAGCGGGAAACCCACTTGACGAGCTGGTAGTAAAAATCAGCGTCGCAAACGCGTGCGTGCCCGACAGCCTCCAGGGCTATTTTCCAGGCGCCGGCCTCCATGTAGTCGGCTCAGTTTCCGGCGCTCTCCTCGCGACTTAGAGCGTCGGTGCGCTGCTGCTCCATGTCCCGCTTGCGGCGCAAATCGGCGATACGTTGCTCCTCCGCCAAGCAGTCGTGCTCCAACAACTCCTGCTCTTCCGCCAGGCGGTCGCGCTCCAACAAGTCCTCGATCTCCGCAGTGCCATCTAAAGACCGATAGAATGCCTCCTCCCTCCGTCTGCCTTCCAGTGAAAAATCGAACACTAGTTCCAGCGGTGACCGCCTCTGGCCTCGCCTATCGCGGGCGGGCGGAGGCATCGAGGACTGGCGAGAGCGAGGATAAGTGGCGAGCGACATCGGGCCGGTGGGGGCTTATGAGGATAGGGCGAGTTGGGTCACGGTGCCACCATAGAACGCCGGGAAATAGTACTCATAGGCAAAAGATAGCGCGACGGTCATCGGAATTCAATGCATAGATAAGCAGGCATGGCTTAGCGCGCCAGCTTGCCATGGAAAACTAGAGAAACTGAAATTTTGACTGTGTCGTCCCGTCCCATTCGTGCTGGGTCGCACGCCGGCCTGACGGTCAAGCGAGTGCACTCGAATCATCTCCCACCTTGACAATAATGATTCCACGGATCTTAAAGGCCCGCAACAATTAAAGCGCATCTATTTCGCATCAGTTAGCTGCCTTAATTATGGCCGGCTGCATGCAGGCACTCAAAATCGCTCGCAGCCAGTACGTGGAGCAGCATGAAAGGAGTCGCAGCCGAGGGCATTAGTTGATGAACTTTAGCTGGGAGATAAGGCATTTGCGAACGTTTTCGCTGGCAGTTTCTTCAGATTCGCATGGCATTTTCTTCAGAGCAGCTTGTCTGTTTCTTCAGAGGTAGGCATTTTTATTCAATAAACTGCCACTTCGGATCTTGCGTCGCAACTAAAACTGCCAGGAGCGCATTAGTAGGCTAGCTAGTGATCGATCAGTAACTTGGAAACATTGAGCGAACAGATATAAGGAACTGTTAATGCATCTCAATGATTCACATATCTTATACAAATATGTAGCTCCAAAAGCAAAGATCAGCCACAACTAAAACCAACTAGTACAATTCCCATACATAAGATCAACATGTTAATGCATCTCAATGATTCACAGATCATATACAAATATGTGGCTCCAAAAGCAAAGATCTAGAAAAAACATATGTTCTGCCTACTAACATGGATGCTTCTCTTGGCACATTCAGTACAGACTGAAAGACAAATTTGTTTGTGAAGTCTACAATTCCTCTTGCAAACGTAAGTGGTTTCACCAAAGAATTTGGAACCATGAGAATGAACCAAACATGATGGAGGAACATCCACTGCAATATGATTTGGTCTTCTCTCGATCACACGGCGAGACTATTTTCGGAATACAAACTTTAACTTAGGAAAAATGATGCCCATTGTATAATCAGACCAAAGCAATGAAGCACCTAGTGTTGGCCAATAAGTAGTACAAGATTACTTTTTCTGCAGTCCATGAAGTGACTATCCAATCTTTACGTGCCTATTTTCAAATGGCACTGCATGCGATGACTATACTATTCTCTTGTGCAGTTCAACCAAAATTGCGGTCACTTTGTGTGTTTGCCAAATAACAGCAGGCGAGACATCTCTATGCGCACAAATATCAAGCAGCTAGTAAACATATACCCCACTTTGTATTTTCGGTTGAAACATGTCTCTTCCGCTTAGCATCTATCATGTTTTACCTTTGGACAATCTGATACAGTCATGTTTTGCCCTGGACAATTTCATACTGAATTGATTTGCTGGTTCAGAGCAGAAATATAGCGCCTATTCTTCATCAGACCAAGGATATCCATGTTCGCAGTGATGGAAGAGGTGAAATCGATAGAACGGAAATTGAGCGTCCAATCATTGAATCCTGTCTTGCACCTCCAATGTAGGTCCACCTTGCCAATAAATTCACATGCAAACCACTAGTATTACTATCTAATGACAGTACAAAAAGAGTAGCGAGATAGTAGCAAACCATGTACCTTCATAATGAACAGCTCATAGTGCCACCAATTGGATATAAAGGTTTGGAAGAAAACATGCTCCTAATGTTGAACCAGTTGGAGTTTTTATGCAGTTCCACTAAAATCGAGCATCCCTGTTTGCATAGATATTGAAAGTGTGATTACTATAAAAGTGGCACTAGTTGAAGCATAGACTCACAAATATAAGCATTCCAATTTCTTAATGGGAAAAGGTAGCAAGACTGTTTCTAACCACCTGTTTGAAGGAATAAATAAGGCAACAGTGGCTGATGTTAGAAAGGCATATATAGTTCTTTCTGAAAGAATGATCGATTCCTGACCTTTCCTCTTCTTTTAAGCATATTTTGTGTAGTTCGACTAAAATAAAATGCCATCACCGCTTTGACAATTCAGTGACACTGTACAAAAGGAAATGACTTAACATTACACTACTAGGGAAAAGCCTAGCAGCAGCGCGGGTTTTAGGCCTATCAGTAGCGCGGGACGGTGTGCTGCTGATAAGGTGCTACAGCTAACGTATAGCAGTAGCGTGCCCCAGCCCACGCCTTCTTTGCTAAATCGCTTAGTAGTAGCGACTTCCCTGAAGGAGCGCTCTGGTAATTAGTAGTAGCGCTTCTCCCTTCCAACCATTGCTACTATTATTTCGTATTTTATTTCTTTTTTATTTCATGTTGTATTCATACACCTTTACACAAGTTTTCATACAATAGGAATTTAGAGATTGTTTTTACATCATAATGAGTTATTACATCACGGGGTGAAAGAACCGTGGACTAGTTTCAAGTGGATGTCCATCCACTTGAAACTAATCCGCGGTTCTTTCACCCAATGATATAATAAATATCATCATCGTCATCATATCATTAACAGCTTATCATCATAATACATCATTGTCATATAACACCTCCTCAAGATCATCGTTTTCATCAATGAGACATCACATAGCAAATTGGTCACTAGTCGTAATCATAACTCTAACACATTGTACCACATAATAAACATATTGTACCTCATAGGACCTACTACATTCTCTTAGGACCTACCATATTCTCTAAGGTAAAATAGCAAAAAACAAGATAGCCCCTGACTCTCCATTATGGAGAATGGAGATTATCCTGTCTCCAATTATTGCCTTTCGCTTAATGTTACTTCCAAGAACATCCTTGCGAATGTCCAAACATTTTGTCCATTCTTTGATTAGCATGTGTTCACCAGTTTTAGAAATCCGATATGCACATGTGAGCTCCTTAGATTGACCTGGCTGTATGTTCAGAACTGCAAGGCGACTATTCTGATACATCAGATGAGTCACACAATCCATCGGGATTTTCTGTTGAAAAACATAGTAATAACTTCATAGTTAGCAATGATGTACTAGTTTTAGAAGTATGCAAAAGATGCACGGATGCCGTAATAGTAAAAATCTTACCAGGTATCTCCATAGAAGTTACCAGGTTCAACACGTGCACTAGTGGCACGTATTCACCATAATTTGGAGGAGTTCGATAATAGGTATTGTAATTCTCAGATAAGTACAGTAAGCGATCAGATGACTTTTCTCCTTATAAGTTAATTTGGAGCCATCAATGTAGTGGGTTTTGTCTACCATCTTCCGCACATTGTTTGAACATTCAAAATAAGTTGTCAATGGAAATAAGTTGTCAACTATTTTGACATAAACAATATAAATTAGTTAATAACTATGTTTGAGAAACTCACATTGCGGTAGAATCGGAAGCGTATCAACAAGGACCCAAATGTCCATATTGTCTTGCTCGATATCAAGATCACCAAGATCCATGGTGACAATCATACACTCATAAAAACCATACATTTTGCAAAGTGCTTCCCAATTTTGGCAACCAAAATGGGTTACGCTCTGAGAATTGTATAGATTTACTTCAAAATCCATATCATGATGGGTCCTTAGGTGTATTTTCTTTGTTTGAAAATTTTCATGGTCTTCAAAACCCATCCTCTCCAAGACATAGTGTCTTGCATGGCATGGGATAAGCTAGTCGAATTGTAAAAGATGAAAATTAGACGTTCAAATAGTTGAAGTCGTGCTTAATTACAAAAAGAACACTTGTCGTTGTTGCGTACGGTTTCAACATCGAAGGTCTCCTCGAGCTTAATGCTAAAGCGTCGATCTTCGTCCAGCTCAACGAACCTGTCACACATACATCGATCGTCGTGGCATCAGCTGCACTCCCCCGAGAGACTGTCATCGTCCGAGTACGACATTTCCTACGTTCATAATTCAAAGATTAAACTTGTACAATTAAATATATGTACTACAAAACCTAAATTAGATCTTTTTTTTTGAGAAAATCCAGGCCACTCGATATTTCCTACATATTCTAGCACAAGTCATGCCAGAATTCACGAAAAAATCCGGCATGACCTTTGCTAAAAAAGGACATATCGAGCGCCTGAAATTTGCCGGAACGGAAATTAATCAACACTCCGGGCAAACATAGGCCACTCGGAGGTGTAACCTGAACATGACCGGCCACTTGGGCAACCACACATCCTATTTGAGCAACACAAGATATACATGGAGATTTAGCTCGTCTCACCTCGAGGTCGGAGGGGGTCGGTGACGGGGACGACGGCGGGGATGATGGAGGGGCTCCTTGATTTCTGCAAAAGCAAAAACCCTATAAGTTATCACTAATACATCCCGAATAATTGTTTAACTAAAAAGATAACAACAAATATGACATGTTCAACTAGTTCTATTAATTCAACTAGTTCTTTCTAAATATAAACTTACTATAAATATAAAAAAACTAATTCTTTCTAAAAATAAAGTAGTTCGACTAGTTATATTAATTATCTTACTAAAAATACATTAGTTCTATTAATTCAACTAGTTTATTAATTTACTTACTAAACTAGTTCAACTAAAACTAAACTAGTTCAACTAGTTTATTAATTTACATACTAATTATTTTAAACACTTACTAAAAACAGTAAAAATAAACTACATTATACAATAGTTAACTAGTACCTTCACTACTACTATTTAACATCTACTACTGCTAAAAATCATTATCTATGAACCCTAAATTAACATCTACTACTACTAAAACACATCTAGTACTAACTAAGCAGAGAGAACGGGGGTGGGGGAGGGGTGGGGGCTTACAGAGAGGGGAGAGACGATGGCGGGGAGGTTCTCGGCGATGGAGAGGTAGGGGCGGCGAGGGCGGGCTCGGGATCGGGAGGCGGGCGGCGGGTTGGGGAGGCGGCGGCGACGGTGAGGTCGAGAGCGGTGAGGTCGAGAGTGGAGGGTGGGGAGGCGGCGGCGACGGTGAGCTGGCTGGCACGGTGAGGTTGAGGGCGGCCTTGGGCAGCCACGGTCAGGGCAGGCTCGGGCTCGGGCGGCGGCGACAGAGGAGTAGGGGAACAAGGGGAGGAAGGAGGACTTAGCGAAATTTTGAGCGGGCGGGTGGTTAAGTCGAACTAGCGATGGCGCACTTTAGGAAGCAGCGCTATAGCTAAAGTAGCTATAGCGGTTTTACAGAAAAACGCTACTGCTAAGTCTAAGCATGCATCAAAAATATACATTGATCATCATTGATCCTTTTGTGTAGAATCTAAATAGTCAACATGAATCCTCACAGTACCTGTATAGGCACTGGTGAAGATTCATATTGCAGCCACAAATGCTACACATATAGTTCAATGAAGACCAAGTGCTCGAGGTAGTTTGAGAAGTAACATATTTAAGGTGGTAAACAGCTTGTTCGCTTAGCAGTATGGGACTAAACTTAATTAGGTGCAACACTTAGCAGCAGCGAGTTTTCGAGAAAAATGCTGATACTAAGTACTTTAGCAGCAGCGCGTCCATGGAAGGGCGCTACTACTATATCTAGCCTGGAGACAAATCCGTGGAAACTATAGTAGTAGCGCTTGTTTCACCTAGAGTGCTACTGGTACCTAGTTATTAGTAGCGTGGTTCCGTTAAGCTCGCTACTGCTAGTTAGCAGTAGCGCCTGTTTTTAAACCGCGCTGCTGCTAAGATTCTGTGTATAAGGTTTTCCCTAGTAGTGTTACATGTAGCGACCAGACCTCAAACAGTCTTACCTCTGTGCATCAGGGTCATCCCTGGATCAGTAATGCTGACACGCACAGTACTTGAAGGATTTATTGCAGAGTAGCAATCACACACTTATTACATCGAATGTCTCAAAAGAGAACTTATTACAATAAATATGGCTTAAGGCCATCTAATAACGATAACAGCGGAAGGCTTGGAAGATAAGCGAGTCCATCAACTCCAACGGCATCATTGAGTATAGAACCACGACCTAAAGCACCTTACTCGTCGTAAATGCGAAAAGTCTGCAACATGAACGTTGCAGCCCGAAAACGGGTCAGCACATGGAATATGCTGGCAATGTAACACATAGAGAGCAATATGAAAGAGTAATGCTATACTACATGCATATATGGCTGGTGGAAAGCTCTATGGTTACAGTTTTGCGTAAAGCCAATTTTTTCCTACTGCAAAGGAATAAATTTTATTTAACTATCATGGTGGTTGTTAAACATTGAGAATGGTTGACAGCATCCTCAATCCCAGTTAAACATCATCATTAAAAACCCAACAATATTAATTAAAGTAACATGATGAGATTCACATGATAATCCAAGTACTAGATACTCAAGTTGTCCATAACCGGGGACACGGCTAACCATGATAAGTTTGATACACTCTGCAGAGGTTTATGCACTTTTCCCCACAAGACTCGATCTCCTCCGTTGGGGTTCTCGCACTACATGGTGTTTGAGAAACGGATGACCGAGACACAGTCTTTCAGAAGCGCTAACACCTTACGAATGGGTAGACAGTTACACCTACACCCCTCTACATCTCCTAGTCTACACTGTAAGAGTTCGCACAACTTAGTCAACTATGCTAGAGCCCATAGTAGCTTGTGGCTGCACACAGAAGTTTCTAGCATGAATAATCTCATGATCCCTTTGAGCCTGGTCCAAAAAGAAACAGGCAATCCTGGAATACCCAGGTACCTCAATCCACCCAGATGTGTGTTTAAGTTGCCACCTTAAATATGTTGGAAATATGCCCTAGAGGCAATAATAAAAGGATTATTATTATATTTCCTTGTTCGTGATAATTGTCTTTTATTCATGCTATAATTGTATTATCCGGAAATCGTAATACACGTGTGAATACATAGACTACTATATGTCCCTAGTGAGCCTCTAGTTGACTAGCTGGTTGATCAACAGGTAGTCATGGTTTCTTGAATATGGACTTTGGATGTCATTGATAACGGGATCACATCATTAGGAGAATGATGTGATGGACAAGACCCAATCCTAAGCATAGCACAAGATCGTGTAGTTCGTTTTGCTAGAGCTTTTCCAATGTCAAGTATCTTTTCCTCAGACCATGAGATCGTGTAACTCCCGGATACCGTAGGAGTGATTTGGGTGTACCAAACATCACAACGTAACTGGGTGACCATAAAGGTGCACTACAGGTATCTCCGAAAGTGTCTGTTGGGTTGACACGGATCGAGACTGGGATTTGTCACTCCGTATTACGGAGAGGTATCACTGGGCCCACTCGGTAATGCATCATCATAATGAGCTCAGAGTGACCAAGTGTTTGATCACGGGATCATGCATTATGGTACGAGTAAAGTGACTTGCCGGTAATGAGATTGAACGAGGTATTGGGATACCGACGATCGAATCTCAGGCAAGTAACATACCGATTGACAAAGGGAATTGTATACGGGGTTGCTTGAATCCTCGACATCGTGGTTCATCCGATGAGATCATCGAGGAGCATGTAGGAGCCAACATGGGTATCCAGATCCGCTGTTGGTTATTGACCGGAGAGCCGTCTCGGTCATGTTCTACGTGTCTCCGAACTGTAGGGTCTACACACTTAAGGTTCGGTGGCCTTGAGTTGTATGAATATGAGTATGCAGCAAACCAAAAGTTGTTCGTAGTCCCGGATGAGATCCCGGACGTCACGAGGAGTTCCGGAATGGTCCGGAGGTAAAGAATTATATATAGGAAGTGCTGTTTCGGCCATCGGGAGAGTTTCGGGGGTCATCGGTATTGTACCGGGACCACCGGAAGGGTGCCGGGGGTCCATCGGGTGGGGCCACCTATCCCGGAGGGCCCCGTGGGCTGAAGTGGGGAGGGAACCAGCCCCTGGTGGGCTGGTGCACCCCCCACTTGGGCCCCCCCCTGCGCCTAGGGTTGGAAACCCTAGGGGTGGGGGGCGCCGCACTTGCCTTGGGGGGCAAGCCTCCCCCCTTGGCCGCCGCCCCCCCTTGGGAGATCTCATCTCCAGGGCTGGTGCCCCCCCAGGGGGCCTATATGAAGGGGGGGAGGGAGGGCAGCCGCACCCTGAAGTCTTGGCGCCTCCCTCTCCCCTGCTACACCTCTCCCTCTCGCAGAAGCTCGGCGAAGCTCTGCCAGAACCCTGCTGCATCCACCACCACGCCGTCGTGCTGCTGGATCTTCATTAACCTCTCCCTCCTCATTGCTATATCAAGGTGCGGGAGACTTCATCCGCTCCATACGTGTGTTGAACGCGGAGGTGCTGTCCGTTCGGCACTTGGTCATCGGTGATTTGGATCACGACAAGTACGACTCCCTCAACCCCGTTCACTTGAACGCTTCCGCTCGCGATCTACAAAGGTATGTAGATGCACTCCTATCACTCGTTGCTAGATGAACTCATAGATGGATCTTGGTGAAACGGTAGGAAATTTTTTATTTTCTGCAACGTTCCCCAACAGTGGCATCATGAGCTAGGTCTATGCGTAGTTCTCTATTGCACGAGTAGAACAATATTTGTTATGGGCGTAGATGTTGTCAACTTTCTTGCTGCTACTAGTCTTATCTTGCTTCAGCAGTATTGTGGGATGAAGCGGCCCGGACCGACCTTACACGTACGCTTACGTGAGACAGGTTCCACCGACTGACATGCACTAGTTGCATAAGGTGGCTAGCGGGTGTCTGTCTCTCCCACTTTAGTTGGAGCGGATTCGATGTAAAGGGTCCTTATGAAGGGTAAATAGAAGTTGACAAATCACGTTGTGGCTTTTTCATAGGTAAGAAAATGTTCTTGCTAGAACGCTATTGCAGCCACGTAAAACTTGCAACAACAATTAGAGGACGTCTAACTTGTTTTTGCAGCAAGTGTTTTGTGATGTGATATGGCCAATGTTGTGATGAATGATGAATGATATATATGTGATGTATGAGATCATGTTCTTGTAATAGGAATCACGACTTGCATGTCGATGAGTATGACAACCAGCAGGAGCCATAGGAGTTGTCTTTATTTTTTGTATGACCTGCGTGTCATTGAGAAACGCCATGTAAATTACTTTACTTTATTGCTAAACGTGTTAGCCATAGTAGTAGAAGTAATAGTTGGCGAGCAACTTCATGGAGACACGATGATGGAGATAATGATGATGGAGATCATGGTGTCATGCTGGTGACAAGATGATCATGGAGCCCCGAAGATGAAGATCAAAGGAGCTATATGATATTGGCCATATCATGTCACTACTATATAATTGCATGTGATGTTTATTATGTTTATGCATCTTGTTTACTTAGAACGACGGTAGTAAATAAGATGATCCCTTATAATAATTTCAAGAAAGTGTTCTCCCTAACTGTGCGCCGTTGCTAAAGTTCGTCGTTTCGAAGCACCACGTGATGATCGGGTGTGATAGATTCTTACGTTCACATATAACGGGTGTAAGACAGTTTTACACATGCAAAACACTTAGGTTAACTTGACGAGCCTAGCATGTACAGACATGGCCTCGGAACACAAGAGACCGAAAGGTCGAACATGAGTCGTATGGAAGATACAATCAACATGGAGATGTTCACCGACGATGACTAGTCCGTCTCACGTGATGATCGGACACGGCCTAGTCGACTCGGATCATGTAACACTTAGATGACTAGAGGGATGTCAAATCTGAGTGGGAGTTCATTATATAATTTGATTAGATGAACTTAATTATCATGAACATTAGTCTAAAATCTTTGCAAAATGTCTTGTAGATCAAATGGCCAACACTCATGTCACCATGAAGTTCAATGCGTTCCTAGAGAAAACCAAGCTGAAAGACGATGGCAGCAACTATTCGGACTGGGTCCGGAACCTGAGGATCATCCTCATAGCAGCCAAGAAACAATATGTCCTAGAAGCACTGCTAGGTGAAGCACCCATCCTAGAGACCAAGACGTTATGAACGCTTGACAGTCACGTGCTGATGATTACTCCCTCGTTCAGTGCAGCATGCTTTACAGCTTAGAACCGGGGCTCCAAAAGATTTTTGAGCAACACGGAGCATATGAGATGTTCGAGGAGCTGAAAATGGTTTTCCAAGCTCATGCCCGGGTCGAGAGATATGAAGTCTCTGACAAGTTCTATAGTTGTAAGATGGAGGAAAATAGTTACATTAGTGAGCACATACTCAAAATGTGCAGGTTGCACAACCTTTGTCCCGGTGGACATTAACCTCCCGAGCAAGGCGGTCATTGTGAGAATCCTTCAGTCTCTCCACCAAGCTACAAGAGCTTTGTGATGAACTACAATATGCGAGGATGGTGAAAACTATTCCTGAAGTATTTTCAATCTGAAGTCAGCAGAGGTAGAAATCAAGAAGGAACATCAAGTGTTGATGGTCAATAAAACCACTAAGTTCAAGAAGGGCAAGGGTAAGAAGAACTTCAAGAAGGGACGGCAAGGATGTTTCCATGACGGTAAGCCGATTCTTGCGGAAGAAGTCAAAGAATGGACCCAAGCACGAGACCGAGTGCTTTTATTGCAAAGGGAAGGGCCACTGGAAGCGGAACTGCCCCAAATACTTAGCGGACAAGAAGGCCGGCAACACTAAAGGTATATTTGATATACATGTAATTGATGTGTACCTTATGTCGGGGATGGCTGATCTGGCCCACGAACACCTATGGGACCGGCGGACCGAGCCCCTTTCGGTTCAGCGGGGGGCGGAGGTCGCACGAAGAGCAGATCGAGGCGAAGCACACGAGCGGTTTACCTAGCTTCGGAGCTCTCCGGAGAGATAACACTCCTACTGCTGCATGTCTGAGTGTATTGAGTTCTTGCTCAGGAGCGCTGAGTGCTACAGTACACACCAGCTGCTAACTAGCCCGAGCGTGAGTGTTCTCTGGCTTCGAACCTCTCTAGCCTCTCCAACCTCTCTCACCTCTCTCTCCATGTTGCGCATGGGCCTCCTTTTATATGCTAAAGGGGTCTCCGACAGGTGGCAATGTAGACAAGGGTAAAAATGGAAAAGGAGTGGTTGGTACAGCTACTTGTACAGTGTATCATACCTAACCCTGATGGCAGGGGACAAAGGCATTAAATGCCTGTCTACGTCGCCCTAACGGTCAGAGAAAGGGACCGTCGGGCGCCACCGCTTGCCACGATGGCAATCTTGTCAGCGCCGCTTATCACAGCGCTCCGCTAGCCGCACGGCCTCTTGCCACGCTGCTGGAAAGGTCCTGTAGGCGACACGTTAGTGGATGTCTTTGGAGCGCAGTCTGAGTGGTGGTCTGCGGCAAGCGCCTTGCATGATTGTTGTCTTGTCGCGTCCGAAGCTTGTCGCTCATCGGGCCTTCCGGCAAGCTCCTCTTGCCGGGCCTTTTCTCCTAGGTGCCTAGGGTGGCCTTCCCGGCAAGCTCCTCTTCCCGGTGCCTTGTCTCCTAGGTGCCTTGGGTGGCCTTCCCGGCAAGCTCCTCTTGCCGGGGCCTTGTCTCCTTGGCTTGAATACTTTGTTCTTGAATGGCTCCAAAGGAACCATGGAGGACCTTGGCGGTCACCCGGTAAGCCTTGCGGCGGAGGGCTGCAACTGCCCGTGCACAAGTTCGGGATACTAGGGTACCCCTACTCTAGTACACCGACACCTTACCAGTACTCGTAGTAACTCCTGGGTATTTGATACCGGTGTCGTTCCTCATATTTGTAACTCACAGCAGGAGCTACGGAATAAACGGAGACTGGCGAAGGACGAGGTGACGATCTTGGCGTCGGGAATGGTTCCAAGGTCGATGTGATCGCCGTCGGCATGCTACCTCTACATTTACCTACAGGATTAGTTTTAAACCTCAATAATTGTTATTTAGTGCCAAGTTTGAGCATGAACATCAGGATCTCGTTTAATACGAGATGGCTACTCATTTAAATCCAAGAATAATGGTTGTTCTATTTATATGAGAGATATGTTTTATGGTCATGCTCCGATGGTCAATGGTTTATTCTTAATGAATCTCGAGCGTAATATTACACATATTCATAGTGTGAATACCAAAAGATGTAAAGTTGATAACGATAGTCCCACATACTTGTGGCACGCCGCCTTGGTCACATTGATGTCAAGCGCATGAAGAAGCTCCATTCTGATGGACTTTTAGAGTCTCTCGATTATGAATCATTTGACACATGCGAACCATGCCTCATGGGCAAAATGACCAAGACTCCATTCTCCAGAACAATGAGGCGAGCAACCAACTTATTGGAAATCATACATACCGATATGTGCGGTCCAATGAGCGTTGAGGCTCGCGGAGGATATCGTTATGTTCTCACTCTCACTGATGACTTGAGTAGATATGGGTATGTCTACTTGATGAAACACAAGTCTGAGACCTTTGAAAAGTTCAAGGAATTTCAGAATGAGGTAGAGAATCAACGTGACCGTAAAATAAAGTTCTTACGATCAGATCGTGGAGGAGAATATTTAAGTCATGAATTTGGTACACACTTAAGGAAATGTGGAATCGTTTCACAACTCACGCCGCTGGAACACCTCAACAGAACGGTGTGTCCGAACGTCGTGTCGCACTCTATTGGATATGGTGCGATCTATGATGTCTCTTACCGATTTACCGCTATCATTTTGGGGATACGCTCTAGAGACAACTACATTCACTTTAAATAGGGCACCGTCTAAATCCGTTGAGACGACACCGTATGAATTATGGTTTGGGAAGAAACCTAAGCTGTCGTTTCTAAAAGTTTGGGGATGCGATGCTTATGTCAAGAAACTTCAACCTGAAAAGCTCGAACCCAAGTCGGAAAAATGCGCCTTCATAGGATACCCTAAGGAAACCATTGGTTATACCTTCTACCTTAGATCCGAAGGCAAGATCTTTGTTGCCAAGAACGAATCCTTTCTGGAAAAAGAGTTTCTCTCGAAAGGAGTAAGTGGGAGGAAAGTAGAACTCGATGAAGTACTACCTCTTGAACCGGAAAGTGGTGCAGCTCAGGAAAATGTTCTTGTGGTGCCTACACCGACTGGAGAGGAAATTAATGATGATGATCAAGGTACTTCGGATCAAGTTGCTCTTGAACTTCATAGGTCCACGAGGACACGTTCCACACCGTAATGGTATGGCAACCCTGTCACGGAAATCATGTTGTTAGACAACGGTGAACCTTCGAACTATGAAGAAGCGATGGCGGGCCCAGATTCCAACAAATGGCTTGAAGCCATGCAATCCGAGATAGGATCCATGTATGAAAACAAAGTATGGACTTTGTGACAGACTTGCCCGATGATCGGCGACGATAGAAAACAAATGGATCTTTAAGAAGAAGACGGACACGGATGGTAATGTTACCATCTATAAAGCTCGACTTGTCGCTAAAGGTTATAGGCAAGTTCAAGGGGTTGACTACGATGAGACTTTCTCTCCCGTAGCGAAGCTAAAGTCTGTCCGAATCATGTCAGCAATTACCGCATACTATGATTATGAGATATGGCAAATGGACGTCAAAACAGCATTCCTTAACGGCTATCTTAAGGAAGAATTGTATATGATGCAACCGGAAGGTTTTGTCGACCCTAAGAATGCTAACAAGGTATGCAAGCTCCAGCGATCCATTTATGGGCTGGTGCAAGCATCTCGGAGTTGGAACATTCGCTTTGATGAGATGATCAAAGCATTTGGGTTTATCTTGAGACTTATGGAGAAGCCTGCGTTTACAAGAAAGTGAGTGGGAGCTCTGTAGCATTTCTCATATTATATGTAGATGACATACTTTTGATGGGAAATGATATAGAACTTTTGGACAGCATCAAGGCCTACTTGAATAAGAGTTTTTCAATGAAGGACCTTGGAGAAGGTGCTTATATATTAGGCATCAAGATCTATAGAGATAGATCGAGACGCCTCATAGGTCTTTCACAAAGCACATACCTTGAAAAGATATTGAAGAAGTTCAAAATGGATCAGTCCAAGAAAGGGTTCTTGCATGTATTACAAGGTGTGAAATTGAGCTCGGCTCAATGTCCGACCACGGCAGAAGATATAGAAGAGATGAGTGCCATCCCCTATGCATCAGCCATAGGTTCTATTATGTATGCCATGCTGTGTACCAGACCTGATGTAAACCTTGCCGTAAGTTTGGTAGGAAGGTACCAAAGTAATCCCGGCAAGGAACACTGGACAGCGGTCAAGAATATCCTGAAGTACCTGAAAAGGACTAAGGCCATGTTTCCCGTTTATGGAGGTGACGAAGAGCTCGTCGTAAATGGTTACGTCGATGCTAGCTTCGACACAGATCTGGATGACTCTAAGTCACAAACCGGATACGTGTATATGTTGAATGGTGGAGCAGTAAGCTGGTGCAGCTGCAAGCGAAGCGTCGTCGGGATCTACGTGTGAAGCGGAGTACATGGCAGCCTCGGAGGCAGCGCATGAAGCAATTTGGGTGAAGGAGTTCATCACCGACCTAGGAGTCATACCCAATGCGTCGGGGCCGATCAAACTCTTCAGCGACAACAACCGGAGCTATTGCGCTTGCCAAGGAGCCCAGGTTTCACAAGAAGACCAGGCACATCAAGCGTCGCTTTAACTCCATTCGTGAAAATGTTCAAGATGGATACATAGAAATTTTCAAAGTGCACACGGATCTGAATGTCGCAGATCCGTTGACTAAACCTCTTCCGCGAGCAAAACATGATCAACACCAGAACTCTATGGGTGTTCGATTCATCACAATGTAACTAGATTATTGACTCTAGTGCAAGTGGGAGACTGTTGGAAATATGCCCTAGAGGCAATAATAAAAGGATTATTATTATATTTCCTTGTTCGTGATAATTGTCTTCTGTTCATGCTATAATTGTATTATCCAGAAATCGTAATACACGTGTGAATACATAGACTACTATATGTCCCTAGTGAGCCTCTAGTTGACTAGCTCGTTGATCAACAGATAGTCATGGTTTCATGACTATGGACTTTGGATGTCATTGATAACGGGATCACATCATTAGGAGAATGATGTGATGGACAAGACCCAATCCTAAGCATAGCACAAGATCGTGTAGTTCGTTTTCCTAGAGCTTTTCCAATGTCAAGTATCTTTTCCTTAGACCATGAGATCGTGTAACTCCCGGATACCGTAGGAGTGCTTTGGGTGTACCAAACGTCACAACATAACTGGGTGACTATAAAGGTGCACTACATGTATCTCCGAAAGTGTCTGTTGGGTTGACACGGATCGAGACTGGGATTTGTCACTCCGTATTACGGAGAGGTATCATTGGGCCCACTCGGTAATGCATCATCATAATGAGCTCAGAGTGACCAAGTGTTTGGTCACGGGATCATGCATTACGGTGCAGTAAAGTGACTTGCCGGTAACGAGATTGAGCGAGGTATTGGGATACCGACGATCGAATCTCGGGCAAGTAACGTACCAATTGACAAAGGGAATTGTATACAGGGTTACTTGAATCCTCGACATCGTGGTTCATCCGATGAGATCATCGAGGAGCATGTGGGAGCCAACATGGGTATCCAGATCCTGCTGTTGGTTATTGGCCGGAGAGCTGTCTCGGTCATGTCTCTCGTGTCTCCCGAACCCGTAGGGTCTACACTTAAGGTTCAGTGTTGCTAGGGTTGTATGAATATGAGTATGCAGCAAACCGAAAGTTGTTCGGAGTCCCGGATGAGATCCCGGACGTCACGAGGAGTTCCGGAATGGTTCGGAGGTAAAGAATTATATATAGGAAGTGCTGTTTGACCATCGGGAGAGTTTGAAGGGGTCACCGGTATTGTACCGGGACCACCGGAAGGGTCCCGGGGGTCCACCGGGTGGGGCCACCTATCCCGGAGGGCCTCGTGGGCTGAAGTGGGGAGGGAACCAGCACCTGGTAGGCTGGTGCGCCCCCCCCTTGGGCCCCCCCTGCGCCTAGGGTTGGAAACCCTAGGGGTGGGGGGCGCCCCACTTGCCTTGGGGGGCAAGCCTCCCCCCTTGGCCGCCGCCCCCCTTGGGAGATCTCATCTCCAGGGCCGGCGCCCCCCCAGGGGGCCTATATAAAGGGGGGGAGGGAGGGCAGCCGCACCCTAAAGTCTTGGCGCCTCCCTCTCCCCTGCTACACCTCTCCCTCTCGCAGAAGCTCGATGAAGCTCTGCCGGAACCCTGCTGCATCCACCACCACACCGTCGTGCCGCTGGATCTTCATCAACGTCTCCCTCCTCCTTGCTGGATCAAGGTGCAGGAGACGTCATCCGCTCCGTACGTGTGTTGAACGCGGAGCTGCTGTCCGTTCGGCACCTGGCTGGGCTTCGGCCTAGTCGGGCGCGGGCGCGTTTTTTTATAAATAATTTCGCTGAGACTCAGAAAAATCTAGAAAAATAAATAAAAATCTAAAAATGCCAAAACAAATTTTCACCTCCTAAATAAAATATTTAGAACGAGGTGAACATTTTCTTGGCCCTAAAATGCAATTTTTGAAAACGTGCAATTTTCCTAAATTCAAATAAAATAGCGAAAACTCCAAAAAAATCTTATTTGATTTTTTTTATTAAATCTTCATTATTCCTTTATTTTGGGAAAGTCATTTTATTCCCTCTCTCATATTTTTATAATAGAAATAATTGAAGATAAAATAAATAAAATCAAATGATCCTATTTTCAAAATTTGAGAAAAACTCAAATATGAAAATAACGAAATCTCCAACTCTCTCCATGGGTCCTTGAGTTGCATGAAATTTCTAGGATCGGGCCAAAATGCAATAAAATATGATATGCAAGTGATGCTCTATGTATAACATTCCAATTTGAAAATTGTGGATGTTACATTACATCATGATGTCAGGTATGTAGTCGACAGGCATTAGAGACAAACTTACAGACCTCCTCCGATAACATAATGAACATTAATTTTAACAAAGGTGTGACTAGCTTTACCGGGATAATTTGAGTGAACTCTACACCCTCTGTAGTTTTCTTGAGCACATATCTGGGAAAGCTTGCCACACTTTATTTATGTCTATACGCTAATGCAACACCATTCGAAATTTCCAGTGGCTAGTGCAACAGTAGAGTAGTTATTTTATTATAGGGTACAGTACAATGATTTTACTGAACAAATTTCAATAAACTCTAGCACTGGAAGATTTCTATAAGAATTAACAATACAAAATGTAAAGGCAACACATTTCAGCATTGGTATACTAGTTGTGCATGAGCATTAAACCAAATACAAAAGTCTGAAGGGAACTAGCATTATTAACTAATGACAGTATAAAAAAATTGTAAACCATGTACATCCAAGGTAAATATCATTTCGAACTCGGAGGACCTTCAAAATTGCTATCCCAATCTTGATAATCGATCAAACATAAAAAACTTGATCGAATGAATCAAGAGAACAGCCGGAGGAGGAGGTGCCCACTCTTGACCTTTCCTCTTGTCTTCATAATTTTTTGTGCAGTTTAACCGAAATAAAATGACATCAGCGCCTTGGCATTTTGGTGACACTGTACAAAAAAATAACTTATCTCATGAAAGTGAGGTATGTAATCTATAAGCATTAATAAAGGCAAAAAATCTGAAGGTAGTAACAAGTTTCATCGTTGGTATACTTGTCGTGCAATAGCATTAGAATGCCTTAGCTGAAAAATCTTCAATACATCCACAATCAACATTAACCTGAAATAATCCAAAGTGACATTAAGTGGCATTGCTTAAATTTATCGGTGGCATTAGGTGAGTGCGGTATTAGTTAAATGTGGCATCACTTTAGCGATAGCATTGCTTGACTTGACTCTTTGGCGTTATACTAACAGCAAAAAGTGACAATAAGAGCATGGGAGGCCCATTCGGACAGTGGGCGCACCCGTACGATGTACCTCCACGGACGCATAGAGTGGTGAGAGAGGTATGGTTGCCCAGAGCAACAAATATCCAGGCAGGATATGTGGATTACGTCCCATTTTTGTTATGTTTAGCCACCTTTTTCTTATGTGAGGACAACAAACTGGTCGACCTGGTCATTCTCTATTGCGTTGTCATGCCTTTCTACCCTTCTTCAACCAAGAGACACGAGACTCATTCCTTAGCTACTGATTTTCCCCTTTTCAACCTAGATGCGGGTTCGATGCCTACTCTCTTGGACAGTATAGTCTCCCTTCCTTTCCTTATTCAACCCAGACATGGATTAGTCTGCATGAAGTAGGGTTTCTTATAATAGTGTAGATTAAGGTTTTCGTCTGCGTGACCAGCAGAGCAGAGGATAGCAAATTGGGGAGATGGTGGAGTGGAAAAAGATCCACATGCAGCGACGTGGCAGATGGGGCAATAGAACAAGGGTATGGTTCGAAAAGAGGTAGCATACTCGAGGGTCGGTGGGAAGTGGCTTCGCTTCGTGGTCGTCCTCCTCCGCACGCACTACGTGATGGCGAGCTTGGGGACGGAGGCCATCCAGCGTGGGTGCTAGGGTCTGAGAGCACAGCCTTGTCGCTGCTATGACCTCGCTCGCCGACGACGCAGTGCGTCGTTAACGCTGCATCGTCCTTTTCTTCCCCGGATCGTGACCACCGGTGAGGAGGGAGAAAGAGGCCGTCTTTTTAGATCCGGAGAGAGGGTGATAGTGTGAGAAGCAAGTGGGCAGCCCTTAGCAAGAAAGCTCAAGCTCCAGCCTATATATCTTTTTTATACTACTAGTACTAGAGGTGGAGTAGTGGTAGAGTAGTTTATATTTTCTCTGCAAACAGTACCAGTTAGTCGTGCTTCAAAACTGAACGGCACGCCATTAAAAAAATGAAGGTTGATAACTAATGAGGCACCTCGGGCCAACGCGGCCAGACCGCATTTTGCACGAGAAATTACACACCATGTTTCGTTGACATGTGGTCCCGTTCCAACATGTCAGTGAGACGACGACGAGTCCTTTTGTAAAACTTACGAAAGGGCGTGTAGGCGGGCGCCTCTTCGTGTACTGGCGGGCATCGGCAACCGTCCACCGACTCTTCGCCTTTCCCTCTCGATTTGGACCTGCTGTCGCACGCTCTTCATCCCTCCTCCATTTGCCTTCACCCTTCCTTCTGCCATTGTTCGATCGTCTTCTCCATGGAGGTAACAAGCCGGAAACGACCCCGTTATTCTTGCCCTGATCTGAAAGATGACGTGGTTGGGGAACTCATTGATCGGTCACTACTAGGGAAAAGCCTATACACAGAAAGTTACTAGTAGCGAGGGTTAAAACCTCGCTCTTTGCTACTACCAAGAGCGCAGGTTTTAAACCTCGCTACTACTAAGTTGATAGCGATGGCGGGTTTTAACCCTCGCTACTACTAAGCGGATCTCTACCGTGCCCCGGGACATGCCATAGTAGTAGCGTGGGTTTTAAAACCTCGCTACTACTAAGTTTGATAGCGATAGCATTGGTTTTAGCCCTCGCTACTACTAAGTGGTGCCATACTAGTAGCGATGGGGTAAAAAACCGCTACTACTAAAGGTCCCATTTTCAAACTCTACCCCCGTGGATCGCCTTCTCGGTTTAAAAAAATAAAGAAAATGATGAAAATGTCAAAAAATAAAAGAAAATAAGTTTCCCATGTGATATGTGGTCTAGTTGTTGGGAAAATTTGCAAATATGAATTTCGACTTTATTTGCAAAATCTCTCGAGAATTTGTAAAAATGGGCATAACTTTTGCATACTAACTCGGATGAAAAAGTTTTTTATATGAAAAATCATCTACTCGAAAAGTTGCATCCAAATTTAAGTGGGGGAACCCCGTTAAACATTTTCAAAATCCTCAAAAACCAAACAGAAAAAAAGTTACGGGGCTTTTAAGATCTAGAGTAGAAAAAATCGAAAAAATTTCAAACTGTGTGGTCAAACTATGGTCAAACAATGGTCAAACTAATTATTCTAGAATATTAGTGTTATTAAATAATTATTATTTTTTTTGAATTTTGGTCAAATCTGGTCAAACTATGGCCAAACTGTGGTCAAACTATGGTCAAACTAATTATTCAAGAAATATTAGTGTTACTAATTTTTTAGAATAATAGTTTCAAACTCAAATAGTGGAATGTGTGACTTCATGCTCAAGCTAAATTCCTGAGGTTAATAGGATTGACATCTTACTATTGTCGACCAAAACAACAAGTGCGTACTTGGAAACGAGGGAGAATAGAACCGGAAGTTAAGCACCTTTCAGTGGAGTAGTGAGAGGATGGGTGACCGTCCGAGAAGTTAGATGATTTGGAATGTTGAGGGGTGATTAGAGATTAAATTGAGCAGCGATGAGGGGTGATTAGAGATTTGAGGTTAGAATAATTCAGAAATTTGAAAATTAGGGGAAAAATCGAAATATTTTTTCAAAAAAATACAAAAAAACCCGTGCTGGTAGTAGTAGCGCGGGTTTTTAGCCACGCTACTACTAAAGGACATAGTAGTAGCACGGGTGGCACCCGCGCTACTGCTATACATTAGTTGTAGCGCCTTATTAGTAGCGCCGGCCCCCGCGCTACTAATAGGCCCAAAACCGCGCCGCTGCTAGGCTTTTCCCTAGTAGTGGGTGCGATGTCATCACCTCGGCTAGCATGGCAGGTTCATTCAAGAACATTCTCGACTCAACTAATAACATCATTACAAGGAACCCAAGGGTCCAAGAGTGGTTTGATCTCCCTTATCTTCTTCGCTATAAGCCTGTTCGCATGGGCGCCGACGATGGAGGCCTCGCCTTGTGCAAGTTGATGCCGCTTGATAACGATACATGTGATTCAAGATGCCATCGCTTCAAGGTAACACCTGAGCTGGCGCAAATGGAGATTGGGTTGTTTATATTGGGTACAATTGCGAGTGGGAACTTGTGAATTTGTACACTCGTCAGCATATTCCACTTCCAAAAATCTCCGAGTGCCCTGAGGTTGAGCACACAGATGATCTACGTACGTTCAAATACGATCATGGTGACTGTCGTCTACGGAAGATAGCAATTTCTCAAGTTCCCAACCGCTCTTGGAATTACGAGAACTATCAAGTTGTTTCTATGTTCGACAAGCTTGTTTCCATCCTTCATGGATCGACTGGATGGATATTGCTCAAAAATCAGTTTATGTACACGGATGAGTACTGTGATGCAATTGAATACGAGGATCTTGTGTTTGCTGCCACCACTCGTGGCACTGTTTTTGCATGAGATCCTCGTAGTTTAGGTACATTTGTCTTCCACCGTAATTATAATTGTTTCATCCACATGCATGCGGGTTAGCAAGTTTCCCTTTACTAATTAACCTTGTTGTGTTTCCAAGGTCCTGTGAACATTCCACCACCTATACTTGAATTTTTTTATAACCAAGGGGGAGATGACGATGGTGATGATCATGAGCATGAGGACGAGCAGAACTTATATACTCAGTGGCGCCTGGCAACTAATTCCAATGGATCACCTCTTCTTGTCTGCAATGTTCAGGAAATCGGTAATCGGTAACTGCTCGGTCAACTAGGGATTAGGGATTAATCGTGAATCGGTCAATTAATCGGAATTAATCGGTCGAGCAGTAATCGGTCAATTTTTTTATAAATCTTAGAATCCCGGTGTTGAGACCGGATTTTGGCCACGCAAAAATTTATTTAAATGGCCTGGAATGAGTAAGTACCTATTATGAAAACCGAATTGTTGTATGAGTGTACGTGTGTATGACAACAATGTCAGTAAAATATGATATATTCAACAAGTATGGCAACAATCATTATGTGCTCCATCTCTAAGACTTGTAATAACTTAATAACAAATAACCATAGTTCTTGAATTTCCATAACATAACAAGGTCCACAAGTATGTATCACATGACATAGCAAGGCCCACAAGTATCGTGTATGTATGATATGACAAGATAACATAACAAGGTCCACAAGTATGTATTATAGTATGACATAGCAAGGTCCACAAGTGACAATTCAAAACAGCCACAAAACACAAATCATAGTTCTTGACTTCTTGCATAAGTGTGTAACATAACAAGGTCCTCAACCATAAAACACAAATAAATATAGTTCATGGATTCTTGCAATCTTGCATAGTTGCATTGCATGACAAGTTGAGAACTCAAAGTAGGAAAATACCAAATAGCACACATAGACAAAGTTATCCTTCTCCCACAAGGCCACAACCAAAATAAATTACTAGGTAAATACTAAATAGCAAGGCAAAAAGAATTAAGGCTGTGTTATGTCCTCGTCCTCATCCTCCTCCTCATTTGTTTCAATCATCTCATCATTATCGGACTCAAATTCTATCTCCTCTTCCAAAGCAATCTCATTTTCCTAATCTTCATCGGCAACAAATTCTTCAACTTCATGGAATTTCATACATACAATTCTACATGCAATTAAGCCATCAAACAACATGAAATTAATAAATTAAAATTCAACATAGTACTACAACTGTAACAATCCTACACAACAATCATTTGGATCATCAATTCTTCATTCATTTAAGCGGGTGCTATTGTGCTTGCTGTGTTGCTGCCCCTTCTTCAACATGAAACAACAAAGCGATGAAGATTGAAGAGGCAGCAACAAGTGCTCTCTGCTATGCTCTTTGTCTGCTGCCCTTCTCATCCAAGATGGTCGCCGACGTGAAGAGGTAGGGAAGGAGAGGCCGGAGAGGGAGGGAGGTCACCGCTTGCTGCTGCCCCGGTCGACGGCCACGAGGTATGCGGGAGGAGGGAGGCGGAAAGGAAGGGCCAACGTTGGTCGGGCGGCGGGGGAACGACGGGTGCAGGCGATGAGAGGCTCTGAGCCATAGAGGCACGAGTGAGGAGGGGGACGGGTAGACGTGGGAGGAGGGATCCGGCGAGAGACGGGAGAGGGAGGGCCGGCCACGCCGTTGGCCGGCGGCGGCGGTGCTGGGTGGGTGGGTAGTGTAGGCGGCTGCGCGGGGGTGGGGAGGACGGGGTGGATGCGGGAGGAGGGGAGCCGGCGAGGAGAGGAGGAAGAGTGAGGTCCGGCCACGCCGTTGGCTGGCGGCGGCGGCGCTGGGCAGGAAAGTGCAGGCGGCGCTGGTAGGTAGTGCAGCGGCGCTGGGTGGATACTGCCAAACTTAACACGAGCCACGGTGAGGATTGATATTTTACTTTTTACAAGATGCCCTCAGGAGTCCCGCGATTAATCGGTCTGCGAGGGATTAATCGGTTGTCGATGATTAATCGGCCGATTAATCCCCGTGCCGAATAACGCTGCCGAATACGTGTAATTTACAAGGTGCATGGCCGACTAGCGATTAATCGGCCGATTAATCGGCTACTCGGACGATTTTTTGAACAGTGCTTGTCTGTATACAGTGCATTGTGATTGTTACTACTGAGGTAGCAGGTGTTATCTCCCATGGTCGCCCTCTCTGGACCTATTCCAACACCCGTTGCAGGGTATTCAGGATGGATACTAGTGTGCTACCACCAACACCTTCTCCCTGGTAAAGTATTGGTAGTCTTGGAGCAAACTCTCTCTTCCTTGGACCAAACTATCCAATGATGGTTAAAGGTGATCCAGCTGTTGTTGACACAGTGTTATTACCATTTATGAGAAGCAATTGTATCTATACCTCGGACATTGTGGTGGTTCCCTACCCTGCTCCTGATATATGCCGCTTCATCCTAGATGATCAGTCATGCGTTGCTCTCGATATTGACAATAGCTGGCCCTTCCCAGAGCACCTATGGTTCAAAGCAAGCATTTCCAACGCCAAGGATTGGTTAAGTTGAAGTTCATTTCATTGCTTGTTATTTATTGTGTGATGAAAACTTCAGTATTTACTGGAATGTTTTGTTGGAAATAATCTATAATCCAACATGTATCATCATTGTCGTTGTGTGTCGATGACTTGTTGTATGTAATGAATGGTACATTTGCAAATGTGTGTCATAGACTCAATTTATGAATGGTTTTCGAGTCACTTCTTGGAGTGTGAGTACCGTAGTAGTATAGCCAGCATCCAGTTAGTATATGAAGTTGCCACATCACATAGAGCCAACCTAAAATTGGAGTACCAGATCTGAGATGCCACGTGCACCAGATGAATGACTCCAAGTTCGACCACCGTGATGCTAGGTGCGAGCCGAGGAACACTGTTGGAGAGACCCCCCCCCCCCTCATAATTTTCCTACATTGGTCGTTTGATTCATATGATAGAATGCTATAGGATTTTTTCCTATGTAGCCATGTTTTAATTGGCAATCTAGCATCCACTCCAACTTTTGTTTCACTTCCTTTGATCCTACGAAGAGAGTACTTGCTCTAAATGATATGCCGCTGCAAGAGCCGTCTATATTAATTAACCATGCTCTAAAAAGGTGGACCAGCTTTGGCTGGAGTAGCACTGTACTAGGTTAGTAGGTGACCTTGCGCTTGGCTCTTCTCCTCTTCCGGAAGTCGAACAAGAATGATGGTTGCTACTTCTTGAGCTTGCATTGGTTTTCCTCGAAGAGGAGAGGGTGATGCAGCAAGTGTAGCGTAAGTATTTCCCTCAGTTTTTGAGAACCAAGGTATCAATCCAGTAGGAGGCTCCTCAAAAGTCCCACGCACCTACACAAACAAACTGAGAACTCGCAACCAACGCAATAAAGAGGTTGTCAATCCCTTCACGGCCACTTGTGAAAGTGAGATCTAATAAAGATAGTATGATAAGATAAATATATTTTTGGTATTTTATAATATAGATGCAAAAAGTAAAGATGCAAATAAAAGTAGATTGAAAGCAAATATGATAAGCGGTAGACCCGGGGGCCATAGGTTTCACTAGTGGCTTCTCTCAAGATAGCATAAGTATTACGGTGGGTGAACAAATTACTGTCGAGCAATTGATAGAAAAGCGCATAGTTATGATATTATCTAGGCATGATCATGTATATAGGCATCACGTCCATAACAAGTAGACCAACTCACCTGCATCTACTACTATTACTCCACACATCGACCTCTATCCAGCATGCATCTAGAGTATTAAGTTCATAAGAACAGAGTAACGCATTAAGCAAGATGACATGATGTAGAGGGATAAACTCATGCAATATGATATAAACCCCATCTTGTTATCCTCGATGGCAACAATACAATACATGCCTTGCAACCCTTTACATCCTTTGGGTAAGGACACCGCAAGATTGAACCCAAAGCTAAGCACTTCTCCTATGGCAAGAAAAACCAATCTAGTAGGCCAAACTAAACTGATCATTCGAAGAGACTTGCAAAGATAACTTAATCATACATAAAAGAATTCAGAGAAGATTAAAATATTATTCATAGATAAACTTGATCATAAACCCACAATTCATCGGATCTCGACAAACACACCGCAAAAAGAGATTACATCGAATAGATCTCCACAAGAGAGGGGGAGAACATTGTATTGAGATCCAAAAAGAGAGAAGAAATCATATAGCTAATAACTATGGACCCGTAGGTCTGTGGTAAACTACTCACAACTCATCGGAGGGGCCATGGAGTTGATGTAGAAGCCCTCCGTGGTTGATTCCTCCTCCGGCAGAGTGCCGGCGAAGGCTCCAAGATGGGATCTCGCGGATACATAAGGTTACGGGAGTGGAAATTATGTTTCGTGGTGCCCCTGGATGTTTTCGGGGTACGTAGGTATATATAGGAGGAAGAAGTACGTCGGTGGCCGCCCGAGGGGCCCATGAGATAGGGGGCGCGCCCTATAGGGGGGGCGCGCCCTCCTATCTCGTGGCTTCCTCGGAAGCTTCTTGACTTGCACTCCAAGTCCTCTGGATCACGTTCGTTCCAAAAATCACGCTCCCGAAGGTTTCATTCCGTCTGGACTCCGTTTGATATTCCTTTTTTTTTGAAATACTGAAATAGGCAAAAAAAACAGCAATATGGGCTGGGCCTCCGATTAGTAGGTTAGTCCCAAAAATGATATAAATGTGTAAAATAAAGCACATAAACATCCAAAAGGGGTAATATAATATCATGGAACAATAAAAAATTGTAGATACGTTGGAGACGTATCAATGGTACTGTACTACTTCTGGCAATCTGACACCAAATGAACTGCTCCACATCCACCACTTGTAAGCAAAAGTTTCTCCTTGTGCTGCGAGCCACCGCGCACGCGTTGGCGAGGGAGAAGGCGTAGTAAGCAAGCTTCTCGTCGTTCTGCGAGTTGACGGGACACATCAAAGTTACGTATTTATTAGTACTCTCTTCAAAAAGGGCCGACAATGTCCATGGCTACCATCCCGTGCTCTTTCATTGAGTACGTGCACTATTCACGTGCCATCGAGGAGAAAAAATATTGCGTAGTACTAGGTGCCATTGAAGTGCACGACTCACTTACGCACTGCATATCTCCATTTTCTTGCATGACACGCCACCTTGATGCTAGATGTCCCATGTGTCATGGAGGCATATAGTATGATTTTGTAAAATGGAGGCATATAGATGTCCCGCGTGTCGGCAACAGGATGAACAAAGCTCATGTCTTACACGAAAGAGTGGAAGAACATAGATTCCCGACGACCGAGAAGGAGCTACAAACCTCGGGGTGGAGCGTCTGCACTCATAATATTTTATATTACTAGCAAAAGAGCATGTGTGTTCCAACGGGAGAAAAAACACAACACACACTCTTAACCGAACAACCATCACTCAAGACCACAATAGGTCCATCTCCTTTATTTTAGCGACGCATCATATTTGTGTTGCCGCTTATCCTTCTTCTCACCCTCGCCGGTGGTGGCCTTAGTGTTCACACAAACCAAAACGTGTTAGAATGTGGTTAATCCTAAGACGTCTCTCTCTCCCTCTCTCCTCGCTCTCCCTCACTCTCGCTTTCTCTCACACTCGCGATGAGAAATCTGTTGTTTTCCCCTGCGACGTAGTCAGAGGTATGCATGTGTAGTTCTCGATGTTTTCTTTTCCCTATATGATTATAGTTGGTGCTTATTTGCAATCCGGATCACCGCCTGTATGAAAAAAAATGGATCATGCGCTATAGTTATAAGTTTGCTTCCAAAACAACATTTAAAAAATATTTAACATGTAAAATTAACATCATATACAGATTTCACACATTTTTCTAAGCAAAATTCATATATAACATATTAAAATCAGAGTTACGGTTTAAAAGATACGTATAATTTAGAAACCACTTTTTGAATTAAATATCTTTTAGAAAAATATTTATAAATACTTAACAGGTTAAAATAATCTTATATTCATATTCTACATATTTTTCTAATCAAATTTCATATATAACATGTTTAAATCAGAGTTACGGTTTAAAAGATATGGATGGTTTAGAAAAGCATTTGTTTGCCTTAAATATGATCCGCGAATGGAATACCTAAAAAGTCTGGGTTTTTTAAAAAAAACTAGAAAATAACGGTTCGTTGTGACTTAAATCTGGACTGCGGGTTGATTTCATGAAAACGCAGGGACTTTTTTGCAAATTGGCGCGACGGACGAGCAGAAACCCTACGTGCTTTATTATTGGGTAGAGATTCAGCGATATAAAATCAACCAAATCTCTCCACGTTCCGATACCATTCTATAGTATGAGAATAACTTTGAACGTAAGCCATTGATTCACTCTATCCGATGGTCATAGATGGAAAATCCAAACAAAACCAAGCATTGGATCAACTCTTTTTTCGAGATCAACTCTTTTAGCACTTAGAGTGTTGCCGCCTGCCCACCTAGCCCACCTACATATCCGCTCACGTGTGATGACCACAGGAGCTATCGACTCAGATTGTATGTTAAAAAATAAAGGTCGATAACTAATGCGGCACCTCAGGCCAACGCGGCCAGATTGCATTTTGCACGAGAAATTACACACCATGTTTCGTTGACATGTGGTCCCGTTCCAACATGTCAGTGAGAATACGGCGAGTCCTTTTGTACAATTTCCGAAAGGACATGAAGGCCGGGGCGCCTCTTCGTGTACCGTGGCAAACTGGCAACCGTCCATCGACTCTTCGCATTTCCCTCTTGATTTGGAACTGTTGTCGCACGCTCTTCCTCCCTCCTCCATTTTCCCTCACCCTTCTGCCATTGTTTGATCTTCTTCTCCATGGAGGGAACAAGCCAGAAACGACCCCGTTATTCTTGCCCCAAACTGAAAGATGACGTGGTGGGGGAACTCATTGATCGGTGCGATGTCATCACCTCGGCTAGCATGGCAGGTTCGTTAAAGAACATTCTTGACTCAACTTATAACATCATTACAAGGAACCCAAGGGTCCAGGAGCGGTTTGATCTCCCTTATCTTCTTCGCTATAAGCCTGTTCTCATGGGCACGGACGACGGAGGCCTCGCCTTGTGCAAGTTGATGTCGCTTGATAATGATACGTGTGATGTCAAGATGCCATCGCTTCAGGGTAAGTCCTGGGCTGGCGCAAATGGAGATTGGGTTGTTTATATTGGGTACAATTGCGAGTGGGGACTTGTGAATGTGTACACTCGTCAGCGGTTTCCACTTCCAAAAATCTCCGAGTGCCCTGGGGTTGAGCACACAGATGATCAACGTACGTTCAAATATGATCATGGTGACTGTCATCTATGGAAGATAGCAATTTCTCGAGTTCCCAACAGCTCTTGGAATTACAAGAACTATCAATTTGTTGCTATCTTCGACAAGCTTGTTGCCATCCTTCGTGGTTCGACTGGATGGATATTGCTCAAAAATCAGTTTCTATACACGGATGTGTACTGTGATGCAATTGAATACGAGGGTCTTGTGTTTGCTGCCACCACTCGTGGCACTGTTTTTGCATGGGATCCTTGTAGTTTCGATACGTTTGTCTTCCACCGTAATTAGATTGTTTCATCCACATGCATGCGAGTTAGCAAGTTTCCCTTCTCTACTAATTAACCTTCTTCTTGTGTTTCCACGGTCCTGTGAACTTTCCACCACCTATACTTGAAAAATTTTATAACCAAGGGGGAGATGAAGATGGTGATGATCACGAGCATGAGGAAGAGGAGGGCCCATGTACTCACTGGCGCCTGGCAACTTCCGATGGATCACCCCTTCTTGTCTCAGATACATTACCGCTGATGTTACTCTTGAGGGAGCAGGTGTTGTCTCCCATGGTCGCACTCTCCGGACCTATTCCAATACCCGTTGCATGGTATTCGGGATGGATACTAGTTTGCTAGCGCCAACACCTTCTCCCTGGTACAGTATTGATAGTCTTGGAGCAAACTCGCTCTTCCTTGGACAAAACTATCCAATGATGGTGAAAGGCGATCCAACTGTTGTTGACACAACGTTACTACCATTTATGAGAAGCAACTGTATCTATACGTCGGACATTGCGGTGGTTCCCTACCCTGGTCGTGATATAGTAGGCCGCTTCAGCCTGGATGACCAGTCCTGCGTTGGTCTCGAGATTGACAGTAGCTGGCTCTTCCCAGAAAATTGCTTGAGGTTCAAAGCAAGCGTTTCCAACGCCGAGGATTGGTTGAGTTGAAGTTCATTATATTACTTGTTATTTGTTGTGTGATGAAAACTTTAGTATTTATTATGTATCCTCGTTATCGTTGTGGGTTGATGACCTGTTGTATGTAATAAAATGATATGCCTGTGATAAACTTACTAAATTTATGAATGGCTTTCGAGTCGCTTCTCTGAGTGGGTGCTGTGACGAGGCAAAAAAATATTTTCCGAATACATAATTGTACGTGCATTGCAACAGGTTATCGGATGAGGCCAATCAACAATAGTACACTATTTGTACTAGCTTCACATGCTACACTATCTCTACGTCTACGTACGTAATACAACAAGTTTTAAACTTGAGACCAGCTACCCATCCTCACAAAGAACAATTTTTAACCTAGCACAGACTCCAGGAAATTTGGCCACAGTGTGAGGTGGGCCATATGTTAATGTGTTCGTTGTATGTAACTAGCACCTCAAATCCTTGATACTACTACTATAAGTAGTAGGAGTAGTTGGGTGGCATGGGCCAGAACAAGCATTCACGTCCAGGAGTACGGCACGCCACCAAAGACGACTTCCATCCGACACCATATTTCTTGGAGTCCGTGCTACATCAATCTATTCTAACTCGTCGTTTCTCTAACTCAGCCATCGCGCGGATGTCGAGGTGGGTGTTTTCCGATAGGCGGTTTCCTCAACTGCGGTCCCACTTGTAAGGCCAACTCCAACGCACGACCCCAAACAGACCTCCCTTTTGCCCAGATTCTATCCGTTTGGGTAGGGCAATGGGGTCGTGTCTGGGCCAATTCTCGGATGCGGTGGTCATGCACCGAACGCGCGACCGCATCCAGGCCGCGTACATTTTTCTTTGAAAACACATATCTTGTTTTCATCATTAATTTTTTGGTACATGGAAATACATCACCAAAATTTTGACTAGAAAAGCAAGACCAAAGAAAACAAGATCCACAAGAATACATTTTAGAAGATATCCAACGTCCATAACTGCTCCTGTAAGTTGGATTAGTGCCTTCTCGATGCATTCATTGTTGATCTGCGGAGGCTCGATCTTGCGTGCTTCTTTCTTCTTCGAGTGTAAAGAAGTAGACGTGTCTAGCCTCTATTCTATCAACAAGTGCACTAGTCTCATCTCTAGCCTCTATGCTAGCTAAAAGTGCTAGAACATCTACTAAATTGCGCTCTATAAATATATCGTTGTACTCTTCTTCCCAATACCAAAACTTGCATCCATTCTACACAATAAAATTTTAAGTTAGCACAACTAGTCTAATCCGAGAGCACAACTAAAGATTTGGTCGAGTTCTTCCTCCTTTTGCCCGACATCGTGGGACATCCAAAGATCCAAATGTGTCATGCAAGAAAATAGAGTGGTAGTTGAAGCCACGTGATGTTCATCTTGGGTTAAACTGTAAATAGAATCTTACTACTCTGGAGTAACTCCAAAAGCGGCCATCAAAGATCTTTATTGGATTTTTTTCATCACCAAAGACGTCATGGTGAAAGATGTGCAGGTTCAAGGTCCTCTTGCATTTTCACTAACATGTGGTACCGCATATGAGCAAGCAGACGATGGGCTCCAGCGTCTGCTGGCTGGCCGAGAAGAGAGATAGAGGAGGGCTGAGCACGGACTCCAGGAAATTTGTTCTACGTAACCAGCACCTCAATATAGTGGGGTGGCATGGGCCATAACTAGCATTCATGTCTAGCAGTACGGCACACGCCACCCACACGAGTCCCATCCGACACAAATTTTCTTGGAGTCTGTGCTACAGCCATCTCTTCTCCCTATTTTCTCAGCCATCGCGCGGTGGGCGCGGTGAGGGTTTGCCGATAGTCGATTTGCTCAACTGTGGTCCCACTTGTAAGTGAAAATGCAACACAGAACGCATTCCCCCTTGAGCGGCGTGCCGGGCCAACCGTGTGGGGGTGCGACGCGAACACACCAGGCTTTTCCTTTTGAACTTGTAACTTGTAAAATTTGGTTCTGCTCCATGGCGCGACCGATAGATAGAAATAACGATTTTCCCTAGAGTAATGAGAAGTTTGGTTCTGGCGCGGTTCATGCATGGAGTATGTAGGAAAATTATGAAGTTCATGCGAAACGTAAGATAATTAATACTAGTACCATATACTACTACATGGATTTGACGGAAAGATAAAGATACATACGGATCCATCAACGACATCCTCACGCCCTAGTGCACCGGGTCACCAACCGACGTGTGAGGAGCAGCGGCGTTGGTGGCAAGCTCAACGTGCTTCTGAACAATGTCGTCCAAGGTTGCCTTGCGGTCCAAGAAGGCCAGCATCATATCGTCCTCCTCTTGCATGTAGTAGTCCTTGTGGACGATTTGCGCGTAGATGTGGGTGATTATGTCGATGGTGTCTTGCTGCGCCAGCGCCAAGACGGCAGCGCCGCCTCGAGGTGGACATTCTCCGCTGACGGCGGGCGATCCAAGGCCACAAGTGCGTCGAAGAGGTTGTCACCATAGAGGCCGTTGAGGGTGGCATGCATCATAGAGCCTGGGCGCGTGGGCTGGAGGCGTACGTCAAGGTCGTCCGCGAGCTTCTTGACGACGGTGAACTTGTCAAGGAAGCCGACGAGGACCTCGTCGAACAAGGATACGAAGTTGTCGTCCAAGCGGCACCTCGCCCTAGCGGCCTCAAGCACTACCTGGAGACGTTCCTCGGTGCCGGGCCATAGGCCGGCGTCGTGGACCATCTGGCACAGCCGGCTGATGCTCGCGCTCATCGCCTCCATGGGTCTAGCTTCTAGTCAACTGATCTTGCGATTGGAGTGATCACTCTTGCCCTTGGGTGCATAGGTGCGTAGGATTTCGTAGATTGGACTGGCGGGAGCCTTTATATGAGAAGTGCAGAATGCGTTGAATTCACGTGCGTGTTGGCCATCTACTCCTCGCCCCTCTACTGCACCTGCCTTTGGCTGTATGACAGGTTGGCCAGCCACCCATTGGGCCCACGTGTCATACACCCAAAGGCAGGTGCAGTAAGTCAATGAAGCTGCGTCCCCCTCCGTGCCCGTGCATGCTTTCAATGACTTGAGACTACCAAACATCACATGCAGTGGTTAGTTCATTGCATGTAATCCTATTAAGTAGCAAAAATACATTAAGTTATCTCATGATAGGAATAAAAAAATACACCATGTATTTATTTACAGAGGGAGTAGTACATTTTTTGTGACATGCATTACTAGATATTGCTAGTCAAATACTAAATCAAGATGGACGTGGTAGTACTACTAAATCCAGACGGTGGTGCTAGTACTAGTAGTAGTACTACTACCAATGTAGTAGCAATCAGACTACCCATTGGTCAAATTATTACGTCTGCTCCTCACAAAGGAAGTGACAAGACCCTACGCTGGAGATGACACCTGAGTATAGGCGCCGTGTTCGGCATACCATAGTCAGCCTCACCGTCTGCAGTCACTATCATCATGGCTGTAGACCTAGACTTACAACTAGCCGTGTTCGACATAATTTCCCGTGCGTAGATGCCCGTGCATTGCACGGAACACCAAGATTGGGGGGTGGACGGCGTCGGCAGCGTCCATCGCACCAGATTTTTCCATGGCCTTCTAGGTGTGGTGGGGAGGAGATAAGGCTGATTGTGAGAGACAAGGAGTTGTTTGTAAATAGGGAACAAGTGCGGGCATCTTTTTGCAAAACTGGAGAAGTTTAGTTTGTATGCGTCAGATCTAGATCCGACGGCTATTGGTGAAAGATGGCAGGCACAACATCATCACCAACTCAGGACTTGTTTGATTCGCAGGATTTTGAAAACGCAGGAATAGGACACGGCAATATTACAAGTTTCAAACTGATATTACAAATGTTAGGAGTAATGTTGCACCTACGAAGAGGGAATTACTAGGAAGTTTACGTAAGAACTTTCATTACTTTAGGTGGATGCAGCATTCTCGTACATACTAAAATCCACCGCCCTGACAAGTCACTAATGGGAAAATAAGTTTTTGAGTGTCTGGCCACTTGATGTTTCAAAAACAAATTCAGCTTCTGCGGAGACTTTGTCATTTAGGCTTAGACGCTTGCGGTGATCAGCACGCCATTCATTGTTGCGCCAGAGAACGCCAAAGCTCATTACCTTGAGCACACTTGCCTCCAGAACAAAGGACCTGGCCAATTTAATCTCAGATGTGCTGCCTCGGTAGTCGATCAAATCAATTTCTGTAAGATGGAGATCAAGGCATTCGATGAGATTATTATACTGCAGCACATTTTTCACTTTCGGGTCTTTTTTTATCTGCAAAAGAAGAGAACATATTAGAGCAGCTAGCTGTATAAGATTGCCGTGTCATCAAGAGGTACCAATATCATTCGCTCATACGATAGGGTTGGCTGGCTAGTGATATTTTTCACTCTCTCTCTCTCTCTTTCTCTTTCCTCTCATTTACCTAGGAGTACGTGAAGAGCTTGGGCATTTGTTGCCTTCCACTATGTGGCTGATGCCATATTTCACAAAAGTATGCCACATAATACGCATCAATGTCAAATCAAAAGATTTTGGCACCGCTCTCGCGATCTGAGAGAGTTGGCACCGCTATGCACACAGACCCACATGTATAAACAAATCAATCAAACCAACTACACCAGCCTCTCACTCTCCCAAACAAGTGTTTTTTTATTGCCTCAGTCCTCTCTCTCTCCCACGCAAGTGTTTTTTCATTGTGTGAGTTAATTTTGGCACCGGAGCAAAGTAGGTGATCCAGATTGGGGCACCAGGTGAGAAATGGAGGGGCATCGATGCCAAATGCATCACAAGTGAATTTAGCACGTGTTTTGGCCTACGTAGTGGAGGGCCGTTATAGCCCACTTTTGTACTACCTCTTATTTAGTATAAAATTTTGACCATAGATTTATGTAAGAAAATGCCAATGCATGTCACTAAAAATTACACCATTTGAAATTATGTTCGAATACGAATCCAACGATATAGTTCTTAGGATGGAGGTCATTAACATTTTGTCAGTTAAATCTATGGTCAAATTTTGATACTACAAAATAGGAAGAGTAAACTAGGACGAAGGTAGTACTTGCTCTTAGGGTAACCATAGAGTTACTGGAGTAGTCTAAGTTACTTTCCACTATTACTAGCCTAGGATACTATAGTAGTACAACAAAAAATGATGCAGGTGATCACGTGAGAAAAAATACTAAAAACATTTCTTTCGGTGCCGTGCGTAGATGCAGTTTTGAACACTACACTTGTCATCGTAATTTGGGAAGATTACGAAAAATTTGAGCTACGTTGTGATTACCGTTTACTAATAGGAAAGAAGTTTCACCTCGATGAGTAGCTTCTCCGTGCACGGAAAGCATGTAAGGAATCCAACAACTTGATCCAGATTGGGGCCGATATATTTTATTGCCAAGATCTTCACTGTGCGCATAGACTGGGTCAAGCTTGTGGGAATCATTTTCTGGAAGACGATCGTAAATACATCAAGAAGAAATTTAAAAATGTGAATTTCAAGAAGACGGAGAAGAAGATGAGTGTTGTATCTGAACGATTACGGATCCAATAAAGAGTTCAGAGAATTTGGCACACGAGTGCACCAACGCTGTCAATTTTGGCGTGTCAATGACCCTGATTTTTTTTGGACCTTCTAGATCCGATACAAGCAATCTCTCAAGGAAAGGTGCATTCTCAATGACCATAACGTGGAACAGCTGGAGTGATCTCTTCCCAATTGATGTCTTGTTGCGGGGCTAGCAAGACACATAAATCCATCAGAGATTCATCGAGGCGATGTGGAGGCTAATGAACCCGTGGATCTGCTCAAGACGAAGGAACTTGAGCGCAGTACAGCTGCGAAGCAGGTGCTCCATAGCCTTCTTCGAGATGACAATGTCGAAGAGGTCGAGCTGCTTGAGTTGAGGGAGAAGAAGGGCGGGCGCGGCATTAATCTGGGGAAGATAGCAGGAGCTGAAGCTGGCGCGACGCAGCGTTGGCGCGAGGCGGAGCACGCACGGCGGCAGAGAGCGACGTCGTCCAGCTTCAAAGCTGAGCTTCTCGAGCTGATCTAGGACGGGGGATAAGAACCACTCGTCGAACTTAGGTTGGACCTTGCAGTTGGTACTAACCATGCGGATGTCAAGGCGTCTGGCTGGCCCAAGGTGCGATGAAAGGATCTTGGAGACTGTGGCCATGCGTTTGCAATCCCCGTCGCAGAGGCAGCTATCGACGGTGAGGTTGAGGGGGACGTGGCGCCAGAGGGGGCGCCACCGCCAGGAGAGCAGGGCGGTCCGCACGGCAGATTTGGTGGGGAGGAGGCCGATGATGACAAGTAGCATGTCGTCGGGGAGGCTGTTGATGAAGTCCAGGCTCGCCGGATGTGGTTTTGGCTCGAGCCGCCTCCGCTTGTTGGCTGCCTTGCCGTCCATCTCAACCGGCGGCGACGCCGGTGTACACGTGTGCTTGTATGTGTTCTGTGCTGGGTGTGCACGAGTGCGTCCTTCTGTGCATCCCGCCGCGTAGTGGTGAATTGTGAGCGAGTGCGTCATCCACGCGGAAGAAGTGTGTCCTCAATGCACCCTCAATTTACTAGCGTGCGGGGTGCTACCCCAAGTGGTTTCAACTTTGTTTACTTCACTGCGTGTCAGATGGGCCTCTAGTTTACTTATTTTCACCCACTGCCACATGGACCAGCACACAAAGATACAGAACACGAGCTGACAAGGCAGCATGTGGACTGGTTGACCAGTAAACTAAACAATATACGGAGCTATACGCTGACACAGTGAGCGTATAATCCGTCGGTATAGAGTGTTTGTGTGAGAGGGGAGGCCCGTGAGAGATAGCTGAGAGAGAGAAAGAGCTACTCCCTCTATTCTATTATGTAGTTCCAACATTTTTTTAAAGTCAAACTTTTGAAACTTTGACCAAGTTTATAAAGAAATTACTTATATCTACAATACCAAAGATAAATGATAGTATCAAGTAAGTACATGTTGTGATGAATCTAATGATCTTTTCACATGTAAATGTTTTTCTCCACATATACCTGGTCAAACTTTTCTGAGGTTTGACTTTTCAAAACATCCATATGCTTATGGACGTGAGAGAGTCCCTAACTAGAGAGAGAGAGAGAGAGAGAGAGTGAAATACAAAGAGTGAGTGAAATAAGTGTGTGTGCGTGTGTGAAAGAGACATGGACAACACTCGATAAAAGTCGAGAAAAAACGTGTGTGTCTTATCCAAACATATCACACATGCATCTTCGACAATGGAAGCAAGGTGAGGAGATAGTGTGTGGTTGTTTGCAACCGAGAGAGCAAGACCCATAGCACGTGGCCAAGAGGGGTCTGACAAACAAGGGAGAGATGTCGAGAGATACGTACGTAGAAATGCAGATATGGGGAGGAGAGAGTGTATGTTTGTCATAGAGAGATCCCGTGGAGATCGTGATGGGACTACATGGGTGGGAGATCGAGTGACAAGGTGTGTGCGCGATAGAAGATACCCCGAGAGATATCGAGATAGACGTATGGATGGAAGGAGCCAATACGTGTGTTCCTGATGGCTAGTGAGAGATAATCATACTTAGGGGGGGAGTGCTTGCGAGACATGTCACATATTAGGGGGGGTGCATGTCACATAGAGAGAGAACAAGGGCAGAGAGTGTTGGATGGATATATATGTATAGCGCGAGCGAGACATGTGTATGTGTGAACCAGGGATATATAAAGTTTGAGAGAGATTGAGGAGCCCCGATAAGGCTGAGTGGTGCGTCAGATAGCTGAGAGGGAGAAAGAGATATTCCATCCGCTCGATAATGCAGTGCATGTAATTTTTTTAGAAGTCAAACTTTGGAAACTTTGATCAGGTTTACACAAATGTTATTTATATCTTCAATACCAAAGATACATCATACGAAACTACATCTCATGGTGAATCTAATGGTATATGTTTGTCGTTCCAGATGTAATTGCTTTTCTCCACGTACATGGTCAAACTTTGTGATGTTTGACTTTTCAATAAATCAATATGCTATGGACCAAGGGGAGTTCCTAAGTCGAGAGGGATCAAGTGCGTGTGAAGGAGAATGAGTAAGTGTGCAAAAAGAGTATGTGTGTGAAAGAGAAAGTGACAACAAACGACAAATTAGAGAGAGAGTGTGTTTTTTCGTTTCTTAGGCGAACATATCACGCATGCATCTCCGAGATAGAAAAGCGAGGCGAGGAGATACACGAAGATAGCTAGTGTGTGATTGTTTGCAACAGAGAGAGACACCCCTATAGCACATGTCCAATAGAGGTCTGGCCAACAAGGAACAAAGGTCGAGAGGGACACATGGAGAACATGGACGCATGGGGAGGGCGAGAGGGTGTGTTTGTGATAGAGAGACCCCCTCGAGATCGTGAGGGGACTATATGGGTGGGAGATCGAGGGAGGTGTGTGCGCGATAGAAAGATGCCCCGAGAGAAATCGAGATAGACCATGCACATGTTTGTGATGAAGACTAAGATTAGCTAGTCATATACATATAGGGGGGACTGCGTGTGCCTACAATTGAGTGAGAGACCATCATACTTGGCTAGCTAGGCGAACATATCACGCATGCATCTCCGAGATAGAAAAGCGAGGCGAGGAGATACACGAAGATAGCTAGTGTGTGATTGTTTGCAACAGAGAGAGACACCCCTATAGCACATGTCCAATAGAGGTCTGGCCAACAAGGAACAAAGGTCGAGAGGGACACATGGAGAACATGGACGCATGGGGAGGGCGAGAGGGTGTGTTTGTGATAGAGAGATCCCCTCGAGATCGTGAGGGGACTATATGGGTGGGAGATCGAGGGAGGTGTGTGCGCGATAGAAAGATGCCCCGAGAGGAATCGAGATAGACCATGCACATGTTTGTGATGAAGACTAAGATTAGCTAGTCATATACATATAGGGGGGACTGCGTGTGCCTACAATTGAGTGAGAGACCATCATACTTGGCTAGCTAGGCATGAGATTGTGTGTGTGTGCGTGTGAGATGGAGAGAGAACGAGGGAGAGAGATAGAGTTTTAGATGGGCCTATCGAGTGCGTGTGAGATATGCATGTGTATGTGTGACCCAGGTAGATGGAGAGTTTGAGAGAGAGGGGGAAGAGCTCCGAGACGACATAGTGGTGTGTGAGAGAGTTACGGGCAACGAGCCAACGAATTTGTGTGTGTACGATGAGTGCACCCAAGATATCTAGCTTGGACTAGAGAATCATACATAGTGTGCGAGAGACACCTATAGATGGAGTATATATGCATGCGAACTAGAAAGACCCCCCCATGCACACACACAAAGAGAGAGAGAGATGGAGAGAAAGAGAGAGGACCAACAAGGTTTGTGTGTTGGATGCGTCTGCATGTAATTGAAGATTGTCGGCGAGAGAGAGAGAGAGAGAGAGAGAGAGAGAGAGCAGGAGTCCGGGAGAGGGGGAGGTCGCATTTTATGCATCAAAGACTGATATAAACCATGTTTCGATATAAACTTGCATTCAAATATTTAAATTGGAGAACATGTTGTCTGCAATCCACACATGAACGGATATATGTGTATATCAAACAAGTTCATTAATTTGGCTTTCAACATGTTCATGGAGTACTACAATACTGTACAACATGTTATTCGATTGAGTTGTTCAATTTTGGATTTAGTTCACTATTTTGACCTCGTGAACGAGCTATTTCATTGAATCGAGATATTTCATTTTGGGTTTGATTCCCGTTTTTGAGTGGGTCAACTATTTGTCATATAGTAAATCGCCAAAGAACGAGCATGTAAAAACACATTACTCCCGAGCATCATCTCTCCATCTAAAAAGAAGTGGCAAGCTAATATTTCTAAATTTGATTCGAATCGACTTGGTAAGGTAGACGTGGATGCTCGTTCTCCCAAATTTTGAACGAATCGTTAAACATCCTCTTTCGGTGGAATTACTTTGAGCAAATAAATGGGAGACGCAAAATTACCGTCCTATGTGGGAGACGCATTAATTGGCCCGTTGTGCATCGAGGGTAGGTTCGTAACTTCATCCAAGCGCGCCTTCTCCTCGGCCAAAATGACATGTGCCAAATAATTCATAAACCATGGTCGGCAAAACACGCTCTCCTCGCCCGAAATAGCTCGCGCCCACTACTTCAAAACACGCTCTCCTCGCCCAAAATCGCTCGCGCCCACTATATTTCAAAACACGCCCTCCTACTTGAAATCGCCCCGCCAACTATTTGGGGAGAAGCAAAGTTACTCTACTATCCTCGACCCTTAGTACACAGACCCAAGCCGAGAAGCCTAAAGGCAGGGGTAGAACTGTAACTCCCCCTCAAATTTCAGACAAATGCGTCCGTAAAACATGGTTCCACTCACCTCCCAATCCCGCCCCCATTCATACCTCGTGGGCGCCAAATCACCTTCGCCCCTGAAGCTCCCTTCTCCCAAGCCGCGAAACCTCAGCCCCTCCTCCATGGCGCCCACACCGCACCAATTTCACAGCCGCCCTCCTCCCTAATGCCGGAGATGTTGTCCATTTGACGTCGTGCACTGGGCCATGTGCCTCTTACTCTGTGATGTTGGAGCTGCCTCGGCAGCGACGCGTGAACTGCATCGAGCCGATTCACCCCCGCCGTTGTTCACGGCGCCGGAGCGGCTCCAACTTCGGATCCATCCAGAGTCCTGGCGTTGCTTCCCCGTAGCCGTCGACCGTCGCGACATCGTTGTTTCCCTGCCGCCGCTGGCAACCGCAACCGCGCCGGCCTCACTGACTCGGCAGCAGGACTTGCCTACTTCACCATGCCGCCAGATGAGTTGCACCCTCATCTCAAATCACTTTATTTAGGCGTCAGTTGTCTGAATTTTTATTCTGGGCCAATCGATTCCCAATGGGAAGCAGCACCCCTCGAGGTGGCGGAGCTCCTAGGCTGCCGGTTGGCTGGTGTCTAACGTATGGGTGCGGGGCCGCAAGTTCGCGGCGGAAGCAGCGCTTAGATGGCTATCTTAGAGTTGCATGGGTTCAAGGTACTGCAGCCGCCGGATCTGGATGACGGGGAGTCTTTGTGGATTGGCCCGGGGGCGGCGCAACCACGGCAGTGCGGTGGGGCGGGGAGCGGGGTTTTGGCCGGGGCCACGGACGATGGAGGCAAGCTGCTCTGCCGTTGGTCGCTGGCTCTTCGGGGAAGATTCCTAACAGTGTCAGCCGGGAGGCACAAGACGGCCATCAAGCCATCCGGCATAGATCGGACAGTACCAAAATAAAATAAAATCGTGTGACCCCAATTTAGTCTCAGTCAATAGATGTGTGACCACTCTCGTACCTTGCTGTTGATCTCTTAGTGTATTTCTTCAGATCAAAGAGATGTGTCGTTGTTAACATTTTGTGTTATCTGCATCTTCAGCCACACCGTCTTCCGACTCACCGCAGCTGCTCCAACAAGGGAAGCATACACCAGAAGGGAGCTATAGTCCCCACTCAACAGTTCCATGCATCGAATGTGTGTGCCCAACATGGATAGCCACAACAACTGCAGGGCCATCGACAAGTCAGCACATGATGCTCACTCCTATGGATGGCGGCCAGATAGGTTGTACCCTCATCTTACTTGTGTGCAACATTTATGGCTTTGTTATTCATCTAAGAATGGAAAATAGATTATCACATTTCACTGTATATTCATGCTGATCTCTTACGGGTCTTGTTCAGGAGTTAACGATGTTCCATAGTTCAGCTAAGATACTTGTTCTTTAGGTAACGCTGTTGCATAGTTATCATCCATCAGCCAATGCTATCCCACAGGCTGGTGATTATAGTATTATACCACTTCTAGTATTACCTATGTTGTTCTTTAATACTTTTGTGTGCCATCAAGTTAATCTCAAGTACAAACAATACATATTTTGTAGCTTTCATCTGTGTTCTCCCTTTAGTTTTTGAGACATATTGCTGCTAGTTTACCCCAGTCCTAATATTTATGTCGTCTCCTACAGGCACTCATTACATAATTCTAACTACTAGTTGTCTTCCATGCACATCAGATATAATTGCACACACTGATATATCCACAAGAACCTCATGGAGCAATGTAAAGGCCAATAAACTTGATGTCAATGATACTCAATATGATGGAACATGTAAAGGCAGTTCTTCAGAAGACTTGCAGAAAGATGTTGAATCCTCTTCACCCCACAAGGTCCTTCCTCTAACTTGTCCCATGATATGGGTACAACATGCATATAATGTCCTGGAGTGTATCTACTCTGTTGCAATGCCATGTGCTTAGCATGCTGATCATGCATGTAAATATGTCATGCCTTCCTGTTTTTCAGTACCTATTCCATTCACGATAACATGTTTTCAAATTCAAGTACTGTCATTCTACTCTATCGCAATGCCATCTGCTTAATTTGTACACCATGCTTCTGAATATCTTATGCATTGTTATTCATCAGTATGTACTTCATCTATCTACCATACCATGTTTTTTTTTACATTGAAGTGATGTTCTAGTGCTCTGTTGCAATGCCATCTTAGTTTCCCAATCATACACGTGTATGGTGCCTTTGTTTTTTCTGTACGTATTCCGCTAGCATACAGTTTTACATTCTACTAGTGTTTTTTTACTGTGTTGTCCTTCGTATCCCTAGCTCTTACACCATACTCCCTCCGTCCGGATTACATGTTGCCGAAATGGATAAAAAGGATGTATCTAGAACTGAAATATGCCTAGACCCATCCATTTTTTTTCTGGATGGAGGGAATACATGTCAATATGTCATCCTTTCTATTCTTCAGTACCTATTCCATCTTTCTGCTGTAGCATGTTTTATAATTGAAGCACCATTCTTCTATACAAGGCATGCAAGGGGAAGACGACTATGTTAGAATCTGAAGGGTTACAAAGCAGGTCTTTGCAAAAGATCCAAACACCAGGAGATAATAAACCAACTCCAGTTTTTGTAGATACTGCTCCAGCATAGAGAAACCCGACTCCTACTGATAATAAGAAGATTCCAGTGGCCAAAGAACTAGTCCACTCCAGTCCAGCAAAAATATGTCAACTCCATTCTAAGAAGCGTGTGTGTATCCTTGCATCATGAAATTTTATAGCATGCTGATCATATTTTCTACATGTTTCTTACCCATCTCTCTTTTAGAAAATAAGCTTAATAGTTAGAAGAATTTATGCACTGGTATCGTCTGTGAGGAAATATTCTTGCAGGAATTCTCTGTACTCCAATGCAGATGTAAGTACCTGTTGTATATCACTATATTTTTACATCAGCATGTAATTTGTTAATCGGCGTGAATCGAACCTTTGTCTGATCTAAAATTAGTTGTAGCAAAATTTTAAAGGCGCCAATGTTGATTTTTGTAAAGAAAATTGCCTGGTAGTTTTGCATACTGAGCTGCATGAGTGTACTATCTCGTATCATGCACATTACTAAATTATAGTGCCGCTCTGGTTTCCCATTCATTCATTGTGTCAATGTTGCTTTCGTATTACCTTACCTGGCTGATGATAGATGTGCCATATTGTGTTAATTTGGTGTTGGCTAGTTGCCCAAACATTTGTTGTGCCAATGTTGCTTTCCTATTATCTGACTTGGCCAATGATAGCAATGCTAGTGTCTTAATTTGGTGCAGGCTCAAGATAAGAAGACAAACTCGAAAAACAAAGGCAACCCCATTGTTTCTTTCCAATAAATCTAGGTCAGGTAATATGCCAATAACTCATGATTAATCTGTTTGGTTCCCTCCTAATTTATGTTATGATGCAAAGGGTCGAGACACTCTCCACTATCAATAATACAAGCCTCGCCAAAATTGCCATCCGAATCTGCTCAAGATCCTCATCTCGAATGCAACGGAAAAATGTATGTTTGTGAAACAATTAATGGCTGAAGGAATGATGGAAATGGTGGAGGAATCAGAGGTGCAGTCGTGCGACACAACAACTGATCAATGTTTTCGAGAGATGTAGCAAAGCAGCAAGAACTTGCCCACATGCTTATGGGCGTCATCCGTCTTTGAGGTTGCAGATTGTGACGTTGTAGATCGTTAGGTTCCGTTCATTTATTTGCACTGGCATCAATCTTTGATTGCCCAGTGGATGTAATTTCCTGTAATATATGCTGGATGTGCAACGTTTTTTCCTGTATGTCGTATCTTTGCTTGATCAGTTTTGGTTCTGTGCATAATTGCTCGTCGTAATGGGCTCAAATTATCTAATTTGTCCTAAAGACATGTACGAACTTTAGTGGGCCCATTAAGTTAATGGGCCGTTACCAGGCCGAAAGTTAATGGTCGGCCCTCTTAACTCTCGGGTCGTTAACAGGCTGACATCAAAGCGGGCAACAGGTGGGCCCAATTGATTTCACGGGCCGTTAACGAGCCATTACTAAGTTCGTGCTACATATGGCCCAACTATCGTGGGCCTTTAGCAGGCCTAAGAGACAATGGGCTTGTCTTTGGACCATGAAGAGCATGGGCCGCTAAGAGGCCGAAAAGTCGTCATATTGTAAATGGCCCAACTGTGTTGTGGGCCTTTAGTAGGCCGAAAGAGAAACCGGGCTGGTATTGGACCATGAAGGGCATGGGCCGTTAAAAGGCCAAAACTCATGTCCGAGTACAAATGGCCCAACTTATTTATGGTCCATTAACAGCCGAAGGCACATGTGGTCGGAATTGGCCCAACACTTAAATGGGTCGCTAAAAGGCCAAAACTCAGGTCCGACTACAAATGGCCCAACAGATATATGGGCCGTCACCAGGCTGAAAGACACACCGGGCTGGAAATTGGCCCAACACTTAAATGGGTCGCTAAAAAGCCGAAACTCAGGTCTGACTACAAATGGCCAACTGATTTATGGGCCGTCAACAGGCTGAAAGACATACCGGGCCGGAAATTAGCCCAATATTTAAATGGGTCGCTACAAGGCTGAAAGATGTACATCGTGAAAATTGGCCCATTATTAACAGGCCGAAATCTCATCGGGCCGATATTGAGCCCAAATATATAGCGGGCAATTAACGGGCTCAAACTGACGATGGGCTGCAATGGTGTCAAATCTTTAACGGTCCGTTGACGGGCCGAATTGGCACATCTCGTGTGGGTCGTGGGCTTAAATGGACCTGACACAAGTAGGCCTTATATGGGCCGGCCTGCTAATTTTTACTGGGCAGGCCTTTTTCACCGGAATGGGACACTGTTGGGCCGTGCCACATGTCGACCTATCAGAGGCGCCTCCTGTCCAATGAGTGGATGACATCTGCCCCAACGGTGAGGCAACACGTGTTTCCTCCGGCCAATGATGATTTTACACGTGGAAAATCCCCATTGGTTCGGGCTATTAACGGGTTACCGGATCCAAAACCGGACCCGATAGCTTAACGGTGTTCCGTTACGGTGGATGCCACGTGCCGGCCACCCTTGAAGAAAGCACTTTTGTGACGCGTGATTTATCGTCATGGAAGTGGGCAATTCCGTGATGATAATTTTGGTAATGTCATGGAACACTTCTCACGACAAAGACAGTATGACTATCTTGATTCTGTCATAAATTTGTTATGGATGTACATGCATGACAGAAAACGTGACCTACTGTGACAAACACGTATCATCACGGAAGTGTATTTTTTTGTAGTGATCCTTAAATGTATACGCCCATAATACCTGGGGGCTTCTTTTACAGAAGCTTATTATCATTTTCTGAGCATCAAGCTCACCACATATGTGTCCTTTTCTCATATATACCTTTTCTTCGCCATTATATGCACCTTTATGACTTAAGTTTTTGCCAAGCTGGGTTGCCTGGCTCCTGTGCTTATGCCCTACGTTCCCGTTTGTTCGGCTAGGGCATAAAGGGAGCACCTCTGCGATTGTTACAGCCGGGTCATCCGGACTTGTACCTCAGACTGGGTGAAGCCGAAAGCTAACGTTCTTAAGAGAATAATCGGTCGGCGGACTAAAGACGTTTTACCCTCGTTTCACTATGAACCCCCAGATATTATGTATACTGCGATTTTTCGAATCACGGTTTGGTCATGCATACTAACGCATGTTCACCCAGGGAAAGGAACCCTTAACGGAACTATTCTCTCTGGAAGATGTTTCTTACAATCAATACGTAATATAACATAGCTAGCCGAATACAACTTGTCTGTTGAAGAAACTATGACCCCTACGCCTAGTTTCCACGCATGCCCTGGTATTTATCGCCGGTCCGGTATACGGAAACACTCTGCACCTTCGAGTCCGGAGGTTGAAGCGAAAAGGTCTGCCATGACAATCATTTTACAATTCATCTAGGGACAAATTTGTCAATTGAAGTACATAGTCACTTGGACTCAAAAGCTTTTTCTTCCTCTATACCGTCTAACAGGCCGTCTAGCTTACAATCCTGTTGTGAAAACTTGGCGGCTATCTTTACTTGGTCATATACCAAGCTCATTGGAATCTCTTGTCCATCTGACCCCCGAGGTCCGACCCGGGCCATATGATTCAGATCAAGTCTGGTGTCCCGCGTTTTCACCATGGCCCAGGCCTCTCGTGCGCCTTCCCGGCAAGCCGATATCTTCCATAATCTAAAGCGGCACCGAGCTCCCTTGAATAGCTTCACAAGCTCCTCCATACTTCCTGGAGGGGATGCAGATGGCCATAAAGCCTTGGCAACACTCTGCATCGCTTTCCGAGCTCAATCGTGCACTTGCGACACCTCTTGCAGCAGACCGCCTTGAGCTTCAGACATTTCCTCTTCGAGCCGGCCAGTCAGCATACCTGCAGACATAAATCTGTTAACTCATTTATTTACCACACTACACGATGGTAAGTTCAAAAGCATACTGAATATGCCGCCCCGTAGCCTCCTGTTCTCTTTTACGGCGTCCGCTAGCTGGGCTCGCACGTATTTTAGCTCTTCGCCCAGCAGGGTGTTGGAATCCTGCAGCTTGTTCTTATCATCCCTGGTCTGTGTCAACACACGTTCGCCAGCGGCCAGTTGCTTTTCGGCCTGATGTTTACCCGCCTGTGTGACCTTCAGTTCCTCTTTCAGTTGATCTAACGATCCTGCCATTGGAAATACAACAGTGTTAACATTACTGGTATATGATTATATTTTTCTGGATGGAGGAGAACATTACCAGGCGGTGCCTCCTTGGATTTCTCCAGTTCGGCGGTAACAACAGCTAGCTGGGTCCGACACTTTTCCAGCTCATGAGACATCATGTTTTTCTTCTCCATGAGTTCCTGATTATACAATGATCCTTAAATCAGTTGTCTCAACTGCTTCAAGTCTCGGGGGCTACTAGTATATGATTACCAGATCTGTACAATGTGTACTTACCCGCATATCTTTCAAATGTTGGTCAGTGGCTCTGGCAAGCCCATCCCGAGCAGCTCGGATGTATGCATCAACCGAGCTGAAGGCATTGAACGCCTCTTTAGTAAAGCTGGGGTCACGAAGAGCGACCCTCCGTCGCTGATGATTCATGGCGCTCTCTACTTCAGAGTTCGTGACGGATACATTATCCGAATCCTCTGAAGGAGGACAATCCGGCGTCACTCCCGTGTCAGCCCCCGCCCTAGAGGCAGGGTCTGGAACCTGATTGGTGGAGGCGCGACCGGCAGGATCCCCGGACATAGTCCGGCGAACACTCTTCCTGATAAAACACAGCGGACAATGTCATAGTTCGATGTGACTGCCAGGGGGCATATTTAAAGCCATACCTCTTTGATGAAGGCTCGGCCGTGTTGTCATTTGCCTTCCTCTTCGAAGACCCGCCCAGCGCAGGCACCACTCTCTTATGAGACGCCTCTGGTGCAGCATGGCGCGCCGGGCACCTCCCCTTTGGAGCACGAGATAGTGCGGTGGGTGAGGCATAATGAGGAAGCTCTTTCGGAGGAGATGTCTCCTGACTTCTTACATATGAGGCAGGAAGGAGGCCAGGATAATCGGCCATGATGGCCACTTCTGTGACATCATAGCTCGCCTGGTAGAGGACTCCCTCCTTGATCTCTACAAATATGTCTGGATCCTCTTCGAATCTGGGATTAAGGTTCCGGTTATGGTCCTTCGGCTGTGGAGCAGGGCTATGGATCCCCGCGATAACCTTCCGCCATTCCTATTAAAAATTGATGGGTTAATGTCAATTAAACATGACTCAGGGAGAGGATTGAGTAAGGTGGTGGGATTAAAACTCACCCAGTTAGGGGGGTTGTACATGGAAAGTCCCTCTCGGCGCTTAGGACGAGTGAACTCCTCTTTCTCCCCTTTGTAGAGGTCATCCAATATTGTGGCCAGGGCGGTAGGGGTTTCCAGACCCTTTCATTCGCAGCGTGAGGCGTCATCTTCCCCATTTTAGTGCCACATAGGAGCCCTCTGAATTGGAGTGGCTGAACACCTCGCGCTATGGAAGTCTCCATTGCCTCGATTATTGATAATTCGGACTGCGCAAGTGTCGTTATCTTGCCCATTAATTTTTGAACTTCCGCGCTATCTTCCTCTTCGAGGCTCCGAGGGCGCCACCTATGTCGTTTCCTCAATGGAGTCATGGAGAACTCGGGAAGGCCCATTCGGACTGGGTCGGGGAGAGCGACATCTTCAATATAAAACCACTCCAAGGGCCACTCTTCGGACGCCTTCTTCGGCGTGCCGGACAGGTATCCGGTCCCGGCTTTGCGCCATATTTCGGCGCCGCCCACCTTGAATACAGGTCCCTTTTGGGTGCAAGGGACGAGGCAGAAAAGCTTCCTCCATAACTCAAAATGGGCCTCGCATCCCAGGAATAGCTCGCAAAGAGCGACAAAGCCAGCGATGTGCAGGATAGAGGCCGGCGTAAGATTGTGAAGTTGGAGGCTGTAGTACTCCAGGAGACCTCGGAGGAAAGGGTGGATTGGAAATCCGACGCCTCTTAATAAGAAGGAGACAAAGCACAGTCGTTCCCCCCTGGTTGGATTGGGAAAATTTTCCGCCAGGGCTTCGCCAGTGAAAGAGGTTAATCCTGCCCGAATGGGGACTAGATCCGCGGGGGGAAGGAATCCCTGTGTTTGAAGCTTAACCAGCTGGTCATGGGATACTGAACATCTCTCCAAGTCGCCTTTTTCGAAGCTATGAGGGCGGGAGGAAGTACTGGGAGCGCTAGCCATGTTTGAATGGTTTCTCCTAGCGATCTCTAAGGATTTTTCGCCTGGTGTAGAATGGCACCTGATATCCAATCCCTTTAAATAGACACCTTTTTTACATGGCCAGGGTGTTATGTGCAAAAAATACTCTGACCTTTTGTATTCGCTCGACACGTGGAAGCATAAGCAACAGAGGCGCAGAAGCCGAAGGGTATGACATTAAATGAAAATCCGAGTATAACTTTTCGGGTCAGATGCTTTGAAGTATTCGGAGGAGGAACCCGCCTTGCAATGACGAAGACAATCTGCGCGCCGGACACATCGTCATTGAAGCCTGGTTCGGGGCTACTGAGGGAGTCCTGGATTAAGGGGTCCTCGGGCGTCCGGGCTATGTGACGTGGGTCGGACTCCTGGGCCATGAAGATACAAGACAAAAGGCTTTCTCCCGTGTTCGGATGGAACTCTCCTTTGCGTGGATGGCAAGCTTGGCTTTCGGATGTGAAGATTCATTTCTCTGTATAACCCTAGGTCCCTCTGGTGTCTATATAAACCGGAGGGTTTAGTCCGTAGAGGCAATCATAATCGTACAAGCTAGACATGTAGGGTTTAGCCATTATGATCTCGAGGTAGATCAACTCTTGTAAACCCCATATTCATCCAAGATAATCAAGCAGGAAGTAGGGTATTACCTCCATCAAGAGGGCCTGAACTTGGGTAAACATCGTGTGCCTATCTCCTGTTACCTTCGATCCTCATACGCACAGTTCAAGAACCCCTACCCGAGATCTGCCGGTTTTGATACCGACACTTACCGTGTCCTCAGCAAGTCCAATGGACTCATTTAGGAGACGTGTAACATGGAGCTTGATAAAAATAATGGCTCCTAAGTGGAGCAAAGTGGCCTTTGTGATGTAGGTGATGAAATTCCTCCTCAAGACATAAGAAGAATGGGGATTGGTCAAATACTCCCCATTTAGGAACCCCTTGTGGCCAAAGGAGAAGGAAAATGCTCTATTCAAGTGGAGCCATCATTGACGCTAGATACACACTCTTTTGAAGAACAAAGTGAAGGCCTTCAACCTTATGAACAAGATCAATGGCAAGATCAACCTCGTGAAGATGGTGATGCACCAATTGAGGGCCAAGATCAAGTTCATGACTCCGAGAAAGCTCAAGATCAAGCACAAGCTCAAGATCAAGAGCAAGAGCAAGCTCAAGATGGTGCTCAAGATGATCAAGATGAATCCTCTCAAATGCCTATTGAGGAACTTTTGGAGCGTCATGCCGCAAAGGTGGCTTCCAAGCTCAAGCGTCAACAACATGTCATGAAGAATGTGCTTGGAAGCTTGAGGAAAGGGGTAACTACGCGTAAACAATTATCAAAATTTTGTGAGCAACACATGTTTGTTTCGTGTGTTGAACCCCAAAAGGTACATGAGGCGCTCGATGATGCGGATTGGCTTGAGGCCATGCATGATGATCTCAACAACTTCGAGTGCAACAAAGTTTGGGAATTAGGGCCAAGGTCAACGAAGGACCATAATGTCATTGGAACCAAATGGATCTTCAAGAACAAGCAAGATGTGAATGGTGTAGTTGTTCGAAACAAGATAAGATTGGTGGCACAAGGTTACTCCCAAGTTGAGGGTATCTACTATGGTGAAACCTTTTCCCCCGTTGCTCGTCTTGAATCTATTCGCATGTTGCTTGCATATGCATCTCACCATGATTTTAAATTGCAACATATGGATGTGAAGAGTGCATTTCTTAATGGTCCCTTGAATGAGTTAGTATATGTCTAACAACCCCCAGGATTGAAGGATCCCAAGCTCCTCAATCATGTATACAAACTCAACAAGGCACTCTATGGCCTTAAACAAGCCCCGCGTGTGTGGTATGAGCACCACACCGAGTTGTTGCAAGATCGTGGGTTTGAAACTGGGAAAACCGATCCCACTCTTTTTACTAAGAGGGTCAAAGGGGATTTGTTCATACACTAATAGGAAAAGGCCTGCTAGTGGCACACCAATTTTGCCTACTAATGGCGCACTACTGGTGCGCCACTAGCACCACGCCATTAGAACTAATGGCGCACCAGGGAGTGCGCCATTAGTATATCACACGGTGCGCCATTACTATCTGACTTAGTAATGGCGCACCACATGGAAGTGCGCCATTAGTAACAATTTTTTTTCAAAAAAAATTCAATTTTTTTTCTTAATCTCGGGTCACTATGGCTTAATCTCGGGTCAATATGCTTAATCTCAAGTCAAATCGCAATAAGTGGTCAAACTTCTCAGAAGGTCACCCATCCTCACACTACTCCAGCCCGAGCACGCTTAACTTCACAGTTCTATCCAACCCCAGCACCACCTCACCTAACAGGCACTTGTTGATATATCTATCATATCAATCCTATTAAACCTTGTTTATGTCTAGGACTTTGTTCATGTTCATGAGTATGATGAAATTTTGAAAAATATTTCAAACTTCTCGGTCATATTACGTATCATTTTTTGAAAAAAAAATCCAAAAAAAATTCGAAACCAATTTTTTTTCTGTTACTAGTGGCGCACCTAGCAAATGGTGCGCCACTAGTAAGTTTGAAATGTTTTCCATTTTCCCCCTCTAGATCTTAAAACCCCCGTAACTTTTTTTCTGTTAGGTTTTTGAGGATTTTGAAAATGTTTAACGGGGTTCCCCCGGTTAAATTCGTATGTAACTTTTCGAGTAGATGATATGCCAACTATATGTTGATGATATTATATTTGGTTCGCCATTATGGTCCTTCGTATGCAAAAGTTATGCCCATTTTACAAATTCCAGGGAGATTTTGCAAATAAAGTCGAAATTCATATTTGTAAATTTTCCCAACTAGACCACATATCACATGGGAAACTTATTTTCTATTATTTTTTTGACATTTCCATCATTTTCTTTTATTTTTTTTAAACTGAAAAGGCGGTCCACACGGGGGGTGCATTCGGTGGAATTTTTGGGCCGAGCTAGTAATGGCGCACCGTGGGAGTGGTGCGCCATTACTAGTAGTAATGGCGCACCACTCCCACGGTGTGCCATTACTAGTTTTGAAAAAAATTGAAAACAAATTTGAAAAATAATTACTAGTGGCGCACCGTGGATGTGGTGTGCCATTACTAGTTTAACTACTAATGGCGCACAATACCCTAGTGCGCCATTACTAGTTTTGAAAATAAAATAAAATAAATTGTTACTAATGGCGCACCGTGGATGTGGTGCGCCATTAGTATTTGGACACTAATGGCGCACCAACACATGGTGCGCCATTAGTATATAGTAATGGCGCACCACATGTGTGGTGCGCCATTAGTGTCCATATCATCTATAGCCCTTTTCCTAGTAGTGATATGCCAACTATATGTTGATGATATTATATTTGGTTCTCCTAAAAAATGTTTCAATGAAGAGTTTGCCGAACTAATGGCCGAGAAGTTTGAGATGTCTATGATGGGAGAGTTGAAGTTCTTTCTTGGGTTCAAAGTCAAGCAAAGAAGAGAAGGAACCTTCATCAACCAAGCTAGATATATCCAAGACATGCTCAAGAGATTCAAGCTAGATGATGTCAAGCCGGTCAAGTTTCCTATGCCCACCAAATGCAAGCTCGACATTGATCCCAATGGTAAAGCGGTGGATCAAAAGGTATATCGCTCCATGATTGAATCCTTGCTTTACCTTTGTGCATCTAGATCGGATATTATGTTGAGTGTGGGAATGTGTGCAAGGTTCCAAGCCACACCTAAGGAAAGTCACTATGTGTCCAGCTGCTTAATCTTTCGATATTTGGCTCATAAAGCCCAAACTTTGGCATATGGTGCCCCAAATAAGCAAGCTTTGATCTCATGGGTTATTCGGACTCGGATTGGACGGGAGATGTTGTGAATAGGAAGTCAACTTCCGGAGGGTGCTAATTCCTTGGTCGCTCTTTGGTGAGTTGGTCTTTGAAGAAACAAAATTGTGTATCCTCTCATCCACCGAGGCCGAGTATGTAGCCGCCGCAAGTTGTTGTGCACAATTGCTATGGATAAGGTAAAATTTAAAGGATTACGGTGTCACTTGAGACAAAGTGCCTCTTCTATGTGACAATGAAAGTGCAATCAAGATCTCCCGTAGCACCGAAGAACAAGGGAACCGAGACAATGAGTGAAGCGTCAGCAAAGGAGTTATGTCTCGCTCGTAAGTGCAATCCCTACTGTGTGCCTCAAGAACCATCTCTTGTCAATCGCCGGTTTTGGAACAGTTGGGGAACGCAGTAATTTCAAAAAAAAAATCCTACGATCACACAAGATATATCTAGGTGATGCATAGCAACGAGAGGGGAGAGTGTTGTCCACGTACCCTCGTAGACCAAAAGCGGAAGCGTTATGACAACGCGGTTGATGTAGTTGTACGTCTTCACGATCCGACCGATCCTAGCACTGAAGGTACGGCACCTCCGCGATCTACAAATGTTTAGCTCGGTGCCATCCCACGAACTCTAGATCCAGCTGAGGTCGAGGGAGAGTTTCTTCAGCACGACGGCATGGTGACGGTGATGATGAAGTTACCGGCGTAGGGCTTCGCCTAAGCACTGCAACAATATGACCGAGTTGGAAATCTGTGGAGGGGGGCACCGCACACGGCTAAGACAACTGTCTACTTGTGTGTCTATGGGGTGTCCCCCTCCCCGGTATATAAAGGAGTAGAGGAGGGGGCCGGCCGGCCCTCATGGTGCGCCCCAAGGGGGGATTCCTACTCCTACTAGGAGTAGGTTTCCCCCCTTTCCTAGTCCTAATAGGACGGGGAAGGACGGGGAAGAGGAGAGGGAGGAAAAGCCCCCCCCCCCCCTCCCAATTCGGAGGGGCTTGCGGGTGCGCGCCCCCACCTCTTGGCGCCTCCTCTCTCTCGCACTAAAGCCCATGTAGGCCCATATAGCCCCTGGGGGGTTCCGATAACCTTTCTGGTGTCCAAACATAACCTTCCAATATATCAATCTTCATGTCTCGACCATTTCGAGACCCCTCGTCATGTTCGTTATCACATCCGGGACTCCGAACTACCTTTGGTACATCAAAACACATAAACTCATAATACCGATCATCATTGAACATTAAGCATGCGGACCCTACGGGTTCAAGAACTATGTAGACATGACAGAGACTCATCTCCGGTCAATAACCAATAGCGGAACCTGGATGCTCATATTGGTTCCTACATATTCTACGAAGATCTTTATCGGTCAAACCGCATAACAACATATGTTGTTCCCTTTGTCATCGGTATGTTACTTGCCAGAGATTCGATCGTCGGTATCTCAATACCTAGTTCAATCTCGTTACCGGCAAGTCTCTTTACTCATTGTGTAATGCATCATCCCGTAACTAACTCATTAGTCACATTGCTTGCAAGGCTTATAGTGATGTGCATTACCGAGAGGGCCCAGAGATACCTCTCCGACAATCAGAGTGACAAATCCTAATCTCGATCTATGCCAACTCAACAAACACCATCGGAGACACATATAGATCATCTTTATAATCACCCAGTTACGTTGTGATGTTTGATAGCACACTAAGTGTTCCTCCAGTATTCGGGAGTTGCATAATCTCATAGTCATAGGAACATGTATAAGTTATGAAGAAAGAATAACAATAAACTAAACGATCATAGTGCTAAGCTAACGGATGGGTCAAGTCAATCACATCATTCTCTAATGATGTGATCCCGTTCATCAAATGACAACTCATGTCTATGGTTAGGAAACTTAACCATCTTTGATTAACGAGCTAGTCAAGTAGAGGCATACTAGTTACACTATGTTTTGTCTATGTATTTATACATGTACTGAGTTTTCGGTTAATACAATTCTAGCATGAATAATAAACATTTATCATGATATAAGGAAATATAAATAATAACAACTTTATTATTGCCTCTAGGGCATATTTCCTTCAGTCTCCCACTTGCACTAGAGTCAATAATCTAGATTACACGGTAATGATTCTAACACCCATGGAGTCTTGGTGTTGATCATGTTTTCCTCGTGAGAGAGGCTTAGTCAACAGGTCAGCAACATTCAGATCCGTATGTATTTTGCAAATCTCTATGTCTCCCTCCTTGACTTGATCGCGGATGGAATTGAAGCGTCTCTTGATGTGCTTGGTTCTCTTGTGAAATCTGGATTCCTTTGCCAAGGCAATTGCACCAGTATTGTCACAAAAGATTTTCATTGGACCCGATGCACTAGGTATGACACCTAGATCGGATATGAACTCCTTCATCCAGATCATTCATGCGCTGCTTCCGAAGCAGCTATGTACTCCGCTTCACACATAGATCCTGCCACGACACTCTGCTTGGAACTGCACCAACTGATAGCTCCACCGTTCAATATAAATACGTATTTGGTTTGTGACTTAGAGTCATCCGGATCAGTGTCAAAGCTTGCATCGACATAACCATTTACGACGAGCTCTTTGTCACCTCCATAAACGAGAAACATATCCTTAGTCCTTTACAGGTAGTTTAGGATGTTCTTGACCACTATCCAAATGATCCACTCTGGATTACTTTGGTACCTCCTGCTAAACTAATAGCAAGGCACACATCAGGTCTGGTACACAGCATTTCATACATGATAGAACCTATGGCTGAAGCATAGGGAATGACTTTCATTTTCTCTCTATCTTCTGCAGTGGTCGGGCATTGAGTGTGACTCAGCTTCACACCTTGTAACACAAGCAAGAACCCTTTCTTTGCTTGATCCATTTTGAACTTCTTCAAAACTTTATCAAGGTATGTGCTTTGTGAAACTCCAATTAAGCGTCTTGATCTAGCTCTATAGATCTTGATGCCTAATATATACGCAGCTTCACCGAGGTCTTTCATTTAAAAATTCTTATTCAACTGTCCTTTTATGCTATTCAGAAATTCAGTATAATTTCCGACCAACAATATGTCATCCACATATAATATCAGAAATGCAACAGAGCTCCCACTCACATTCTTGTAAATACAGGCTTCTCCAAAATTTTGTATAAAACCATATGCTTTGATCACACTATCAAAGCGTATATTCCAACTCCGAGATGCTTGCACCAGTCCATAAATGGATCGCTGGAGCTTATACACTTTGTTAGCACCTTTTGGATCGACAAAACCTTCTGGTTGCATCATATACAACTCTTCTTTAAAATATCCATTAAGGAATGCAGTTTTGACATCCATTTGCCAAATTTCATAATCATAAAATGCGGCAATTGCTAACATGATTCGGACGGACTTAAGCATCGCTACGGGTGAGAAGGTCTCATCGTAGTCAACTCCTTGAACTTGTCGAAAACCTTCCGCAAAAAGTCGAGCTTTGTAGACAGTAACATTACCGTCAGCGTCGGTCTTCTTCTTGAAGATCCATTTACTCACTATGGCTTGCCGATCATCGAGCAAGTCAACCAAAGTCCATACTTTGTTCTCATACATGGATCCCATCTCAGATTTCATGGCCTCAAGACATTTTGCGGAATCTGGGCTCATCATCGCTTCCTCATAGTTCGTAGGTTCGTCATGGTCAAGTAACATGACCTCCAGAACAGGACTACCATACAACTCTGGTGCGGATCTTACTCTGGTTGACCTACGAGGTTCGATAGTAACTTGATCAGAAGTTTCATGATCATCATCATTAGCTTCCTCACTAGTTGGTCCAGGAATCACTGGAACTGACTTCTGTGATGTACTACTTTCCAACTCGGCAAAAGGTACAATTACCTCATCAAGTTCTACTTTCCTCCCACTCACTTATTTCGAGAGAAACTCCTTCTCTAGAAAGGATCCATTCTTAGCAATGAATATCTTGCCTTCGGATCTGTGATAGAAGGTGTGCGCAACAGTCTCCTTCGGGTATCCATTGAAGACACATTTCTCTGATTTGGGTTCAAGCTTATCAGGTTGAAGCTTTTTCACATAAGCATCGCAGCCCCAAACTTTAAGAAATGACAACTTGGGTTTCTTGCCAAACCACAGTCCATAAGGTGTCGTCTCAGCGGATTTAGATGGTGCCCTATTTAACGTGAATGCAGCCGTCTCTAAAGCATAACCCCAAAACGATAGCGGTAAATCGGTAAGAGACAACATAGATAGCACCATATCCAATAAAGTACGATTACAACGTTTGGACACACCATTACGCTGTGGTGTTCCGGGTGGGGTGAGTTGCGAAACTATTCCGCATTGTTTCAAATGAAGATCAAACTCGTAACTCAAGTATTCGCCTCCATGATCAGATCGTAGAAACTTTATTTTCTTATTACGATGATTTTCCACTTCACTCTGAAATTCTTTGAACTTTTCAAATGTTTCAGACTTATGCTTCATCAAGTAGATATACCCATATCTAGTCAAATCATCTGTGAAGGTCAGAAAATAACGATACCCGTCGCGAGCATCAACACTCATCGGACTGCATACATCAGTATGTATTATTTCTAACAAGTCCGTTGCGCGCTCCATTGTTCCGGAGAACGGAGTCTTAGTCATCTTGCCCATGAGGCATGGTTCGCAAGCATCAAGTGATTCATAATCAAGTGATTCCAAAAGCCCATTAGCATGGAGTTTCTTCATGCGCTTTACACCAATATGACCTAAACGGCGATTGCCACAAATAAGTTGCACTATCATTATTAAACTTATATATTTTGGCTTCAAAGACTATGAACATGTGTATCACTACTATCAAGATTTAGTAAAATAGACCACTCATCAAGGGTGCATGACCATAAAATATATTACTCATATAAATAGAACAACCATTACTCTCTGATTTAAATGAATAACCGTCTCGCATCAAACAAGATCCATATATAATGTTCATGCTCAACGCTGGCACCAAATAACAATTATTTAGGTCTAAAACTAATCCCGAAGGTAGATGTAGAGGTAGCATGCCGACGGCGATCACATCGACTTTGGAACCATTTCCCACGTGCATCGTGACCTCGTCCTTAGCCATTCTTCGCTTAATCTGTAGCCCCTGTTTCGAGTTGCAAATATTAGCAACAGAACCAGTATTAAATACCTAGGCGCTACTTCGAGCATTAGTTAAGTACACATCAATAACATTTATATCAAATATAACTTTCACTTTGCCATCCTTCTTCTCCGCCAAATACTTGGGGCAGTTCCACTTCCAGTGACCAATCCCTTTGCAATAGAAGCACTCAGTCTCAGGCTTAGGTCCAGACTTGGGTTTCTTCACTTGAGCAGCAACTTGTTTGTTGTTCTTCTTGAAGTTCCCCTTCTTCCCTTTGCCCCTCTTCTTGAAACTGGTGGTCTTGTTAACCATCAACACTTGATGCTCCTTCTTGATTTGTACCTCCGCAGCCTTCAGCATTGTGAAGAGCTCAGGAATTGTATTATCCATCCCTTGCATAATATAGTTCATCATGAAGCTTTTGTAGCTTGGTGGCAGTGATTGAAGAACTCTGTCAATGACACTATCATCAGGAAGATTAACTCCCAGTTGAGTCAAGTGGTTGTGGTACCTGCACATTACGAGTATATGTTCACCGATGTAACTATTCTCCTCCATTTTGCAGCTATAGAACTTATTGGAGACTTCATATCTCTCAATTTCGGGCATTTGCTTGAAATATTAACTTCAACTCCTGGAACATCTCATATGCTCCATGACGTTCAAAACGTCGTTGAAGTCCTGGTTCTAAGCCGTAAAGCATGGCACACTGAACTATCGAGTAGTCATCAGCTTTGCTCTGCCAGACATTCATAACATCTGGCGTTGCTCGTGCAGCGGGCTTGGCACCTAGCGGTGCTTCCATGATGTAATTCTTCTATGCAGCAATAAGGATAATCCTCAAGTTACGGACCCAGTCCGCGTAATTTCTACCATCATCTTTCAACTTTGCTTTCTGTAGGAACACATTAAAATTCAACGGAACAACAACACGAGCCATTTATCTACAACAACATAGACATGCAAAAAATACTATCAGGTACCAAGTTCATGATAAATTAAAGTTCAATTAATCATATTACTTAAGAACTCCCACTTAGATAGACATCCCTCTAATCATCTAAGTGATCACGTGATCCATATCAACTAAACCATGTCCGATGATCACATGAGATGGAGTAGTTTTCAATGGTGAACATCACTATGTTGATCACATCTACTACATAATTCACGCTCGACCTTTCGGTCTCGGTGTTCTGAGGCCATATCTGCATATGCTAGGCTCGTCAAGTTTAACCCGAGTATTCTGCATTTGCAAAACTGGCTTGCACGCGTTATATGTGAACGTAGGGCTTATCACACCCGATCATCACAAGGTGTCTCGGCACGACGAACTGTCACAACGGTGCATACTCAGGGAGAACAATTATACCTTGAAATTTAGTGAGAGATCATCTTATAATGCTACCGCTGAACTAAGCAAAATAAGATGCATAAAGGATAAACATCACATGCAATCAATATAATTGATATGATATGGCCATCATCATCTTGTGCCTTTGATCTCCATCTCCAAAGCATCGTCATGATCACCATCGTCACCGTCTTGACACCTTGATCTCCATCGAAGCATCGTTCTTGCCTCGCCAACTATTGCTTCTACGACTATCGCTACCGCTTAGTGATAAAGTAAATCAATTACATGGCGATTGCATTTCATACAATAAAGCAACAACCATATGGCTCCTTCCAGTTGCCGATAACTATGTTACAAAACATGATCATCTCATACAAAAATTTATATAATCACGTCTTGACCATATCACATCACAACATGCCCTACAAAAACAAGTTAGACGTCCTCTACTTTGTTGTTGCAAGTTTTACGTGGCTGCTACGGGCTTAGCAAGAACCGTTCTTACCTACGCATAAAAACCACAACAATTTTTCGGCAAGCTTTTTTTAACCTTCAACAAGGACCGGGCGTAGTAACACTCGATTCAACTAAAGTTGGAGAAACAGACACCAACTAGCCACCTGTGTGAGAAGCATGTCGGTAGAACCAGTCTTGTGTAAGCGTACGCGTAATGTCGGTATGAGCCGCTTCATCCAACAATACCGCCGAATCAAAGTATGACATGATGGTAAGCAGTATGACTATTATTGCTCACAACTCTTTGTGTTCTACACGTGCATATAACATCTACGCATAGACCTGGCTCGGATGCCACTGTTGGGGAACGCGGTAATTTCAAAAAAAATGTACGATCATGCAAGATCTATCTAGGTGATGCATAACAACGAGAGGGGAGAGTGATGTCCATGTACCCTCGAAGACTGAAAGCGGAAGCGTTATGACAATGTGGTTGATGTAGTCGTGCGTCTTCACGATCCGACCGATCCTAGCACCGAAGGTACGGCATTTCCGCGATCTGCACACGTTCAGCTTGGTGATGTCCCATGAACTCTAGATCTAGCTGAGGTCGAGGGAGATTTTCATCAGCACAACGGCATGGTGACGATGATGATGAAGTTACCGGCGTAGGGCTTCGCCTAAGCACTGCAACGATATGACTGAGGTGAAAATCTATGGAGGGGGGCACCGCACACGGCTAAGACAACTGTCAACTTGTGTGTCTATGGGGTGCCCCCCTCCCCCGTATATAAAGGAGTGGAGGAGGGGGCCGGCCGGCCCTCATGGTGCGCCCCAAGGGGGGATTCCTACTCCTACTAGGAGTAGGTTTCCCCCTTTCCTAGTCCTAATAGGAGGGGGGAAGGAAGGCGACGAGGAGAGGAAGGAAAGGGGGGCAGGCCCCCCTCCAAGTTTGGATTGGGCCTGGGGGGGCGTGCCCCCTCCTCTTGGCCACCTCCTCTCTCTCCCACTAAAGCCCATGTAGGCCCATATAGCCCCCGGGGGGTTCCGGTAACCCCCCCGGTACTCCGGTATATGCCCGAACTCATCCGAAACCTTTTCGGTGTCCAAACATAACCTTCCAATATATAAATCTTCATGTCTCGACCATTTCGAGACTCCTCGTCGTGTCCGTGATCACATCCGGGACTCCGAAATACCTTCGGTACATCAAAACACATAAACACATAATACCGATCGTCATCGAATGTTAAGCGTGCATACCCTATGGGCTCGAGAACTATGTAGACATGACCGAGACTCATCTCCGGTCAATAACCAATAGCGGAACCTAGATGCTCATATTGGTTCCTACATATTCTACGAAGATCTTTATCGGTCAAACTGCATAACAACATACGTTGTTCCCTTTGTCGTCGATATGTTACTTGCCCGAGATTCGATCGTCAGTATCTCAATACCTAGTTCAATCTCGTTACCGGCAAGTCTCTTTAATGGTTCCGTAATGCATCATCCCTTAACTAAATCATTAGTCACATTGCCTGCAAGGCTTATAGTGATGTGCATTACCGAGAGGCCCAGAGATACCTCTCCGACAATTGGAGTGACAAATCCTAATCTCGATCTATGCCAACTCAACAAACACCATCGGAGACACCTGTAGAGCAACTTTATAATCACCCAGTTACGTTTTGACATTTCATAGCACACTAAGTGTTCCTCCGGTATTCGGGAGTTGCATAATCTCATAGTCATAGGAACATGTATAAGTTATGAAGAAAGCAATAGCAATAAACTAAACGATCATAGTGCTAAGCTAAAGGATGGGGCAAGTCAATCACATCATTTTCTAATGATGTGATCCCGTTCATCAAATGACAACTCATGTCTATGGTTAGGAAACTTAACCATCTTTGATTAACGAGCTAGTCAAGTAGAGGCATAGTAGTTACACTATGTTTTGTCTATGTATTCACACATGTACTAAGTTTCCGGTTAATACAATTCTAGCATGAATAATAAACATTTATCATGATATAAGGAAATATAAATAACAACTTTATTATTGCCTCTAGAGCATATTTCCTTCAGGAACAAGATGCAAGAGTCAATTTATCATGATGTTACGAAAGTCAAGAAGAATTTGTTTGTGAAAGTCAAGTCCATTGATCTCACCCACATGGAGAGCGACTTACAAGATTTTGGAGAGGCTTTGTAGAGGTGTGAAGAGCTGGGTATCAAGCGGACTATCACCTTCAACAAGGACTTTGATCCGAGCTTGTGGCCCAGTTTTATGCCACGGTACATTTTGGGCGTGATGACCAATGGAAGACGGCTGTCGGCTCAATGGAAGGACTTTGTGGAGAGTTTTTCTTACAATGATCAGGGGGCCCAAACCCCAATTGGGTTTCGTCCTCACAGGGACATTTCTGCTTCTCACAAATAAGCTCTTTGGCCTTACTCCACTCGGAAGGTTTCAGACACTGGGAAGGTATCCTATGAGTTGTGCCCCTTTCTTGATATCATGCATCGAATCTTCCAGCACTGTTTGTTTCCTTGCATTGGAAACTTGGATATGGTGCACTCTTATCTTGTGAACTTGCTTCTCTTCTGCCAAAAGGAGAAGGGCTCTTCAGTGGTGTTGGGTGTTTCCCACGTTATGTGGTCAGAGCTTCACTCTGCGGTGATGGAGTGAATGTGCCCCATCTATGGCCCTTACTTGATGCAACTCATTGAGGACACATGGAATGTTGTGTACCTTACGGAGGCGCCTCTCATTGGGGAGTTGGTCTCCCATGATGTTGTTCAGCTGAGGCTGAAGGAAAAAATGGGGTTCTACTTATACGCCGGTTCCTACAGAGACTAAGATCGTTGGGTCTGAAGATGATGATGATGATGATGATGATGATGATGATGATGATGATGATGATGATGATGATGATGATGATGATGATGATGATGATGATGATGGGCCGGACTTTGAGCCATCGACTAAGAAGCCATCTTGGGCTAAAAAGCTCAGTTAGAAGATGAAGAAGTTGTTTTGCTTTCATGCTAAGGGTCAGTACGGGGCACATATGGTTGCTAAGAACGCCCGTAGTCAAGACAAGGTCATTATGAGGCAGGTTGGCCTTGAAGTTTCTAGTGGCTCTGAGGACAAGATCACGGATGAGGAGGTTTGGATCTCTTAGAACTGCAAGTGGTTTGAATCAGATAAGGAAGATGAACGTCTGTCTCATGCTGCAAACGAGTCCGAGTAGGACGAGCACTATCGGTGATGTCGTGGAGTGTTACTACCACCTTTGTCTTAGCTAGTGGTGCTCTTTGCCCTTTTGGTGTCTCGATGCCAAAGCGGGGGAGAGTTTAGGGATTTTCTGAATCACGAGTGTGTCTTATTCGTTTGCTTTCTCTCTCGTGAACTCCTTATCGTATTGCTTTGGTTTGTGTTTGTGAGACCTGGAAACCGAAACATATGTTGTGAGACATATGCTACCCTTATTATTCCCTATGTCTAGTATTATGTTATCTTGTGAGATATCATGCCTATCTTGTGCACTATCTTTATGCTCACATGATATTCATTGCATCCTTGGTTATCTTTCTTATATTATTGATGCAAGTATTGCCGGTCTATAAAATGTAGGGGGAGTGTTGATCCTAATGTGTGTACTTTGCATTCCAAAAGCATACTTAATTAGTGCACACATCCAGGGGGAGCCCGTCTATATTTTGTAGATTTGGGTTTGCATACTATCCTGTGATTATTCTTGTGCAAATCCTGCGTTGTCATCAATCCACCAAAAAGGGGGAGATTGTTAGGCCATATTTCTCCCTTAGTGGTTTTGGTGATTGATGACAATGCTTTTGCGGACTAATTGTGTGCATTGAGCAGTTCAGATATTTGATCATATGGCACAAGACGATTTGAGCCTCTCGGAGTTTAGAAGTGAAGACAGTTTTTATTTCCTCCGTTTCTTTTTCGGTGGACTTGAGTCATAGGAAAATCATACTATCAAGAGGGGGTCTGCTTCAGAAAGGTTTGTGTGGAATCATCACGTGCACATTCTACTTTACTCCCCCACTGTCTTTCTGTTTCAATGGAGTTCTCCGTCTGTATGCAAATGGGTGTTGGAAAGCTGCCAGCGGTAGTACCACTTGTCCTCACAAGTGGTAGTACTGCATGTAGTATCGCCTTCTGCTCGGGTCTCGATTTTTCGTGACAGGTTGCATGGTAGTCCAGCGGTAGTCCCTCTGGCTCGCTTCCATGGAACCCCTTTTGACCCATTAGAGCAAGCGGTAGTAGGAGTGGTAGTGCCGGTTGTAAGCGGTAGTACCGTGCCTACTATCGCTGCAAGTACCGCTCACGGCTCTGCTCTTCAGCGTTCCCCTATTTTCCTCTACGGACGTAGGGAGCGGCAGTTCCGAATGTAAGTGGTAGTACCGTCCATTCTGGGCGGTAGTATCATTGCTACCGTACTACCACAGCCCCTGCTACCATAGTGCAGTGGTACTGCAACCCCAGCGGTAGTGCCGTTGGGGCAAGCGATAGTACCGCTCTGGCAAACTACTGGCCCATGACCTCTGTGTCATTACACTTACTTTCCTGTCACTACCGCTTGGGCGGTAATACCGCTCCCCGAGCGGTAGTACCGCTTATGTGCGAGCTGAGGGTTGCATAATGGTTGGATTTGTCCCCCACTGTATAAAGGGGGTCTTCTTCCTCAAGAAAATCTACCTCTTCCTCCCCAAACTCCAGTGTTGCTCCAAAGCTCTTTTTTGCCCGATCTCTCTCCCTAGCCAATCAAATTTGTTGATTTTCTAGGGATTGGTTGAGAAGGCACTGATCTACACTTCCACCAAGAGAAATTCGATTCCCCCCAATAATCCCTCGCAGATATTGTTACTCTTGGGTGTTTGAGCACCCTAGACGGTTGAGGTCACCCCGGAGCCACATTCCATTCTGGTGAAGCTTCGTGGTGTTGTTGAGAGCCACCAATTCAATTGTGGAGATTGCCCCAACCTTGTTTGTAAAGGTTTGGTCGCCGTCTTCAAGGGTACCACTAGTGGAATCACGGCATCTCGCATTTGGTGAGGGCGTGAGGAGAATACGGTGGCCCTAGTGGAGGGGGGCACCGCACACGGCTAAGACAACTGTCAACTTGTGAGTCTATGGGGTGCCCCCCTCCCCCGTATATAAAGGAGTAGGAGGGGGCCGGCCGGCCCTCATGTGTAACATCCCAAAATTCTAAATTTTGGAATGTTATATTAAATAAATAACTATGCTTGTTGTCTGATTGTTGGTTTGATTGAATGAGTGAAACTGAGTGAAATTTGAAAACTTTTGAAAGTTGAATGAGAGGGAATGAAATGACTTTCCCAAAACTTTCTCCTTTGCCTTTTGGATCTCAATGAATTCAAATTCATTCCAACACCAAAGCCTAGAGTGAAGATGACATGACTTCTTCCATTTTGAAATGAGTAGGGTTTTGGAAAAGATTTGAATTTCATTTGGGAAGATTTCAAATTCAAAGCTTTATGCAACTCAATGACTTTCATGAAGGAAGATAAAATGACTTCTTCAATTATATGAAATATGAGTTGGAAGTTGAGTAGTATCAAGTTGAAAGTCATTTGAAAGTGCTTTGAAACCCTCTTTTAAAATTTTGAGTTTTGAATTTGAATTTCAAACTTTGGCATGTGGGAAACATTTCAAAAACTAAGCCTGATAAATACTTGATCAAAAGTATGAGAGGAGCAAACATGACACTCCAAAATATCAGAGGAAACAATGTCAAAAGTTTTGGAATTCAAATCTGAATTTTATTTGAATTTGAAAAAATGGATTTTCATAAAGTTTGGATTTTGCCTTTGGAAAAATGTTCAAATGAAAGGAATATTCCCTGATCATTTTGGTATATATATACCCTATATAAAATATTCTGAGATCTTGTTTTATTTTTGGTTTTAGTTTTATTTTAAAAAATAAAAAGAAAAACCCTTGAGCCAGCCACCCCAGCCCAGCCAGCCTCACCCTCACCCCCAGCCATTAACCGAGCCAGCCCGCCCAGCCCGGCCAGCCCGGCCCACCACCCTCCCCCTGAAACCCCCAGTGCTTTGGTCGACCGCCCGAACCCTCCTCTCTCTCCCATGACCCATGGGCCCGCCCGTCTTCCTTCCCCTCGCCCACGCCACGAGCTCACGGAGATCCACCGGATCCCAAGGATCCGGATCCCCGACAGCCCGATGCCCTTCCGAACCACCCCGACCCCCGGCTATAAAGCCAGAGGCTCCGCACCCCATTCCCCTAGCGACGCCGACCCCTCTCCCTCTCCCTCCCGAGCTCACCGGAGCACCGAACCTCCCGCCGCCAAAGTCGCCACGACGCCACCTCGTCCACCCCGACCTCCCCAACACCACCGAACCCTCCCTCAGGCTCAGGCGTCTCCCGACGACTCACCACTGCTTCGCCCACGCCTCGGAGCACTCTCGCCGCCGCCGCCGCCGTCGCCGGAGTCCGGTAAGCCCCCCCGGCATCCCCCTCCACCGTTCGATCCTAGATCTAGGGTTAGGATTAGAAGCCCCCGAAGGGGTAGGTTTTAGTTAGAAAACCGGACGGCCCGATCGGTTTTATTTTAGTTTAGGTTTTATTTTATTAGGCCGGTTCGTTAGTTTAAACCTAGGGCCCGTTTAGCCTATCTAACGCATTGTATACGCTTTAGGCCCATTAGGCCTTTTTCTTTTTAATTTGATTTTCTGCTTTAGCGTAATAGTTTCTGCTTTCAAAAATTCATATCTTTTATTCTGTTTATTATTTTTAGATGATTCTTTTTTTGTTGGATTGCAAATTTTATGTAGTTTCTGTAGAATATATATTTAGCTATGTTAAAAATAATTAAAAATGCTTTAATTTAGTTTTAGTCAGAATAGTAAATCTGCTATAACTTTAGTTAGAAAAATTATTTTTGCATGATTCTTTTTGTCACCACTTTATTTTGACAGTGCCAAACCCTAGAAATTAATTTGGGTATTCTAGGATTAATAAATAATTAGTTTTAGACAGAATCCTCTTAATCCTAATTAATTAACTAGTTCCTGTTTTCCTAATTAATTAATTAGTAAATTAATTTTATTTTTAAGTTGTGATTCTTTATTCTAGTTTAGTTTCTGTCTTTATCGTAGATGAACTTTTATTTATAATTAATAAAAGTTTTAAATTATTTTCTTAATAGAAATTGGATTAGGCCTAGAATGAGTTTTATAATAGCTTTTTAATTAATTCTTTTTGCTCCTAGTTGCTTAGTGAATCCTTTTCTGTTAAGTTAACCTAAAACCATGATTAGGTTATATTAAGGAATTTTTGTTATATAAAAACTATTTTTGTTATTGTTTGGAGTAGGGAAAAACTTTGAGTGGCCTTTATTTGAGTTTTTCTTTTGGATTTGAGTTTTGGTTGTTTGTTGTGTTATGTTACTTTCGTTATGTTGTGTTATGTGATCCTATTGCTATGTGCTTATTATAGTTATTGTTTGCCTCGGTAGAATTTCCGGAGTGCGAAGATTGCTACTACGAAACCCTACTTTTTTCGAAGATCGTCAACCAGGCAAGTTCACTTTGACCATGCTTTTTCTTACCTATGTTTTATTGCATTTAGTGGCACCTTGGTAACCACCCCTCAGTAGTGTTATTGAATCCCTGTAGTTGAGTAGTATGCATGAGGTAGGAACCCATCACCCCGCTACCAAGCCCGGACGTTATTTCTTTTAATGCTACGCTATAGTAGACGGGTTTGGTATGAGTGCACGGAGTGGTGTGAGAATGGAGGACTCTACGTCAATGACGACAACTCCATGATGGAATCTGCAAGGACTGCATCTTCAAGACCTCAAGACTTCAAGACTCGAGACAGGATTGCAATACACACTCTTTGGGTGAAGGACGGTTGACGGGCAGCCTGGAGAAACCAGTGGTTGGCCGGGATGCATGGAGAAGCGCCATGACATCTCATGAAAGCTTCACCCAGACTCAAAGAGACTAAGAATACTTCATGCCCGGAAGCTTACCTGTGCAACCGCAAGTCATTATGGGCTCGCTTGGTTGACCTTGGTTGTGACTGGCTGGGACGGTACTAGCAGATGTAGAAGAACGGTAGGATCGGATGGGTACCGACGGTGGTCGAGGGACTCTTTGGAAGACCATGTTTCGGTCATCTTGTTCTCAAACACTCTGAAGTGCGAGAACGTAAAAGAGGATCGAATCTTGCGGGTAAAGTGTACAAACCTCTGCAGAGGGTTATAAACCTAATCGATTAGCCGTGTCCCCGGTTACGGACAATTTGAGCATCTGGACTTGGATCTATCTCGGAACTCTCAACACCGGATTGATAACTTAATTGTGGGCAACATATGATGAATTTTTGGGCTATGAGACATCGGTTGGCGGAACCATGTCATGACAGAAACTCCTTAGTACAGACTTCATTCTATTCCTTTGATGTAGGTAAAATAAAATCAGCTTTTACGCAAACAAAACTCGGATACTGAGCCATAAAGCCATATTGCATATAGTATAGTTTTATCATCTGCTTTCTCATATTGTGATCTTGCCGGTACATTCAATGTAATCGACCTACACGGCTGCAACGTATCATGTTGCAGATATTTCCTCGACGAGTAAGAGTTACGACATGTGGTTACGGTCTACACTCAACCCGCCGATGGCGTTGATGGGACTCCACACCCGCTTGATTGTTTCCATTGAGTATTATGAGGTATATATCAGTTTTACATTATTTATACATGTGATTGCACTTTGATATATACATTGATGTACTGTGTGCCAAAGATACTGATCCAGGATGGCACAAGAATACGAGGCTTGACCGTCTGAGGTCGGGTCGCTACAGAGATGGTATCAGAGCACATGTTGACTGTAGAACGTGACCCTAGAAATCGGAAAGCCCTTGGACAGGATATCTCAAAAACTTTATTTTCAAAAAGGCTCTTACTCCTCATCTTTTCTGATTTTATCAAATAGACACTCTCACCTCAAATAGTTAGAATATACACCTTTCCCTTTTGACCACACGGAAGATCAATCAAGCCGCTCCAAGAAGGACAAGATATCGGATAACTGATGGCCTCTTCAGAGTAAAGAGGATTTCACCATGCATTAGAAGAATTGAAGCTACAACAGTTGAAGACTCTGAAGACTTGAAGTTCCTGAAGAAATATTTGACCTTTAGAAGACCAAACCCCTGTTACACACTTACGTTAGATGCGACGATGTGTGAGCTGTCATTTGTTTGATGTTTTCCGACAGCCACAAAGTAAAACTTGTTTCTTCAAAAACTATTGTTTGTATTGTGTGTATATCCTCCCCACCTCTCTCTCATCTCACCCTAAAACCCTTGAACCCCATAGATGATGAATGAAGTTGGACTGATATTCTCTGGATCAAGACTCAGCCGGAGGCAGAGCTATGGATGCGTAACATGGAGAATCACTTGGGAACAATTTGGTTTCAAGGAAGTATGAGGTCCAATACGCTCTTCAAGATTTTTACAGAAAGTGCTGCAACCTGGTGGAGAATGCATCAATCCATACAAGGATTAAATGGAGCAAGAACTTGGGAGGAATTCAAGAAGACCCTGTTGAGATCACGTCTCATCCGGAAGCAACATGATACGCCAAGAAATAAACCTTGTGCCTGCAAGATTTGCGGAGAAATAGGACACACCCAGGAGGAACACAAGGATGGATACCCTCCTTGTGAGGAAAATCACTCAGCCGAAGAATGCCCGATTGGGCAGGTTACTTGTTTCTGTGTGAAGGAAATACACACTACCCTGCTCAATGTCAGATTTACCCCAAGGTACAAGAAGTTATGAAGCAGCAGAAAAGAAGCCCGCAGGAAAAATTTAGAAGAACTTGTGATGAAGGAAGTTATTGAAGACCCCGATGGTGAAGGCCTAAACAGATTTTTTCGCACAAGCCTGCTATTCATGTGGAGAAGAAGGACATTTTCAGAGTATTGCATGAAGGAAAGCCAAGAGTATCTCGGAGACTTCCCGACAGAAGTGAACTTTGACCCTCGTGAAATAGAAGCTCGATCATTACGGAGAAATCCAGAAGAGAAGACGAAGGCATCTTCGTAACAACCCAATTTCTGCAGAGAAGGACCTGAGTCATATCACTTGTTACAGGTGCAAGGATTTAGGTCATTACGCTAGTAAATGTCCAGAGAAGAAGCCAAGAGCCCAAAGAGTAGACACCATCTCCAAGAAGCCCAAAGACTTATCGAAAGTTATTTGTTTTCGCTGCAAGGAAGCAGGACATTATGCTACCAAATGTCCCGACAAGATGAAAGTCGGAGCTGAGTAGTTGGAACTTTGATATTGGTAGTAAGAAGCAATTTCATTTTTATGAGTTCGATGAGTTGAGTTATGTAATGGGTGCTCGAGATTGTAATGAATGCATGAATCAATAAAGTTAAGGTGTGATGATTTCATATGTTGAATTTTATGAGTTGTTACTCCATGAACAAAGAGTTTTGACCATTTTCAAGGATATGAGAAAAATATGGTCTATGGAAGAATTTGTGCATTTAAGGGTGGTAGTACCCTGTGAGGACACTTGACCCATGGAAATGATAAAAATATTCCACGGAGTGAAGTTTGGACAAAATAAGTTGGAGTTTTGTTTTGATATGATGGTATGAAGAAACAGAGTACTACTGGATTTAAGGAGGTGTAACATGAGAGTTACTCCAAGGATGAGCTAAAGCTACACTAGGGTTGAAGTGGGCCATGACCCACAGGCCCAAGAATTAATAAGGATCAAGTACCCACTGGAGAAAGAAATTTTGGGAAGATCACGATTTGATCAGCAGACGTTTCATAGGAGATTACGTAAAAACCTAAGAGTTGTGAAGAACGATAGATGTTTTGTTCAGCTTGCAGAATCAATGGATTTACTCGAACCCAGTTCGTCAACAAAAGAAATTCTGCAATGCTTGTGAGTATGCCCAAGTGTTAAAATACGTGATTCGATATTTACATATGTGGTAATGATTCAAGTACGGGATGGATTGGCCCCCATATCGGAGACTTCTATCATGAACTATCATATGTTGATGGAAAATCAGAGAGCCTTGAAAACCCTAGAAGAGTGTCGACACGATAAGCCATAAAACCATAGAATGGTAGTACGATGGAACCCTTTACAGGCAACCGTTGCCAATCGTAGGATATACGGTGAGGTTCGACCCAGACCCGTTTTCTGCAGGAGAAACCATAAATTGTAGACCACCATGAGTGTTTCGATAATTGTTTAGAATGGACACAGACCCATCAGCTAAGAAGATCCAGTCTCGGACGAACTTCAACTTTGACGAACCGACCCAAGATTCTGAGGAAAACTCTATACTTCTGGCAGAAGAGCCTTGATGAAGGAGCTATTATAAGATATGTGAAGGGACATACATTTTCAGCCCTCCAGAGGAAGTATCTGAGTTTATTGGAACCATGACCTTGATTTTAAGTGTGGTAGCACCCTGGCCTTTCTGACCAAAACATTTGCTAGAAGATCCCAACCCCTAACCTTTTCTTGCTAGCCTCTTCGAATCTCGAGGACGAGATTCATTTTAAGTGTGGTAGGTTTGTAACATCCCAAAATTCTAAATTTTGGAATGTTATATTAAATAAATAACTATGCTTGTTGTCTGATTGTTGGTTTGATTGAATGAGTGAAACTGAGTGAAATTTGAAAACTTTTGAAAGTTGAATGAGAGGGAATGAAATGACTTTCCCAAAACTTTCTCCTTTGCCTTTTGGATCTCAATGAATTCAAATTCATTCCAACACCAAAGCCTAGAGTGAAGATGACATGACTTCTTCCATTTTGAAATGAGTAGGGTTTTGGAAAAAGATTTGAATTTCATTTGGGAAGATTTCAAATTCAAAGCTTTATGCAACTCAATGACTTTCATGAGGGAAGATAAAATGACTTCTTCAATTATATGAAATATGAGTTGGAAGTTGAGTAGTATCAAGTTGAAAGTCATTTGAAAGTGCTTTGAAACCCTCTTTTAAAATTTTGAGTTTTGAATTTGAATTTCAAACTTTGGCATGTGGGAAACATTTCAAAAACTAAGCCTGATAAATACTTGATCAAAAGTATGAGAGGAGCAAACATGACACTCCAAAAATATCAGAGGAAACAATGTCAAAAGTTTTGGAATTCAAATCTGAATTTTATTTGAATTTGAAAAAAAATGGATTTTCATAAAGTTTGGATTTTGCCTTTGGAAAAATGTTCAAATGAAAGGGAATATTCCCCTGATCATTTTGGTATATATATACCCTATATAAAATATTTACAGATACTGTTTTATTTTTGGTTTTAGTTTTATTTTAAAAAAATAAAAAAAAGAAAAACCCTTCGGGCGCCAGCCAGGCCACCCCAGGCCCAGCCAGCGCCGCCTCACCTCAGCTCAAGGCCAGCCAACCCAAGCCCAGCCTAACCGGCCAGGCCGAGCCAGGCCAGCCCAGCTCGCCCGCGCCCTCGCTGAAACCCCAGGCTTGATCGACCGCCCAACCCTCCCCTCTCTCTCCTTGACCCGCGGGCCCCGCCTGCCTTCCTTCCTCGCCCCGCCACGAGCTCGCTGAGATCCACCGGATCCCAAGGATCCGGATCCCCGACAGCCCGATGCCCTTCCGAATCATCCCCGACCCCCTGGCTATAAAAGCCAGAGGCTCCGCACCCCATTCCCCCCCTAGCGACGCCGGACCCCCTCTCCCTCTCCCTCCCGAGCTCACCGGAGCACCGAACCCCTCCCCGCCGCCAAAGTGGCCACCGACGCCACCTCAGTCCACCAGGCCTCCCAACACCATCGAACCCTCCCGTGCTCGTGCGCGTCTCCCGACGACTTCATGAAGCTCGGGCCTTGACGCACGCCTCGGAGCACTCTCGCCCGCCCGCCGCCCGCCGTCATGGAGTCTGTAAGCCCCAGCATCCCTCCACCGCTCGATCCTAGATCTAGGGTTAGGATTAGAAGCCCCAAGGGGTAGGTTTTAGTTAGAAATCCGGTCTGCCCGATCGGTTTTATTTTAGTTTAGGTTTTATTTTATTAGGCCGGTTCGTTAGTTTAAACCTAGGGCCCGTTTAGCCTATCTAACGCACAGGGCACAGTTTAGGCCCATTAGGCCTTTTTCTTTTATTTTGATTTTCTGCTTTAGCGTAATAGTTTCTGCTTTCAAAATTCATATCTTTTATTCTGTTTATTATTTTTAGATGATTCTTTTTTTGTTGGATTGCAAATTTTATGTAGTTTCTGTAGAATATATATTTAGCTATGTTAAAAATAATTAAAAATGCTTTAATTTAGTTTTAGTCAGAATAGTAAATCTGCTATAACTTTAGTTAGAAAAATTATTTTTGCATGTTTCTTTTTGTCACCACTTTATTTTGACAGTGCCAAACCCTAGAAATTAATTTGGGTATTCTAGGATTAATAAATAATTAGTTTTAGACAGAATCCTCTTAATCCTAATTAATTAACTAGTTCCTGTTTTCCTAATTAATTAATTAGTAAATTAATTTTATTTTTAACTTGTGATTAGTTATTCTAGGTTAGTTTCTGTCATTCTAGTAGATGAACTTTTATTTATAATTAATAAAAGTTTTAAATTATTTTTCTTAATAGAAATTGGATTAGGCCTAGAATGAGTTTTATAATAGCTTTTAATTAATTCTTTTTGCTCCTAGTTGCTTAGTGAATCCTTTTCTGTTAAGTTAACCTAAAACCATGATTAGGTTATATTAAGGAATTTTTGTTATATAAAAACTATTTTTGTTATTGTTTGGAGTAGGGAAAAACTTTGAGTGGCCTTTATTTGAGTTTTTCTTTTGGATTTGAGTTTTGGTTGTTTGTTGTGTTATGTTACTTTCGTTATGTTGTGTTATGTGATCCTATTGCTATGTGCTTATTATAGTTATTGTTTGCCTCGGTAGAATTTCCTGAGTGCTAAGATTGCTACTACGAAACCCTACTTTTTTCAAGATCGTCAACCGTGCAAGTTCACTTTGACCATGCTTTTTCTTACCTATGTTTTATTGCATTTAGTGGCACCTTGGTAACCACCCCTCAAGAGTGTTATTGAATCCTGTAGTTGAGTAGTATGCATGAGGTAGGAACCCATCACCCTGTTACCAAGCCCGGACGTTATTTCTTTTAATGCTACGCTATAGTAGACGGGTTTGGTATGAGTGCACGGAGTGGTGTGAGAATGGAGGACTCTACGTCAATGACGACAACTCCATGATGGAATCTGCAAGGACTGCATCTTCAAGACCTCAAGACTTCAAGACTCGAGACAGGATTGCAATACACACTCTTTGGGTGAAGGACGGTTGACGGGCAGCCCCGAGAAACCAGTGGTTGGCGGGATGCATGGAGAAGCGCCATGACATCTCGGAAAGCTTCACCTGCACTCAAAGAGACGGAAGAATACTTCATGCCCGGAAGCTTACTGTGCAACCGCAAGTCATTATGGGCTCGCTTGGTTGACCTTGGTTGTGACTGGCTGGGACGGTACTAGCAGATGTAGAAGAACGGTAGGATCGGATGGGTACCGGACAAGTGGTCGAGGGACTCTTTGGAAGACCATGTTTGGTCATCTTGTTCTCAAACACTCTGAAGTGCGAGAACGTAAAAGAGGGATCGAATCTTGCGGGTAAAGTGTACAAACCTCTGCAGAGGGTTATAAACCTAATCGATTAGCCGTGTCCCGATTACGGACAATTTGAGCATCTGGACTTGGATCTATCTCTAACTCTCAACACCGGATTGATAACTTAATTGTGGGCAGCATATGATGAATTTTTGGGCTATGAGACATCGGTTGGCGGAACCATGTCATGACAGGAAACTCCTTAGTACAGACTTCATTCTATTCCTTTGATGTAGGTAAAATAAAATCAGCTTTTACGCAAACAAAACTCAGATACAGAGCCATAAAGCCATATTGCATATAGTATAGTTTTATCATCTGTTTTCTCATATTGTGATCTTGCCGGTACATTCAATGTAATCGACCTACACGGCTGCAACGTATCATGTTGCGTATATTTCCTCGACGAGTAAGAATTACGATACAGGGTTACGGTCTACACTCAACCTGCCGATGGCGTTGATGGGACTCCACACCCGTTTGATTGTTTCCACTGAGTATTATGAGGTATATATCAGTTTTACATTATTTATACATGTGATTGCACTTTCATATATACATTGATGTACTGTGTGTGCCAAAGATACTGATCCGAGGATGGCACAAGAATACGTAGGCTTGACTGTTCGAGGTCGGGTCGCTACATCATGGTGCGCCCCAAGGGGGGATTCCTACTCCTACTAGGAGGGGGAAGGACGGGGAAGAGGAAAGGGAGGAAAAGCCCCCCCGCCTCCCAATTCGGAGGGGCTTGCGGGTGCGCGCCCCCACCTCTTGGCGCTTCCTCTCTCTCGCAATAAAGCCCATGTAGGCCCATATAGCCCCCGGGGGGTTCCGATAACCTTTCTGGTTTCCAAACATAACCTTCCAATATATCAATCTTCATGTCTCGACCATTTCGAGACTCCTCGTCATGTTTGTGATCACATCCGGGACTCCGAACTACCTTCGGTACATCAAAACACATAAACTCATAATACCGATCATCATTGAACATTAAGCATGCGGATCCTACGGGTTCGAGAACTATGTAGACATGACAGAGACTCATCTCCGGTCAATAACCAATAGCGGAACATGGATGCTCATATTGGTTCTTACATATTCTGCGAAGATCTTTATCGGTCAAACCGCATAACAACATACGTTGTTCCCTTTGTCATCGGTATGTTACTTGCCAGAGATTCGATCGTCGGTATCTCAATACCTAGTTCAATCTCGTTACCGGCAAGTCTCTTTACTCATTGTGTAATGCATCATCCCGTAACTAACTCATTAGTCACATTGCTTGCAAGGCTTATAGTGATGTGCATTACCAAGAGGGCCCAGAGACACCTCTCCGACAATCGGAGTGACAAATCCTAATCTCGATCTATGCCAACTCAACAAACACCATCGGAGACACCTGTAGATCATCTTTGTAATCACCCAGTTACATTGTGATGTTTGATAGCACACTAAGTGTTCCTCCGGTATTCGGGAGTTGCCTAATCTCATAGTCATAGGAACATCTATAAGTTATGAACAAAGAATAGCAATAAACTAAACGATCATAGTGCTAAGCTAACGGATGGGTCAAGTCAATCACATCATTCTCTAATTATGTGATCCTGTTCATCAAATGACAACTCATGTCTATGGTTAGGAAAATTAACCATCTTTGATTAACGAGCTAGTCAAGTAGAGGCATACTAGGTACACTCTGTTTTGTCTATGTATTCATACATGTACTAAGTTTCCGATTAATACAATTCTAGCATGAATAATAAACATTTATCATGATATAAGGAAATATAAATAACAACTTTATTATTGCCTCTAGGGCATATTTCCTTCAGTCTCCCACTTGCACTAGAGTCAATAATCTAGATTACACAGTAATGATTCTAACACCCAATGAGTCTTGGTGCTGATCATGTTTTGCTCGTGAGAAAGGCTTAGTCAACGGGTCTGCAACATTCAGATCCGTATGTATTTTGCAAATCTCTATGTCTCCCTCCTTGACTTGATCGCGGATGGAATTGAAGCGTCTCTTGATGTGCTTGGTTCTCTTGTGAAATCTGGATTCCTTTGCCAAGGCAATTGCACCAGTATTGTCACAAAAGATTTTCATTGGACCCGATGCACTAGGTATGACACCTAGATCGGATATGAACTCCTTCATCTAGATCATTCATGCGCTCCTTCCGAAGCAGCTATGTACTCCGCTTCACACATAGATCCTGCCACGACACTCTGCTTGGAACTGCACCAACTGACAGCTCCACCGTTCAATATAAATACGTATTTGGTTTCTGACTTAGAGTCATCCGGATCAGTGTCAAAGCTTGCATCGACGTAACCGTTTACGACGAGCTCTTTGTCACCTCCATAAACGAGAAACATATCCTTAGTCCTTTTCAGCTATTTCAGGATGTTCTTCACCACTGTCCAGTGATCCACTCCTGGATTACTTTGGTACCTCCCTACTAAACTAATAGCAAGGCACACATCAGGTCTGGTACACAACATTGCATACATGATAGAACCTATGGCTGAAGCATAGGGAATGACTTTCATTTTCTCTCTATCTTCTGCAGTGGTCGGGCATTGAGTGTGACTCAGCTTCACACCTTGTAACACAAGCAAGAACCCTTTCTTTGCTTGATCCATTTTGAACTTCTTCAAAACTTTATCAAGGTATGTGCTTTGTGAAACTCCAATTAAGCGTCTTGATCTAGCTCTATAGATCTTGATGCCTAATATATACGCAGCTTCACCGAGGTCTTTCATTGAAAAATTATTATTCAAGCGTCCTTTTATGCTATTCAGAAATTCAGTATCATTTCTGATCAACAATATGTCATCCACATATAATATCAGAAATGCTATAGAGCTCCCACTCACTTTCTTGTAAATACAGGCTTCTCCAAAATTTTGTATAAAACCATATGCTTTGATCACACTATCAAAGCGTATATTCCAACTCCGAGATGCTTGCACCAGTCCATAAATGGATCGCTGGAGCTTACACACTTTGTTAGCACCTTTTGGATCGACAAAACCTTCTGGTTGCATCATATACAACTCTTCTTTAAGATATCCATTAAGGAATGCAGTTTTGACATCCATTTCCCAAATTTCATAATCATAAAATGCGGCAATTGCTAACATGATTCGGACGGACTTAAGCATCGCTACGGGTGAGAAGGTCTCATCGTAGTCAACTCCTTGAACTTGTCAAAAACCTTTTGCAACAAGTCGAGCTTTGTAGACAGTAACATTACCGTCAGCGTCGTTCTTCTTCTTGAAGATCCATTTACTCACTATGGCTTGCCGATCATCGAGCAAGTCAACCAAAGTCCATACTTTGTTCTCATACATGGATCCCATCTCAGATTTCATGGCCTCAAGACATTTTATGAATCTGGGCTCATCATCGCTTCCTCATAGTTCAGAGGTTCGTCATGGTCAACTAACATGACCTCCGTAACAGGACTACCGTACCACTGTGCGGATCTTACTCTGGTTGACCCTACGAGGTTCGGTAGTAACTTGATCAAGTTTCATGATCATCATCATTAGCTTCCTCACTAGTTGGTCCAGGAATCACTGGAACTGACTTCTGTGATGTACTACTTTCCAACTCGGCAAAAGGTACAATTACCTCATCAAGTTCTACTTTCCTCCCTGTCGGTGTCAAAACCGGCGGATCTCGGTAGGGGGTCCCGAACTGTGCATCTAGGCGGATGGTAACAGGAGACAAGGGACACGATGTTTTTACCCTGGTTCGGGCCCTCTCGATGGAGGTAATACCCTACTCCTGCTTGATTAATATTGATGATATGGGTAGTACAAGAGTAGATCTACCACGAGATCAAGGAGGCTAAACCCTAGAAGCTAGCCTATGGTATGATTGTTGTTCGTCCTACGGACTAAAACCCTCCGGTTTATATAGACACCGGATAGGTTAGGGTTACACAGAGTCGGTTACAATGGTAGGAGATCTACATATCAGTATCGCCAAGCTTGCCTTCCACGCCAAGGAAAGTCCCATCCGGACACGGGACAAAGTCTTCAATCTTGTGTCTTCATAGTCTTGGAGTCCGGCCGTGACGATAGTCCGGCTATCCGGACACCCCCTAGCCCGGGACTCCCTCACTCCCACTCACTTATTTCGAGAGAAACTCCTTCTCTAGAAAGGAGCCATTCTTAGCAATGAATATCTTGCCTTCGGATCTGTGATAGAAGGTGTACGCAACAGTCTCCTTCGGGTATCCATTGAAGACACATTTCTCCGATTTGGGTTCAAGCTTATCAGGTTGAAGCTTTTTCACATAAGCATCGCAGCCCCAACCTTTAAGAAATGACAACTTGGGTTTCTTGCCAAACCACAGTCCATAAGGTGTCGTCTCAACGGATTTAGATGGTGCCCTATTTAACGTGAATACAGCCGTCTCTAAAGCATAACCCCAAAACGATAGCGGTAAATCGGTAAGAGACAACATAGATTGCACCATATCTAATAAAGTACGATTACAACGTTCGGACACACCATTAAGCTGTGGTGTTCCGGGTGGGGTGAGTTGCGAAACTATTACGCATTGTTTCAAATGAATACCAAACTCGTAACTCAAGTATTCGCCTCCACGATCAGATCGTAGAAACTTTATTTTCTTATTACGATGATTTTCCACTTCACTCCGAAATTCTTTGAACTTTTCAAATGTTTCAGACTTATGCTTCATCAAGTAGATATACCCATATCTAGTCAAATCATCTGTGAAGGTCAGAAAATAACGATACCCGTCGCGAGCATCAACACTCACCGGACTGCATACATCAGTATGTATTACTTCCAACAAGTCTGTTGCACGCTCCATTGTTCCAGAGAACGGAGTCTTAGTCATCTTTCCCATGAGGCATGGTTCGCAAGCATCAAGTGATTCATAATCAAGTGATTCCAAAAGCCCATTAGCATGGAGTTTCTTCATGCGCTTTACACCAATATGACCTAAACGGCAGTGCCACAAATAAGTTGCACTCTCATTATTAAACTTATATATTTTGGCTTCAGTACTATGAACATGTGTATCACTACTATCAAGATTTAGTAAAAATAGACCACTCATCAAGGGTGCATGACCATAAAATATATTACTCATATAAATAGAACAACCATTACTCTCTGATTTAAATGAATAACCGTCTCGCATCAAACAAGATCCAGATATAATGTTCATGCTCAACGCTGGCACCAAATAACAATTATTTAGGTCTAAAACTAATCCCGAAGGTAGATGTAGAGGTAGCGTGCCGACGGCCATCACATCGACTTTAGAACCATTTCCCACGTGCATCGTCACCTTGTCCTTAGCCAATCTTCGCTTAATCTGTAGCCCCTGTTTCGAGTTGCAAATATTAGCAACAGAACCAGTATTAAATACCCGGGCGCTACTTCGAGCATTAGTTAAGTACACATCAATAACATGTATATCAAATATAACTTTCACTTTGCCATCCTTCTTCTCCGCCAAATACTTGGGGCAGTTCCGCTTCCAGTGACCAATCCCTTTGCAGTAGAAGCACTCAGTCTCAGGTTAGGTCCAGACTTGGGTTTCTTCACTTGAGCAGCAACTTGTTTGTCGTTCTTCTTGAAGTTCCCCTTCTTCCCTTTGACCCTCTTCTTGAAACGGGTGGTCTTGTTACCATCAACACTTGATGCTCCTTCTTGATTTCCACCTCTGCAGCCTTCAGCATTGCGAAGAGCTCAGGAATTGTCTTATCCATCCCTTGCATAATATAGTTCATCATGAAGCTTTTGTAGCTTGGTGGCAGTGATTGAAGAACTCTGTCAATGACACTATCATCAGGAAGATTAACTCCCAGTTGAGTCAAGTGGTTGTGGTACCCAGACATCCTGAGTATATGTTCACTGACAGAACTATTCTCCTCCATTTTGCAGCTATAGAACTTATTGGAGACTTCATATCTCTCAATTCCGGGCATTTGCTTCAAATATTAACTTCAACTCCTGGAACATCTCATATGCTCCATGTCGTTCAAAAGGTCGTTGAAGTCCTGGTTCTAAGCCGTAAAGCATGGCACACTGAACTATCGAGTAGTCATCAGCTTTGCTCTGCCAGACATTCATAACATCTGGCGTTGCTCGTGCAGCGGGCTTGGCACCTAGCGGTGCTTCCATGATGTAATTCTTCTATGCAACAATAAGGATAAACCTCAAGTTACGGACCCAGTCCACGTAATTTCTACCATCATCTTTCAACATCGCTTTCTCTAGGAACGCATTAAAATTCAACGGAACAACAACACGGGCCATTTATCTACAACAACATAGACATGCAAAAAATACTATCAGGTACCAAGTTCATGATAAATTAAAGTTCAATTAATCATATTACTTAAGAATTCCCACTTAGATAGACATCCCTCTAATCATCTAAGTGATCACGTGATCCATATCAACTATACCATGTCCGATCATCACATGAGATGGAGTAGTTTTCAATGGTGAACATCACTATGCTGATCACATCTACTACATAATTCACGCTCGACCTTTCGGCCTCGGTGTTCTGAGGCCATATCTGCATATGCTAGGCTCGTCAAGTTTAACCCGAGTATTCCGCATTTGCAAAACTGGCTTGCACGCGTTGTATGTGAACATAGGGCTTATCACACCCGATCATCACAAGGTGTCTCGGCACGACGAACTGTCGCAACGGTGCATACTCAGGGAGAACAGTTATACCTTGAAATTTAGTGAGAGATCATCTTATAATGCTACCGCCGAACTAAGCAAAATAAGATGCATAAAGGATAAACATCACATGCAATCAATATAAGTGATATGATATGGCCATCATCATCTTGTGCCTTTGATCTCCATCTCCAAAGCACCGTCATGATCACCATCGTCACCGTCTTGACACCTTGATCTCCATCGAAGCATCGTTCTTGTCTCGCCAACTATTGCTTATACGACTATCGCTACCGCTTAGTGATAAAGTAAAGCAATTACATGGCGATTGCATTTCATACAATAAAGCAACAACCATATGGCTCCTTCCAGTTGCCGATAACTGTGTTACAAAACATGATCATCTCATACAAAAATTTATATAATCACGTCTTGACCATATCACATCACAACATGCCCTACAAAAACAAGTTAGACGTCCTCTACTTTGTTGTTGCAAGTATTACATGGCTGCTACGGGCTGAGCAAGAACCGTTCTTACCTACGCATAAAAACCACAACAATTTTTTGACAAGTTTGTTTTTTAACCTTCAACAAGGAACGGGCGTAGTAACACTCGATTCAACTAAAGTTGGAGAAACAGACACCAACTAGCCACCTGTGTGAGAAGCACGTCGGTAGAACCAGTCTCGCGTAAGCGTACGCGTAATGTCGGTATGAGCCGCTTCATCCAACAATACCGCCGAATCAAAGTATTACATGCTGGTAAGCAGTATGACTATTATCGCTCACAACTCTTTGTGTTCTACTCGTGCATATAACATCTACGCATAGACCTGGCTCGGATGCCACTGTTGGGGAACGCGGTAATTTCAAAAAAATTCGTACGATCACGCAAGATCTATCTAGGTGATGCATAACAACGAGAGGGGAGAGTGTTGTCCACGTACCCTCGTAGACTGAAAGGGGAAGCGCTATGACAATGTGGTTGATGTAGTCGTGCGTCTTCACGATCCGACCGATCCTAGCACCGAAGGTACGGCATTTCTGCGATCTGCACACGTTCAGCTCGGTGATGTCCCATGAACTCTAGATCCAGCTGAGGTCGAGGGAGATTTTCATCAGCACGACAGCATGGTGACGGTGATGATGAAGTTACCAGCGTAGGGCTTCGCCTAAGCACTGCAACGATATGACTGAGGTGAAAATCTATGGAGGGGGGCACCGCACACGGCTAAGACAACTATCAACTTGTGTGTCTATGGGGTGCCCCCCTCCCCCGTATATAAAGGAGTGGAGGAGGGGGCCGGCCGGCCCTCATGGTGCGCCCCAAGGGGGGATTGTCAGGACCCCGATTCCAAGTCACATCGACCTAGCTGGTAACACCTCATATTACTTTGCGGCCTCACGCACGGTATTCCCACGGGTGTCGCCTTACCATGGCCCGGGACCGTTTGCGCCTTTTGGCTCACGTATATGATAGTGTCGCTAGCATCCACATGATAGAGAACCCGCCGACATGGCTAGTCGTGAACCCAAAGCGGCGCTTAACCCATGGGGACAGGCATACATGAATCACATCGAGCATGTCGGTCATCAACGTATGAATCCGGGCTGTAGCACTGGCTAACAGGACTCCGGTAACCCGGCTGTAGCAGGCTAGGCAGACTCGGATATCGCCGCATGACATTTCCCGAAGGGACAGACCTGAGCGAAGTGAAACACATGTCGCCAGTCAAGTGTCCAGAGCGGTAGTCTTTGGGCTAGCAGGACTCCGGTGAACCGGGCAGAAGCGGACTACTATCGCTCGTGAAGCACTAGACTACATTTCCCCATATGAGAGGCTGCCAAGGATAAACAACTAGATTGTCGGATCCCACTCATACCAAGCATTTCAATCATACACACAATATGCCCGATATGAGTACATACAACATGGCATCACAACAAAACTCTACAACTCACAGTACTTTATTTAAGAGGCTCCGAGGAGCCATACATATCCTATTCATACAGATAGGGGTCACGTGACCCAACACTCAAGTCATACAAGCATACAAGCACATGCGGAAGCAAACTAGTCTCGAGTACGGACACTAAAAGAAAGAAGGCTTGACGAAGCCCTTCTATCTACAAAGGGCCCTTCACAAGCATTTGATCAAAACCTGGGTTGCTAGTCACTAGTAGACGTCAAGGTCTACAAAGAACCCATCGGAGGGGGCGGTGTTGTCGTCTCAAAACATTAATTAAGCAAACATGAGTACGGGGGTACTCAGCAAATCTTACAACAGAATCCTATTATACATGCACATTCTCAAGAAGGTAGTGGAGTTATTGCAGCAAGCCAGCTTTGACTCTTGGCTAAGCTATCCTATGTGACACCACTTGAAAAGCATTTGTCGCACACGGGTCCACTAAACACCATCACAATACTCCACCGTGGATCCTCTTTCGTCAACCCACGAGAGGGCCATCCGCGGTACTCACACTTATCTTGAGGCTTTTAGTAGTATCCATTTACTTGTCTATGAACTGTATAGGTGACCAAGTAGTCCTTTACCGCGGATGCGGCTATTCGAATAATTTCATACCCTGCAGGGGTGTACTTCTTCACACACGCTCTCACCACTTATCGCCGCTACACGACATGTACTCGGCAACCTTCAAGCAGAAGCCACAGCGGGGGTGTCGGCCACGACCTGACTAAACACACGAGTCCCTAGTCCAGGTTTATCGCCTATTCGGGTTCCATCCGCAGGGAGTCCGGCCGAGGTTTCCACTAATGGCCCCGAACGATGTGTGCAGGGTTCCCGAGACACCAAACGGGCGAATCGGTACACTGGGCCACATTCCTACCGCAACACAGCCCACCCCTAAGGTCAGCGCTGCGTGCAACCCCCAGCATGCTACAAACACCAGAAACTACTTTGCAACTCCCGGATAGAGGACAAGAGTTATTAATAAGTCGAGAGGGTCCATTGGTTTCGGGCCCAATGCGTGGTAGTAGCTAAGTCTTAAATCACACACACAGATCTCAGTTCTTAGGGACGGCTTCAATGAAACAACCCACCATGTACTCCTACATGGCCTCTCATCGATACCTTTACCAAATCGTGTTCAACACTTCACTCTTGTTACCAACATAACTTTTCACTCTAGTTCATCATCCCGATGAGCCAGACCTGACACAACTCTAAGCATAGCAAGCATAGCATGGTAGGAAACACAAACATGGCTCAATAAACTCCTACACATACTAGTGGGTTTCATCTAGTTACTTTGGCAATGACAGGTCATGCAAAGGAAGCGGGTTCAACTACCGTATCACACAACAGTTTGAGTCGCGTTGTCTTAATGCAGTAAACAAGAGCAGAAGCGAGATCATGGGTTTGTATCGGAATGATCAATGGGTTGCTTGCCTAATGTAGTGGTAGTAGGATACTGCCCTTCAGACGGATATTCGGTGTTATCCTCGGAGGCAGAACCTATCACGAAAGACACACCGAACATAAACAACACATGACGATATGCAACAATATGATGCATGCAATGACATAGCAATATGAATGTGTGTTGGCCTAATGCAAGCTAGAACAGAAAGGAATGAACTCATTTCAATCAAAGATTCAAATGCTAGCTCATTTAACATAGCCATAATAGTGCATTATATTATTCTGCTTAAACAGCAAGGTTAACTTGTTCTGTCATGCATGAAACCATTACCATTGGATAGGTTGAATTTTTATGATCAAAATTCATATATAAAACTTTGCATTTGGAGTTACAGATTAATTTCTATGATTTTTTGAAGTTTGCAACAATTTCTGGAATTTCCTGAATACAAATAAATCCAGAAATTAGTTATTACACAAGAAGGCGTCGAGGTGACGCTGCTGGTCAACGGGGGCGTCCAGGTCAACCTGACCAATGGGTCCCGCATGTCATTAGTTAATTAAACTAACTAATTTTAGTTAAAACTAAACTGGGTTAATTAGCAGAGGGGGCCCCACTAGTCAACTCCGTCAACGGGGTCAAACCCACCGACGTTTAGCCGCCAATGGGCCGTGACGCGCGGCGAGAGTGTTTAGGCGTTCGGCGACCAAATGGTCGGCGGAGACCATCTACGGTAGCCGGAGACAAGCCGCGGCGCTTGGTGGCGGTGGTTGAGCTCGGGTGGCCGGAAGGCCGCCATGACGAGCTAGGCGGTCGCCGAGTCGTGAAAGTGAACCCGAGGCTTCGGGACACGGCGAGGTGCGTGGAGCGGTGCTACGGGTTCCTGGGGGTGTGGTGAAGTTAGTGGACAAGGTGGCGTGGCCAGAGGGTGGCCGGAGTCACGTCGGCGACGAGCTCGGCGGTGGCGCATGCGGTGATGCTTCGTGCGGCAGCTACGGTGCCGCAGGAAGGCAAACGGAGAGGATGGGGAGGTAGCTGGGCTCACCGAGTACGGGCGGGCAATGGGCGAGTCGGGACGAGGTGATGCGGTGGCGACGGCGATGGGGATCTCCGGCGGTGATTGACGGAGACGAGGTCGGTGAAGGTGTTGTAGAGCGTGCGAGTGCTCGGGGCTCGACCTGCTCGAAGTAGTCAATGGTGGCGGAGCGAACGGACACGGTGGCGCAGCATGGGGACGACGGAGGGCACGGATTTCACGGTGGCGCGGGCGTGACGGCGTCGGCCATGGTGCGGGCGAGCGAGGGAGAGGAGTTGGGGAGGAGAAGGGGTGTCTGCGAGCTCGGGGGAGGTATGGCCGATCGAACTGAGGCGGCAGGACGGTGCGGGGAGGAGCAGGGCGGCGAGTAGCTGCGTGGCGTGCTCGGATGCCGCCTTCGAGCACCTGGCTGCCTGCCTGGCCAAGCCAAGCAGCTCGCTAGAGCGGTGGCTGGGCTGGGCCGGCAGGTGGGCTTGCCCGGTGAGCGCCAGGTAAGCTTTGCTTTCTGTTTCCTTTTTCTATTTTTCTGTAAGTTTGTTGACTTACTAAAAATGGTTAGGCACTTCTAAAAATCCTGGAAATAATCAGGGGCTCCGTTTAGAATATCTCCAACAGCCACACTTATTTTCAGAATTATTTGAGCATCCAAAATATTTACTAGCATTTAAATGCCCAAATGCAAATTACATATGATTTAATTCAATGACCTTCTGTTGACCTAGAAAATTGTGCACCTATTTTGCCAGAGGTTCTAACCCAAGACAAAGAGGGTGAACTTTTTAGAAGGGCATTTCAGGTTCATTGGAAATATTTTTAGTAAACCCTAGTTGGATTCAGAGGGGTTCTTGGGGGTTCTGTCTTCCCCATTTCAAGTTTCTGGTGAAAGGTAAACATGATGCAACACTCTAATGCATGGACTAGCTAGGATGTGACAACTCACCCCCACTCAAAAGAATCTCGTCCCAAGATTTTGGATCCGTCGAAAAGAAGGTGGGGTACTCAAGTCGAAGACGATCCTCCTTTCCCAAGTAGCTTCTTGCTCGGAGTGGTTTGACCATTGAACCTTGAGAAACTTGATATTCTGGCGTCGAGTGGTATGCTCGGCTTGATCAAGGATACGAACAGGATATTCTCGATAAGTGAGATTATCTTGGAGATCAAGCGTTTCGTGGTCTACTCCACGGATGGGATCCGAGAAGCAACGCCTGAGTTGAGAGACATGGAAGACATCATGAACTCTAGAAATATGCGGAGGTAGTTCCAATTGGTAGGCAACTTCTCCTTGTTTGGCAAGAATGCGAAAAGGTCCAATGTAACGAGGAGCCAATTTGCCTTTGATACCGAATCGATGGGTTCCCTTCAAAGGAGTAACCCGAAGGTAAGCCTTCTTGCCAGCTTCATAAGCCATAGGCTTATGCTTGCGGTCATATTGGCTCTTTTGACGAGATTGGGCTGTTTTCAATTTCTCACGAATAATGGGAACCTGCTCTTCTGCTTCCTGGATCATATCCGGGCCAAAGAGTTGTCTTTCCCCGGTTTCTGACCAGTTAAGAGGTGTTCGACATTTTCGTCCATAGAGAACTTCGAAAGGAGCTTTGCCCAAGCTAGCTTGATAACTATTGTTATAAGCGAACTCGGTGAATGGGAGGCACTTCTCCCATTTCATACCAAAAGCAATGGCAGAAGCTCGAAGCATATCCTCCAGAATTTGATTGACTCGTTCTACTTGACCACTTGATTGAGGATGGAAGGCGGTGCTAAAGGAGAGACGAGTTCCCATAGCATTTTGGAAACTTTCCCAAAATCGAGAGGTGAAGAGACTTCCACGGTCTGAGTTAATCTCCAATGGAACACCATGAAGGGACACTATTCGGGAGATGTACAAATCAGCTAGTTGGCTAGCGGTTATACTCTCACGAACGGGTAGGAAGTGGGCTACTTTGGAAAGACGGTCGACAACAACGAAGATAGCATTATTCCTCTCTTGGTTCTGGGAAACCCGGTAATGAAATCCATACCGATTTTATCCCTTTTCCATTCAGGAATAGCCAAAGGTTGAAGGGTGCCAAAGGCCGTTGATGCTCGCTTTAACTCGATTTACGACGCCGCAATTAGCAATGTATTGAGCGATTTCTCTCTTCATCCTAGTCCACCAAAACCGGGCGTAGGTCTTGATACATTTTGGTACTACCGGGATGAATGGTGAGAGGAGATTCATGAGCTTCCTTAAGGATCAATCGCCTCAAAGTTGCGTACCTTGGGAACCACTAGACGGTCTCCAAAGAACACGACACCCTATTCATCAATGGAGAAACAATCTGCGACTCCTTTCTTGATGTTTCTCTTGATACGGGAGATTCCCGGATCTACCTTCTGTGCCTTGATGATCTGATCCGTAAGGGTAGGTTTCGCCACCAGGGTGGAAAGGAATCCTCGAGGAACAATGTGAAGGTTAAGCTTACGAAATTCCTCGTGGAGAAGTGGTTGACTTTGTTGTAACATCAGATTGTTACAATAAGATTTACGACTTAGTGCATCAGCCATGACATTGGCTTTGCCTGGGGTGTAAGATATTCCTAAGTCGTAATCCGTAATCAACTCGACCCAACGTCTTTGCCTGAGATTCAAATCCGGTTGGGTGAAGATGTATTTCAGACTTTGGTGATCAGTGTAAATTTCGCAACGATTACCAAGAAGGTAATGTCGCCATGTTTTGAGTGCATGGACCACTGCCGCAAGCTCTAGATCGTGTGTGCGATAGTTATCCTCATGTGGACGCAACTGTAGAGAAGCGTAGGCAATCACATGACGATCTTGCATGAGTATGCAACCTAGTCCTTGTCGCGAGGCGTCGCAATAGATAATAAAGTCCTTAGAAATATCTGGTGGAACGAGTACGGGTGCAGACGTCAGGCGTATTTTCAGTTCCTGAAAGCTGAACTCGCACTGTGGGGTCCACTCGAACTTTTTATCTTTCTTGAGGAGTTCACTTAGAGGCTTAGCAACCTTGGAGAAATTCTCGACGAAGCGGCGGCAGTAGCTCGCTAAACCGAGGAAACTCCGAACTTGCTTGATCGATTCAGGTGGAGTCCAGTCAAGGACGGCTTGAACTCGCTCGGGATTGATAGCAATGCCCTTACCAGAGATTACATGGCCTAGATAGGTTACTTCTGGCAACCAAAACTCACACTTAGAGAATTTGGCATAAAGGCGATGCTCTCGAAGTTTCATCAACACTAGCCTTAGATGTTCGGCATGTTCTTCCTCATTCTTGGAGTAGATGAGTATATCATCGAGGTAAACCACGCATTTAATTTATCCAAATACTCCATGAAGATCGAGTTCATTAACCGAGAGAAGGTGGTCGGAGCATTGGTTAACCCGAAGGACATGACGGTGTACTCGTATTGGCCATAACGAGTAACAAAGGCCGTTTTAGGAATGTCCCCGTTCTTGATTTTGATTTGATGGTAGCCCAACCTCAAATCCATCTTGGAAAAGATTGAGGATCCAGGGAGCTAATCATACAGGTCGTTGATCCTGGGGAGCGGATACTTGTTCTTGATAGTGACCAAATTGACAGGTCGGTAATCTACAACCATCCGATCCATTCCATCCTTCTTCTTGACAAAGAGGACGGGGCAAGCCCATGGGGAAGAACTAGGATGGATGAAACCCTTTTGCAAGGACTCATCAAGTTGTTTCTTAAGCTCGGCTAGTTCTAAGGGTGCCATCTTATAAGGTCTTCTAGAGATTGGGACGGTTCACGGAACAAGGTCTATCACGAACTTCGACATCCCGCCGTGGAACACCGACAGCTTCTTCTGAAAGACATCCGGGAAGTCACGGACTACCGGAATATCTTCAAGGTCTGGAAGGGGGTTGGCATTTAAGGAGTAGAGCTGACGCTTAGACACTCGGGTTAAAACATTAACTGTCTTGCCCGAAGGATGTGTGAGTTGAACAGTTCTAGTAGAGCAATAAATCTTAGCATGATGGGCTAACATCCAGTCCATACCCAAGATGATGTTTATGTCCGAGGACTTGAGAGCTATTAGTGATGCAAGGAAGACTAATCTGTCGACAAGGATTTCATTCCCATGACATATTCTAGAGGTTTGCCATCTAGAACCAGGAGTCTGAATTTCCATGGAGGTGTGCATGTCACAAAATGTGGTGTTGTGCAATCGAGCATAGCTCTCAGAAATAAATGAATGAGATGCTCCAGTATTAAAGAGAACAGTTGCCGGATGGCAATTAACAAGGAGCGCATCGAGAACGACGTTGGGATCCTCATGGGTCTCCTCGGTGAAACGTAGTTGACGTGGCCACGAAAGCGATGGCGGCTGGTTTGGCGTAGAGCACCTTTCCTGCCGGGCTTACCACGGCCAACAGACTTTCCGATCTGACTGGGGTTGTTCTGGGGACACTCATGGATGTAGTGACCCGTCTCTCCACACTTGAAACAAGTTATCACATTGGGACGTGGAGCAGCATTAGCAGCGGGGCCACCATAGGCCTTGGGCGGTGCAAACTGCTGGTTGGGGCGAGGCGCCTCAAAGGATGGCCTCGGAGTGAATCTGGGTGGCAGAGCGGTGCTTGGAATCCAGACCCGGCGCTTCTCAGATCCAAAGCCGGATGAAGATCCAAAGTCACGGGAGTGCTTGCGTGAAGCTTCAAAGTCAGACTGTCTAGTTTCAGCACTGATAGCCTTGTTGACTAACTTCTGGAAGGAGGTGCAATCGTGCAGACGAAGATCACGGCGAAGCTCGGGGCTAAGTCCCTTGCGGAACCTTGCCTGCTTCTTGGCATCGGTGGATACCTCTTCAAGAGCATATCGTGCTAGGTTTCCAAACTCACGACTGTATGCATCCACAGTCAGTCTACCCTGGGTGAAATTGCAAAACTCTTCCCTCTTACGATCCATGAGACCTTCCGGGATGTGATGCTCACGGAAAGCCGCACTGAACTCAGCCCAGGTAGTGATTTGGCCAACCGGGCACATAGCCTCGAAATTCTCCCACCAAAGGCTAGCAGGGCCTTCGAGGTGATAGGCAGCAAAGGTAACCTTATCAGCTTCAGCCACATTGGCAGAACGTAGCTTGTGGGTGATGCTGCGAAGCCAGTCATCCGCATCGAGAGGCTCGACGGAATGTTTAAACTTCGGTGGATACAGCTTGACAAAGTCATTGAGTGACACCAGGTCATTCCTTGGCTGGCATGCGGTATTCTGCTCAATCTGCTCCAGCAAGCAATTGGTCTCACGCTTGTTGCGTTCTGCCTCCATCATAACTTCGTCCAAAGAAGGCGGTTGAGGCAGATTAACATTCCTAGCTGCGCTGGCTTCTCCCTGCTCCGGAGCAGCAGGGTTGTTGCGGGTGTTGACCATCCTAGGAAACAAGACAACGGTTTAGACAAGGATGGTAAAAATTTGGCAAGGAAGTGCGGAATGTAATGGATAACACGGAATGCAAAGATGTTCATCCGTATGACATGGTAATATAGAAACTGCCATATATATACCAACGGTCATACACACCATTCATAGTTTAGTACAAGCCCGGCTAGAGTACAACTACGGTGAAAGGCGTTACATCTCATCGGAAGTATTCCAAACTCCTATACATTATTTTTCTACGCTTCCGGAATTTATACACACTAAGTCATATTCCACAGGTCACGCAGGACGGTGGAACTACAACTATTACAATACTAGGGATACTACTACTAACTCAGACAGCTCCGTAGTAGTCCTCATAGAATTCACCTCCATAGCCTGGAAGCTCAACATGATTATCCGGAAACAGACGGTCCTGAGGAGCTTGTGGACCATAGGGGCTAGGATGAGGTCTTGGACCAACAAACGGTGGCCTGTGGGGACCACGGGGTGGGGTGATGCCTCCCACATCACGCCAATCCATCATGTCTGGCAGAGCAGATCTCACAGGGTACAGATCCCTCGTATCCATACATCCAGCTTGCACAGCCGGTGCAAACCGAGTCAAGTGGCCCAATGATCGCACGGGTGTTGAAAAGCTCCATTCTCAAGGCCCGATTCTCTCGGTCCTTATCCTCGAGCATCTCAAAGAAGTGGTGCGGGTTAGTGAGTCCTCCCGAGTGGAATCGGCATAGATGGCCTGAAGATACCCTTGCGCCCCGGAGCGAAGCGGCATATAACGGAAGTCGGTGTTCAAGCAGGCCGATCTGACTCGCATGATGGTCATCATAGAGTATGCAACATCCTGCACAGCCATCTCAATAGTGACCCCGAGTCCATAGGAGTGGTGAAGGGGCTCAGTCGATCCAGGATAAGAAGGAAATATCCTGACAGTGCAGAGGTATTGGCTTTGATTAAAGTCTCGGAATTGTTCTTCGAAGGTGTATTCAGGATACCAATGGTAACCCGTCTCAATCATAACCCGGACTAACATAGCCGTATGACCGGGCACATCGATGCACCTGGTCAGGCGAACCACTTGGTTTTGAGCACGAGTGGCCATCTGAAAGCACAACCACAATGCAAAGACATTAGAATTTCTAGGAAAATCGGACAACATAACATCTGTAAATGCTCAAGAACAGATTTGAGACATTCAAAATCAGATTGTAAAACCACTCAAAAACATCATATCAAGGTTCTGGTTCAACTGATAACATACTAGAAGTAGTAGGAACTGAACTGAGGCTGGTAACCAACAATCCTATAAGTTACTACGGACCAGTAACACGTGAACCTAATAGAGAGAAGAGAGCCTAGTCCTATACCCACGTAGAATGAGAAGAGGATGACTCAGATCAGAGGGCATAAGGTAAAGGAGTAAAAATAGCCTTACGTCCTCCCACAATCAACTCCCCTACATATAACTAAAGCATTTCTAGACTCGACATCGACCAGTTTGGCTTAGCGAACCTACAGCAGTCCTGCTCGATGCCAACGCTGTCGGACCCCGATTCCAAGTCACATCGACCTAGCCGGTAACACCTCATATCACTTTGCGGCCTCACACACGGTATTCCCACGGGTGTCGCCTTACCATGGCCCGGGACCGTTTGCGCCTTTTGGCTCACGTATATGATAGTGTCGCTAGCATCCACATGACAAAGAACCCGCGCTGACATGGCTAGTCGTGAACCCAAAGCGGCGCTAACACATGGGGACAGGCATACATGAATCACATCGAGCATGTCGGTCATCAACGTATGAATCCGGGCTGTAGCACTGGGCTAACAGGACTCTAGTAACCCGGCTGTAGCAGGCTAAGGCAGGACTCGGATGTCACCACGTGACATTTCCACTGAAGAGACGGAACCACGAGGCAGTGAAACACATGTCGCCAGTCAAGTGTCCAGAGCAGTAGTCTTTGGGCTAGCAAGACTCCGGTGAACCGGTCAGAAGCGGACTACTATCGCCAGGAAGCACTAGACTACATTTCCCCATATGAGAGGCTGCCAAGGATAAACAACTAGATTGTCGGATCCCACTCATACCAAGCATTTCAATCATACACACAATATGCCCGATATGAGTACATACAACATGGCATCACAACAAAACTCTACAACTCAAAGTACTTTATTGAAGAGGCTCCGAGGAGCCATACATATCCTATTCATACAGATAGGGGTCACATGACCCAACACTCAAGTCATACAAGCATACAAGCACATGCGGAAGCAAACTAGTCTGAGTACAGACACTAAAAAGAAAGAAGGCTTGACGAAGCCCTTCTATCTACAAAGGGCCCTTCACAAGCCTTGGATCACCACAGGTGGCTAGTCACTCGTCGACGTCAAGGTCTACAAAGAACCCATCGGAGGGGGCGGTGTTGTCCTCTGAAAACATTAATTAAGCAAACATGAGTACGGGGGTACTCAGCAAGTCTTACAACAGAATCCTATTATACATGCACATTCATAAGAAGGTAGTGGAGTTATTGCAGCAAGCCAGCTTTGACTCTTGGCTAAGCTATCCTACGTGACACCACTTGAAAAGCATTTGTCGCACACTGGTCCACAAAACGCCATCACAATACTCCACCGTGGATCCTCTCTCGTCAACCCACGAGAGGGCCATCCGCGGTACTCACACTTATCTTGAGGCTTTTAGTAGTATCCATTTACTTGTCTATGAACTGTATAGGTGACCAAGTAGTCCTTTACCGCGGACGCGGCTATTCGAATAGTTTCATACCCTGCAGGGGTGTACTTCTTCACACACGCTCTCACCACTTATCACCGCTACACGACATGTACTCGGCAACCTTCAAGAGGAAGCCCAGCAGGGGTGTCGGCCACGACATGACTAAACACACGAGTCCCTAGTCCAGGTTTATCGCCTATCAGGGTTCCGTCCGCAGGGAGTCCGGCCGAGGTTTCCACTAACGGCCCCGAACGATGTGTGCAGGGTTCCCGAGACACCAAACAGGTGAATCGGTACACCGGGCCACGTTCCTACCGCAACACAGCCCACCCCTAAGGTCAGCGCTGCGTGCGGCCCCCAGCATACTACAAACACTAGAAACTACTTTGCAACTCCCGGACAGAGGACAAGAGTTATTAATAAGTCGAGAGGGTCCATTGGTTCCGGGCCCAATGCGTGGTAGTAGCTAAGTCTTAAATCACACACACAGATCTCAGTTCTTAGGGACGGCTTCAATGAAACAACCCACCATGTACTCCTACATGGCCTCTCATCGATACCTTTACCAAATCGTGTTCAACACTTCACTCTTGTTACCAACACAACTTTTCACTCTGGTTCATCATCCCGATGAGCCAGACCTGACACAACTCTAAGCATAGCAAGCATAGCATGGTAGGAAACACAAACATGGCTCAATCAACTCCTACACATACTAGTGGGTTTCATCTAGTTACTGTGGCAATGACAGGTCATGCAAAGGAAGTGGGTTCAACTACCGTATCACATAACAGTTTGAGTCGCGTTGTCTTAATGCAGTAAACAAGAGCAGAAGCGAGATCATGGGTTTGTATCGGAATGATCAATGGGTTGCTTGCCTGATGTAGTGGTAGTAGGATATCGCCTTCAGACGGATATTCGGTGTTATCCTCGGAGGCAGAACCTATCACGAAAGACACACCGAACATAAACAACACATGACGATATGCAACAATATGATGCATGCTATGACATGGCAATATGAATGTGTGTTGGCCTAATGCAAGCTAGAACAGAAAGGAATGAACTCATTTCAATCAAAGATTCAAATGCTAGCTCATTTAACATAGCCATAATAGTGCATTATCTTATTCTGCTTAAACAGCAAGGTTAACTTGCTCTGTCATGCATGAAACCATTACCTTTGGATAGGTTGAATTTTTCTGATCAAAATTCATATATAAAACTTTGCATTTGGAGTTACAGATTAATTTCTATGATTTTTTGAAGTTTGCAACAATTTCTGGAATTTCCTGAATACAAATAAATCCAGAAATTAGTTATTGCGTCAGCAGTGCGTCAGGGTGACGTCAGTGGTCAACGGGGCGTCCAGGTCAACCTGACCAATGGGTCCCGCATGTCAGTAGTTAATTAAACTAACTAATTTTAGTTAAAACTAAACTAGGTTAATTAGCAGAGGGGGCCCCACTAGTCAACTCCGTCAACGGGGTCAAACCCGCCGACGTTTAGCCGCCCGGCTTTACGCGCGGCGAGAGTGTGTTTAGCGTTCCGCGACCAAATGGTCGGCAGAGACCATCTACGGGTAGCCGGAGACAAGCCGCGGCGTTTGGTGGCGGTGGTTGAGCTCGGGGTGGCCAGAAGCGTCGCCGGCGACGAGCTAGGCGGTCGCCGGAGTCGGGTGAAAGTGAACCCGAGGCTTCGGGACACGGCGAGGTGCGTGGAGCGGTGCTACGGATTCCTGGGGGTGTGGTGAAGTTAGTGGACAAGGTGGCGTGGCCAGAGGGTGGCAGGAGTCACGTCGGCGACGAGCTCGGTGGTGGCGCGTGCGGTGATGCTTCGTGCGGCAGCTGCGGTGCACGGGAAGGCAAATGGAGAGGATGGGGAGGTAGCTGGGCTCACGGTGAGTACGGCGAAGCAGTCAGCGAGGTCGGGGACGAGGTGATGCGGTGGCGACGGCGATGGGGATTTCCGGCGGTGATCGATGGAGACGAGGTCGGTGAAGGTGTTGCAGAGCGTGCGAGCGCTCGGGGCTCGACCTGCTCGAAGTAGTCGACGGTGGCGGAGCGAACGGACACGGTGGCGCAGCATGGGGACGACGGAGGGCACGGATTCCACGGTGGCGCGGGCGCGACGGCGTCGGCCATGGTGCGGGCGAGCGAGGGAGAGAAGTTGGGGAGGAGAAGGGGTGTCTGTGAGCTCGGGGAAGGAATGGCCGAACAAACCGAGGCGGCAGGACGGTGCGGGGAGGAGGCAGGGCGGCGAGCAGCTGCGTGGCGTGCTCGGGTGCCGCCGTCGAGCACCTGGTTCTGTTGCTTGCAAGGCTTATAGTGATGTGCATTACCGAGAGGCCCAGAGATACCTCTCCGACAATCGGAGTGACAAATCCTAATCTCGATCTATGCCAACTCAACAAACACCATCGGAGACACCTGTAGAGCATCTTTATAATCACCTAGTTACGTTTTGACATTTCATAGCACACTAAGTGTTCCTCCGGTATTCGGGAGTTGCATAATCTCATAGTCATAGGAACATGTATAAGTTATGAAGAAAGCAATAGCAATAAACTAAACGATCATAGTGCTAAGCTAAAGGATGGGTCAAGTCAATCACATCATTCTCTAATGATGTGATCCCGTTCATCAAATGACAACTCATGTCTATGGTTAGGAAACTTAACCATCTTTGATTAACGAGCTAGTCAAGTAGAGGCATAGTAGTTACACTATGTTTTGTCTATGTATTCACACATGTACTAAGTTTCCGGTTAATACAATTTTAGCATGAATAATAAACATTTATCATGATATAAGGAAATATAAATAACAACTTTATTATTGCCTCTAGAGCATATTTCCTTCAGGAACAAGATGCAAGAGTCAATTTATCATGATGTTCTGAAAGTCAAGAAGAATTTGTTTGTGAAAGTCAAGTCCATTGATCTCACCCACATGGAGAGCGACTTACAGTATTTTGGAGAGGCTTTGTAGAGGTGTGAAGAGCTGGGTATCAAGCGGACTATCACCTTCAACAAGGACTTTGATCCAGAGCTTGTGGCCCAGTTTTATGCCACGGTGCATTTTGGGCGTGATGACCAATGGAAGACGGCTGTCGGCTCAATGGAAGGACTTTGTGGAGAGTTTTTCTTACAATGATCAGGGGGCCCAAACCCCAATTGGGTTTCGTCCTCACAGGGACATTGCTGCTTCTCACAAATAAGCTCTTTGGCCTTACTCCACTCGGAAGGTTTCGCATAATCGAAGGTATCCTATGAGTTGTGCCCCTTTCTTGATATCATGCATCGAATCTTCCAGCACTGTTTGTTTCCTTGCATTGGAAACTTGGATATGGTGCACTCTTATCTTGTGAACTAGCTTCTCTTCTGCCAAAAGGAGAAGGGCTCTTCAGTGGTGTCGAGTGTTTCCCACGTTATGTGGTCAGAGCTTCACTCTGCGGTGATGGAGTGGATGTGCCCCATCTATGGCCCTTACTTGATGCAGCTCATTGAGGACACATGGAATGTTGTGTACCCTACGGAGGCGCTTCTCATTGGGGAGTTGGTCTCCCATGATGTTGTTCAGCTGAGGCTGAAGGAAAAAATGGGGTTCTACTTATACGCCGGTTCCTACAGAGACTGAGATCGTTGGGTCTGAAGATGATGATGATGATGATGATGATGATGATGATGATGATGATGATGATGATGATGATGATGATGGGCCGGACTTTGAGCCATCGACTAAGGAGCCATCTTGAAAGTGCGTTATATCGACTAGAGGGGGGTGAATAGGCGATTTTTATGAACTCTTCACTGAGGAATTTTCCGGTGAGGAAATTCCTTAGCGAAGAACTATTTGCAGCGGAATAAGTACTCAGAAGTAAGCATAAGAGAATGCGAGCATGGTCATCATGATGAAATGAAGACAATCAAAGAGTACAGTAAGCGTAAACACAGGATAGCACAAGATGAAGACAACCAGACTGAAGAAATTGAATTGAGGAAATTGAGAAAGTCTTCTACCAAAGTCTTCAAACACGTATATGAATGAACACTCAACACAGTAATGAGGAAATTAGAGGGTTGAGGAAATAGACCAGTAAGGTTGGTGAAGACAATGATTTGGTAGACCGGTTCCAACTGATGTCTCAGTTGTACGTCTGGTTGGAGCGGTTGAGTATTTAAACTCAAGGACACACAGTCCCGGACACCCAGTCCTGAGCACGCAGCTCAGGACACCAAGTCCTCACCAGATTCTCCTTGAACTAAGGTCACACAGACCTCGTCCAATCACTGTGGTAAATCTTCAAAGCGACTTCCAAACCTTCACAGACTTGGTCACTCGGCGATCCACAATTCCTCTTGGATGCTCTAGACCATGACGCCTAACCGTCTGGAAGAAGCACAGTCTTCAAAGGTAACAAGCGTCAGATCCACGCAGGATCAATCTCTTAAGTGATGTTCAATCACTTTGGGTTTGTAGGGGTTTGGTGTTTGGGTTTTTCCTCACTCGATGATTTTCGCTCAAAGTCCTCGGAGGATGGGTTGCTCACAAATGACAAGTGTCAAGTTTCTCTCGGAGCAGCCAGCCAGCTAGTGGTTGTAGGGGCGGCTATTTATAGCCTAGGAGCAGCCCGACATGATAAGACATAAATGCCCTTCAATGATATGACCGTTAGGTGGATAAGATATTTTGGGACAGTCACAAGAAGACAAGAACGGTCGGAAATTTGAATCTCAAATTCCTTAGGGCTATCTTGTTCCTCATCGTAGGCAATCCATCCGGCGAATTCCTAACTCCTCGGTCAGAACAAATTCCTCGGTGACCAAGAACTTCGCCTCTCACATCAAGAAATTGACTGAACTGTATGATATTTCCAAAGGATTAACTCTAAGGGATTGGTTGGTTTAGTATTTTGATTTTAGCATCACATGTAAATTTTTCATTATTATTTCCTCGACCCCCTTTAACAGTACGGTGTTTCCTATGACTCAAGAAAGAGAAAACGAAACTACGAAAACAAAAGTCTTCACGCTTCATGTTCCTCAAATGAATACCATGTCTTCAAGGACACACCAATTTCTTCACTTTCAAAGTCCTCAGAAAGTCTTCAGAATATCAAAGTCTTCAGTCGAAGAACTTCATTTTTAGGGGTCGACTTTCTCTGTAAATATCAAACTCCTCATAGACTTATAGACCTGTGTACACTCATAAACACATTAGTCCCTTAACCTATAAGTCTTCAATACACCAAAATCACTAAGGGGCACTAGATGCACTTACAATCTCCCCTTTTGGTGATTGATGACAATATAGGTTAAGTTTTCAACGGGATAAACATATGAAGTGTAAATAATGATATTGAGGAATTTGATTGCAAGATATAGAAGAACTCCCCTAAGATGTGCATAGTGAGGAATTTGCTTTTGAGGCAGTGCACATTTGAAGAGTTGAATCATGGAGATCTCCCCCTATATCTTGTAATTCATACACGCATTTGACATATAATATGAACAATTTGAAATACATGATGAAATATGGTGCTTGATGAAATTCAGCATGCGTGCAATAACATTAATGAGGAACAGGCATGCAATAACGCATCAAGAGTATCAGAGCACAGTGCATCAAAAGTATCAAAGCACCATCGGGTTTAAGATTACAACTCGATCCTATAAAAGTTTCAGAAGAACGAGAGTTGTAACTTAACAAAAAAATGCCCATATAATAGACCCGCTTGAAGATTAACTCAAATTTCTCCCCCTTTGTCATCGAATGACCAAAAGGATCGAAACTGAGGATTAACGCCCCTGAAGAATTTCAAGTTGAAGAAGGAGCGCTAGCGTTGTTGGGGTCAGTTGCCGTAGTGGGGCCTGCCGCAGTGTCGTCCAAGTCTTCATTTTCATCAGTGTCTCATGATGAAGAATAGGAGCTGGCCACCAAGGAAGGAACTTTGACCTTCTTGTATTTCTTCGGAGGAGGTGCAGACCAGTCAAATTCTTCCTTGAGACCCATTATCATCAGTTCTTCCATCTTTGTAGACATTAGAAAGAACAGCCCAGTGCGTTTGAAGGTTTCATGGAGGTAGTAGTGGTTTTTCTTCACCGCATTGTGTGTAGAGGTCATGTTCAAGAATTGAACCAAACCGGCGCTTGACCCATTTATGATTGCGATCAACCTTCCGATGAAGACCGAGGAGTAACTCACGATCAGTCATCACCCCGGTGCCGTGTGGCTTGAGGACTTTGCTTGGTGAGGTATTTGCGGCAGAGTCATGTGTGGCGTAGTCATCATTGGTGGAGTAGGATGCAGCTTTGCGAAACTGTCCATCCAATGGACGAATACCTTCATCGATCACAGCAGCTTGCCTTGCCCTTGTCATCACCGAGGTAAATGTCCGCTTGATGACTTCAATCGGGGCAAGTAGCTGCAGTGGTTCGTAGTATCAGCCTTTGTAATTGAGTGAAGACCTTGTCCTGATGAATCTCATTATCCAAGGCGCATAAGGCTTCAAATCAAATGGTGGCATAGCAATGTTTGCCGAGTCCTCATGAAGAAATCATGGAAGTTGACGGAACGCCATGAATGATATTGAAAAGCATATTCTTCATGATGCCAACGACTTCTTCATCATTTGAGTCGTGGCCTTTGATGGACTCGTTGTCTTCGTCGTAATCCGATAGACATCCGAGGCACATACAATAATTCCTTGACGAGGAATTTGGTTCTTGGGGTCTGCCTCAGCTTCAAAGGCTTCATCAAGCACTTGCATATAGTGATTTGAAAGCTCGGGTTCGTTGTAAATACAACGAGCACCATCAAGGGAGGACTGAGTGGTAGAGCACGAAGCAATTCGATTCTTTGGTGCCTTGTAGTGAGTATTTTCAGACATCCAGTCTAACACCCATGAGTTTCACGTCTTCGCGTCTCCGGTGATGTGCAGCGTTGCATAGAATTGAAGAATGAGTTCTTCATTCCAATCACGTATGTCGGTCAGAAATTCGGAAGTCCCGCATCGTGAAGAACACCGAGGACCTGGCTCAAAGCTGGCAGTAGACTCCATGTCCACATGAGGAATATGTGCATGATCGAAGACTTTGTCTTTGTTGAAGAGCACCGAGGAATAGAAATTGGCTTGACCGGCAGTCCGTAAACGCCTCTTCCTTATGCGAAAGCGTAATCATATGGATTGTAATCAGTGAAGAATACATGCTCGCTGAAGAAACCTTCAGCCTTGAACTTTTGCTTTGTTGAGAAGGGGTTCTTTGGCTTTGGCAGTGGAGTGTCAGTGAGTTGCATCACGACCTCTGGAATCACAATCTCGGGTTCTTCAGGCTGAGGAATTTCTTGTTCCTCTCAAAAGTGCAGTCCGAGGATCAAGAGCAAAGAGTTCATCGGCGCTAGTGGCTGGAATTTCTTCATGGACAGATGAAGTGGGATGAGTTTCTTGAGCCCATTTGAACTGTTGGAGCGGGGGACCGAGGAATCTGTTGGATTGGGGTGAAGAGTGGAGAATTTGGATGTCGACTTTCCCAAAAGTCATCGCTCATCACCGGGCGTTGTGCTTCCAATATCCACATCTTCTTCAATTTCCTCAACACCGCCTCATCACCGTGAACTGAGGCATAGGCGAGGAAATGATTGGGGTTGAAGGGATTGCTTCCACTTCAATTTCTTCATCAATCTGCTCTGACGAAGCGGCAGAATGATCTTCTTCATCGATCCGCTTGGGATCTCATAATCTTCATCAAAAGGAACAAGGTCCTTTGATGGAATTGAGGAAATTGGAACAACATCAATAGGATTTTCAAAGGAGCTGGTCATTGGCTTCATTTTCTTCGCATCCAAGAATTTGACGCAGCCGATGCTTTCCGCTTCTTCACCGCAGCTCGTTCTGCGGCCTTGGTCTTCTTCACATCGAGGCGGATGGAAGAATTGGAGTTGGTGTTGGCGCAGGAGGAGCCGACGAATCTGGTTGATTTTCCTCGTGCAACCGATGCGCTTGCCCTCGACTTGTTCGGGCTTTCTTCAGCGCACCACTAGTGGATGCCCCGCAATTTCTTCGGCGGAATGGGATCATCAGCCACGAACTAGCATTGTCTTCAAAGAGCCTGAACTTCATCAATTTGTCTTTGGCATGTTCTTCACCACTGAGCCGAGGCTCCACTGAGGAATTTCTTGTTGCGTTGGGGCAGCAACATTGGTGAATTTCTTCGTCAGTTGATTTAATCGACTTTGGCTCCTTGCCAATCAGCATAATAGGAGTCAAATTTGTCGCCGAGGGCTTTGATGTCAGCATGCATCTTGATAAGTTCTTCATTGTCATCTTGACAACGCTTTTCTTCAGCAGTTTCTCCTTTCAGATCGTGATTTCTTGATCTCTCCGTCAGATCAAATTTCCATTTCTCCTCTTGGATGAAATGACTCGCATGTGACTTTGACCAGGTGTCAGATTGAAGTCAGGCATAGGAGTGTTTGGGTCCTTGTGCCAGAGATCAATGTAGTCTAGGATCACTCTTGGATCCAACAGCAGTGGCATAGGTGTGCCTTTGGCTCTAGCGGCCCTTTTTTGGCGGTCTCTGGTGATTTCCGCAAGTTCATCATCATCAGCCTCATCATCTTGAGTGGCACTTGGAAGGCGACTGCTTTCTTCTTAGGACTGGGCCGAGGACCTCGTCCAACTGTGGCCTTAGTCTTCAGCAGAGTCGGGCCAGATGAAGACTTTGGTGCAATGAGGAACTTGTCAAACACCAGAGGCAATGGAGATGCTCTGTAGTCCTTTGGCACGTGGCCGGATGCACAGTCTTTGAGGACTTTGTCGGAACTGCTGAGGACTTGGGAGGAGCTGCTGAGGACTTTGAAGGAGCTGAGGATTTTGGAGGAGCAGGAGCAGCATGAGGAATCTGCCGTGAGGGCACAGCTGAGGAACTTGGCCGTGAGGGCACTGTTGGTGAAGCACTTGGCTTGTGTGCGGGCTTCTTTACCATAGATTTTCTTGGCTTGACAGAGTCCTCAGTGGCAGCAGCAGTAGCAGAGTCCTCATTCAATTTCCTCACTACCTCGTTGGCTTGTCTTGCCAATTTGGCTTGGCGCTTAGCCCATTCTTCAGGAAAGTCCTCACCACGCTTGATGCTGGTGGGGTCAGCTTCTTGACCAGGTGCCAATGGAGCTCTTGGGCATGGAGGATTGAGAGCGAATTTCTTCATGTACTTTGGAGTTACATATATGTACTCCCTCCATTCCCTTGCCCATCTCCGTTCAATCCTTTGAATGCTCACCTTGCGCTGATTTTTCTTTCTTTGCCGAACTTGGCTTCATCAGGTGTGCAATAATCAGCATATATTTCCTCAGGGATTTCAAACGCAGTCATGACCTCAGGCCTCTTTCCTCCTTTCTGTGGCTTCTTTCCTTCTGCCATATTCTTGGTGAGGAATTTGAACAAACGAATTCTCTCAAGAAGTATGCAACTTTTCTTCGAGGAACGCTGCAAATGAGTTAAGTTGATGAGAACCTAGTGATTCAAAGAATGACATGAGTACCGTGAACAGAGTATAGATGCGAGGAATTTGGAGAGGTCATATGCGTTCTCAGAAGGTTTTTCAAAAAGAACTAGTTTGAGGAATATGACCAGATGAGCCTTGAAGAATTTCACTAAGCGATCTTTGTCTTAGGTTCCAGAGTTGTATAGATCGAAGATCCACACAATTGAGGAATCTTGAAGAAAATCATTGCTTAGAGAAACGAATCAAGAGCATATTTTGTTTGAGGTGTTCATATGTGTGAAGATTTGAAGAATAAACACCTTTGAAGATTTTCGTGAAGGTTTGAGAATCAAAGCGAGTAATAAAAGTAACTTTTAATTACCGAAGTGAAGAACACGACGAACTAAGAAGAACAGATGGGAAGTTAAATCGATTCAGATCTTCCACGCCCTAACTTGGCGGAGGAAGACAGCTACGGGCGGCGGAGTGAAGATTTCTCTGCAGTCGGCGCGAGTACGTCGGCGACGAGGTCGAGGCAGTGAAGCTCTTCCTCACCGGCGACGATGGAGTAGCGGCGGCGCTAGGGTTTGAGAAGCTCGAGCGAGAGAAAGCGGTCGAGCGGAGTAAAGGAAGTGAGGAAGGGGAGTGGGGGTATATATAGCCACGGTGAAAAACTGTTCGCCCGAAGATTTGGGACGAACGTGCCCCTGACCCTTCTCATTCGCTTGACATGTGTCACCCACGTACTAAAAAGTGGAGATCGTTTTAAATCATGGGTGAATAGATAAATCCATCGTGGGATGCGGAACGGTTTGAGCGGCAAAACCGAAAGTTTGGATAAGATCAGTTTTAAAATTCCGTTCGCAATTTCTTCAGCTGACAAGGACACGGTGAAGATTTTGAACGAGTTTCAAATAGAACGCACATGAAGAATTTGTGAATAGATTGGGTTGAGTATAGCATAGAGGGGGAAGGGTCCGATCACATTCACCTAGCAGAAAAAAGCAACTTGAAGAATTAGCCATAAGTGAATGCTGTAGAGGACATAAACCCATATATATATATAGCTAATGAAGAAAAACGATGGAAATAGTGAAGATTTTGAAAAGTTGAAGAATTTAAAAAAACTGAAGAATTTCAAAAACTGAGGAAAAACTCAAATTGAAGATTTTCAACTTTGGTGGTGGCATGACCCACCGTATAAGAATGATGATTTCAGACACCACCTACAAGTGTCGTAGGGTTACGAGAATCAAATTCTTCATTAATTTCTTCACACTTAGAGTGTTATTCTTCATGGATTGAAGAAAATGTTTCTTCATGTGTTGCACATCTAAGTCATCAATTTTGCATAAGTATCGTGGATGTGTGTCCTTTTCAAAGAACATTCAAGATTCTAAGATATTTAGCTCACACCGCAACTTGCTAAATCTCTTCTCATCCAAGGGCTTAGTGAAGATATCGGCTAGCTGTTCTTCGCCTTCACATGCTCGATGGAGATGTCTCCCTTCAACACATGATCACGAAGAAAATGATGACGAATTTGAATGTGCTTTGTCTTCGAAAGTGTCGAATCGGGTTGTGAGCAATCTTGATGGCACTCTCATTGTCACAAAGAGAGAGGCACATTCTTCACGTTGATGCCGTAGTCCTTGAGAGTTTGCTTCATCCATAGCAATTGAGCACAACAAGAGCCGGCAGCAATGTATTCAGCTTCCGCGATGAGACAAGTGATACGCAGTTCTGCTTTCTTCGAGGACCAATGCACCAAAGATCGTCTCGAGGAAATGACAAGTACCAGATGTTGACTTGCGGTCCACACGATCACCAAAGCATAGTCGAGTCGGAATATCCAATGAGATCAAAAGTAGAGCCCTTTGGGGTACCATAATCCTAGTGTTGGTGTGTGAGCTAGATATCAAGAATATGCTTCACCTTATGGTGTGATTCCTTGGATTGTAGCTTGAAATCGTGCACACATGCAAACACTAAGCATTATATCTGGCCTAGATGCACATAAGTACAATAAAGAACCAATCATGGAGCGGTATACCTTGTGATCAAGTCAATACCATTTTCATCGGGCATGAATGGCCATTTGGGGGCATAGGAATTTTGACGCCTTTGCAATCTTGCATGCCGAATTTCTTCAGACATCTTTGAGGTATTTCTCCTGAGATATGAATATGCCATTGTGTTGTTGACGAATTTGAAGACTCGAGAAGAATTTCAACTCTCCCATCATAGACATTTGATATTCTTCACTCATCATATAGGCAAATTCATCACTATAACGCTGGTCAAGACAAAACCAAAGATAATATCATCAACATATATTTGGCACACAAACAGTTCACCATCATATGATTTAGTAAAGAGAGTAGGGTCGAGTGAACCGGTGTAAAGCCATTCTTCACAAAGAATTCCTTAAATGTATCATACCACGCCTGGGGGCTTGTTTGAGACCATAGAGGGCCTTGTTGAGTCTCAAGACTTTGTCGATTCTTTGGATCTTCAAAACTGGGGTTGAGCAACATATACTTCTTCCTCAAGCTTACCATTGAGTAATGCACTTTTCACATCCATTTGATATAAAGTGATATTGTGATGGTTAGCATAGGCAAGTAATATGCAAATAGACTCAAGTCTAGCAACAGGTGCAAAAGTTTCATCGAAATCAATTCCTTCAACCTGTGTGTAGCCTTGAGCTACAAGTCGTGCCTTATTCCTCACCACAAGGCCATTTTCATCTTGCTTGTTGCGGTGGATCCACTTTGAGCCAATGATATTATGCTTGCGAGGATCTGGACGTTTGACCAGTTCCCAGACATTGTTGAGCCCGAACTGATGTAATTCTTCTTGCATGGCCTGGATCCACTCAGCTCCGTAAATGCTTCATCTACCTTAGTGGGCTCTGTGATAGAGACAAAAGCATAGTGCCCACAAAAGTTAGATAAATGTGAAGCTTTTGAGCGTGTGAGAGGACCCGCGCTTCAATGTCACCGATGATCTTGTCAACTTGCACTTCTTTTGCAACGCGTGGATGAGTTGGTTGTCGCCGAGGAATTTGATCATTTTCCTCGGACCATTGTCTTCAAAGATTATCTTCGTGTGCATCACTTGACGTTCTTCACAGACAGAATGAATTCTTCAACAGATTCTTCAGTTGGAATGACATCCTCGCTGCCTTGAACTTGATAGATTCCTCGGTGTTGGTTCATCTAACACGAAGGTAGGTGCTCTCTTTGCGAGCCATTAGTTTCATCGAACCGCACATCTACAAGATCAACAATCTTGTGAAGAGCGATGTTGAAGACTCAGAGGTGTGCGAGTCCTTTCCGTAACCAAGCATAAAACCTTCATGTGCTTTCGGTGCAAATTTAGAACTGTGATGAGGATCTCTAATCCGGATTTAGCAATCAAGACTTTGAAATAACTCACATTGGGTTTCTTGTCGTTGAGGAGTTCATAGGCGTCTTCTTGAAGAATTTGTGAAGATATACTGTTGATGATGTGGCACGCGGTATCAATTGCATCAATCCAAAAACGACTAGGCGCTTTTGTATTCATCAAGCATAGTGCGAGCCATCTCAACAAGAGTTCTGTTCTTGCGCCCACGACGCCATTTTGCCGAGAGGAGTATAGGGAGCAGATAACTCATGAGTAATACCAAGTTCATCAAGATAGGCATCAAGACCGGAATTCTTGAACTCAGTTCCATTGTCACTCCCCGATGTGTCCGATCTTCACACCAAAGTTAGTTGAAGCCCTCAAGGAAAATCGCTTGAAGACTTCCTGCACTTCATTTTTGTAAGTAACAATGTGTACCCATGTGTAACGAGAGTAATCATCAACAATAACAAAGCCATATAGAGATGCATCATTAGTGACTGCTGAGTAATGATTAGGACCAAAGAGGTCCATGTGAAGCAATTTGAAGGGACGAGTAGTGGTCATGATAGTCTTCGCTGGATGCTTGGCCTTGGTCATTTTTCCAGCTTCACAAGCTCCACACAAGTGATCCTTGAGGAATTTGACATTCTCAATGCCAATGACATGCTTCTTCTTTGCAAGCGTGCAGTAAATTCCTCATGCCTGCGTGACCAAGTCGCCGATGCCATAGCCCGCCTCAAGCTTTTGCAAGTAGACACACGGCTGGTTGTGGTCCTGTAGAGAAATCAACAATATACAAGTCTCCTCTCCTAAAGCCTTCGAAGACTTTGGAATTATCAGCTTCCATAATCACAACACAACGATACTTGCCAAGGATAACAACCATATCAAGATCACAAAGCATTGAGACTGACATGAGGTTGTATCCTAAGGACTCAACAAGCATGACTTTGTCCATGTGTATGTCCTTAGAGATCGCAACCTTACCAAGACCCAATACCGACTTTTGCCTTTGTCAAGAAGATGATATGCTTTAGATGTGACGGTGATAAGGGAGCATCCATCAATAGATTCTTGTCACCACCATGTGATTTGTACATCCACTATCGAGAACCCACTCGGTGGCTTTGGGTTGATCATCCTGCAGATGAATTAGTGCAACTTACGATCTCATATACTTCATCGATGAAGAATATGATATCAAGTTCATCAGATGAATTTCATCAGCAAGATAACACATAAGCAAGATGAGGACGTGTGAAATGAAAGTTCATTTCATCATGATTAGCCCACGCCCTTTCGTGCATTTTTGTCGTGCCCTCAAGAAATTCTTCAGACGCTTAAAGTACGTCCGAGACCTGACCTGCAGAAGAGGTTAGTTCTTTTTCTTCACCACCCACATCTCAAGGGGTGGCAAAGAGTTCATCACTCTGTGAGCACCATATGAGAATGGTGGCATAGAGGTCAATCCATTTCGTTTCACATAAGAGGGGTTAGGGTAAGCATATGAATAAGCAGAGAAATTCTTCGAGGACTTATGAACATATTGGTTTGAAGAATAATGCACATATTCATAGCCCTTAGCTCTACCCTGCAAAACAGAGTTGTTAGCACGACGATAATCATATGAGGACTTTGATCCTTTTGAGGAATTTGATCCACGTGAGGAATTTGGTCCGTATGAGGACTTGGATCCATATGAAGAATTTGGTCCATATGAAGAGTTTGATCTGGGGTTCCTATTCTTCACAGGTGGTGTCATGAGGACATTCACCAAGACTTTCAAGGCACTTCTTGGGAACCCAGATTTTCTTCATAGGGGAACTGTTCTCAGCTTAGTGCCAACATATCTAGCAAATACTTCACCATTCTGATTTTTGAACAGTTTATAGTTGGAGTCAAATGACTCATCGTAAGAATGAGGAGATTCGCATGTAAAGCCAGATAAGTTAGATGGATCAATCTGAGGTCCCTTTGCAGCAACCCATGAGGTTTTGGGATCTTGCTCGGGCTTCCAATATGTTCCATCAAGATTGAGTTTCCTCTCAAAGGCAATACCCTCTTTCCTAGGGTTCTGTTGAGGATCTGCTTTTAAGAACATCACAAAGAGTCTGATGCCCTTTGAGGCTTTTGTACATGCCTATCATGTACAATTCCTTCAGCCCTCGCATCGTCAAGGATACTAGCAATGTCCTCGGATGAGGAATTAGTGATAGCGAGGCAGGTGAAGAATTTGTAACAGTTGAAGCATTTGAACATTCAGTGAAGAATTAGCGATTCACGCTCAATGCACTTTAAGCATGGAGGAACAAATTCTTCCGAGAAGCGCTGATTTGTTGAGCAAGTAATGAATCGCGCTCCTTCAAGATCTTCATAACTCACTCTTAGCTTCTCAAGATCTTGCTTTCTTTGAAGAAATTCATAAGAAAGTTTCTCATGATCGCATAAGAGAGTGTTATGATGACCTTGAAGGTTGTCAAACCTAGATCAAGTCTCAAGATTTTCAATCGTGGCTTTAGTGCGATCCATTTCTTCACCTAACATATCATCACTCTTATCTAGCATGTTTTGAACCTTTTCAAAAGCCCTTTGTTGTTTTACAGCAATCTTAGCAAGTTTTGAGTAATCGGGCTTTAGATCTTCATCGGATTCATTTTCACTAGATTCAGAGGAGGTATATTTGAGTACCTTGGCACCCTTTGCCATGAAGCAATAGGTGGGAGCGTAGTCATCACTATCTTCATCAGCTTTGTTGGTGAGGTCATTTTCTTCAGAGTTGAAGATGGACTTGTCGACGAAAGCGAGAGCGAGAGCTAGACTCGCCACACCGCACTCAGATTCTTCTGATGCCTCCTCTTCCTCATGTTCCTCAGATTCAGCTTCAGAGTCCATTTCCTTGCCAATGAATGCCCGAGCCTTCTTGGAGCTGCTTTTCTTGTGAGAAGAGGGCTTTGAGGGTTTTGATGATGAAGATTTCGACGATTTCTTATTCTTCTTAGCGTCATCAGAACTATAATCCTTGTATTTCTTCTTCTTTAATTCCTTCTCCCACTGAGGACAATCTTGAATGTAGTGACCAGGTTTCTTGCATTTGTGGCAAAGTCTTCTCTTATAGTCACTGGATGAGGAACCACTGCTTCTTGAGGATTTTCCAAAGCGACCACGTCTTGAGAACTTCTGGAATTTCTTCACGAGCAAAGGTGCTAGCTCCTCGGCTTAATTCTTCAGATCTCCAAGGCTACTACCGTAGTCTTCACACTTTATTCGCATACGCCTTGGCCTTCGTGGCACGTGTTTTTCCATCGCTATAACCATAGAGATCTCTTTTCAAAGCAAGTCGAACTCATGAGTATTTAGCCTCTCGAGGATATCACCGGATCAAGTGACTTGTAGTCAAGACGCCTCTTGTATCATCGGTGCGGAGTATCAAATGAGGAATCAGCGATCTCAACAATTTCTTCACCACCTCATGGTCGGTGATGTCAGTGGCACCAAGCGCTTGAAGCTCATTTGAGATGTCAGTGAGGCGATCGAAGGTTTGTTGAAAATTTTCGTTGTCGAGTCTTTTGAAGTGGTGGAAGAGATTGCGAAGAACATCAACTCGAGAGTCACGCTGAGTTGAGACTCCTTCATTTACTTTGGCCAGCCTGTCCCAGATGAGCTTGGCAGTTTCCAAAGCACTCACTCTTCCATATTGTCCTTTGCTCAGATGGCCACATATGATATTCTTCGCTTGAGAATCGAGTTGCTTGAATCTCTTCACATCGGCAAAGCATTCAGAGAAGGTGTGACCGAGGGAACACCATTTTCCACAACATACCGTAGATCATTGTCAATTGCCTCAAGATGCATTCGCATCTTGTTCTTCCAAAGAGGTAGTCCGTCCCATCAAAGGTAGGACACCCTGCCGAGACCTTGATCATACCGCGGTCGACATAACTAAAACTCCGGTGGTTAAACTAAAATCACACGTAACAAGGGAGTACCTTGCTCGATACCAATTGAAAGTGCGTTATATCGACTAGAGGGGGGTGAATAGGCGATTTTTATGAATTCTTCACCGAGGAATTTGCGGTGAGGAAATTCCTTAGCGAAGAACTACTTGCAGGAATAAGTACTCAAGTAAGCATAAGAGAATGCGGCATGGTCATCATGATGAAATGAAGACAATCAAAGAGTACAAGAAGCGTAAACACATGATAGCACAAGATGAAGACAAACAGATCAAGAAATTGAACTGAGGAAATTGAGAAAGTCTTGATCAAAGTCTTCAAACACAGATATGAATGAACACTCAACACAAGAATGAGGAAATGAGAGGGTTGAGGAAATAGAACCAGGAAGGTTGGTGAAGACAATGATTTGGTAGACCAGTTCCAACTGCTGTCTCGGGCTTGTAACGTCTGGTTGGAGCGATCGAGTATTTAAACTCGAGGACACACTGCCCCGGACACCCGATCGCCGAAAGCACGCAGCTCGTGACACCATGTCCTCACCGTATTCTCCTTGAACTAAGGTCACATGCACCTCGTCCAATCACTCGTGGTAAGTCTTCGTGCGACTTCCAAACCTTCACAGACTTGGTCACTCGGCGATCCACAATTCCTCTTGGATGTTTCTAGACCATGACGCCTAACCGTCTGGAAGAAGCACAGTCTTCAAAGGTAACAAGCGTCGGATCCACGCAGATCAATCTCTTCAGTGATGCTCAATCACTTTGGGTTTGTAGGGGTTTGGTGTTTGGGTTTTTCCTCACTCGATGATTTTTGCTCAAAGTCCTCGGAGGATGGGTTGCTCTCAAATGACAAGTGTCAAGTTTCTCTCGGAACAGCCAACCAGCTAGTGGTTGTAGGGGGCGGCTATTTATAGCCTAGGGAGCAGCCCGACATGATAAGACATAAATGCCCTTCAATGATATGACCGTTAGGTGGATAAGATATTTTGGGACAATCAAGCCAAGAAGACAGAATGGTCGGAAATTTGAATCTCAAATTCCTCGTGGCTATCATGTTCCTCACTGTGTAGGCAATCCGCCTTTGGCGAATTCCTAACTCCTCGGTCAGAACAAATTCCTCGGCGTCCGTAAGAACTTCGTCTCTCACATCAAGAAATTGACTGAACTGTATGAGATTTCCAAAGGCTTCACTCGAAGGGATTGGTAGGTGTAGGATTTTGAGTTGAGCATCACATGGAAATTTTTCCTTAGTATTTCCTCGACCCCCTTTAACAGTACGGTGTTTCCTATGACTCAAGAAAGAGCAAACGAAACTACGAAAACAAAAGTCTTCACGCTTCATGTTCCTCAAATGAATACCAAGTCTTCAAGGACACACCAATTTCTTCACTTTCAAAGTCTTCGTAAAGTCTTCGTAATATCAAAGTCTTCAAATGAAGAACTTCATTTTTAGGGTCGACTTTCTCTCAGAATATCAAACTCCTCATAGACTTATAGACATGTGTACACTCATAAACACATTAGTCCCTTAACCTGTAAGTCTTCAATACACCAAAATCACTAAGGGGCACTAGATGCACTTACACATCTTGGGCTAAAAAGCTCAGTTAGAAGATGAAGAAGTTGTTTTGCTTTCATGCTAAGGGTCAGTACGGGGCACATATGGTTGCTAAGAAGGCCCGTAGTCGAGACAAGGTCATTATGAGGCAGGTTGGCCTTGAAGTTTCTAGTGGCTCTGAGGACAAGATCACGGATGAGGAGGTTTGGATCTCTTAGAACTGCAGGTAGTTTGAATCAGATAAGGAAGATGAAGGTCTGTCTCATGCTGCAAAGGAGTCCGAGGAGGACGAGCACTATTGGTGATGCCGTGGAGTGTTACTACCACCTTTGTCTTAGCTAGTGGTGCTCTTTGCCCTTTTGGTGTCTCGATGCCAAAGCGGGGGAGAATTTAGGGATTTTCTGAATCACGAGTGTGTCTTATTTGTTTGCTTTCTCTCTCATGAACTCCTTATCGTATTGCTTTGGTTTGTGTTTGTGAGACCTGGAAACCGAAACATATGCTGTGAGACATATGCTACCCTTATTATTCCCTATGTCTAGTATTATGTTATCTTGTGAGATATCATGCCTATCTTGTGCACTATCTTTATGCTCACATGATATTCATTGCATCCTTGGTTATCTTTCTTATATTATTGATGCAAGTATTGCCGGTCTATAAAATATAGGGGGAGTGTTGATCCTAATGTGTGTACTTTGCATTCCAAAAGCATACTTAATTAGTGCACATATCCAGGGGGAGCCCGTCTATATTTTGTAGGTTTGGGTTTGCATACTATCCTGTGATTATTCTTGTGCAAATCCTGCGTTGTCATCAATCCACCAAAAAGGGGGAGATTGTTAAGGCATATTTCTCCCTTAGTGGTTTTGGTGATTGATGACAATGCTTTTGCGGACTAATTGTGTGCATTGAGCAGTTCATATATTTGACCATATGGCACAAGACGATTTGAGCCCCTCGGAGTTTAGAAGTGAAGACAGTTTTTATTTCCTCCGTTTCTTTTTCGATGGACTTGAGTCATAGGAAAATCGTACTATCAAGAGGGGGTCTGCTTCGGAAAGGTTTGTGTGGAATCATCACGTGCACATTCTACTTTACACCCCCGCTGTCTTTCCGTTTCAATGGAGTTCTCCGTCTGTATGCAAAGGGGTGTTGGAAAGCTGCCAGCGGTAGTACCACTTGTCCTCACAAGCGGTAGTACCGCTGCTAGTACCGCATGTAGTACCGCCTTCTGCTCGGGTCTCGATTTTTCGTGACGGGTTGCACGGTAGTCCAGCGGTAGTCCCTCTGGCTCACTTCCATGGAACCCCTTTTGACCTAGTAGAGCAAGCGGTAGTAGGAGCGGTAGTGCCGCTTGTAAGCGGTAGTACCGTGCCTACTATCGCTGCAAGTACCGCTCACGGCTCTGCTCTTCAGCATTCCCCTATTTTCCTCTACGGACGTAGGGAGCGGCAGTTCCGGATGTAAGTGGTTGTACCGTCCATTCTGGGCGGTAGTACCATTGCTACCGTACTACCGCAGCCCCTGCCACCATAGTGCAGTGTTACTGCAACCCCAGCGGCAGTGCCGTTGGGGCAAGCGGTAGTACCGCTCTAGCAAACTACTGGCCCGTGACCTCTGTGTCATTACACTTACTTTCCTCACATTAGCTACGGTAATATCATTCCTCGAGCGGTAGTACCGCTTATGTGCGAGCTGAGGGCTGCATAATGGTTAGATTTGTCCCCCACTGTATAAAGGGGGTCTTCTTCCTCAAGAAGATCTACCTCTTCCTCCCCAAACTCCATTGTTGCTCCAAAGCTCATTTTTGCCCGATCTCTCTCCCTAGCCAATCAAATTTGTTGATTCCTAGGAATTTTGGTTGAGAAGGCACTGATCTACACTTCCACCAAGAAAAATTTGATTCCCCCCACTAATCCCTCGCAGATCTTGTTACTCTTGGGTGTTTGACACCCTAGACGGTTGAGGTCACCCCGGAGCCACATTCCATTCTGGTGAAGCTTCGTGGTGTTGTTGAGAACCATCAATTCAGTTGTGGAGATTGCCCCAACCTTGCTTGTAAAGGTTCGGTCGTCGTCTTCAAGGGTACCACTAGTGGAATCATGGCATGTCGCATTGTGTGAGGGCGTGAGGAGAATACGGTGGCCCTAGTGGCTTCTTGGGGAGTATTGTGCCTCCATACCGCTCTAACGGAGACGTACTTCCCCTCAAAGGGATGGAACTTCGATAGCACATCCTCGTCTCCACCAGCCCCACTTGTAGTTTTCTCTTACCATTACTTTGTGCAATCTTTCCTTGTGTTGTACTCCTTACTTGGTTGTGTTGTTGCCTTTGTTAGCATCATATAGGTTGCTCACCTAGTTGCATATTTAGACAACTATTTGTTGTTTTACCTAGTTTGTTAAGAAAAGCTAAAAATTGGTAGTTGCCTATCCCCCCCTCCCTCTAGTCAACCATATCGATCATTTCATCTGTTTAATAATGGTGTAATATATATCAGCAGTTTTTTCGTACTTCACCTGCTTCTCTAATATTATTCTTTTCATTCCACCACTGCCACAGAAGTATTATCATCTTGATCTTTCCTTTTTTTCTTCTAGCTTGAGGACTTCATTTATAAAATTTGTTGATTGTTGCTAAACTTATAGGCGCAACATTAGTGCACCTGTACTACTTTTTCCTCCTACTCTGCTCTCAAGTTTCTCTCAGAACCATACTGAACTGAATTCTAATATGCAATTAGTCTAGTGTGTCACCTTCCAATTAGTTTTTTAAGAACAACCTTCAAATTATATTTGTGACATAAGACTGGCTGGGCTGAAGAGGCAAACTAAAGAACCAAAAAACAGTGAGTTCCTAACCAACACGCGAGAGACCTCCTATTTAGTAAACTGCATGGGGGAGAGCGCACAAACACGCACCACCTCCCTCATGCACCGGATTTGGGCTGGACCATGTGTGGCCACGTGGCGCCCCTGGTTTTTTTCCCTTTCATTGTTTCTCTTTTTTTTTGTTTCATAATGTTCAAGATTTCAAATGAAAATTTGTATTTCGAAAAAATATTCAAAAATTTGAAAATGTATTTGGATTAAAAAAAGTTTGTGGGTTCAAAAAACATTCTTGATTTTTATGAAAAGAATAAAAATGTTTGCAATTTATAAAAATATAAGTGAATTCAAAAACGTTCATGAATTTGGGAAAACAACGCAAATTGGAAAAAAAATACTTCCAAACCAAAATGTTCAGGAAGTTGAAAACATATTTGTCACTTGAGAAAATGTCCATGATTTTCAAAAAATGTTTGCCGTTTCGAACAATCTTCACTAATTTCAAAAGGTGTTCGCGCGTTTAGAAAAAAAATTAACGACCTTAATTTTTTTCTTGATATACACAAATGATCATGATTTTGAAGAAAATATTCACAACTGTCAAAATATGTAGGCGAGTTTGTAAAGAAAATATTCTGGTATTGAAAATTTATCCTCGAATTCAATGTTTTTCACGAATTTGAATTGTTTTGACGATTTTCATAGAATTAATGTATTGAGAAATTGTTCGTGATTTTATTTTATTTTTATGAATTTTACACTGGAATTGGCCGGTGCGAAAAACCCGAAAGGAAAAGGAGAAACAAGGAAAAGCTAGTGGCGAAAGGAAAATGGACCGAAATTGGCCATTCCAGACAGAGGATCAGGAGCAATGAATCACTACCGCCAAACCTAAGCAGGTAATAGGATCTGACAGCATGTTGGGCGTTGCCTGCGGGAAATTCTGGGGAGCAACTAGTTGACGAACGCTCCTTCGGATGCCTCATAACGATCAGCGCCATTTGGCGCTCTAAGCCGCCCGCCACGTGTCGCGCTCTGGACGCTTCCTCTGGATTTTGTTTTTATTTTTATTTTTCTGCAGACGCTTTCGGCTTTTTAAATAGTTTTTTTTTACGTTTCGGTTTTTCATCGGTCTTCCTTAGCTTTTGGATCATTTTTTTTAAATTTTTTTTTTGCACGAGTCACGGTTTTGCTTTCGCCAAAGTCACAGCCGTGTCTCTCGGAAAGAGAAAAAAGGATTTTTTGTTTTTTTCCTTCCGCGAGAGGAACGGTGGTGCTTTCGCGAGAGTCACATCCATGCCTCTCGGAAACGAAAAAAATGCATTTTTTGTTTTTTTTCCTTCTGCGAGAGGAACGGTTTTGCTTCCGCACGGTTGTGCTTTCGCGACAGTCAGGGCCGTGCCTCTCGGAAACGAAAAAAATACATTTTCTATTTTTTTTCCTTCCCTGAGAGGCACGGTTGTGCGTTCGCGAGAGGCACACCATGCCTCTCGGAAACGAAAAAAAACGCGTTTTCTATTTTTTTTTCTTTCCTTCCGTGAGAGGCACGGGCGTGCCTCTTTTGGAAAGGGAAAAAACCTGTGCTCTCGGTTAAGTTTTTTCATCCGGTTTTTTCGGGGAAAGAGTTCGTCAAAACCTATCAACATGGGATCTAGTTTTGAAGATCTCGACACGACTAATCCAGCGGTGAAAACGGTTCGAGATTTGGATGCACGGTTTAAGAGATAAAACGTTTTGAATAAACGGATCTACGAAAAAAAGATAAAACTCACATGTTGCGACAAGTGGCGCCCATGCAGCGTACCACTTGTCGCAACCTGGGGAGGTGGGAGTGATCTTTGCAATAAGTACTCCTCAATTAGTGATTTCGAAAATTCTTACGCTCGTTATATCGTCGAGGAAACGCATAGGGATCGAGCGGGGTCGAGCGCACTGGGCCAGTCCAGTTACGAGATATGTTTCTTTTAGTTTGTTTTCACTTTTTTCTTTGTTATCTTTTCCCTTTCTTCTATTTCCTTTTAAAAATTTCTTTTTTTGGTTTTTCCCTTTTTCTTTTTTCTTCTCCAATTTCCAGTTTATTTTTTTTTCAATTTTTTTCAAAACTAAAAATGTTTTTGTTTTCAAACTTTGTTCACAATTCGAAAAAATGTTCACGTTTCAAAAATTGTTTAAGAATTCCAAAAATTGTATGCTTTTGAAAATTGTTCCCAATTTCAAAAAATTGTTCAGAATTTCAATAGGTTTTCAATTTTTACCTTTTTCTCGATTTCTTTTCACAAATTTAAGAAAACTTTCGCATTAAAAAATGTTAATCAATATATTGCGGTTATTTGAATTTGAATTTTTTTTGGAATGTGAATGTTTTTTTGGAATTAAAAATTGTTTAAGAATGTTAATCAATACATTTTTGGAATTAAGAAAACAGAAATGTGAATGTTTTTTTGGAATTACAAACAAAATTGGTATATGGTAAAAAAATTAATATTGGGAAAGTTTTGTAATCCGAACAATTATTCAATTCTTGAACATTTTTTGAATTGTGAACAGTCTATTGAAGAAAGTGAACAATTTTTGAAAATTTTAAAATTCCGGACATATATTTCAAAACGCTACTAATTATTGAATTTTTTGTTGACACAAAAATGAGAAACCAGTAAAAAAATCAGGAAGAAATCACATTTGAAAATTCAAATCAATATTTGAGATCTGTATATTTTTCCTTTGTGGTGGTGGTGGGGGGGGGGTAATTTTTTTCTTTCTGGTGGGGGACGTACATCTGTAGGGCCTGTTAGTTCTTACAAACGTCGTCCTATACAATAGAGAACGAAGATGTTTAGCTCAGCTGGTCTGCGACAACCGTCTAACAACTCGATGTCAACCCTCGCACGCGTGCGCATTCATTTTTCGGTGATCTTTTTCACTATTACGTCGCAACAATTGGGCCGCCCCAGTCGGAGGCTGTTCCTGTGCACCGCGCGCGAATCAGACGCAAAGAGCGGCATATAGGAGGTCAGGTTGCCCGCGTCCAAAACACCCGCACCCCAGCGCGCGGCTTCGGCCCGGCTCAGTACAATGCGACATGAGCAGCGTGCCTGGTTTTATTTTCGTTTTGATTCTTTTTTTAATTAATGAAATTTGAAAAACAAATATATCAACAAATTTTGAAATGTTGGGTGGGCAAATTTAGAAAATATAATTTGAAAATAAAAAGAAATATGAAAATTTAAAAATTCACGAATTCAAAAGTTCTACAACATTTTCAGAAATTATTCAAGTATTCAAAACATGTTAGCTAATTTTAGAAAAAGTTAATGAAATCAAAAAATATTTTTTCAGGAAATTTAGAAATGTTCTCAAATTTTATAAATACATGTGATTTGTGAAATTATAAACAAAATATACAAATTTGTAATATGTTCGTGAAAACATGTTCATGAATTTTAATTTTTTTGGAAACTTTCTTTTTAATTTAAAAAATATTTTCAAAATTTTAAAGCATGCTCATAAATTCAGACTAATGTGTAATGAATATATAAATTATTAATAAATGGTTATTTCTTTTTGAAATGAAATAAAAATAACAAGAAAACTCAAAAATTACATTTTGTTAAAAAAAAACACAAAAGGTTCATGGGAACCACACACGATAAAAAGGCACAAATAGGTTGAACCGTTACGTGGCAACAACACTCTCCAGAAACCCACTAGTGGATTATGTTTTCTGTGTCAACACGCTTCAAGATGGGAAGTCCCGCAATTTCTATTTGCCGCTAATTGCGGTAAAGTGCCGCTGAATCCCATGGGAAAGGGAGCACGTGAAATTAAGTGGGTGGTCCCGTTTAAGTAGGGTCTGTTCCTGGTTTTGGGAACCATTCAGAAGGTTTCAGTAAAGTTCAAATCCATTTATTGTCTTTTTTTTCCATTGTTTCTTTACCCAGTTACTTTCGTTCCTTTTTTGCTTTTGAAAATGTTTGCCATTCAATTTTCCTGAAATTTCCAAACAATTTTGCAATTTCAAAAATATAATCGCACTTTGTTTTCACTATTTCAAAAAAGTTTGAGAATTTTGGTAACTATTTGCATTTGAAAAATTATTTAGAATTTCTAGTAGTGTTACCATTTTCAAAATTTGTTCAAAATTCAAAAAGGTTCATGTGTTTTCAAAAAAATATTTTGGGGATTAAAAAAATTAGCATTTTATAAAATGTTTCGATTTTTTCTGAGTCTTTCGAAAATTGCATGCATTTTCTATAATATTTTTACCATTTTCCAAAATATTTATGTTTTTTTAAATGGAATTTGAAAATTCGAACATAGTTCAGAATTTTAAATGATATTCATGCTTTTCCGAAAAAAACGCAAGACAATAGCTAATGGACTAGCTCGGGGGCCTGTGCCTGTGCCTTTGGGGGGCAATTTGACGCAAAAATTGTTCACATAGGACCTCCCGGCAGTATAGCTAGGGTGCCCATATATATCGCATTCAGCAAGACAGTAGGAACCCTCGCTGAAGGGTGGTGCGAGGGGGTAACAACATCCGCTTTTTTGTTTTTTCATGTTTTTTGCTTTTTTATATATTTATATTTCCAAATATCCTAAAATATATATTAAAATCACTCTACATAAAAAATTTGAAAAATGTTGACCAAGCATTTGAAAAATGGTAAATGTGTACAAAGAAAATGTCTATCATGTATATGAATAAAATAAAATATGTATGAAACAATTTGATCATGTATTTAAAAATGTTATTTTAGAATTTGAAAAAATGACAAGATATTTGAAGGAATTCTATGCTCAATAAACCTTTGCAAGACAGATTTCATTAGTACCTTCCAGCTACTATGATGAGGGCTAAGCCTACCATCAAAGAAGGAATGAGATCTTGGATAGATAGTGTATAAGTCAAACATATGTATTTCTTGCTAACATCCACTAACCCAGTGCAACCTCCTTATTGCATATGTAACATAACACTCTAATTTCTTTATAATGAAAATGACACACAATAGGGATTTTCCCTACTGTTCGCTGGTCCAAACAAATATTTGAAAAAATGTTAAACAAGTGACTGAAAAGTGTTAATCAAGCATTTTGAAATGTTAACTATGTATAGAAAAAATGTTGACCGTGTATAAAAAAATGTTGATCATGTATTATAAAAATGATGGAAAGATTTGATCATGTACGTAAAAATGACAATTAAGCATTTGAAAAAATGTTGAACAGAAATTAAAAATATTAAACAAGCATTAAAAAATACCAATTATGTTTTAAAAATGTTGACCATGTGTTAAAAAGATGCTAATATTGCATTTAAAAATAGCTACTCAAGCATTTGAAAAATGTTAAATGTGCATAGAAAAAATGTTGACCTTGTATTACAAAATGTTAATCTTGTATTTCAAAAATGTTCATAGAGCATTTAAAAAGTTTTTAAAAGTGTGTATAGAAAACATGTTGGCCATTTGTTCAAAAAATGCATGTTTTTGAAAAATGTTAGCCAAGAATTTGAAAAAATGTAAAAAATCTGTATATAAAAAATGTTGATCATATATTAAGAAAATATGAAATTTGTATTGGAAAATGTTAAACATTTATTAGAAAAATGTTGTTGACATATACAAAAAGTGTAGAATAAAAACCAAAAGAAACAAAGAAACCCAAACCCAAAAAGGAACAAACTAAACCCAAGAGAATGAAAAATAAAACCAAAGAAAGATGTGCAAAAGAATGAAAAAAGAAAACAAACAAAAGAAAAGAAAAAACCTGGAGAAAACCGAATAAAAGAAACGTAAAAATGATGGAGAAAACCGACTCTTTTAGCTCAAGTAGGTAGCGCCCTACATTTTCATCACGAACTCGCGACAGACGCACTGGCTAGAATTGTAGCAACTATCTATCAAGGAGACCTGGGTTCGATCCCCAGTTCTGCTCCCTTTTTCTCCACTATTTCTTTCATTAAGCGTGTGCTAATGGGCCGACCCAATTGATACATGAGACAAAGAAATCCTTGAGCGAGAGATCCTTCTAACTTGCTTAACGCAAGATATGTATACTCGCCGCGGTCTAGCTAAGGCTATTTTACATAAATTCCTGACTCATGTTATGTGGTAGTTCGGCCTGGCAAAGAGTGGTTGGTTGTAGAGGCGCTTCCAGGGACCCTTCCAACTTGCTTAATGCAAGATATACTCCCGTGGTCTAGCTAAGGTAACTTGACGTAAATTGATGACTCGTGTGTTATGTGGTAACTGTGGGCTATGGCATTTTCGGCCTGGCAAAGAGTGGTGGATTGTAGAGGCGCTTCCGGGGTTACCTAAGAAGAAACTGGAAAGTTCTTTGCGCGAGAGCAACGTCTTACATAAAGCGACATGAAGGAGCTGTCGTTGAAGGACACCCCCCCGGCTCGCTACAATACTGGCCCATGCCCATTCATTACATCGCTCGTGTTTTCTCCGCTTTGGTTTTTTCTTTCATTTGTTTCCTTTTTCGAGTATCTTTTGCTTTTTCTTTGATTTTCTTTATTTCTTCATCAGTTTTCTTTTTTTCCTTCAATACACTGCAATTTTCTATGTTTTTTTCTATTAGTTTTCTTCATTATACTTCGGTTTTCTCTTTTATATTGAAGCATTTTCTTTGTTTATTTGTTTATTTGGGTTTCTTTGTTTCTTACCTTTTTTTCTTTTGATTTTCTTGATTTCCCTTTTGTCTCCTGTATGTTTCCTCAGTACACAATATACATTATTAGTGTACACATGAAACATTTTTTTGATACACACTGATTTTCAAATACACGATCTACATTTTTCTTATATACATGTTTTGAACACTTATTCGAATACATGGTCAACATTTTTTAAATACACATTCTACATTTTACAGTACTTCATAAACATTTTTCAAATAGTTGTTAAACGTTTTTTCAACTGCATAATTAATGTTTCTATATACATAACAGAAAAATCCTCATTTTATTATTACATAGTCAATATTTTTTCTATCTACATTTAACATTTTTCCAAATGCTTCATTAACATTTTTCAAATACAAGATTAATATTTTTTTACACATGGTCAACATTTTTCCTACAATGTTTTTCAAATGCTTCATTTTATTTTTCTAATACATGGTCAACACTTTTTCTATGCACATTTATCTTTTTCCAAATGCTTTTTAACCATTTTTCAAATGCAAGATTAACATTGTTTAATGCATGATCATCGTTTTTATACACATTTTTTTAAATACTTGATTAACATTTTTAATGACTTGTTCAACATTTTTTCAAATGCTTGATTCACATTTTATATACAATGATAAATACAATTCATTAGTTTTTTAATGCATGGTCAACAGTTTTTCTATACACGTTTAATATTTTCCATATGCTTGTTTAACATTTTTGGAAATAATTGTTCAACATTTTTAAATGCTTGATTAATATTAAATGCATGGTCAACATTTTTTTATATACATTTAACAATTTTCAAATGCATGATTAACAATTTTTGGAACACTATGAAAGTATATTTTTGTAATATATATGTTTTGAATATTTGGAAGTGTAAACAAAAGTAAAAACTGGAATAAAAAAACGAATTAAAAACATGAAAAACAGGAAAAGAAAATTAGGCAGTGTCCTCTTGCGCAATTGGCCGGCCCATATGCTCGCACGCACTGGGAGTCGCTTCACCGAGTCGGAAGCTCGACTGGCTGTTCCGAAAAAACCGCGCATCATTATATAGTAATGGACAGTTGTTGGTAGCTTCAGTGGCACAAAGGCCCTGATTTTAATTCCATTTTATCAGTTTTTATTTCTTTCATATATATATATATATATATATATATATATATATATATATTTAAATTAAATAGGAAAACATACTTCCCGAGTAAAGTATTTATTATCCAAAATTAAAGAGAATTTGGAAACCTGTTAAGATTTTTTAAATTCATGTACAATCTTTAAATTTCATGAATATTTTTCTAAGTCCGTGAACATTATTTTAAATTCATGTTTTTTTAATTCACTACTAATTTTATAAATCCATGATTTATTTTAATAATTCAGGATTATTTAAAAGACAAAGATACTTTAAAATTCATAAATAGTGGACATTATTTTAATTCGTGTTTTAAAATATTTTTTCAGTTTGTTTTAAACTTTGTTAATAATGTAAAGATTCATGATAATTTTAACTATTGATAAACATTTTGTAGAAGCATGGATATTTTTAAATAGGAGGATGCTTTCTTGGAAATTGTGAACTCTAAATTCATGAATGTTTTTAAATTTATGAGCATTGTTTTAGTTCGTAAACATTTTTCTCTGTTTTTCCAAAAATCTATTTTATTGTCAAAATTAAAAGATTAGTACTCCCTCTATTGCAATGAATACAACGTGTACGCATCCCAAATTTCAAATTTGAGAACAAATTAGAATGATCAAAGTTTTATATGTGAGAAAAATTATGTAGTTGTATTCGTATTCGAAAGAAACTTTCAAGTTTGACAATAAATTAGACTGATCAAATAAAGATTGATGATTTAATTATGATCAAAGTTAGATTTTGGAATGTGCAGACGCCTCGGCTGTCGCTAAACTAATCTCCGATGACTATTTATTATTGGAGGCAAGATCAACCTGAACTACGAGCTACGAGTTCTTGCAGACAACCAAAGAACCGACAAGAAGCATGATAATGTAATGTGAACTGCAATTATATAGTAAGCACCAGACAAATGTGGGGGTTCTTCATATTTACACGCCTCGCAGATGCAAATTATAGCGAAGCTAAACAATGTCTAAACAAAAAGCCCGCATCTAAAACTGATGAATATATGTATATAGATAGATAGAGAGAGAGAGAGGGGGAGAGAGCATCCTAAGACAAGTAGGTCCCTAGTTATTAAAAGGAATTGACCGACCAATTGACGTGTATGTTGATTCGGGTTGTCGAGCGATACATGTCGTGCGTGTATGGAATTCCACCGAACCCGCACCTCCATGGATTTGTACATGCGCATACACATCTTTTTTTTGTGTCTATGTAAACTACATAAATGTGCTATAAATATGAATAAACCACATGTAATCGTACAATTTTAGTTTCTATGAGTGCACTAAAATGAAATCTATTTTGTAGCTAGCGGAACTTTGGTTAGTTAGTTATAATAAGAAGTTTGCGACATAGCCTCTTGGACAAACCTATCAATACAAGTTGAGTCACTTGTAGACATAAAATAAAACCCATAAAACCGAAAATCCATCTCTGCACCCGAGCTCATCTGCACCCGTGCTAACGAAAAAAATAAAAACAAATACTAGAAAAATTCGAAAAATTCCAATTTTTTTTGTGTGGTAGACAATTTGATGCGTGATAGCCGCTCCAAATATCAAGTCATTTGGACACCTGAGAAGCTCTCAGCAAAAAGGACAAATTGAGGGTCTGTAAAAATGTTTATTGTTCTGTAGTGTTTTTAACCGATTTGTCTTTTTTGCTGAGAGCTGCTCAGATGTCCAAATGACATAAAATTTGAAGCGGGTCTCACGCATCAAATTGTCTACCACACAAAAAAAATTCAGAACTTTTTGATTTTTTTTGAATTTTTTACCATTTTGTTTTCTAACCGGGTGCAGATGAGCCTGGGCACCGAAACGCCCTACACCCATAAAACCCCCACCCATCCACAATTTATACTCTTGGATACACCAGTGTATTTATATTTATTCACACCCAAGTTATCATCCTTTAACAATTGTAACCCTTGAGTATATACTCCCTCCGTTTCTTTTTAGTCTGCATATAAGATTTGGTTAAAGTCAAACTTTAAATTTTTTGACTAACTTTATAGAAAAATATATCAATATCTACAATATTAAACTTATATGTTATGAAAATTAATTTTATCATGCATCTAATAATATTGATTTCATAGTGTGAGTGCTGATATCTTTTCATACAAAACTAGTCAAACTTTATAAAGTTTGATTTTAGCCAAATCTTATATGCAAACTAAAAAGAAACGGAGGAAGTATTTAACAAATAGTTTTGTAGATGTTTGTAGATCGTTGATATAAATATCATATAAATAGTTCTATGAATGAGGTGTCGGTAAGCGGCTTGTTCTCATTCAGTTCAGATCCAAAAGGAGCACCCCCACACACACACCCCCACACCCCCGCGCGTGAATTTATGATACATATGCCCTTGTCAAACTTTCCACACTCATTAATTCTTAGTTATTTGCTTTGTTCATTGATTATTTTCATTTTCACATATGTTTTCCGGCCTGTTACACAATTGACCACCCCATTCATGCTCTATACTTTGTGTGATAGCAACGTTCACTGGTGGAAAAAAGGCCTTTGGTCGCGGTTCGCAACTGCCATTAGTCGCGGTTGCGTAACCGCGACCAAATAAGCGCGATTAAAGCCCCCCATCTTTAGTCGCGGCTGCTTAAGACCCGCGACTAACGGCCCGTCCACGTGGGCGCCAGCGGTTGTCAAGCGGAGGACCTTTAGTCGCGGTTCTTCGCCAACCATGACTAAAAGCCGCCAGGTTTAGGGTTTTAGCCCCCTAAACCTGTTTTCTGTTTAATTTGTATTGTTTTATTTCTTTTGTGCTTTATTTTAATTTTGAAGGAGTTTCATATATTCTACGGTACTACATACATGCATATGAATGTACAATTTCAAATAAATTTGAAATTAGAACCAAAAAGAATTCAAGAGGAATATACAATATATATTCAATATCATCGGATGACCATATACAATTTTGAACAAGTTTCCATACATGATTTAATCCATATAAAGTTCTACGTCCTCGTAATAGTGTTCTCCTTTAGGATGGAGGACTTCCTGCTGAACCATCCAGCTAGTTCCTCTTGAAGTGGTCGAAGCGAGCTTACGGACTAAGCATCATCCGGAGGCTATTCCTCCGAGCATTGGTATCACTCGGAACCCGCTCAGAGGTGTATCTCCGGATCCTCTCACGAACATAGTATCCACATAGATTGGTCTCCGGTGGCTGAATATCCCCGGCATTCTTAGGCTTTAACATTTTGAATTCTAGCTCTTTTTGAATTCACCGACCTTTGTATCTACGAACCGTCTCCAAACCCTACGAGGCAAAGAAAATTAAATGAACAAGAGAGTTATTAGTTACTTGATATTAGGAAATTAACGAAATAGGCCGATCGATATAGAGCGCAAATGAATGAAAATAATTACTTCGCAGCATTCTTCTCATGTCGCCCCAAAGCTTTGGATCCATATTCAGAGAGTCGTGGACGAGACATTACGAGGTGTTAACTTTAATTACTAGCAGAATCCGGTGGAACCTGCGGACACGATACATGCACAAGACGTCATGCATAACTCATCGATTAGCCGCCACATACCATGCATGGAGTAAACAAAAGAGAATGTGCTCAAGATGTAAACACTCACCCAAAATGGTAAGGAAATAGAATATCACTTTAGAGATCCTGCTTTGTAAGAAACTGTCACATGTCTGCCTCCACGTCGGCGGGGTGACGATCCAACACATGTCCATTAACGATGTGAGGGTCAATGAACCAAACATCATGGATGTTCCAAACTCTGCATTCCTTAATCTTCATTACGCATGTATAATAGCGGACACAACAATATAGTTAGGACATATATATAGTGCAGGCAATATGAACGAGATGGGGTAGAAATTAATAAATCACTTACGTAACGTAGCAACCGATGATAGATTTGTCGAGCTCGCGCAGATTGAAAAGCTGGAACAATTCACTCAAAGGCAATTTGTACATAGTAATGTTTGAAGTGATGCTCATGTCTAACTTCCGCATAAATATATTCTTTGGCGTTTTTATTTTTTATGTAACCCTTGTACCAATTCAGCAGACCTTTCATTTGGTCGGTAGATCATTTTCCTCGCAGGCTCGACGAGAGGCCCATTCTTGACATATGTAATTACTACCTCCTTCATCGGGCGCCTCATCAAGGCCTAACAGTTCACGAAGAGTAATACCTAAGTTGGCCGCTTGTTCTCGCTTTTCGTTACTGATCAATCCTCGTTGCCGCAGCTTGTATGATCTCGGGGTCATCCGGACAGAAGGCTTGCACTATAAGCGGGCAATCGATTTTTACTTTGTTCCCCGAGCTGGGCAACTTGTTTCCCGCTTTTTACTTTCGGCCTTCTCCCGCTCTTTGTTCTCCTTGAACATGAGTGCCTGCCTGCGAAGTTCACGTGCATAGTCGTCGGCAGATTCTTCATGACTTGGGACGGTGTGCTCAAAAATGACTTAGCCCACTTCTTTTGCTTATCGAAAAATCGGCTTGGGCTCGGGCTCTCTTTTCTTCTTGCAGTCCGCCTTCCATTTCTCCAAATCAGCAGCCGCGGCAGCGTCGACTTCCTCGGCACTCGTTCCCAAGGCCTTGTGGGGAGAGGCTTGATGATGGCTCCGTACCTTTGTGGTCTTAGGTACATAAGGGTCCGGGTTAATAATCCGTAACTGCTTCGCCTCTTTGCCGTAGGAGGATTGGGGCGGCGTCGATCACCCGCCCGGACGAGGACTGGGGCGGCGGATGATCACCACGGACGTTGTGGATCGGGGGCGGCGTCGGCTTACGTGGCGGAGGTGTAGGTGAACCGCCACCACCACCACCACCACCACCACCGCCACCGCCACCACCACCACCGTAGGGGGTGGACTTGTTGTCCTTGGCGCCTCGCCTGAAACTTGATAAACTTCTTTTGCCATAGAATGAAATGGCGCTTGACATCTCCAAGTCTTTTATCCCCTTGAGGTGTAGCAATGTCAATCTCGTGTCCTCAAACCCTTGGACTATGTCCTCCACCGTGACACGAGCATAGCCATCTTGAATGAGGTTGTTGTGGTGGAGTGCTCCGGTAAACATGGTAAAGCACCGCCGATGGCTACCTTCATGGACATGTTCCCGATAGGATAATACAGATGACATTCTTTCATCTCCTTTATATCGCCCACGGGTAGCGAGGAGGCTCCGTGCAGTAATTTCGACCACCAGAGGCTCCGGTGCAGTAATTTCGACCACCGTGAGGCTCCGGTGCAGTAATTTCGATCGTCGGTGCATCCGCACCAGCCGGTGGGGCCTCCGTGGAAGCCACGCTGCTTCTCCATTCTTGGCTTCCGAGATCCATTGGATGATCTTCATGCTTTGCACCCGAGCTGCATCTCTTTCGCTACTAGTACACTCATGGTTTTCTTCATCACATCCATTTCCGATGCCAACCGCGCCACAACATCTGCTTCCCGATCCATCTTTCTCTTACGGCTTCAGAATCGTGACGGGTCATCGTTGGGGGAACCCTATTTTTCACGGAATGTGCCCCATGCCTCGTACACGCCCTCCGTGTTCAGGATTCCCGAGGGCTTTTGTCGGTAGCGTCGTTCTCTCTGTTGAACTTGATCTTCCCTGTTGAGCATCCTTCATTGCGTCAATAAGGGCTTGGGTGGGTTTAATTAATTTGCCCGGTAAACACACTCCCTGTCTCCGGGTTCAGCGTTCCCCATGCCCGTACCACCAGCTTTTGGCCCTTGGGTCCCATCCTCCGCACTGGACGGATTCCTCGCGCCTCATCTCGTTCTCCATCTTCTCCAACCTAGGCACCAAAATGCGATACCCTCCTGGCCCCATAACATGATTGTACTCCTTCTTAGCCGCATTTTCCTTATTTTTTTCGATATTTCAATGAACTGCTCCGATTTCTTTTGCTTCACAAATTCTGGCCAATCATGTTTCAGTTTCTCATATTGTCCTTTGAAATCCGGAGTCTTGTTCTGCTTGACAAAGTCACGGGCTAGATTTTGCTTGAATTTCCGGAATGCGTCGGCCATCTTATGAAGAAGCGAACTGTTTGACTAGCCTCCTCCTCTCCTTGTTTTCCTCAATCTTGTTACCCTCCTCATCGAATTTGTTGTATTCCGGAGGTAGAACGAAATGTTCCATAAGCTTCTTGAAGCAATCTTTTTGTTCTCTTATCGAAAAAGTGAAACCATCAATTCGTGCCTTCTTTGGCTCATTCCACTCTCGGGCGGTGATCGAGACGTTGTCTCTAACAATGGCTCCGCATTGGTGACAAACTTGGTGGCGTTCTTGCGGGGCTCCAGCTGACTGCCGGTTGCACTGTCGACAACCTCGATGGTGCATGTTTCTCCTTGTTTCATCGTCTTGGTTGCGCCACGCTTTGACGACGTACTCGATTGTTTCGACGATCCGGTCGAGGGCTAAAATAAGAAAGAGAGTCGCGCGCGTTAGTACACACATATTTATTCAAATCAGTTAGTTTGTATCACCGGAGGCTCAATGTATATATATACCTCGGCGCCGGAGGTGGTTGCTACTTCCATTTGAAGATAAATGCGTTTATCGACGCTTTCTTCGACATCATCTTCTTGACGGCGCCTTCATCTTCACCGTCAAGGTTCAGATAAGAAGAGATATCATCTTCTTCTTCTCCGGTCAGCACATATTGAATATCGCCGTTTATGATGCCGAACATATGTGCTTCACCGTCCGGATCATAGTTGTCCATAATCGGTCAGCTCTATCGTCCGCCATTATGTCACCCGAAAACATGTAGTAAAAACAAATTAATTAAGTGAAGAAGGCGGTGGCGGTGGCGGTGGCGAAAGGGCGGTGGCAAAAGGAGGCGAGAAGGGTGGGAGAGGGTGTCGCGGTAGAGCGCGAGACGGGTGCTCCGTGGTCGAACTTAGGGGTCGCCAGCTCTCGGGTCTCTGGAAGAAATAACGGAGGGGGAACACAATAAATAACAGAGCAATCAAAGCATCACAAAGCGTAACCTGGCAATACGCTGTGCTAGGTGTGCCCTAACGCGCAAGAGGGTCGCACCGGGCGAAGGAAACATCCGGAAAGTATCCCCGGTGATTCGCGTTTTCGGACAGATGAACCGGAGGGGAAAGTTACGTGTTTGCTATGCTAGGGATGTGTGGCGGACGAACGGGCTGTGTATCCGGATCCGCCTCATCGTTCTGAGCAACTTTCATGTACAAAGTATTTTCATCCGAGTTACGGATTATTTTATATTAATTTTTAAAGTTTTATATCATTTTTAGAATTAATGTAATTAATTAAATTGTCATTAACTAATTAACCAAGTTAATTAGATTAATTAACAGATTAGTTATATTAGTTATTTAATTAGGTTTACTAAACACAATTAATTAAGTTAATTAATTTAATTAACTGATTAATTAATTAATATATTTATTTATTTATTTTCTAAATTCTCTTCTCTCCTTTTTTAAATCGTCGTTTGGGCGTGGGCCCCAATTGTCATTGGGCCAGGGGCCTTAACGGCGCCCGCTAGCGGGCAGCGGGTGTGGTGCCCATGCCCGAGGCCGTAGGCCGCCGGGCGAGGGAGCCGCACGAGTTCGGCGCCAAGGCGCGATGGCGCCAAAACAGGCGGCAGTGGCGGAGGAAGTGGCCGGTCCGGCGAAAGCGCAACCGGACGTCAGGGAGCCGCGACGCGCGCCGCCATGCCGAGGCGGGCGCGGCGACGGACGGGCGGCGTTTCGGAGGGGCCGAGGAGACGGCCGGACGGGGCCCGATGGGGAGCTCACTAAGGAGAGGGCGGCGATGCCCGGGAGGACCGACGAAGGAGAGGCGGGACGGGCAGTCCGCACGACGGGGCGAGGGCGACGGCGGCGCGTCGAGGGCGAGGGCGACGGCGGCGTCGCCGAGGGCGAGGGCGACGATGGCGGCGTCGAGGGCGAGGGCGACAAAGCGAGAATCGGAGAAGACGAGAATCGAAATCGAGCCTTGTATTTATAGCCCCCTTTAGTCGCGGTTGGCGATTTAGACTCGATTAAAGGTACCCTTTAGTCGCTGGTCGCCCGCCCAACCGCGACTAAAGGGTTTTTAGCGGGTTTTTTATGCGTTCCGCGCCCCTTTAGTCGCGGTTGGCGGCGAGACCATGACTAAAGGTACCCTTTAGTCGGGTCGCCTGCCCAACCGCGACTAAAGGCCTTGTGCTGCCCTCACGCCCAAAGTTTAGTCCCACCTCGCTAGTTGAGAGAGCTCGAGAGTGGTTTATAAGCTGCTGCGCCACCCTCTCGAGCTCCTCTCAACTGCAGGCTTCGGGCCTAATCTGTCACTAGCTATGTGCCTGTGGGCCTACTTGGCCTCCTGCGGGCCTGAATCTGGCCCATGTAGGGTTTCTAGTCGTATTCAGGCCGTGGGGTCCGAGGGCGGCACTATTTTTTCCAGTTTTTTGTTTTGTTTTCTGCATTATTATTTATTTTTGTTGTTTTTGCTTTAATTTTTAATTCTGTTTGCTTTTAGTTTTAGAAAAATTATAAACTTTCTGTTAGTGCCATTAGTTTTCAAATTTGAAAACACTTTTTTTGTTTTCTTTGTAGCTTTGTTGAAAACACTAAAGGCCGCCATTTAGCGCCGCCTCGACGACGATTTACAAGAAGCGATTTACAAAGAAATGATTTATTTATCGGGCGGCAACTTAGAAGGCGCATTTACTACCAAGACAACGACGACGGCGGCTATGAAGACTACTTAGTATGCATATTATACGCCTAGGCAGGAGTATGACTAAATCACTCCAAATTTCATGTATCATCGGTGGTATCTCGAATCATTCAAAATGGACACCAAACACATCACGAGTAATATAATTCACATGATCCATTCAACAAAGTTTGGTACAATAAATTATTACACATCATTTTTCTTCCCTTCGTCCCTGCTTGCTTACGATTGTGCCGTATCCATGGAGCATCCTCATCATTTAACTTAATGCTTGGGTCGGTGTTCACTTTGAAGGGCGGAATTTCAGCAAACATATTATAATCTTCGACATGTCCGTCTTGTCCTCCACTCCCACGATGTTTCTTTTCCCTGAAAGAACAATGTGGCGCTTTGGATCATCGCATGATGTCTTGATCGCTTTCTTATCTTTCCGTTTCCTCGGTTTGCTACTCATGTCCTTCACATAGAAAACCTGAGCGACATCTTTCGCTAGGGACGAATGGTTAAATCAAGGTAACCAAGATTGTTGAAATCCACCATTGTCATTCCGTATTGCTGGTCCACCTTTACCCCACCTCCTGTTAGCTTGAACCATTTGCACGGAACAAAGGGACCTTAAAGGAGGGTCCATAGTCAAGTTCCCATATCTCCTCTATGTAACCATAATATGTGACCTCTTGCCCATTCTCGGTTGTTGCATCAAAGCGGACACCACTGTTTTGGTTGGTGCTCTTTTATCTTGGGCGATCGTGTAAAATGTATTCCCATTTATCCTGCACCTTGGAAAGTCGTTATAGTCGAAGATGGTGTCTTGGCCAACATGTACAACTGATCTACAACATCATTGTCATTCATTAAATGTTTTCTCAACCAATCGCCGAAAGTCTCCATGTGGGCCTTCCTAATCCAGGATTCAGGCTTCCGGGTTGTCGAGCGTAAAATATTCTTGTGTTTCTCAAAGTACGGAGCCACCAAGCTGGAATTGGTCAATCTGAGGTGGTGTGCTTCATCGAGAATGGCCGTCCATACATATCGTTGATTTCATTCTGATCGTGCCTTTTCCACTTAGTCTCCCCTCGTGGCGCGATCGAGGAAGACCAATCGGCTTAAGGTCAGGAACAAAGTCAACACAAAACTCAATTACCTCCTCATTTCCATAGCCCTTGGCGATGCTTCCTTCTGGCCTAGCACGGTTACGAACATATTTCTTTAATACTCCCATGAACCTCTCGAAGGGGAACATATTGTGTAGAAATACAGGACCGAGAACGAAAATCTCTTCGACTAGGTGAACCAGGAGGTGCGTCATAATATTGAAGAAGGATGGCGGGAACACCAACTCGAACCGACAAGACATTGGATCACATCGCTCAGAACGTGGTAGAACTTCCGGATTGATTACCTTACGAGAGATTGCATTGAGGAATGCACATAGCTTCACAATGGCTACTCTAAAATTTTCCGGCAGGAGCCACCTCAAAGAAATCGGAAGCAATTGAGTCATAATCAAGTGGCATTCGTGAGACTTCAGGTTTTGTAACTTTTTCTCCGCCATGTTTATTTTTCCCTTTATATTGGACGAGAATCCAGACGGAACCTTCATACTTCTCAGGCATTCAAAAATGAGGACCTTCTCTTCTTTGGTCGAGCGTAGCTGGCACGACCTTGAAACCATTCCGGATGCGGTCATCGTGGTCTTTCAAACGTTCTTTGGTCTGCCGTGCTTCCTTTGTATCATTTGTCTTCCCATACACGCCCAAGAAGCTTAGGAGGTTCACGCAAATATTCTTAAATAGCGTGCATCACGTCGATTGCGAGCGGACATCTAGGACTTTCCAATATTCTAGCTCCCGTAATATAGATTTCTTCTTCCACATGGCTGCGTGCCCGTCGGCTCCCTTCGAACTGATTGTCCGCCAGACCCTTTCCAAAGATGACTTTCAAATCCTTGACCATATCAAATACCTCGGCACCGGTCGTTCGCGAGCTTCGCCGATGATCTGCCTTGCCGTTGTAATGCTTGCCTTTCTTTCTTCTTTGGATGAATTTTCTAAGAAATCGACGATGCCCAAGGTACACGTTCTTCTTACAATTTGGCAAATGTACACTTTCAGTCTCATGTAAGCGGTGCGTGCATGCATTGTATCCCTTATTTGACAGTCCCGAAAGGTTACTAAGAGCAGGCCAATCGTTGATGGTTACGAAAAGCAACGTCGTGGGTCAAATTCCTCTTGTTTGTGCTCATCCCACACACGGACACCACCCACAGCTGTAAAAGTTCATCAACTAATGGCCTTAGGTACACATCGATGTCGTTGCCGGGTTGCTTCGGACCTTGGATGAGCACCGGCATCATAATGAACTTCCGCTTCATGCACAACCAAGGAGGAAGGTTGTAGATGCATAGAGTCACGGGCAGTGCTATGGGTCGAGCTCGCTGCCAAAAGGATTCATGCCATCCGTGCCAGAGCAAATCTTATGTTCCTTGCGTCGGTGCAAAATCTTTGAACCATCTGTCGATCTTTCTCCATTGCGTTCCATCTGCGGTGTGTCTCAACTCCCCGTCCGACTTACGGTCCTCTTTGTGCCATCGCAACAACTTGGCATGCTCTTTGTTCTGAATAGACGTTTCAACCGTGGTATTATAGGAGCATACCACATCACCTTGGCGGAACCCTCTTCCGGGTTTCGGCCCTCAACATCGTCACCGGGGTCATCGCCTCGATCTTATAACGCAATGCGATTGCATACCGGCATTCATTCAAATTCTCGTATTCACCGCGGTAGAGGATGCGATCGTTGATGCATGCATGTATCTTCGTAACCTCTAAACCTAGAGGGCGCACAACCTTCTTTGCTTCAGATGCGTCTTGGCGGGCAACTCGTTATCCTTTGGAAACATATTCTTCAACATTTTCAGCAAGTTTTCAAATGCCGAGTCATTACACCTGCCTCTGCCTTCCATTTCAGCAAATCCGATTGTGCAGCCCAGCTTTTTCAGACCATCATCGCATCCGGGTACAGCGCCTTTGTGATCCTCTAACATGCGATCCAAATTCTCCCTCTCCTTTTCAGTTTCGCGGCGTCTCCGTGCATCGGCAATGGTCCGACCAAGATCATCAACGGGATCATCACGTGCCTCTTCTTCACCTTCCCCTTCACCTTCAAAGATCCTCCATGAAAGTATCACCGAAATGAGCAAGATAGCTTTCATCGATGAAATCATCCCTTCTTCATCTTCTTCCATTATAACCCCTCTTTCTCCATGCTTGGTCCAACAATTATAGCTTGGCATGAAACCCTTCAAGCAGATGCATGTGAACAACTCTTGAGGAAGAGTAACCCTTCTCATTCTTACAGATAACACATGGACAGATAACAAACCCCCGCTTGTTCGCATTAGCCACTACGAGGAAATCTTTCAAACCCGTAGTGAACTTCATGGGAGAGTCGGTTACCGTACATCCATTGCCGATTCATCTGCATTATTATAATATAAAATACATAATTAACCATCATGCATTTGTTAAACTAACTAGCTACAAACAATATAAATTAAACAATGAACTACACACATGCATATTGACACATCAAAGGTTCATCAAGTTGCTAACCGCGATCGAAGAGTGTGGCTCCAACACTTCATGTCATGTTTGTTTCATGCTCTTGGGGCATTTCATCAAACACCTTATGTGCATAAGAGGAACCAAAAGCAAACCTACACCCACTTGTGAAGAGAATGGCTCCAAATGGCTAAGTGTTGGCTGCCGGATGGGTATATATAGGGAGGGCTTTAGTTGCGGTTGGCACAGCAAACCGTGACTAAAAAGGTGCCCGAAAAGGCCTTTAGTCGCGGTTGTCCTGCCAACCGCGACTAAAGCCCTCACGTGCACCAGTTGGCCACCGAGCGCCTGGCCCAGGCCTTTGGTCGCGGTTCACCTCCAGAACCGCGACTAAAGGTCCCATTAGTCGCGGTTCCTACAGCTTCGCGACTTATGGGGCTAGACGGAAGCCTGTTTTTCCACCAGTGGTTTGGAACACATATACACATACATAGAATATAATCTATTACAAAACATACGATATGTTGGAGTCATTGGGCTTTTAGCCCATTTTACTGACTCCAATAGTTTCTAAAAAATCCTAGAGGCCCATAATGATCCATTCATGCATGATAAGGGTGTGTGGAAAGTTTAGTCTCACCCCGACTATGAAAGGTGTATTGGACCAATATATAAGGTTGATTGTGTCATGCATCACTAATAGTTTGCGAAGAAGACACATACATATGTGTTCCTCATATTATTTTTACTAAATGACCCCTCAAGAAACTAAATCACTTCATTGACCCAAAAGAAATATCTTATTTCAGAATCTGACCTGCGAGATATACCTCAATTTCTATGGCATTTTGATACACATGATTATTTGGCGCCGCCAAATCCGCCGGAAGCCAATCTGATGTGTCAAAAGTCAATGACGCCAAATAAATTGGTGGTATTCATTCTAGGGCTGACTTCCAACACGGATTTGCTGTCATTGACTTTTGACACGTCAGATTGACGTCTAGCACAGATTTGATGGCGCAAAATAATTAGGCGTTATTATGTGTATTAAAATGCCAAATAAATTGGCATCTATCTCGGGGTCAGATTTTGAAATAATATTTTTGAGGGGTCGGCGAAGGAATTAAGTTTTTTAAGGGGTCAATTAGTAGAAAAAAACAGTGGTATCCCAACCCACCAGGATTCAAATCCTGGTGTTCGCATTATTCCTGAATTTATTTCAGGATTTCCGGCGATGCGCTTTCAGTCGGAGGAGACGTTCCCGTCGACGACGAAACCTCTGATGACTTCAGTAAATCTCAAGATGATATCTTACGGTCTCTCGGAGGTGCTCATAGGGGTAGGGTGTGCGTGTAATGCGTTCATAGGGATGAGTGTATGCTTGGCGTCTATATGACGAAATATACATCTTGATGCTTTAAAAAGGCCCTCCCCGCACGCCGGGTTACGTGACCGAGCTGACCACGAAGCAAGACATAGTGCCCTCTGAATCTCGACTGCTGGATTCTCTTCCACCGTGGCTGCGTATGTTTGGACTACTAGTACTTGCAATCGACATGGATACATATCATGAGTAATCTATCACATTTCCTTGTACGAAAATTTGCTTAACTACTCAACACAACACAATATTTGTATACATCGTTTTTCAAGTTCCTGGTTTATTTTTGCTGTTTGCATATACTGTGATATGTTGCTTGACATAACATAACATAATATGTGAATTGCAGCCTTGAAAGAACAGACGACCTAGCCAGCTTTTGTGACGACCTTTGTCCTTGTGTTGGACGCGCTCGTTTCGATGTCCTTCGGGGCAAGAGCACACTGCAAAAGTGCCCGCCCCCGTCGCCCCTCCGCGTCCTCACTGCCGGCCGGCCGGCCGGCGCCCGTGGGCGACGTACGTTCCGCTCGCGGCAGCAGCGGGCACGACGCGCGGGCCACGCATGGCCGCACCAATCTTCACGGCCCGCTGATAAGTAATATATCGCTAACGAAAATGCGCTGCTGCAGATGTTCCCTAGCGACAGATCGACCTCGATCGCCTTCACGCGAGAGGTAACCATCCATCCCGCTTCGATCTCGTTAAAGCTCAGGCCGCTGGCTCCCACGAACATGCGCGCACGGCACGCACGCCGCTGTACGCTGCTGATTGCAAAGCCGTTTGTGTGCTTCGCTTTGGAGTTTGGAATAACGGAGCAAAGGGCGTCGCGACAAGCGCCAGAAAACACGCGCCGGCGCTGGCCGTGCATGGCGGCATGGCCGCGCCGCGCAAGCTTTTGCCGCCCGGCGAATTTGCATGCGTAGATCCGTCGCCCGTGCACGCGGTAGGGAAGGGTCGCCATCGACCCATGGACGATCTCGCGGTCGTGGGGAGACACGGACAGCACAGACGCGACGGGCCGCGAGGCACCTACTTTTCTACTCCTACGAAATATTCCCCTAGTAGACAGAGGAAGCATCAAATCGGACGTGAACGGCATTTTCAGTGGCGATGAGCGAGCGATGATCCGGCCCGAGCCCGACGGATCGGAGCGTAGCTGAGGCGTAGGCACGAGCCTACACCTGCGACGCTAGCGCGCCGTCCGGGAGGGGAAAAGACTCGACACCCTAAATTTGCCATGTTTGATGGATGAATCACGCAGTGGCCAACAATGCTGACTTGATGAGACATCACCACGTCAGTCCGCCAGCCGGTCGATCACGCAGACAGGTTGGAGGAACGTGAAAAACCTGATCCGTTCTTTTCATCATCGCAATCTGACACGTGGTAAGATCTCGCAGGATTCGGCCTGGGCGTTCTACGTGTCTCTTCATCAACGACGGTTTACTAGTAGAAAACAGGGCTTTGGTTTGGACATGGCCAGTCCATTAGTCCCGGTTCAGTCACAAACCGGGACCCATGGAGGCTTTCGTCCCGGTTCGTGAGCCCGGGGGGCCGGCCGGGGCCTCGTGGGCATTGGTCCCAGTTCATCTGGACCCATTTGTCCCGGTTCTAGTCACGAACTGGGAACCAATGGACCTCGCTCCTAGCCCACAACCATTGGTCCCGGTTCATGGCTCGAACCGGGACACATAAGTTGCCTATATATACCCCATCGCCGTAGCAGAGCACTCCACAGTGCTCTGTTTTTTCTGGCCGGCGAGGGGCATGCATTTGGGTGCTCTAGCTCACCTCCTATGCACATGAGGTGTTCGATGAAATATCCGAGCCACACTAGTTAATCTTTCTCCTCTCGAAACTCGACCTCCGAGCTTCATTTTTCCCGAGATTTGTCTAGGTTTAGCGGTCCGTCACGTCCCGTCCCCGTTTTCACTGCCGTCGATAGCCCGCGCCGATCTCATCGCCGGCACCACCGTGGTGAGCCTCTTGTTCTTATCTTCTTTGGGAAAGAAAAAAAAATTCTTACTTCAGATAGATACTTGTCTAATTTTCTTACTTTTATTATTCCTTGTTATTATATAGTGCGATGGTTTTGGTATCCGCCCCCGTCGACCCTCGTCCTGTCTATAATTCGGATGTTGTATATATTATCTTTTTATAACTATTTGGTTCATTTATTGTTTATGACAATTATGCCGACCAACGTGACATAGATTTTATTTATCAAGGAGGTGGCCGAACTAGAAATTCCAACCGACCCTATTGTCGAGAGATTAAATTTAGTTGAAGAAGAAAACAATTACTGGAAGGAAAAATAAAAAAAATTGAGGAGGAGAAGATGATATTGGAGTTGCATGTTGCGGATGTTGTCCATGATCACAAGATCAAGATGGATGCAATGCGGTTGAAGATTAGAAAGATTAGAAAATATGCCATTCATACCGAGGCTTGGTATCATTATGCTGTTGGATCAATTGTTACCTTGGTTGCGATTATGATCGCATTTGTTGTTGCATTGAAATGTTTTACATAATTTCAATGTATGGTTTAATTAGATGCTCTGGAGAGCTATATGTTGTTCAATGAGAACTATGTATGTACTTTGGTTTTAATGTGATGATGAACTTATATTAATTTGGTCAATTTCAGGGTCTTATAGCTCAAAATAATCAGTAAATGCATGAAAAATAATAAATGAAGTTAGAAAGGGTTAAAAATTGATGATGTGGCTTTGAATGGTCACTACTAGGAAAACCCTAGTAGTAGCGCTGGTTTTGAGGCTATCAGCAGCACGGGCGGCCGCGCTACCAATTAGGCGCTACAGCTAACTCTTAGTAGTAGCGATGTCTGTACCCGCGCTACTACTATTGACTATATCAGCAGCGCTTTTCCGGAACGCGCTACTATTACTTAGCTGTAGCGATTTCCTAGCCCCGCACTACTGCTATATCTTTCATCATTTCCACCCCGTTTCAACTTCAATAAACTGCAATTTCGAGATGCTAGGTACTACTAGATATCAATTTCATAAAGCCATAAAGCATTATAGGTACTAGGTAGAGTTCCCTCGGTTCCAAATTACTCGTCGTGGTTTTAGTTCAATTTTGCACTAAAACCACGACGAGTAATTTGGAACGAAGGGAGTACTAGATAATAATTTCATATATACTCAACATGCATCCTCAAGCAGTACTAGGTGATATCGACGACAATCATCATATGTAGTTCAAGCTGATATCAACGACGATCATCATATGTAGCTCTACATGATATCGACGACAATCATCATATGTAGTTCTAGATGATATAGCCACACACATATATGTAGTTCTAGATGATATCGACGACGATCATCATCCTCAAGCCTGGGCGGTGGGTGTTCCTGATAGTAATTAGGATGGCCTGTCCAACACAAAGATTCTTGCCAACGAGGAATCTCTTCCACCCAACCGAGTTTAAGTGTGTGCGGCAATGCCGTGTCCATGCGGTAAGTACATGTGGTGATGGAGCCCTTGCGGTAAGGCGTAGTCCAGCTGAGACTTCTTCATCGTGCTCGATACCATAACTCATGATAGGTTTTTGGCAATTTCTGAATAAGAAAAACATATCAATTAATAAATAGCTTCGCACGTACTCTTGCAAATATATTTCTATTAAGTCTAGATTTTTCTACACTATCAAAAGACACAGTACTACGCATTTGTACTAATTAATCATGAATTCTACTAATAAGTATATATGGATTATCTGCACTATTAATAGTTCGTTGGATTCTACATTAATAAGCATGTGATCAGACTCTACACTAAAGCATATCATCGACTAGATTCCACAAAGCATATCATTGGACTCTACACTAAGCATATCATCGGATTCACTAAGCATATCATCGGATAATTTGCATTTGTAAGTATAACAATAAAGCATATATATATATCATCAAATTACTACAGTCAGTATAACATACCATTTCATGCCGATCGACCAAGGTACTTGTCAGGCGGGTCACGAATGGCATCCCGACAAAGTCATCACGTAGCGGAATTATGTCCCATAGGTTGCACACCTCCTCCTCGCTCAGCCTCATTCTTTGAGCTACGATGGCTTCATGAAGTGGGTTCTCATCATCTTCATCAAGTGGGTCCTCATTATCTTCATCATTTTTGTCATCTTCGTCATCTTCATCATCTTCCACCAGGTTGAGATAAATGACAGCCAGCTTGGGTCTTTCTGCTCTGAAGGAGAAGCTGGTCAACTCACCACCAGTAAGACGCATGTGGGCGAGGAAACGGGCCCACCCATCTCCTCCAATCTGCGACATATTGTGTCCTTTCTCGACCTCCATAGTGTACGGCCCCCCAGGAGCCTCAAATGTCACAATGTCTCCTGTCGGCTTGTTGAATTTTAACCTCACATTGCATGGGACGATCTGTGTAAAAAAAGCAAAATGAAAAAATGAAGTAATGCCAACACTAAAAATAAAATAGTTGTTACATTTCATCTAATATCTTATCGCCGCATGACGAAAACTCGGTTGGAAGTAGATGCCGAACAGCTTGCCAGTTGCAAGGCTGCTGGCGCACCTTGACTTGCACAGTCGACATAGTGGTGGTGGTGGCAGCGCCATTTTCCTAGATGATATGAGCAAAGGATTAACGATCCACTTCACAGGCAAGAAAAACAGTAGCATGTGATATTTTTGGTTCTTCCGCGAGAAGCAATTTTATGGACAATTATAAGGGTACCAAATAAGGGTACCACCTACCAAGACATTTCATCTATTTTGGCCCCTATTGCCTAAGATAATTGATTAAATAAACAAGTGGCAAATTTAACTAAATTGGCACCTACATTTTGCCAAAAAATAACTTATTACAAAAAAACAAAAGCATCTACCTATCCATGTACAAAAAAAATAACAATAAAATGATGCATACTAAATCAACTAAATCAACTAGCCTACTAAATCCACTAGCATACTAAATCAACTAATTCAAAATGTTCTAAATCAACTAGCCTACTAAATCTACTAAATCAACTAGCCTACTAAATCAACTAAATCAAAATGTTCTAAATCAACTAGCCTACTAAATCAACTAAATCAAAATGTTCTAAATCAACTAAATCAACTAGCCTACTAAATCAACTAAATCAAAATGTTCTAAATCAACTAAATCATCTAGCCTACTAAATAAACTAAATCATATCAACTAAATCAAAATGTTGCATATGAACTAGCCTACTAAATCAAAATGTAGCAGCGAGGAGGGAGAAGGAGGGGCGACTCGAGGAGAGAGAATAGAGTAGGACGGAGGAGGAAGGCGGGCCGAGGGAGGAAGCCGGCCGGCGTAGTCGAGGGAGGACGGAGGAGGAGGGCGGTACCGAGTCTAGCAAGGAGGAGTTGACGGCGGCACAGAGGGAAGAGGGGTAGGCGAGGAGGACCCAGCCTTGTGTGGGGTTGAGGGGAGTGAGTGTGAGTGTGAGTGTGGATCGGATATGAGAACGTGGGGGGTTGGAGATAGCTAGTTTTAGCAGTAGCGCTCTAAAGGCAAAGGCGCTACTGCTAAACTATCCAGCAGTAGCGCGGTACGAATAAACACACTGCTGCTAGAACCAGCTTCGCGGCGGGGTCGTGGGAATTATAGCAGTAGCGCAGCTTAGAGGAGGCGCGCTGCTGCTACGTCTATTTGAGCAGCGAGTACTGCCGGAGCGCGCTCCTGCTACATTGCAGCAACGCCTTATTTTAAAACTAGCAGATGGTAAGATCCTGTCTATAAGCTTTTCCCTAGTAGTGGGTGCATTTTGAACACAAAAAAAGTCTGGAGTTCAAATAAGTTCGAAAAAATGAAATCCCTTCGTAACAAACGAGTTTCCGTATGAAACCAAGATACTTCGAAAGAGATTGTCCGTTTTGTACACGAAGTGCATCCAGTTTTTGCCTTAACCCTCTCTACTTTCTTGCACATGCTATGTGGATGAAATGATGATACCATGCCAACTTTCAACCTTTTCATAGTTCATTTGAAATGCTTTTCAATTTCAGGGTCTTATAGCTCAAAACAATCGATAAATGCATGAAAAATAACAAATGATGTCAGAAATGGTTGAAAATTGATGATGTGGCTTTGAATGGTGCATTTTGAACACAGAAAAAGTCTGGAGTTCAAATAAGTTCAAAAAAATGAAATCCCTTTGTAACAAATGAGTTTCCATATGAAACCCTGATACTTCGAAAGAGATTGTCCGTTTTGTACACGAAGTGCATCCAGTTTTTGCCGTAACCCTCTCTACTTTCTTGCACATGCTATGTGGATGAAATGATGATACCATGCCAACTTTCAACCTTTTCATAGTTCATTTGAAATGCTTTTCAATTTCAGGGTCTTATAGCTCAAAACAATCAGTAAATGCATGAAAAATAACAAATGAAGTCAGAAAGGGTTGAAAATTGATGATGTGGCTTTGAATGGTGCATTTTGAACACAGAAAAAGATAGGCGCAATGCTCACGTTCCTTTTAGAACCGGTACTAAAGGAATCAACTAAAAAGCTTTTATAAACCTCTAGTATAACTGAAACTAAAATTATCAAAGTATATTCTGTTCAAAACATTATAAGCAAAAATAAAATAAAATAAATAATTAGAAACAAAATAAAATAAATAAATAGAAACAAAATAAACTTTAATAAATAAGTAGAAACAAAATAAAATAAATAAATAGAAACAAAATAAACTTTAATAAATAAGTAGAAATATAATAACATAAAATAAACCTTTAAAATAAAATAATAAAACTTTAATAAAATAAATAAAAATAGCAATAGTAAAAAAGAAAACAAAAAACTGGGAAAAAATAAAAAATGCCACCTACTGGGACACCACGGCCTGAATACGACTCGGAACCCAACTAGTTGGGCCAGGATTCAGGCCCGCAGAAGGCCCAAAAGGCCCACATGCATCGCAATGTGAGATTAGGCCCAAACGCCTGCAATTCAAAGGAGTTCGAGAGAGGTGGCAGGGCGGCGCTTATAAACAGGTGTGGTAGCTCCTCAGCTAGCCAGGTGGGACTAAACATCCCACCGCACTGCGGCTTTGGCAGGCGCAGGCCTTAGGTCCCGGTTGGTGCCACCAACCGGGACTAAAGGGGGGCATTGGTTCCGGTTGGTGCCACTAACCGGTACCAATGCCCCCCTTTAGTCCCGGTTGGTGGCACCAACCGGGACTAAAGGTCTGTGCTTCCCGCCCTTTCAGCTACTAAAAAGAGACCTTTGGTCTCGGTTGGTGCCATGAACCGGGACCAATGGCTTTGCTATATAAGAAAACACTTAGTAAATTTTTCAGAGTTCATCTGCAGTTTGCCCCGACGACGCCGAGCACATCGATGCCGCCAGGCTGCCTCGACGCAGTCGCCGCCCCGCCCCTGAGCCCGCACCCTTGCCTCGCCCCTCCGGCGTCGCCGAGCCGCGCCCTGCCCGCCCTCCGTCGCCGTCGCCGAGCCGCTCCTGCCCGCCCGCCGTCATTGTCGGCGTCACCGCCCGAGCTCGCGCCCTTCCCGCCACCGCCGCCGTCGTCACCGTCCGAGCCGCGCCCCCACCCGCCACCACCATCATCGTAGTTGTCACCGCCCGAGCCCGCGCCTGCCCGGCCCCGCCGTCATCGTCGCCGCTCCCGAGCCCGCGCCCCTTCCCCGCCACCGCCGTCGTCGTCGCCGTACGTCACCGCTCTAGAGCCCGCGCCCTGCCCCGCCTCGCCGTCGCCGTCGCCACCCACGCTATGAGCTGCCGCCGCCCCGGCCCGCTGTCTTTTTTATTAGTAAAGTTTATGTATTTTTTTGTTCATATATAATGTAGATGTATATATATGGATGGATGAAAATATTGATGTGATGTTTTTTTGTTCATAGACCTTTTTATGTTCATAGAATTAGTTTTTTTGTTCATATATATATATAATTAAGTAGATGTATATGTATGTATGGATGTATGTATGTATATAGAAAATATTGATATTGTGATATATAGATTATTTTTTCTTTAGAATTTTTCTGTAGATGATATGATGATGATGATGATATATAGAGTTCTTTGATTGTGATGATAGATGATGATTATATATATAGAGTTCTTTGATTGTATGAAAACTTTGAAAAATTTACCCCCTCCCCGATAACTTCGACATGAGGGGGGGGGGGGGAGGGGACGTCGGACATGCATGAGAGAGAGGCGGTCCGCTTGCTCGACCAACTATCGAGGCCATCCAAACCCTAGAAAAAGAGCGTCGTCGTTGTCGATCTACCCCGACCCTCCACGATAACTTCGACATGAGGGGGGACGTCGGACATGCATGAGAGAGAGAGAGAGGCGGTCCGCTCACCCGACCAACTATCGAGGCCACCCAAACCCTAGAAAAAGAGCGTTGTCATTGTCGATCTACCCCGGCCCTCCCCGATAACTTCAACATGAGGGAGGGGGGGACGTCGGGCATGCATGAGAGAGAGGCGGACCCAAACCCTAGAAGAAAGAGCATCGTTGTCGTTTCTCAACGACACCAGATGTCTATGTTTGCCTCTAATATATCCATCTGTCATGTTTGAATAATAATTGCCATGTTGTAAATATTTGCAGAAACTATGGAGCACCCACGAGGCGAAACAGCGAAGCGGTGTTGGGGGACATAATCATGGCCGGAAGTGATGCCGTCTTGTCGTTTCTCAACGACACCGATGGTCTGGAAGGACAGGGTGAAGAAGCATGCTATGGTGATCGAACAATGGAGGAGGAAGGACATGATTATGATGGCTCCGATGACCGAATGCCGGTGGAAGAAGGACACCATGATTACGGCTCCGGTGACCGAACGGAGTCCGGCCAGGTATATATATTAATTAAGCATGTGCTAACTATAGCTATTGATGCATTAATTGTTTTTGGTACATACACATATTAACTCTCTTCTTTCTTCTTTTTTAGCCCTCCGGATCGAGCAAAACTTCGGTAACGAGACGAGGCCCAAAGAGAAAGTTGCGCTCGAATGAAAGGTACACGATCACCGAAATCGATCGCGATGGCCAACCGATTGAACCCCTCCGGACCAAGCAAGCGGTTTACGCTTTCGATGCGGGAGTTCTTGTTAGGTACATGATCCCGATCAGCATCGAGCAATGGTTTAAGCCTAAGGACGAAGACTCCGGGGTGTCTTACATCGACGATAGGCAGAAAGCTGATCTTTGGACCGCGCTGAAGGCAAATTTCACCCTACCGCCAGAGGAGGATCCGGAGAAGCCAGTTAAAGAGCCAATGATCAAGGCTCATTCTCTTAAGAAGATGGCTGAGCTATTCAGGAGGTGGAAGAATGAGCTGAAATCAATGTTTGTCGAACATCACGAGACTCCAGAATTCATCGGCCGATTTGAAAAGATCAAAGATCACTGGGACGCATTTGTCGTCCAAAAGAAATCTGAGAAGGCCAAGAAGATGTCAGCTAAAAACAAGATAAATGCTGCAAAGAAGAAGCATCACCATCGCACGGGGTCAGGTGGCTACCTAAAAGCCCGGCCGTTGTGGGACAAGGCTGAGAATGACCTTCTTGATAAAGGGATCGAAGCAGAGACATTGTGCTGGCCAGACCGTTCAAGGACTTGGTTCTTAGGGGTTGGGGGAACATTGGACCCTGAAACAGGGAAGTGCGCTTGGACTGACGAGCAGCTGAATACACCCATCAAGAGGCTTCAGGAGTATATCGGAAAAGCACAGGAAGGTACGTTCGTTCCGGATAGAGAGGACGACAAGCTCACACAGGCCCTCGGGAATCCTAAGCACCCAGGACGGACACGAGGCACGCCAGGCTCCATTTCGTGGAAGGCTGGGTTTCCCGAGGCAGGCGGTTACAAAGGCTGGGGGAGGAAAAGGAAAGTGGAGCAGACCCAACTATAGGCGCTGCACGCAAGGGTACAAGCGCTAGAGGAACGAGACGCAGTTCGCAGCAAGCAACCTGCCGAAGCTACCCCCGAAGCTACTCCGCCATCTCAGCGGGGAAGCAGCGTGGCTTCCACCGAGCTGCTTCAGGAGCCTGTCTTCACGGCTCCTGCTAGCTACCCCGTGGATGCTATCACGGAGTCTCAACATTGCCACCTTATGAAGCAATGGATGAAAAGTCAAGGCGGTTGTTGGCTTTGTTGCACCTCCTGAACCTGGAGCAACTTATCACTGCCGGCCGATTCCAGAAGGATATGCTAGGGTGATGGTGGATGAAATAACGGACGGATTTAAGGACCTCGAGCTTGACCACCCTACGGATGAAGGGGAAACTCGGCTAGGTTCTTCTCTGAAGACTCCATGCCTATGGCGGAAGGAGCTCATCAACCATCCGAACTGGACGCCTCCGCCTCCTCCTCCTCCTCCGGCGAGTCAGGGCACTCCTCCTCCTCCTCCGGCGAGTGATCAGGGCACTCAGCCTCCTTCTCCGGCGTGTGGCAGCACTCCGCCTCCTTCTCCGCCTGCACCGGCGCGCCTGATCAGCAGCAAGCCTCCTACTTCTTCGCCTTGCCAGCAAGGGAGGAAGAGACCCGCCGCCGCTCCGGCGCGTCGTAGTCCTTCTCCTCCGCCTCTTAAGCAACAAAATAAGACAGCCGCAGCCGCCCTGTCTGCTCCGGCGTCAAGCAGTACAGCTAGAGGCGGGACGCAATACAGATTCGGTCCATCTCTCAAGCCTTTGGAGAAGTTACCATACGAGAGGACCGCGGAGGAAACCGCGAAGATCATGGAAACCGAAGTGAAGGACTTCTTCGATGGGGTGAAAGCCAAGAAACATCCACCTCCAGAGGAGAAGATAGATCCGGTGAAAGCAAAGCGCACTATCAATGCCCTGAGGAAACCACCAAAGTCTTTGCCGAAAAACAACTATGAGCGCATTACTGAAAAGGTATATATCGAAGCTGAGCGGTCGGGAAGTACTATCAGTGATCGAAGGTTAGCAGAACGACGAGCTGGGAAAACAATTGCCCAGCTTGGCGAACAAGCGAACCAATCATGCCCCCCGCTCAAGGTGTCTAGCGATATCGTTGCTAATGATCAGAGGATGGTGCCCAATTATACAAATCTTGGAGATTACCTGCACGATGATGTACATTATGATTTCTTGGAGGTGGACAAACACAAATACCATTACGGGAAGCCTCTCGTCAAAGATGAAAAATCTCTAACAACGATGATGCGAAGATTGCATGATTGGTACATTAAAACCTGCAGAGAGCCTGGGGGGACGAATACTTTGACGCTAAGAGTTAAAGAGGAGCACGACCTCCTTGGAATTGATCTGTTGTCTATTCCATTTGAGGAGTTCTTCCAGTTTTACAATCAAAAGGCCCTCGATAAATTAACGGTCACTTGCTACTCTCTGTAAGTACTACTTCTGTCATGAAGTCTCTATAGATAGCTCAGCTCTTTCATTGCATGTATTTATAATTATCCTCACTATATTATGCAGATTGAAGATCGTCGAGTGCAGAAAAGCATAAATCTATGATATTGGGTTCATTAACACAATTCTCATAGATGAATTTACGGTTAAAAAGAATGCCAAAGAAGCCGAGGCCAACTTGCTCAAATCGTTGATAATAAATCAAAACAAAGATAAAATACTCTTTCCTTACAACTTCAAGTGAGTGTTACTGTCTTGTGCATAGTCAGTTTCCCTTATTACTCAAGGTTATAATAATGTAATTAATTGATGAGTTATGCATGCGTATGCAGCTTCCACTATATTCTCCTGGATATTAAGCTTGAGCAGGGACTAGTAGTCGTCTTAGACTCGAGACGAAAAGATCCCGAGACCTATGTGGACATGACTAAAATTCTCAACAAGTAAGTTCAATCGATCATTATCGCACCATATCGGCAACTTTTTGTTCATTTCCTGATATCTCAAGTAATAATTATTATCTTTGTCTTGCAGGGTTTGGAAAAAGTTCACCACAGAAGCTCCGGGACTGCCGAGGGAGCTGCGATATACATACCCGATAGTAAGTACTACTAGCTAGCTACTTCCGCACATCTCTCGTTGATTATAGCTACTTTCATCAATGCCATTTATAATGCTTCATTATCAGTTTGATTGACCTCTATTTCTCGTAAAGTGCTTGTGGCAGGAACAAGGGAATGATTACTGTGGATACCACGTGTGCGAGTTCATCTACAACGCGACTTGCAAAAATAAGCGGGGCTACACTCAAAGACAATTTGATGTGCGTAAGCTAAGCAATAATATTCACAATTTAATTTTATTACACCATCATTTATGTTGAGTTTCATTCATATATATGTATTAACCCCCTTCTTCAAATTAGACGTGGCAGATGCGGAATGAACTCCTACCAGAAGATCGCATGAAAGCAATTCAAGAGGAATTGGTGGGATTCTTTTTTGACCACGTCATCAATAAAGCCGGAGAATACCATGTTGAAGCTGAGTTCTTATATAATTAGGGGAGATTATATTGTAAGAGATCCTAATATTGTATATATGTAGCCAGTAGCATCAGATAGATATACGAAAACTTGTTGTTCACGCAATCTCTCAGAGGAGGAGAGGTCGATATCACTTCTCTCGGTATGCATGACGAACTTCTGTACTTAATGGTTTCCTTCATTTGCTTACTAGCTAGCGTGTCGAGGGCCTCTCTATACGTCTGATGCGTGGCGTCGACCAAGCACGGAGATAAGAGAGGACACTTCTCTCTATTAATTAATTAGCTACCTAACACAATATATGAAACACCTTAATTAACCATACAAATCCCCCAATCCCCCCCCTTTCAAAAAAAAACCCTAGCCTGTGAAAAGCTGACGCGTGGATGCCTTTTGGTCCCGGTTGGTGCCACCAACCGGGGCCATAGGCCCTCCTGCCTGGGCTCGCCGCAGAGGCCACGTGGAGGCCCATCTGTCCCGGTTCGTGTAAGAACCGGGACTAAAGGCCTAGGGCATTAGTAACGACCCTTTAGTCCCGGATCCTCAACTGGGACAGATGGGCCTTACGAACCGGGACAGATGGGCCTTTTTCTACTAGTGGTTGTTCTGGTGCGCTGGTACTATGGTGTTTGAGCATGACAACTTCCTGACTATCTAGTACAACAAGTTTGCCCCAACTCCCGTGAGGGAGGGGTGATGACGGCGACGCACCTTTAGCTCGCTTCTGTGCTTGTAGACGCCGCTAGGTGATCTACGGATTTGGATGTAATTTTTATCATTTCTAGTGTTTATTGTAATGCCATGATTGAAGATGAATAGATTGAATTTTCCCGCAAAAAATATGATCCGCCAATAATGGAAGCTACTCCTGTAGAAAAATTGGCTCACTATGGTTTATTGGGGCCTTCCATATACGAAGCCCGTTTCAGCAAATGAGCATCTCACCTCCACGATACGCTCCCCTTCGCTCCCTGATCTCTCTTCTGGCTCACTACCTGGATGAAGAGATAATGGCAATTTGTTGCATATGAAATGCAAATTTGCTTATTTCAGGGATCAAATAATGAGGTAATAATAAACTTTCTTACTAGGTCATTGCATTGCCTCGACTTGATAGCCAGGAAGTGGGCTAAAGAGAATAGAGGAGAATTCAACATTGAAAGATGGCAATGTAAAATTAAACACTTGAGACAGCTCTTGCGGGGCTGGGCAAAAAATGAGAGTGGCATTTACAAACGGGAAAAAGAAAAGCTTCTTAATTTCATTAATGAGCTAGATTTAAAAGCCGAGGGTAGTATGCTCGACACGATTGAAAGTTTTGCCAAGCGAGATGCCAAATATAAGTTAGCAGAGCTTCTCAGAGAAGAATTGTTCAAATGGGCATTCAGAGCTAAAGTTTGACAAGTGGTTCAAGAGGATAATAATACCCAACTTTCCCATATGATTACGAATGGAAAACACAGAAAAAAAGAAAATGATCGAACTTGAACAGGATGATAGTACAATTGTAGGGACGGGGACCTAAAATTGTATATCTCAAATTTCTATAAAAATCTCTTTGGAGCGCTGGTGGAGAATTTTGTTTCAGTCCACGAGAATAGGGTTGGGGATTTACCTCAACTGGGGACCGACGAGGATGAGGTTTTTATGCATCCCTTTTTGTCAGAAAGGAAGTGTTCGAATCAATTTCTCAAATGAAGAATAATAAGGCAGCTCACCCGGATGATTTTCCAGCAAAATTTTATAAGAAGTGCTGGGATATCATTCAAGAGAACCTAATGCCCATGTTCCATGGTCTGTTTAATGGCCAGCTACAACTGTTTAAATTTAACTTTGGAACTATTACGTTGTTGCCAAAGAAGGAGGAGGCGGTTTGTATTGTGCAGTTCAGACAGATATGTGTGACAGCCTGGTTTTTGCCCTCCTTATTTGCCTGATTTTTCTTTTGAATTGATTTTGAAATTTGGAGTTTTTGAATCTTTTCATATGGACTTAAACACTTGGGTACCCTTGGCTTTCACCCAAGTGCATCATTTCCCTCCCTTACCATCATTCCCTCTCTGATTATACCCAAAATAATATTTGGAATATTTTTCTTTAATGAAAAATATTCATTTTCCTCTCCAAAACCCTAGCTAGTTCAATGTGCTCCAAAGCAACCCCAATTTTTATTGCCCACAAAAATCTGGCAAAATTCACAAATATTCTTTGAACCCTAGGGCACCTTCCTGAGCAAAAATGTTGCACCACTTTTTGAAATATTTTTTCTACAGAAATTATTTTCTGTTCTGGACAGAAATGGTGGTTTCTACAGCAACTACCATTTTACTTGCTCCATTGTGCCTGATTTTTCTTGTGCATCATCACCTTAGTAGATGATTGCTAGCCTCCAAAGCACAACCTCCAACTCCCAGCCATTTGACCTCAGTAGCCTCTCAAAGTTACTGATCAGAAACTTACCAAACGTGTGAAATCTTTTCTACTGCACCTGGAACCAAACCAAAGCGTGGTAACCTCTCAATCTACTACGAACAACAAGCCAGACATGGTATTTGGATGTTGGTCGGCCTGATGTCATAGTCCACGCGGTGACCGCGTTCGTCCAGGGGTGCTGGCATGTGTGTCGACGCGCTCTGAGTGCCGCCGAGCGCTCTGTTTCTTGCGTGCTCGCTTCCCCGACTGCCGTATTGCGCCAAACTTCGCCACCATCTTCGTCTCAACTCCATTAACTCCCCCCTGGCACTTGCCGACGCTGGAGCTCGCCGCAGCGAGCACGGGCGCGGTCCGGCCAACGTAAAAGTGCGGTGCGCACTGTGCTCGTCGCCTTCCTCTCGATCCCGTGCTCGTCTACGTTCGCCCATAGTCCCCGCGTGAGTTGCGTCGCCTTCTCCCCCTCTCACTGACACCGCTCGTCGCCGGGCACCGTGTCCAGGTGTCAACGACGGAGCCCCGAACCCCCCCTCGACTCGCCTATAAATGGAGCCACCCCAGCCTCCTCGAGCACCATCCACCACTCCCACACACTCCACAAACTCGTAGATAGCCGTAGCCCGGCCGGGCAGGCCGAGGGCCGCCATCCCCGAGCTCGAGCTCGAGCTTGCCGGCGATCCCCTCGGGTCGTCGCGGTAGCTCCAGCCCCTCCCAGGCCTGGGCGACCCTTCCGGGGCCTCCACCACTCTTCAATGAAGCCGTCCCAACCTCTTGGAGCCCCTGGAGTTGCCTCTGTTCGTCGTCGTCCTCGTCTCCGGTGACCACCGCTCTCTACCGCCGCTTGTGAGGTTGATTCTGACGCTGTCCGACCACCCTAGCCACGCTACGGGTACGGGCAGGTGCGCCTCCATCCCCTATATCGATCCCTCCCTCTCGTCTTGGCTAAGGAGCCCTCGTCGCCGGTGAGAGATCCGACGAAGCCGCGACCCCCTCTGTTTCCTCCTCCCTCTCCCCCTCGCCTGACTAGCGGGGCCAGCTTGTCAGCCACTCTGTACGCGCGTGAAGCGGTACGAGTGGTGGCGCCCCGAGGCTTTATGCCTTCGACGTCACCCCTCCCCCCTCAGTTTGTTTTATTTAAATTCAAATTCATTTAATTTCCAGAGAGCTTCAAACAACTATAACTCTTCAACCATAAGTCCAAATGAATTGATTCTTTTTTGCATTGTGTTCTTTGCAAAGAAATCTAGCAGCTCACCAAAAATGAGATTTTTCTGTCTTTGTCTAGATTTTCTAGTGATTTTCAGAAGGGTTCTTGATATTTTCTTCTTACATTTAAAATTATTTTCAGAGGGTGAGGCTTGTCTTGAGGATCACCGGAAGGCTTGTGAACCTCATACGCACTAAGGCAAGCGACATCAACATTTTCATGGTGCCATTTCAATATTTATGATTTTCTTACTTGAATGAAAGATTTAATCCATGCATTTAAATAACTATTATGTTATTTATATTACATTAAGTGCTTGTTTTAGTTAATATGCTTGAGTTCTGAGAATGTTTGAAACTAACTTAGTTGGTAAAGAAACTAGGATTTATTTGTGGTGATGAAAGAATAATATTGTTATGCATATGAGTAATTACTTAAAGTTATTTTCTTGCATGAGCAAAATAATAAAAATTTGCTAGAAAATATTTTGTTTAAAGTAAGGTTTATCCTAACCAGAAAAGTGGAATAAGTTGTTGATGATTATGCTTAGTGTGAATATACTTGATTCAGTCATTTCCGTTAATATGTGATGCATATGTTAGTGTTGCATTTCATGGCATACTATGACACCGGTTATTTTTACTTTAAGTTGAACCTAAATATAACTCAACTTGAATATATCGTTGGCCGCGTCATGGTGCCACTGAATCGAGTTTTCCCCAGTGCTACCACATTTGCCTTATGGGAGGCCTTGATTCGGTCCTTTGTCATGCCTCTGGTCGGTGCCTCCAACTAGGGAAGGTTATGGGCTTGCTTACCCTGGTCCGATGGCGGACATAACCTTGTGTGCCCGTTGTTGAGATTATGATGAGGTCCCCTTGTGGGATCATTTTGGCCACGACGGCGGTCGTTGTGTCTTTAGTAGACACGGGCCACCCGAGACTAGCCATGGGGATTGTGTCGGAGTGGCGGGAGAGTGTCATGGCAATGGAGGGTTTCGTTGGAATGTCGTTGGTCCACCGAATGGGAATGCGAGGCCATGGGTTCCGTGGTGTGGAGTACGATGTGCTACCTCTGCAGAGTGTAATAATCTATCGATAGCCGAGTCCACGGTTATGGACACGCTCGTAGTAGGTCACACCATGGGTCAACGTTTAATAAATTTTGCACACTAAGTTATGAACTTTGCGCTGTTGATGATGGTGGAAATCCATCGAGATGTTCGAGACCAAGTATTGGTCGTGGTTGTGATCGCCGTAATAATCGCGAGATACTTCTAGTCAAGACCACGATGGTGGTACGTTTGTGATCCAAGAACGATCACGGTTGGTAAGCTAGTCCCGAGGGATTTTTCTCGCAAGAGCATGATCACAGCATTATTGCATTAATTGGTTAATTATCATGATATTGATTGTCATTATGATTATGCCTGTTGTGAGCTTGCAAGTACATTCCATGTACTGATCTGGCGTGTCATGCTAGATTTCAGGAAAGTCTCGTTGGAAAGGAGTGCTGCTCGAGTCTAGATCGTGTCCACATCAGTGTCCCTGTGCTATGGAGTTTCCGCTACGACGTTGTTCCGCTGCCGCGTAGTTATGATCGAGGCCCATTTATGTTCACTAAATAATGTACATATTGTTCAGCCACACCATGTGTGCCGCTTGGCCTCGACACCTGTTGTAATGTAAACTATGATCTGCTAGCATCAATAAAGCGGTTGTTTTCTGTACCAAGATGTTGTGTGTTTCCAGAAGACATGGTCTCTGGGCTGGCAATACATGGTAAACCGGTCGCTCTGAGTCGGGGTGCCATAATATGTCTGCTTATTGTGACTTTAAGATTTTTTACCAAAGTTGGTACTAATTTCCTCACACGGATTGCAAATTACGTGGTGCAACCCGACTTCGTAAGGGTTTCATCTTTGGGACAACATATTCTGGAGGGTGTGGTCGTTCTGCATGAAACATTACATGAAATTCACTCAAAGAAACTGGATGGAGTTGTCTTCAAAGTGGACTTCAAGAAGGCATACAATAAAGTTAAGTGACCATTTTTGCAACAGGCTTTGCATATGAAGGGTTTCGATGCGGCTTGGAGGAAACATGTTGAATCCTTTATACAAGCGAGGCCATAGGGATCAAGGTTAATGATGACATAGGTCATTATTTTCAAGCATAAAAAAGTATTGAGACGGGGGATCCAATGTCTCCTATCCTGATGAATATCGTTACTAACATGTTGATTGTTCTCATTGGTCGAGCCAAAGAGGATGGACATGTATGTGGGCTCATTCCACATCTAGTAGAGGGGAGGGTTCCATACTATAGTACATGGATGATACAATTATTTTATGAAACATGGTATGAAAAAAGCGAGAAACATGAAACTGATTTTATGCCTTTCTGAACAATTTTCTGGTCTGAAAATTAATTTTAACACGAGTGGACCGTTCCGTTTTGGGCGCCCCAAGGAAGAATAGGAAAATTATAGAGAGTTGTCACCGAGTTGGGTTCTCTGTTGATTAGCTACTTGGGAATCCCAATCCATCATCGTAAATTAATAACAAGGATTGGAAGTGCATCAAAGATCGATTTGAGAAGAAGCTTAGTTCCTGGAAGGGCAAGCTTATGTCTTATGAAATTGGTTAATTCTAATAAATTATGTGCTTACAAGTATGCCAATGTTTCTATTGTCCTTCTTTGAAATACCCATGGGAGGAGAATGCGAAAAAGGCTGGACTTCAATCGATCATGATTTTTCTGGCAAAGATGACAATAAATCAAAGTATAGACTATCCAAGTGGGATATAAATTGTAGACCGAAGGACCGAGGGGGTTTAGGTATTGAAAACATTGAAGGAAAGAACAGGTGTCTGCTCAGTAAATGTCTTTATAAGCTTTCTGTGGAGGGGGAGGGTGTGTGGGTACAGTTATTGTGTAACAAGTATTTGATAACCAAAACCGTCGCACAAGTCACTGCCGAATGATTCTCCTTTTCTGTAAGGGGTTGATGAGGACAAAGTTTGCCTTCTTCAACAGGAGCAAGTTCATAGTAGGGAACGATAATAGTACTAGATTCTGAGAAGATACTTGCTTAGGGAGATGCAATCGCCATACGATCCAACCACATATAATATAGTACAATGTAAAGAGGCATTCGTTAGTACAATACTAGGATCGGTTCCCTTAAACAATCAGTTCATGAGAACCCTGGCGGGGGAGTGATGGGATAGATGGTTACATCTCATGCGTAGTTTCATGGAGGTTAACCTTTCTGGTGAGTCCGATACACTTTGCCTTTGGAAGCTTTCGATTAATCGAATATTCCTAGTTAAATCGATGTATGTAGATTTAATAAACACTGGTCCAATCCCAAAGTCCCTTCATATTTGGAAAGTTAAGGTACCTTTAAAAATAAAGGTCTTTATGTGGTTTGTTCACACGAAGTGATCCTGACTAAGGACAACTTTACAAAGCGTAGTTGGGAGGGTAGTGGATGATGTTGTTTCTGCGATCAGGATGAATCAATACAACATCTTTTCCTAAAATGCTCACTAACAAAGTTATTGTAGTGAACAATTCATGTGTCCTTTAATGTCAGTCCTCCTAATATCGTTGCCAACTTACACGGGACATGGCTAAACGGAGTAGAGCCTAAGACGTGACGCGTATTCAAGTCGGAGTATGTGCATTACTTTGGCCTATTTGGAACTATGGGAACAACGTTATTTTAATAGACAAAAAAACATATTTTTTTGCAGGTTATCTTCCGGATGACCGGCTGGATTCTACGTGGTCAGGGAGCATGTGGCCTATGGGTGCAACCATTGGGAGATGGTAGCACGAGATACTTACAAACGATTTTGATGGCAGTCCAACAATAGGATATGTGTCTAATTACCATGTCTATTTTTGCCGGTTGTGACCATTTTCTCTTTTATTATCGGTCTTGCTGGCGAGCTTGTATCGAACTTCATACTTTGTGGATACTTTGCTTAATAATATGGCTATATGCATCAACTGATGCAGAGGTAGGGGTAACCCTCTTTTTTTAAGAAAAAAGGCATTGCATTGCACCAGGTTCCATACGAGGGTGTGTGGGCAATGATCACATCAACACAAGTGATTAATACAAACTATGCATGTGGGATTGACAAAGTAATCACACATTCTCGAAATCTCATCATGTGTGATGGATGACCTCATCTGAAACGACTTGGCTTCTGCGATCATGTGTGATAAGGGGTTGGGCCACACACATTTGCAGCCACTAAATCATGTGATGGAGGGCCCCATCCCACACAATTGTCAAAGTCAAATTGTGTGCGATGGAGAACCTCATCACACATGATTGTTAAAGCCAAATCGTGCATGATCCCATATACTACCACACGTATTTTCTCCTTGGTAATCATGTGGGATGTACAACATATCTCACACGCTTCATTCTTGCTCATCATTTGTGATTGTTTGGTCCATCTCATATGTTTTGTTTCGGTGGTACCATGTGCGATATGCAGACCTATCCCACATGGTTCTTCCATAGCGTCTTCCATGCGGTCCCCTTCCCCCATCGCACACCATCGCAAGACAACGGTTTGAAATTGCGTTTGCGATAGGGGATTTATCTGTGTGCAGTGGACGGTGAATTCAACACCACATTGTCTGGGTCAGCTACAAAAATGTTGACTACATGTTTTGATGCGTGTGTTTAGACCCCTAGTGCCAAGGTAGTTACCCTTTGTTGCTGCAAACCTATATAAACTAGATGATGCCTGCGGGACTTTGTAGCGGATATTTGGAGTAGCATCAACATATGTAAGAGGAAAATAAATGAAATAATATGATGGACTACACAAATAGGCATTGATTCAAAAGTTATTTGTTGATAATCTTATCCACCAACTGATTAGAATTAATTTCCTACGTATTTGAAGCATTTAGACGTCACAGTGTCACCCTGGAAATGCAAAATATTCACATGATGTCACATAAAGCAAATGCAATTGGCAATTGAACAGGATACACTCCACAGACTTGTTAAGATCAAATTCCTATAAATCTTGAAGATTATCTTAAAATTCGTATCACAAAGCAAGAAATGTTCAGAAATTTAAGGCAACTTACATAGCTGCGTTGCATTTTCTGAGCAAACATAAATGGAGATCCAAGATGGTTAGCATAAGTATAACTTGTCCATGAAACAACACAATCTACTACCAAAACACAGATCATATATAATTGGCAATACAATTAAACCAAATATTCATAGAATGGTAGGATGACAAACTTCAAGGAAAAGCCAGAAAATGTGCAGATTATACAAACAGAGAACACACAAGTACATGTCGCTCCACATGATAATATATCATGATTTTCTACCGCTAAGAACACATAGAAGTATGGAAACGTTTCTTATGTATCTTCTCTATAGCAAAGCCTGGCGCTACCCAACATGCTGGAAAACTTGTAGCACCTTTAGGAAGGTATTACCTTGATAGTATGGTGAGTTGGTTAATTCAGGAGGTTAATTCCTAAGTGTTGGGTCAATTTTTAGATTTATGTGATGCATAGTACCTTGATATATGATATTCATAGTGGCATTACTCCACTTGTTTTGGAAGGTTTCCAGAGTTCTTGTTCTTTCTAGTGTTGCATAAAAATATAAAGTGAGTGATCAACAGAAACTTGTGATACATGTGGATAGTCATAATTGGTTAAAATATTGGTGTTGATGATAAATAGTGAAAATATAACTTAGTGTCAAATCAATGTATTTATTTTATTTTTCTTTAGTAAATACATAGAAGAATGGTATGATTTACACCTTTAGCTACGATAATGTTGGCATCTTGATTGAAGTTAATTTTTCTTTTTGTACCAGAGTTCTGTGAAACAAAATTTTGTGGTGAAAAATTGGTCGAGGAATTAAATAAGTATGCATATCCATGAGTGGTACCTTGTTTGAGTCTTTTATATATCCTTTGGGAGGAACTAATCTAACTGGGGAGGTCGCTTGGCTAAGGACAAACATATTGGAGGCACTTATTTGAAACTGAATTGCAACTTTTAATTCGAAGGATGACAACAAATCTCTCACTATTTTGTTTGATGAAATCTGTAAGGAACAACATGTCTTTGGCTTGGGATGCTTACAAATGTTTCATGGTTCAAGTTATTATGCAGGAAACAATTTGTTAGTGAATATCAAATATTTGCTCACCTCTATAGCAAGCTGCATTGAAAGTGGATTTGTGCCATCAATTAAGAAGCTTTTTCTGATGATATGACTGATATGGAACTTGGAAGGTGAACCTGTTTTCATACCATTGTAAAATAATTTTGTTTGACCAATATCATTATCAAGGTAAACCACATGATCTCCGACACCTGTCTTCGTATTGTGGGAAGCTTCGACGGTGTTGCACTCAACTAAGTCTTAAGAAATGGAGGATGAAGCAATTGCATTTAAACTTCTGGAGTTATGTGTAAGTGTAAGAGGATGTTTGTACCTACAACATGACATGGTTGTTTGGCACAGGCAACGTCGAGGGCACAAATGGATTCTAGCCTATGATGAGAACACCCATCTCGCTAATGATTGCATGAGCAAAGTGCAGGAAATGATTTCAATTCATCAACTAAGTAGATGACTAAACAATCCGACCATGTAGGTATGCTGATATCTCTTTAAATTTCTATCTATAAATGTAAGATGGAAATAAATCCAGTTAATATAGAAAGTCGTGGATACACACCATCTGTTGAGTTTGTAGCAGCCGACAACAAAGTAAGAGTGCGTTTTATCCATCTTCATGTGGTAAGAAACACAATAATAGTGACATCAACGTTTCTTCATCATGGTAGGCATTTATAGATATATATCTGAATTTTAACTACAACATTGGGGCAGTTAAAATTTAAGGGTGAAATTTACGTTCAATGATCATATCGGTACAACATTCGGATCATGTAAAGTTTGAGCATCTAGGAACAATTATATAATTTGAGGTTTGCATCAACCAAGAGATGAACTTCCCAACACATTTCACTTGTGCAGTTTTAGAGACAATGATTTTACAATATTTGTATTAAAAAAAGGACCTGTAAAGACTAGATCCATGGGGGCAGGACAAGACCAACGGATGCCAAGAGGAAGAGGTTGGGGGGAGAACCTTGGCACAGAGAGGGGACGGATCACCCAGGGCTACATGTGTGTCCCAGGGAACATGCGCGGAACTAGTAGGCGATGATTATCCTGCTCTTGAGCTGCCATTGCCGCCTTACCCGCCAGTTCTACACCCAACGTTGGCCACAAACCCTAGAGGAGGCTGGGCTCTGTTGCATCCTCCGCCGAGTGGCGTTTGTGTTGTTTGGGTTGAGCAAGATGGAGAACGAGATGTGACGGTGGGATTATCACTTGGGCTGAGCGAGATGAGGAAGAGCTCAAGATGGGATTCCGTGGTGGATGTTTCGATTGGAGTGGTTCGCTTCAGCTTCAACGGGCCGAGGAAGGAGACATCGGGATGGACGTGGAGCACGGTTGGATTATCTCTTGGGCTGCAGAGCTGAGCAATCAATGGTTAATCGAATAGTTAAAAAAATAGTGACGTGAACACATGAGAACGCATCAAAATCAGCTAGTGAAAGGCTACTATTTACATATAGTAGATCTTGCATTAACGATTTTCCTTCACTGATTTCAACATGTGAACACATACATGCAGAGAAAAGATCTATAGCTAGCTTCTGTAACAACATTTGTCTTTTGAGACGAAAATGGACAGTTGCCGCTGAGTGATCACTGATGAAGTCATGTACCTAGGGTAGGGTCACGGACCTGTCCAAGATACCCTCCCCAAGGACATCTCTTGAAGAAAACACCTTCGATCGACTGGAAGGATTCCACTCGGCAGACTGAAGACACTCGACCATCGACCAACCACTCGACCGCGGAAGATTTCTGATCGGTCTGCCGCATAAGCAGTTGGTCATTAAGTGGCTTTATGGTCATCATAGCACTTTATGTGGGACATTACCGATAACTCCCTATCTTAATGTACCTTAATCCCTACATAAGCGAGGGCTGGAGGGTGCAGCGAACTCTATAAGCCACCCCCTCCTCGGTGTAAAGGGTTCGCACCCACATAACTCATACGCATATAATCTGATCGACCGCCTCCGGGCTCCGAGGCGTGGGGCTGTTACTTCCTCCGAGAAAGTGCGAACTCGTAAACATCTTGCGTATACAACTACTCCATAGCTAGGATCTTGCCTCTCCATTCATACCCCCCATTCTACTGTCAGACTTAGAACCACGACAGTTGGCGCCCACCATGGGGCCGGTGTCTTAGCGACTTGTTGGAGAAGTTGCAGTTTTTCCGATCCCATTCATCATGGTTTCAGGTGGAGTTTTGGTTGAGGGCCGCGAGATCTGTCTCAGCGCTCACGTTCATCGCCGACGACTCCGCTTGGCTGCAGGAGGCTCCACTCGACGTCGACGCACTCCCCGTCCGCGGGGCAACGCACTTTTGCGCGTGCGTCCGCGGCGTCCTCCTGCGGCCGTCGACCCGATGTCGGTCGGCTCTTGTGCCGTCCTCCCTCCCGATCTCTCACGGTGCAAGCGCTCCGGTCGGTCGAGCTTCAGCGGTGGGTGAGGCAGCGGTGGCCCTTGATCGGCCACCCCTCAAGTCGCGGCAATCGAGCCCGATGAATCTCTCTACGGCCTGTTCGATCTATCGACTGGCTCCGCAGAGACTGCATCTGAGTGCGATAGCAGTGATCCAGCGGCGGAGGTTCTGATGGTCGACGGACCACGTAGTCCTCCTGGTTTCCCTAACGCCCGGCGGGCGTTGGCGGAGGCGAGCCGGCGCAGGTTCACGAAGAGTATCAACCCGAGCCCCTCACTTCGCTGCAGAGGAAGGAGCTTCGCCGCCAGAACATGGATGCACTTCACACTCCTATCGTTGGAGAAACCCCTGAGGCACGTGCCTTAGAAGACGCGCGTTTGGCCAATTTGGTTGAACGCACTCGACTGGAAAATCTCCAGTGAGTACTCGACGAACGAGCGCAACAACGGGTCCCGTCGTCCGATCGGCGTCGACTCTTTCCTGGCCCGACTCTGGTATACGAACTCCAATTCAGAATCTAGCGGCTGCAGCCCGTATAGCGAGTCCATTCAGCCTTCGATCGAGAGGCTGGCGGAGAGGCTTCTTGCGGATCGAAGATTTACTCAGGGCAGCAGGAGATCAAAATTCAGCTGTATCGCAGTCGCGGAACAGGATTCAAAGTAGATCCGTCGCTGCGAATACAGTCCAATCGGCTCATAGCCCAAGATCAGCCCCGAGGCGTGAGGGACATGGAAGCCGGCGGGATCAGTATGAGGACCGATTCGATCATGATGATCAACGTCGAGTGCCCACTCCTCCCCCGAGAGGTGTGTCATGCCTCGACAGCAAGATGACAGACGCCATCACAGTGTTGGGCGAAGGATTCCAGTCGACCCCAGGGAACCAGGCTTTGATGCGAGATCCGTCATCGTTCAAGGTCTGGTTGGCGAGAACGAGCTTACCGAGAAGGCCATGACAAAATCGCCCGCCCAGCAGAGTCCACGTCTCGGGACGAGTGTTTTAGCGAGCCATCGAGGGCGCGGTGGTTCCTCCCAACTTCAGGTTGGCGACTGGAGTCAGTAAGTTCACTGGTGAGTCCAAGCCGGATACTTGGCTTGAGGACTACCGAGTGGCTGTTCAGATTGGCGGCGGCAACGATGAAGTGGCCATGAAACACCTGCCTCTTATGTTGGAGGGCTCAGCCAGAGCGTGGTTGAATCAGTTAGCACCAAAGCATTTACACTTGGGAAGATCTTGCCCGAGTGTTTGTCGAGGACATTTGAAGGAACTTGCAAGCGGCGGCGGGGTTGTGAGTTGCGATCGTGTGTGCGAAGTCAAATGAAACTACGAGGATTACATCCAGAGATGGATCACTTTGCACCACCACGATGAGAATGTATCGATCATCGGCGATGCATGCCTTCAAGGAAGGCGTTAAGAACGAAGAGTTGAGTTTGAAATTGGTCGGACCGGAGACATGACCACTGTCGAATGATGGAGATTGCCACCAAATGCCAATGGTGAAGAAGAGGATCGGCTCGGAGTGGCAAGTACAAGTCAGCCGCTAATGAAACCGGGGAGGAACTCGATCGGAAACAAAAGCGGAAAGCCGAGCCAGCTGCTCTGTAGAAGCCTTGGCCGTGACTCGGGGAAAGTTCAAGGGAAATCCAAGGGCCTTGGAACCCCAAGAAAGTGAAAGACCAAGATGGAAATGATGTGTTGGACTTGCCATGTCACATTCACACGAAGAAAGATGAAGAGGGTAAACTCATTTACCCAAAGCATACCACTCGATAGTGTTGGCTCTTGATTCAGCAGTTCCAGGGGAAGCAGCCCAAGGACAAGGAGAAGGAGTCAGACAAAGTTGAGGACAAGGAAGATAGTGACGGTGGATACCCCCAGGTCAATTCCACCCTAATGATTTTTTTTGACGTTGAAAGCAAAAGTCGACTGAAAGTTATCAACCGAGAAGTGAATATGGTCGCTCCGGCGACACCCAGTTATCTGAAATGGTCGCAGACCGCCATCAAGTTCGACCAGTCTGATCACCCGACACACATAGCCACCCCTGGGAGGCAAGCATTGGAGGTCGACCCAGTCGTTGAAGGTACTCTACTAACTAAGGTTTTGATGGATGGTGGCAGTGGCCTGAACATACTATATGCAGAGACGTTGAAAGGGATGGGCATTCCGATGTCCAGACTCAGCACCAGCAACATGAGCTTCCATGGGGTCATTCCTGGAAAGAAGGCTGAGTCACTCGGCCAAATTGTTCTCGATGTGGTTTTTGGTGATTAAAAGAATTTTCGTAAGAAAAAGTTGACCTTTGAGGTCGTGGATTTCCAGAGTGCTTATCACGCTATTCTGGGGAGGCCGGTATATGCGTTTCATGGCTCGACCATGTTATGTATACCTCAAACTGAAGATGCGGGCCCCAAAGGTGTGATCAACATCGCGGCAATCGGAAGAAAGTAGAAGAGTGTTTCCAGAAAGGCTCTAAGATCGCAGATGCTCAGATGGCAGTGGTAGAGCTGCAAGAGTACCAGAAAACCGCAGACCCGAGTGATTTGTTGCGAGCAAAGAAGCCCGCCACGGAATCAACATTTCAGTCGTCCGGTGAGACGAAACCGATTCATATTCACCCGACTGATCCCAATGCTGCTCCGACTCACATCTCAACAACACTTGACTCCAAATAGGAAGAAGCGCTCATCCAGTTCCTCCGTGAGAACTGGGACATCTTCGCATGGAAGCCTGCTAACATGCCGGGTGTTTCCAGGGGACTGGCTGAGCATCGTCTATGAGTCGACTCAAAAGTTAAACCTGTCAAAGAACATCTTTGACGGTCCGCCGTCCAGAAGAGAAAGGCCATTGGAGAGGAGGTGGCTCGGCTCTTAGCAGCAGAGTGTATTCGAGAGATTTACCACTCCGAGTGGCTTGCCAATGTTGTCATGGTCCCTAAGAAGGACAAGTCACTTCACATGTGCATCAACTTCAAACATATCAATCGGGCCTGCCCGAAAGATCATTTTCCTCTCCCCCGCATCGACCAAATAGTCGACTCAACTGCGGGATGTGAGCGGTTGTCTTTCTTAGACGCCTATTCCGGGTACCATCAGATCCGTCTGTATGGACCCGATGAGATCAAAACAGCTTTCATCACTCCATTCGGGTGCTTCTGTTATGTCACCATGCCATTCGGCCTCAAGAATGCCGGAGCCACGTTCATGAGGATGATTCAGAAGTGTTTGCTCACTCAAATCAGTCGGAATGTGGAAGCGTACATGGATGATTTTGTGGTCAAGTCACGGAAAGGTTCCGACCTGTTGACTGACCTTGCTGAAACATTTGCCAATCTCAGGAGGTATGATATCAAGCTTAATCCATCAAAGTGCACATTCGGAGTTCCTGGCGGAAAGTTACTCGGTTTCTCGTTTCGAGCGAGGAATCGACGCCAATCGAGAAAAGTTGGCACTATACTCCGAATGAAACGCATACGTGTGTGCACGATGTCGAAGCTTCTTGGGCGCTTGGCCGCTTTAAGTCAATTCATCTCTCATCTCCGTGAAAAGGCATTGCCTCTTTACCGACTGATGAAGAAGTCAGACAAGTTCGAGTGGACTCCCGAAGCTGATGCAGCGTTTACAGAACTAAAAGCTCTGCTTTCCACCCAGCCGGTGCTCGTTGCCCCAATTAGCAAAGAGCCTTTGCTGCTTTACATTGCAGCCACAAGACAAGTCGTCGATCTGATGCCTACGGTCGAGCGGGAAGAAGAAGGAAAAGCCTTCAAAGTTCAGCGCCCAGTATACTATCTTTCTGAAGTATTGACCCCATCAAAACAAAGATACCCTCATTATCAGAAGCTTGTTTATGGGATTTATATGACCACGAAGAAAGTTGCTCATTACTTCTCTGACCATTCCATTACAGTCGTCAGCGTCACCCCATTGTCAGAGATTCTGCACAACAGAGATGCAACTGGTGGAGTGGCGAAATGTGCGATTCAACCCCTTCCCCTTGATATCAAGTTTGAGGCAAAGAAAGCCATCAAGTCCCAAGCAATAGCAGATTTCATCGCCGAGTGGATTGAACAGCAATTGCCGACTCAAGTTCACTCGGAGCACTGGACCATGTTCTTTGATGGTTCCAAGATGCTGAATGGTTCCGGTGCTGGGGTAGTGTTGGTTTCCCCCCGAGGAGATAAGCTCGGATATGTGCTCCAGATTCACTTTGATTCTTCCAACAATGAAGCAGAATCTGAAGCACTTTGTTGTATGGGTTGCGTATGGCCATTTCACTCGGCATCCGTCAGCCTCATGGTTTATGGCGACTCAGATCTAGTGGTTAATCAGGTGATGAAGGAGTGGGATGTCAGAAGTCCAGCCATGACTGGTTATTGCAATGCAGTGAGGAAGCTAGAGAAGAAGTTTGAGGGGTTAGAGCTTCATCATGTACCCCGACTGAAAAATCAAGCTGCTGATGATTTGGCGAAAATAGGGTCCAAGAGGGAAGCCATTCCCAGTGATGTGTTTTTGGAGCACATCCACACACCGTCGATTCAAGAAGATCCTTTCACCGAAGAAGCCCCACAGCAAAAAAGTGCCACCGATCCGACTGAAGTTGAGGTCCCAGCTGTGGTCGACCAGGTCATGGAAGTCGTGGTCATCACTCCCGGAGACGATTACATCGCCAGCGTATATCCTAAGGAAAGAGCTCCCAGAGAACGAAGAAGAGGCTCGACAGATCGTCCGCCGATCCAAGGCCTTTACTGTGATCAAGGGACAGTTGTACAGAGAAAGCGCGACTGGAGTCGGCCAGAAGAGCATAACACCAGAAGAAGGTCAGATAATTCTTGATGACATCCACTCGGGAACCTGCGGTCATCATGCGTCCTCTCGGACCATCGTGGCTAAAGCATACTGAGCGGGATTTTACTGGCCAAAAGCAAATGAAATGGCAAAGGAAATAGTCAACAAGTGTGAAGGGTGTCAGTTCTATTCCAATATGTCACACAAACCCGCCTCAGCCTTGAAGACCATTCCACTCGTCTGGCCCTTCGCTGTTTGGGGGTTGGATATGATTGGACCATTGAGAACTGGCATAAGCGGTTTCACTCACTTGCTAGTGGCAGTCGACAAGTTTACAAAGTGGATCGAAGCTAAACATATCAAGAACCTCGATGCATGCACTGCTATCAGTTTCATCAGAGAGTTGATATTCAGATATGGAGTTCCGCATAGCATCATCACTGACAATGGGATAAACTTCGATTCCGACAAGTTCAAAGCATTTTGGGCCTCTCAGGGCACGCGAGTCGACTATGCTTCAGTTGCTCACCCCTAGTCGAATGGACAAGCAGAACGAGCTAACGGTCTAATTCTCAAAGGACTGAAACCTCGGCTGATGCGCAATCTCAAGCATGCAGCAGGAGCATGGGTCGATGAACTTCCGTCGGTTCTTTGCGGATGGAGGACCACTCCTAATCGGTCGACTGGGAGAACTCCATTCTTTCTGGTCTATGGAGCTGAAGCAGTTCTGCCGTGTGACCTGCTCCACAATGCACCCCGAGTCGAACTCTACTCTGAAGATGAAACGGAGCAAGCCCGACAAGATGCAGTCGACCTCCTTGAAGAGGAGAGAGAGATGGCCCTGATCCGCTCGACCATCTATCAGCAGGACTTGCGTCGATTCCATGCTAGAAATGTGAAGAGCCGAACCTTTCAAGAAGGAGACTTGGTCCTCCGAGTGGATCAACAGAAACTACACAAGCTCACTCCCACTTGGGAAGGTCCCTTCATCATCACCAGAGTTCTCACAATGGAGCATACCATCTTTACAACATCGATCGCCAGATTGATGAGCCTCAAGCTTGGAATGCGGAGCTGCTCCGCCCCTTTTACACTTAAGTACTCACTCGGGTGAGATGTAATAAAAGTACCTCTGTAGTTTGTTTATCAAAGACAAGAATGTTATAATTTTCCCAGTGATTGTTATTACTTTTCGTTTACATGAGAAATTTCCCCCAGTGGGTGGCTTAGCCGCGAACCCGTTTCGCCTAAGTTTGTAAAAAAAATCCCTGCCGAGTGGAGAGCCAGCCTCCCACTCGAGGGCTTAGCTGCGAATCCGTTTCGCCTAAGTATCTGAAAATCCTACTTAGTGGTGAGCCAGCCTCCCACTCGGGGGCTTAGCTGCAGTCCAAGTACTCGCCTAAGTGTTTAAAAATCCTATCGAGTGGTGAGCCAGCCTCCCACTCGGGGGCTTAGATGCAGTCCAAGTACTCGCCTAAGTGTTTAAAATCCTACCGAGTGGTGAGCCAGCCTCCCACTCGGGGGCTTAGCTGCAGTCCAAGTACTCGCCTAAGTGTTGAAAATCCTACCGAGTGAGGAACAGCCTCCCACTCATGGGCTTAGCTGCAGTCCAAGTACCCGCCTAAGTATTTAATACAATGTGCGCTTTGCAAGGACGACAAGGTACAGGTCGACTGTTGCCTTCCCCTTCAGAGCTACGACACAAAAAATCCTCCTTGGAGGCTTAGCTGCGAATCCGTTTCGCCTAACTTTGAAAAATCCTACCGAGTGGAGAGCAAATCTCCCACTCGGGGCTTAGCAACGTCCAAGCTAGCCTAAGTTTGAAAAATCCTACCGAGTGGAGAGCAAACCTCCCACTCGGGGCTTAGCAAAGATCCGATGCTACGCCTAAGTTTGAAAAATCCTACCGAGTGGAGAGCAAACCTCCCACTGGGGCTTAGCAACAGTCCAAGATGCTAGCCTAAGTTTGAAAAATCCTACCGAGTGGAGAGCGAACCTCCCACTCGGGGCTTAGCTGAGATCCGATGCTAGCCTAAGTATCCTGAAAATCCTACCGAGTGGAGAGCAACCCTCCCACTCGGAGGCTTAGCTGCAGTCCGATGCTACTACTAAATCTGAAATCCATTCCAATCCGCAAGGACTGACGAGGTGCAGGTCGATTGTTACCTTCTCCTTGAGCTGCGCCACAAGTACAACGTCGCTCCATCCCAATCCATAAGGACGACGAGGTGCAGGTCGATTGTTGCCTTCTCCTTGAGCTGCGCCACAAGTACAACGTCGCTCCATCCCGATCCGCAAGGACGACGAGGTGCAGGTCGACTGTTACCTTCTCCTGCGGAGCTGCGCCATAAGCACTGAAGTATATTCCGAGTGAAGAACAAAGCTCGCTCGAAGGCAAACGAAAGCATATTCGATAATAAGCCAAGTTCAGATAACATCCTACGGATGCAGAAAGTACCCAGGCATCAAGCCTGTTAAAGTTTATCGGTTACAAGATCACTCGGCATTCCGAGGCAAATTTAAGACGAATCATAGAAGTTTTTTACTCCTCAGGTGGAGGACTGGAAGGCGCGACGAACTGGTCCAGGTCAAACCCGTCGGCGATCCGGGTGGCAGCACCAATGAAAGTCTCCATGAAAGATCGGAAGTCGTACTTTTTGGTATTGGCAACTTTGATGGACGCCAGCCTTTCCTCTCGCGCTTCCTTGCAGTGAACGCAGACCAGGGACAGAGCAACATCAGCACCGCATCTGGCAGAAGACTCTTTCCATTCCTGCACTCAACTTGGAACGTCATTCAGTCGAGTCAGCAAGACTCGAGGTCATTTTGAAGTGTTTCGCCAGGACAGAGAGTCGAGTCAATCCGCGACACCGCAACCTTCAGTCGAGCGAGGTAGCCCACCACAGCAGCGACACGAGACTCCAGTCGGAGCACATTCATGGCGGCTTCATCCTTCACGGGGGAGTTAATGGGGTCCAGGCTTGTCTCCACTCGACTAGTCTCACAATTTGAGTTCAAGCTAATGGATCTATGATGAGTCGGGGATAACAAGTCAGTCGGATTGGAGGAATTACCTTCAAGCATGAGGAATAACTTCTTGGCGAGCCCTCCCAGATAAGCCTCCAGATCATTCCTCTTTCCCGCCATTCACAAATTCTTTGTCGCCAGAGCTATCTTGTCGTTCTTGATCGGCTAACCTCCTTGTTGGCAGCGTCGAGAGCAGCTTTCAGATTGGCGTTCTCTTCTTCAAGTTTTCCGACTGAAGATAGCTTTTCTTCCGCGAGCTTGGTTTTGTCCAAAGCTGTTTTCTGCGCCTCGGCAAGGTCATGATCCTTCTTCTTCAGAGCCTCCTCCATTTTGTCTGTGAAATGACAGTGAGATCAGAATTAAGAAGGGGCAGAAAGAAAAAGACAGTCGTCAAGTTCTCACCAACCATAACTTTTGCTTCGTCTCTCGCCTTCTGCAAGTTCTCCTGAGCAAGCTTCAAGTCAAGATTGAGCTGGATCTGTTTGTTTTCCAGTTCAGTATAGCGAGCCACAAGCTCACAGGATTTCTGCGAAGAATCAATCGACAGACATCAAAGATAGGTTACTTCCGAGTGACTAAGAAAAATCATTGCGTTTCTAAGACTACAGCCGAATCAAAATATCCGACAGTAGTCTCGGGGACTACACCCAGTGGGTGCACTTAGTGTGCCCCCACTGGTCCTACCGACTCGGTTCGATCAGTCGACCAAAAAAAAAGAGTTCTTCAGACTACGGTCGACTGCCAGCAGTCAACCATAGTCTCGGGGACTACACCCAGTGGGTGCACTCAGCGTGCCCCCACCGGTTTCAAGATTCCATTCGACATGGTCTGACCAGACCGAGTGAAGAAGTTACCAAAGAAATACAAAGTATAAAGACTACGATTCATTGCCCGGTTAGCTAACGCCCTCGATGCGGCTATATCTCCCACGTGTCGAGGCACGACTTAGAGGCATAACCGCATTGAAAGCAATGTCGCAAGTGAGGTAATCTTCACACAACCCATGTAATACATAAGGGAAAGAGATACATAGTTGGCTTACGATCGCCACTTCACACAATACATAAATAAACATCCATCATTCGAGTACACTCAAGGTCCGACTACGGAACCAAAATAAAGAAGATACCCCAAATGCTACACGGATCCCGATCGTCCCAAGCTGAGCACCACTCTGATCATCGGGAAAAGACACATATTAACGACCACGTTCCTCGTCGAACTCCCACTTGAGCTCGGTTGAGTCACCTGCCAGCATCGTCGGAACACCTGCAACTGTTTTGGTAGAATCTGTGAGTCACGGGGACTCGACAATCTCACACCAGCGAGATCAAGACTATTTAAGCTTATAGGAAGGACAGAGTAGTAAGGTGGAGCTGCGACAGCGACTAGCATATATGGTGGCTACATTCGCAAAAGAGAGCGAGGAGAGAAGCAAAGCACGGTCGTGAAGCTAGTAGCGATCAAGAAGTGATCCTGAACTACTTACGTCAGACATAACTCCAACACCGTGTTCACTTCCCGGACTCCGCCGAGAAGAGACCATCACGGTTACACCTTGATTGATGTGTATTTTAATTGAGGTCAACTTCGGGTTTTCTACAACCGACATTAACAAATTCCCATCTGCCTCATAACCGCGGGCACGGCTTTGAAAAGATATTACCCTGCAGGGTGTCCCAACTTAGCCCATTATAAGCTCTCACGGTCAACGAAGGATATTCCTTCTACCGGGAAGACCCGATCAATCTCGGAATCCCGGACTACAAGACATTTCGACAGCAATAAAACAAGACCAGCAAAGCCATCCGGTTATGCCGAAAATCCCGATAGGAGCTGCACATATCTCGTTCTCAGGGCACATCCAGATGAGACAGGCTACGAGTAAAACCAAGCCTCGAGTTTCCCGTGGTGGCCCCTTGGCGGCTCGGTTCGAACGACTCGAAGGAGCACCGTCCGGGGGTTAAAATAAAGATGACCCTCGGGCTCGCGAAAACCAGGGGAAAAAGGCTTAGGTGGCAAATGGTAAAACCAATGTTGGGCCTTCTTTGGGCGAGTCTTATTCAAAGCGAACTGTCAAGGGGTCCCATAAATCACCCAACCGTGTAAGGAGCATAAAAATCAAGGAACATAACACCGGTATGACGGAAACTAGGGTGGCAAGAGTGGAACAAAACACCAGGCATAAGGCCGAGCCTTGCACCCTTTACCAAGTATATAGATGTATTAATTATAGCAGATATATATTGTGATATCCCCAACAAGTAAACATGTTCCGATCAGGAACAACATCTCCATGTTCCAACAAGGAACAAGCTTCAACTTCACCTGCAACTAGCAACGCTATAAGAGGGGCTGAGCAAAGCGGTAACATAGCCAATCAACGGTTTGCTAGGAAAGGATGGTTAGGGGCTGACATGGCAGTATGGGTGGCATGATATAGCAAGTGGTAGGCATCGCAGCATAGGCATAGCAAAAGAGAGAGCATCTAGCATAGCAAAGATAGAAGTGATTTCGAGGGTATGGTCATCTTGCCTGCAATGTTCTCAGAGTTGTCGAAAGCTTGATCCTCGTAAGCGTTCTCAACGGGTTCCTCGTTCACGTACTCGTCTCCCGGCTCTACCCAAAGCAACAACACAAACAAAGGAACCACAATAAATCACGGTGCAATGCACAAGCAACATGATGCAAAACATGACATGATATGCGAGATGTGAAAATGATGAACCAGGCATCAACTTGGCAAACCAAGTATGCCACTGGAAAGATGAGATGATTTCGGTTGAAATCGATATAAAGATCACCGGAATCGGATGCACGGTTTGCAAATGACAAGCAAAACAAGAATGGCACAAATCTGCCATTAACAGCATGATGCCACTTAGCAAGCAACAATAAATTAAGCTACTGCACCCAAACGTATCAACAAAGTATATGGCAGTAATCTACACAAGGTGCTTGACAAAAGATAAGCACTGAGCTTCGGCTAAATCACATCATAACAGGTTCAAACAAGCATGTCAAAAGTGCACAAAATATCAGGCTGGACATGGCAAAAACAGCATCAGGTTGCAATGTTCAGAGCAACAAAACTACATGCTACAGGAACTTAAAATAGCAAAACATGGCATAGCATGAATCTACACAAAGCATAGAACAAAAGTCCCTTACTGACCATAAGCCAAAAAGGATCGGAAAATATAGTAACACCCATGTCAATATTGAAAGTTTAGTCAACAGATTCAGCAACATGGCATGTCAAAAACTGATAACAGGTAGGCATGTTTACAAGCTCAATGCACTCACTACAGAGCCTTAAATGATAAACTAAGCATACATACATCAAGAAGACATGTCATAGAAGACATACATGACAAGAACAATAACATAGCATACATGGATCAACCACAACAACCTTGGCAAAATTGAATAACATGTAAACAATCTGCCAGGAAACATTTGATAGCAAAAGTAGAGCTCGATTGACTCAAGCTATGGTACTCCATAATTGCAAAAAAAGGCATGGATGGATAGAGCAAGACATGTTTAACAAAACATCCTTATGAAGTATCTCAAAATATGCATTGATCTCTTGGTAGCATCAAGTTAACATGGCATCAAAACATCAGCAAAACAGAGCTGGAAACAGCAACATCAGGACACCTACTTTGCATGCTTGTGATAGTCACCACATAGATCACAAAAATACATGGCATACACCTCTGGAAAGATGGAATGGCATATTACAAAACACATGTAGGACTCAAATTCATAGGGTGCACACATCAATCATGGCAAAAATAACAAAAGTACAAGTTCTGTTAAGAAACAGAAACTAACATCACATAGCACACTTCCAACAGCATTTATGGCATCAAGACGAGCTCAAATGAAAGTGACGCAATGAGATTAAATGATCTACTGTTCGAGGCGAACAATCTGATATATTATAAGCGCAAAATGGAGCTACAGATGCAAAGTTATACCATGTTGAAATTGCCACAAAATGTTCACAGAATTAAAACTTGGAAGAAAAGAGGAGAGAAAGTCAGCGGGATCGGGATCCGGGATCCGAGATCCGGATCGGGCGAGGTGGCGGCGGCGCTGGCTCATGAGCCGCCCGGCGAGGAGAAGAGGGCGCCGGCGGGTCGGGCCGGCCGGGCGAGACAGGCGGGCCCACGGCCGGAGGCGCGGCAAGTGCGGGAGACCTGGCAGCGGGCGACGGCCGCCGGTGGCGGCGAGACGGCGGAGGAGGCGGGCGCGCTGGCGGCGGAGGGCGCTGGCGGCGCTGGCGGCGGCGGCCGGGCGCCATGGGAGGCGGAGGCGGCGGAGTCGGCTGCAAAGGGCCGGGCTGGCCGTGGCCTCAGCGGGCTCGCTGGCGCGCCAGTGGCCGCGCTGGCCACGTGTCGCGTCTCGATTGGCCGAGGGCAGCGGCGCTGGTGGGGCGGACGTGTCCGGGCGGAGCGGATGCTTCGTCCGGGCGCGAGGTAGGGGAAGGCTAGGGTTAGACCCGAGATTGGAATGGGGGTTTGCTTAAATAGGCATAGAGGAAGCTAGGAGAGTCCAAATGAGGTGTAGTTTTCGCCCACACGATCGTGATCGAACGACGGAGAGCATGGAAGTGACTTAGATGGGTTATTGGGCTGTTTTGAAGGGGTGTTGGGCTGCAACTCAAAAGAGGCCTTTTGCGAGAGTGCGGTTAACCGTTGGAGTACCAAAGCGAGCTCCAAATGACCCGAAACTTGACCGGTGGTCTACTGGTGGTATACCAAGGCCACTAGACAAACCTCGGTCCATTCCGAGAAGGTTTAGTACCCGCACGGAAAAACGTAAAAGGGACCGCCGGGGAGATAGGAGTGCGGATTGCAAAAGCGGACAACGGGAAAAATGCTCGCAATCATGAGACGAACACGTATGCAAATGCGATGCACATGATGACATGAAGTAAAATGCATGACATGGACAAAATGCAAATTGAAGAAAAACCCAACCACGGAGGGAATATCATATCACAATGCCGAAAATGGCAAGAGTTGGAGTTACAAATATGGAAAGTTACTTCCGGTGTTACAACACTCCACCACTACAAGAGGATCTCGTCCGAGATCTAGGACTGAAAGAACTCCGGATATTCGAACGGAGGTGATCCTCGCGCTCCCGTGTAGCTTCTCGGTCGGAATGGTGTGACCACTTCACTTTCAGGAATTTGATTGACTTGTTGCGAGTCTTGCGCTCGGTTTCTTCAAGAATAGCAACGGGTGCTCATGATAAGAGAGATCTTTTGAAGGTCAATTTCTTAGAAGTTGATAGTGCGTTCAGAGTCTTGAAGCACTTGCGAAGGCTGTGACACGTGAAACACATCGTGCACGTTTGCAAAGTTGGATGGAAGCTCAAGTTGATAGGCGAGATCGCCTCTTTTGCCAATTATCTTGAAAGTACCCACGTATCTAGGGGCAAGCTTCCCTTTGATACCGGGAAGCGAAAGTGCCTTTCATTGGAGAGGCGGAGGTAGACATGGTCTCCGATTTCAAAAGCCACATCACGGTGCTTATCATCATAATAGCTCTTCTCCGCGCGATTGCGCGGCTTTGAGATTCTCACGAATGACTTGGCACATTTCTTCTGCTTCTGTGATCAAGTCATTGCCAAGAAGTTGGCGTTCACCTGTCCCAGACCAATTGAGAGGAGTACGGTACTTTCTGCCATAGAGAATTTCGAATGGGGCCTTGCCCGAACTCGCTTGGAAGCTGTTGTTGTAGGAGAACTCGGCATATGGAAGACAATCTTCCCACTTCATACCGAAAGAAATGACACAAGCCACGAGCATATCTTCAAGGATTTGATTAACTCGCTCGACTTGGCCACTTGTTTGAGGATGGAAAGCTGTCTTTGAAAGCGAATGTTGGTGCCCATGGCCTTCGAAAAGAATCCCAAAACTTGGAGGTAAAGATGCTGCCACGGTCTCAAGAGATCACTTGTGGAATGCCGTGCAAGGGGACAATCACGGAGGTGTATAGCTCGCCAACTGAGCTCTTGTGATAGATTCTTTGATAGGAAGAAAATGAGCCACTTTAGTGAGTTTGTCAATGACAACGAAGATAGCATCATTTCCACGCTTGGACTTTGGAAATCCGATCCACGAAGTCCATTTCAATATGATCAAACTTCCATTCTGGAATAGTAAGAGGTTGAAGGAGACCAGCTGGTCTTTGGTGTTCTTCTTTCACTCTCCTGCAGACATCACATTCATTCACGAATTGAGCAATTTCTCGCTTCATTCGAGTCCACCAATATGACTGCTTGAGATCATGGTACATCTTCGTACTTCCAGGATGAATGGATAGAAGCGAATTGTGAGCCTCGTTCGTAATGACTTTTCTCAGATCACCCTTAGGAACCACAATCCGGTCCTCAAAGAAAAGAGTATCTTTGTCATTAACGTGGAAGCACTTGTACTTGGAAATGCCCTTGTCGATACCACGTTTCAGCTTTTTCACCATGGTATCCAGAAGTTGGGCCTCACGAATCTGATCTTCCAAAGTAGGAGAGACTATGAGGTTGGCAAGAAAGCCTTGAGGAACAACTTGAAGATTCAGCTTATGGAAAGCTTCACAGAGATCCGGTGAAAGGGCTTGAGGATTAGACTGTTGCGATAAGCCTTCTGCTCAAAGCATCTGCAATGACATTGGCCTTGCCGAGTATATTCAATACTTGGGTTGTACTCTTGAATCATTTCGACCCATCGAGTCACTTTGAGGTTGAGGTTGGGCTGAGTGAAGATGTACTTGAGACTCTTGTGATCGGTGAAAATGTCCACTTTCCTTCCCAACAAGAGATGTCTCCATGTTATCAATGCATGGACAACTGCCGCCAACTCAAGATCGTGAGTGGGGTAGTTCTTTTCGTTGGGCTTCAAGCTGGCGAGAGGTATAAGCCACAACTCTCTTCTCTTGCATTAACACAGCACCGAGACTGCAGAGAAGCATCACAGAAAACTTGAATGGCTTGGATTCGTCGGGAGGAGTCAAGACAGGAGCTGTGATGAGTTTCTCTTTGAGGGTATTGAAAGCAACGTCACACTCAGGAGACCAGACATATTTCACATGCTTCTGGAGGAGGTTGGAAAGAGGCTTTGCAATCTTGGAGAAATTCTCAACGAATCTTCGGCAATAGCTTGCAAGGCCGAGAAAATCATGGAGCTGCTTGACGATACGAGGAGGTTCCCAATTCACAATTGCGGACACCTTCTCGGGATTAACTGTGATGCCCTTGGCGGAGATGATATGACCAAGATAAAGCACTTCATCAAGCCAAAATTCACATTTGGAGAACTTCGCATAGAATTGATACTCTCTGAGCTTGTCTAGCACCGATCGCAAATGTTTGGCATGATCCTTCTTATTCTTGAATAAGACCAAAATATCATCAAGATAGACCAAGACGAATTCATTGGTGTAGGGGTTGAAGATGAAGTTCATCATCCGAGAGAAAGTTGGAGGAGCATTGACAAGGCCGAAAGACATGACAAGATATTCATAAGAACCAAAGCTTGTTACGAATGCCGTCTTGGGAATATCTTGTTCACGAATGCGAATTTGATGATAACCCATACGAAGGTCAAGCTTGGAGAACACTTTAGCACCTTTGAGTTGCTCGAAAAGCTCATTGATGTTGGGAAGTGGATACTTGTTCTTGATTGTCTTCTTATTCAATGGGACGGTAATCGGCCTTACAGTCGGTCCGTGCCATCCTTCTTCCGGACAAAAAGAACACCACAACCCCAAGGAGATGAACTCGGTCCGATCAAACCCAGACGCTCTTGTTCATCGAGCTGCTTCTTCAATTCCCTCAGCTCATCAGGTCCAAGCTTGTATGGGCGCTTGCAAAGCGGGTTCGATGCCGGGCTCAAGATCGATAACGAACTCAAGCTGGCGATGAGGAGGCATACCCGGAAGCTCTTCTGGAAAGACATCTTGGTACTCACAAACGACTGGAATCTGAGAGATAGCACCCAGTTCGCCCTTCTCATTGAGAGAAAACAACCGAATGGTTTCATCACGAGCGGCATAAATGATCACATCATTAGAAGAGTGAGTCAATTGAATTTCCCTGGCAGCACAATCGAGCTGAGCTTTGTGCTGAGAAAAAGATCCATTCCGAGAATAAGATCAATATCCGAGTCACCAAGGACAATTGGTTTAGCCAGAAATCTATAATCACCCATCTTGATACCGACATTTGGAACCAACATGGTAGATCTCAAAGCGCTTAGCCGGAGAAATAACTTGCATAGCTTTAGGTAATGCCTCAGTATCAAAATTGTGCTTCATGCAAAAGGATATGACATGAAAGAATGCGATGCACCAGATCAAATAAGACTTTTGCAGAATATCATTAATCGAAGATTACCCATGATCACATCAAGATTCCTCCGCTTGAGCTGCATTCATCATATTCACCTTGGCGGACTTGGGATTATGCTTGACCACTGCATTGCTTGAAGATTTCACAGGAGGAGGAGGCGGAAGGCGCCTCTGGTTGAAACATTTGTTCGCATAGTGACCTTTCTGCTGACATTTGTTGCAAGTCACCTCAGAGAGCGAACGGTGGTAAGGAGCACTTGACCTTGGAGCTTGAGAATTAGACTTGTTACGATAGCTTGGGTTGGGTGGGTGGGAAGATCCACGGCCACCTGAGTTCTTCTCACGATAAGGCCGACCAACGGAGGAGGAGGAAGGTAAAACTTCACTGCTTAGCTGCCACTTGAGAGGAAGAAGAAGACTGAACTGCATCCCTGATTCTCTTCTTAGAAGCCTCACATTTGAGCTGGGCAGCTTCTTGCTTGATGCCATGTTGTAGAAATCATCATACTTATCCGCTCAAAAGCACAAGAGCTAATTGCAGATCTTCTCTCGAGACCACCTCTGAATTGATAGATCATACTCTTTTCATCGTGAACGTCTTGCTTAGCAAAAGCGAGCGAGCTTCAGGCTGGATATTGTATTGATAGACAGACATGTTGCCCTGCTTGAGATTGCGGAACTCCTCACGCTTGCTCTCAACAACACTTTTGAATGTGGTGAGCTCACGAAATCCGCAGCGGAACTCATCCCGAGTAATGACACGACCTCCTCTGGAATCTTTGTATTCTTTGGTACCACTCGGCAGCTTGATCCTTGAGTTGAAAGCGATGCAAACTTGACAAAGTCTTCAGTCCGACATTGCTACAATCAAAATGCTTGCGGATGTCCACAAGCCAATCGTCGGCGTCTGTGGCCTCGACCACGAAACCGAAAGACTTCGGCTGATTAGCGAGGAACCGGTGAGAGTAGCAAAGTGCGGCTGGTTGTTGCCTTGACCTTGATTTCCTTGACTGCCTTGCCCTGAGTAATGCGTTCTTGCAAGAGCTGCAAAATCATCTGAGCATTGGCATTGGTGGCTGCCATGATAGCTTGCCGGGCCTCACGGAGGCGGAGGTGGAGGTGGAGGGTTCGACCGATCCCCATCATTGCGATCCGGATTCGTACGTTGGCGGAGCCATCCTGAAGAGGGTGACATCCGTTTGTCCTTTGATAGACAAATAGACAAGTTGAATCAACGGATAGAAATTGCAACATATAGTCTTCACAATAAACATTCGAACAAGAACGAACGAATGAATTCCAAAGTTAATCATCACACGTCCATTAAGGTGAGAAGCCACTTAGATAAAGGATATGGAAACAACATCTGTCTTAGAAACAAATCGAATATCACAACCGAAAACAAAAGATTGACTGCTAGAATGAGCGGAACAAACACATGATAGAGATTTAGCCCAAAGTGTTCGTGGTGGGGCCCACACGGCACGACGATAGCGGACGTCATGAATGACAAACAAGACGTCCCGAATCAGCATAGCCAAGGATTCTTTAAGGCGTCTCGCGACCATCAGTAAATCGACCGTGAATGGGCGGACCACTAGACGTTGAACCCCAATCTCAAATCATACATCCGTCGGAAAGAAATCACGTAAGCTACTAGAATTCCCACCTATAAACTCCCGAAACTTTCTGGTTATGCAATCTGGTGTTGGGGATACGAGGACACAAAATATATCACCCAAACTAACAATACCTAGATCCATTGTATCCATCCGTCAACACATAACCAAGAAATCCTCGGAAATCGTGTACCTCGACCTTCGAAAAACATCCGTTATACAAGTCATGGCAATACTCCCGCACTCACCTCAGTACTGGGTTATCGGGGTTATCTCACCAACAACTGCACAAAAGAGATTTCGATGTCGGTAAAACTCAGGTATTCCGATCGCAACGATAAAATTGTGGCGACAACACCTCGGAGCTCAACTCCCCGGGACAACCGCCACAACCCCTAAATGTCAGGAGGCACCAAGAACAATGTTCTCGTCACAAAACCATCGGAACGATCCCAAGATACCCGCGTGATCCTAAAAATTTTTTTAGTGAAATTTGAGAAGAGGAGAGTCAAAACTCTACGTCAGGATACCTCACCAGAGCGACGAAGGGACTGGGAAGTAAAAAGAATCCTACTCTCCGATATATATAATCCTAAGACTCAAAACATTTTTCCATTCTAGACTCAAAAACGCCAAAGAAACAATCAAGTAGGGGGCTCCAAAGTCGGGGAAGGCTCTGATTACCAACATGTCAAGCCCTCGATGCGGCTATATCTCCCACGTGTCGAGGCACGACTTAGAGGCATAACCGCATTGAAAGCAATGTCGCAAGTGAGGTAATATTCACACAACCCATGTAATAAATAAGGGAAAGAGATACATAGTTGGCTTACAGTCGCCACTTCACACAATACATAAATAAACATCCATCATTCAGAGTACACTCAAGGTCCGACTACGGAACCAAAATAAAGAAGATACCCCAAATGCTACACAGATCCCCAACTGGGCACCACTACTGATCATCAGGAAAAGACACATAGTAACGACCACGTTCCTCGTCGACTCCCACTTGAGCTCGGTTGAGTCACCTGCACTGGCATCGTCGGAACCTGCAACTGTTTTGGTAGAATCTGTGAGTCACGGGGACTCAGCAATCTCACACCCGCGAGATCAAGACTATTTAAGCTTATAGGAAGGACAGAGTAGTAAGGTGGAGCTGCAGCAAGCGACTAGCATATATGGTGGCTACATTACAAAAGAGAGCGAGGAGAGAAGCAAAGCACGGTCGTGAAGCTAGTAGCGATCAAGAAGTGATCCTGAACTACTTACGTCAGACATAACTCCAACACCGTGTTCACTTCCCGGACTCCGCCGAGAAGAGACCATCACGGTTACACACGCGGTTGATGTGTATTTTAATTGAGGTCAACTTCGGGTTTTCTACAACCGAACATTAACAAATTCCCATCTGCCTCATAACGCGGGCACGGCTTTGAAAGATATTACCTGCAGGGTGTCCCAACTTAGCCCATTATAAGCTCTCACGGTCAACGAAGGATATTCCTTCTACCGAAGACCCGATCAATCTCGGAATCCCGGACTACAAGACATTTCGACAAAGAATAAAACAAGACCAGAAAAGCCACCCGGTTGTGCCGACAAATCCCGATAGGAGCTGCACATATCTCGTTCTCAGGGCACATCCAGATGAGACAGGCTACGAGTAAAACCAAGCCTCGAGTTTCCCCGTGGTGGCCCCGCAGGCGGCTCGGTTCGGGCCAGCACTCGAAGGAGCACTGGTCCGGGGGGGGGGGGTTAAAATAAAGATGACCCTCGGGCTCGCGAAAACCCGGGGGAAAAAGGCTTAGGTGGCAAATGGTAAAACCAATGTTGGGCCTTCTTTGGACGAAGTCTTATTCAAAGCGAACTGTCAAGGGGGTCCCATAAATCACCCAACCGTGTAAGGAACGCATAAAAATCAAGGAACATAACACCGGTATGACGGAAACTAGGGTGGCAAGAGTGGAACAAAACACCGTGCATAAGGCCGAGCCTTCCTCCCTTTACCAAGTATATAGTTCTATTAATTATAGCATATATATATTGTGATATTCCCAACACGTAAACATGTTCCGATCAGGTACATCATCTGCTTGTTCCAACAAGGAACAAACTTCAACTTCACCTGCAACTAGCAACGCTATAAAAGGGGCTGAGCAAAGCGGTAACATAGCCAATCAACGGTTTGCTAGGAAAGGATGGTTAGGGGCTGACATGGCAATATGGGTGGCATAATATAGAAAGTGGTAGGCATCGCAGCATAGGCATAGCAAAAGAGCGAGCATCTAGCATAGCAAAGATAGAAGTGATTTCGAGGGTATGGTCATCTTGCCTGCAATGTTCTCAGAGTTGTCGAAAGCTTGATCCTCGTAAGCGTTCTCAACGGGTTCCTCGTTCACGTACTCCTCTCCCGGATCTACCCAAAGCAACAACACAAACAAAGGAACCACAATAAATCACGGTGCAATGCACAAGCAACATGATGCAAAACATGACATGATATGCGAGATGCGATATGCAATGCGTATGTGCGCTCCGAAAGGAAAATAATGAACCAGGCATCAACTTGGCAAACCAAGTATGCCACTGGAAAGATGATATGATTTCGGTTGAAATCGATATAAAGATCACCGGAATCGGATGCACGGTTTGCAAATGACAAGCAAAACAAGAATGGCACAAATCTGCCATTAACAGCATGATGCCACTTAGCAAGCAACAATAAATTAAGCTACTTCACCCAAACGTATTAACAAAGTATATGGCAGTGATCTACACAAGATGCTTGACAAAAGATGAGCACTGAGCTTCGGCTAAATCACATCATAACAGGTTCAAACAAGCATGTCAAAAGTGCACAAAATATCAGGCTGGACATGGCAAAAACAGCATCAGGTTGCAATGTTCAGAGCAACAAAACTACATGCTACAGGAACTTAAAATAGCAAAACATGGCATAGCATGAATCTACACAAAGCATAGAACAAAAGTCCCTTACTGACCATAAGCCAAAAAGGATCGGAAAATATAGTAACACCCATGTCAATATTGAAAGTTTCGTCAACAGATTCAGCAACATGGCATGTCAAAAACTGATAACAGGTAGGCATGTTTACAAGCTCAATGCACTCACTACAGAGCCTTAAATGATAAACTAAGCATACATACATCAAGAAGACATGTCATAGAAGACATACATGACAAGAACAATAACATAGCATACATGGATCAACCACAACAACCTTGGCAAAATTGAATAACATGTAAACAATCTGCCAGGAAACATTTGATAGCAAAAGTAGAGCTCGATTGACTCAAGCTATGGTACTCCATAATTGCAAAAAAAGGCATGGATGGATAGAGCAAGACATGTTTAACAAAACATCCTTATGAAGTATCTCAAAATATGCATTGATCTCTTGGTAGCATCAAGTTAACATGGCATCAAAACATCAGCAAAACAGAGCTGGAAACAGCAACATCAGGACACCTACTTTGCATGCTTGTGATAGTCACCACATAGATCACAAAAATACATGGCATACACCCCTGGAAAGATGGAATGGCATATTACAAAACACATGTAGGACTCAAATTCATAGGTTGCACACATCAATCATGGCAAAAATAACAAAAGTGCAAGTTCTGTTAAGAAACAGAAACTAACATCACATAGCACACTTCCAACAGCATTTATGGCATCAAGACGAGCTCAAATGAAAGTGATGCAATGAGATTAAATGATCTACTGTTCGAGGCGAACAATCTGATATATTATAAGCGCAAAATGGAGCTACAGATGCAAAGTTATACCATGTTGAAATTGCCACAAAATGTTCACAGAATTAAAACTTGGAAGAAAAGAGGGAGAGAAAGTCAACGGGATCGGGATCCGGGATCCGAGATCCGGATCGGGCGAGGTGGCGGCGGCGCGGGCTCGCCGGAGCCCGCCCGGGCGAGGAGAAGAGGGCGCCGGCGGGGTCGGGTCCGGCCGGCGAGGCGACGGCGGCCCGGCCGAGGCGCGGGCGGGGAGACCGGCGATGGCTGGCGACGGCCGGCGGCGGCGGGCCGCCGGTCGGGCGGCGTAGACGGCGGAGGAGGCGGGCGGCCGGGCGGGCGGAGGAGCGCGCGGCGCTGGCGGCGGGCGCGCCGGGAGGCGGAGGCGGCGAGTCGGCTGGCCGTCGGGCTGCCGGGGGCTCGCGGGCTCAGCTGGCGCGCAGGTTGCGCCGCCACGGTCGCCTCGACACGAGGGCAGCGGCGCTGGTGGGGCGGACGGTCCGGGCGGAGCGGATGCTTCGTCCGGGCGCGAGGTAGGGGAAGGCTAGGGTTAGACCCGAGATTGGAATGGGGGTTTGCTTAAATAGGCATAGAGGGAGCTAGGAGAGTCCAAATGAGGTGTAGTTTTCGCCCACACGATCGTGATCAAACGACGGAGAGCATGGAAGTGACTTAGATGGGTTATTGGGATGTTTTGGAGGGGTGTTGGGCTGCAACTCAAAAGAGGCCTTTGCGAGAGTGCGGTTAACCGTTGGAGTACCAAACGAGCTCCAAATGACCCGAAACTTGACCGGTGGTCTACGGGTGGTATACCAAGGCCACTAGACAAACCTCGGTCCATTCCGAGAAGGTTTAGTACCCGCACACGGAAAAAGCGTAAAAGGGACCGCCGGGGAGATAGGAGTGCGGATTGCAAAAGCGGACAACGGGAAAAATGCTTGGAATCATGAGACGAACACGTATGCAAATGCGATGCACATGATGACATGAAGTAAAATGCATGACATGGACAAAATGCAAATTGAAGAAAAACCCAACCACGGAGGGAATATCATATCACAATGCCGAAAATGGCAAGAGTTGGAGTTACAAATATGGAAGTTACTTCCGGGGTGTTACAACACTCCACCATAGTCTCGGGGACTACACCCAGTGGGTGCACTCAGCGTGCCCCCACGAGTCCAAAAATTCAGTCGACACACCCAGTGGGTGTACAGATACGAAGATCTTCAGAAAGAAGAGTTTTCAGGTAGCATATCGTAATGTAACAAGTGGTGATCAACTAACACGGGCGTTGCTCTGAAGAGTGAAATTTGGCATCATAGGCCGCTGGCTGGCCTCCCGGACCACCTTCACTTGCTCCATCATGATCCTCGCTTTGGCGTATAGCCTCCTTAGCAAAGACCCACTTGGTCCTCTGGGACGATCGTGGCGAAAAGGGAGGGCGGATCAGCAGTCGACTATGAAGGCCGGATACTCGTCAGTGGCACAGCGAAAGACATGGAAGTCCGAGTGATGTTGCCACCCTCATGAACCAGCACCTCGAGTAATCGATGCAACTCGAAAGGCCTTGCCAGTGCCGCCTTCTTAGTCCTCCTCCGCCTCAACGGCGCCTCATCATCATCATCAGGGAGATCAATGACATGAGGAGGGACTACAGGAAAGATTCAAAGTTAAAAACAGAAATCTAATCGACCAAAAGTGAAACTACAGCGATCATACCAAGGTTAGAGGTAACAGCATCTTCCATCTCCTGGTCTTCGTTCCTAGGTGAGGTCTCGGAGGTGGCAGCGCTGCAGATTTCAGAAATCAGTTGCTCAGTCAACAAGTCGACCAAAAGTATGTCCATGCTGAACAAGAAAACACAAGGTCTGCTGTACCCGGAAATGGTGGGAATGGCCATCTTCATCTTGGGCAAAGCCTTCGTCGGCTTTGATGGCGTCGCTCGGCGTTGCTTCGGCGCCTTTTCAGTCGGCGCCGGAGAAGTCGTCCGAGGGCGTTTCGTCGACTGCCCGATAGGCGCGATAGCCTTGCCACGCTCGACCGCGGGGTCATGGGTGAGCTTGGACCGCCTTTCCATGCGAGGAGGGTCGACTTCTTCCTCCTCTTCCTCCTCCTCCTCTTCATCGGAGTTGTCGTCGTCTTCGTCCTCCGCACCATCAGATTGCCATTCCTCCTGGCTTTCACCTCCACTCCCTTCCTCCTCCTCGACTGGTCTTTGCGCCCCGTTGGGCATTGAGTACATCTCGGTGGTGTCCTGGAAGACGACAAACAAGACAAAAGTCAATCGACCGATTTGAAGCAAACAAGATGGAGAAAGCAGGATAACAATCAAAGATGCAGAAATGGACCTTGTCTACTTCGTAGGACTGGTCGAGTGGAGGGATCCTCCTGGCTCCTCGAGGGTTGTCCCTGTTTCCTGTAATGCCCCTGAGGGAGTCCTGGACTAAGGGGTGTTCGGATAGCCGAACTATCATCTTTGGCCGGACTCCTGGACTATGAAGATACAAGATTGAAGACTTCGTCCCGTGTCCGGATGGGACTTTCCTTGGCGTGGAAGGCAAGGTTGGCAATACGGATATGTAGATCTCCTACCATTGTAACCGACTCTGTGTAACCCTAACCCTATTCGTTGTCTATATAAACCGAAGGGTTTTAGTCCGTAGGACGAACAACAATCATACCATAGGCTAGCTTCTAGGGTTTAGCCTCTCGATATCGTGGTAGATCTACTCTTGTACTACCCATATCATCAATATTAATCAAGCGAGTAGGGTATTACCTCCATCGAGAGGGCCCGAACCTGGGTAAAACCATCGTGTCCCTTGTCTCCTGTTACCATCCGCCTAGACGCATAGTTCGGGACCCCCTACCCGAGATCCGCCGGTTTTGACACCGACATTGGTGCTTTCATTGAGAGTTCCCCTGTGCTGTCGCCGTCAGGAAGGATGCCTCATCCCGTCTTTAAAGATGACACTATCGCCAAAGGAGCCTTGGTCACCGGCCAGACTCTTCGGTTAGGTGGTTTTCTTATGACCGCCAGTTCGGCCACCGCGCCGACGATGACTTCTCGGGTCATCGAAACCAATCTTCATGTTAACTCGGAACTTGCCGAGCAGTTAGATCCGATCGAGCTCTCCTCCGTAACGAGCTCTTGGATCGCATCGCCGCCCTGGGAGTCGCCACAGACTACGACCAGATCGGGCCTAAAACTATTCTGAGAGAGATCAACTCTCCCTAGGCTACCCATCATGTTGCTGTGATAGAGGAGCAATACAGTGACTCTTCTTCTATCTTAAGGACTACTACGTCCGGATTCCCGATCCCTCCATGCCGGATTCTCGTAGAGGGACGGATGTTGATCAAGCCCTGAACCTAAAGTCAGGCGGCGGGTTGTATTCATTGGATAGCATTCAAAAATCCAAACTTCCAAGTTCGGAAACTTCTCGGCCCCTGAGTCTTAAATTTGACGGGGTTCCGGATCTAGTTCCACCCACCGACCCAAACATTAGCGATCTATCCCGAATTCGGCAAGAGCCTCATGAAACAAGACATCATTCTTGGGCGATTCCTCCCGGTTATGGACAGGTAAAGGACTGCCGAGAGAAGGACACAATCTCACTTTTCTGCAATAATTGCACGGACAAGGGAATCCTAAACGCCATAAGTCATCGCGAAATTACACGCTTTGCTGACTTGGCGACCATAGTACAAAAGTACTGTGCGATGGAGAGTGCTTGGAAAACCGAAAGTAAATTTTGGGATAATCCGGCCCGAATACAGCCCTAGTCCGAAATAAAAGGGTGCATCATCACCAAGCACCTGGGTTATACACCAAAAACAAAACCCCTAAAGGGCATGGAACCGTCTTTGGAGGGTTGGCTAAACGGACCACAAAGACGGCCTCCATTGGGGCACAATTAAACCTCGATGTAGACGCCGCACTACGAGAATTTCTATGAGAAAAGCTGAAATTTTTGCTCGGCACCCTTCGGACATGCCTTGAATCCCACGTCGGCTGGCCGAAACAGCCTAAATATCCTAAAAGGATTCAAGCCAGTCAAACAGGCTCTTGGCGCTTTTCCGAACCCAAGAGACCGCCATGGGAGAGGAGCTAGCCAAACTTCGGAAGCCAGATTCATCGGAGATATAAAACATCCGGACTGGCTAGCAAATCTGGTGATGGTATCAAAGAAGGATAAATCCTGGCGCCTATGTGTTGATTTCAAAGACCTTAATAAGGCTTGCCCAAAGGATCCCTTCCCCCTCCCTCGCATTGATCAAATTATCGACGCTATAGCAGGACACGACTCATTGTGCTTCCTCGACGCGTACTCCGGCTACCACCAAATCAAGATGGCGGAGCCGCACCAAGCAAAGAACAACATTCATCACTCCATATGGCCCATTCTGCTTCAACACAATGCCCTTCGGGCTCAAAAACGCCGGCGCAACATATCAGCGCATGATTCAGACATGTCTGGCAAACCAGATCGGCAAAACAGTGGAAGCATATGTAGATGACGTGGTCGTCAAATCCAAGCATGTCGAAACTCTAGTAGACGACTTGAGGCTCACATTCGACAACCTCCGAGAATATGACATTAAGCTCAATCCGGAAAAATGCGTCTTGATTGTTCGGTAGGAAAGCTCCTGGCTTCATTGTGTCCGTAGAGGAATTGAAGCAAACCCAGCCAAGATCCGAGCTCTGTCACAATTGGATATTCCAAAAGACCTCAAACAAATACAAAATTGATCGATGCGTGGCGGCTCTAAGCCGCTTTATTTCCCGTTTGGGAGAAAAGGCGTTACCCCTTTACCGCCTCCTCCGGCGCACCGAACACTTCGAGTGGACGGATGCCGCCACGGCCTGACTCAAAGAAATAAAAGCCATATTGGCAACAAACCCGGTCCTGGCTGCGCCCAACATGGGCGAACCAATGCTATTATATATCGCCGCAACACATCAAGTTGTCAGCGCGGTGCTCGTCGTCGAACGAGAAACGGACGGACACCGGTTCCCTCTTCAAAAACCGGTTTACTATGTGTCCACTGTCCTAACTCCATGCAAGTCCCGGTACCCACATTATCAAAAGATAGCATACGCGGTGTTCATGGCATCCCGGAAGCTGCGACACTACTTTCAAGAGTGTTCGATAACGGTAGCAACCTCTTAACGACATTATAAACAACCGCGACGCGACGGGCCGGATTGCTAAATGGGCCATAGAGCTCCTTCCATTCGACATAACCTATAAGCCACGACGAGCTATTAAGTCACGGGTTTTGGCCGACTTCGTGGCCGAATGGACCGAAGCCGAACTCCCTAAAGAGTACGTCGCATACTCCAATTGGATCATGCACTTTGACGGCTCCAAAATGTTGGCCGGCCTAGCGGCTGGTGTCGTCCTGACGTCCCCAACCGGGGACACAGTCCAATACGTCCTTCAGATAATGTATACGGACTCCAACAATGCAGCCAAATACGAGGCCCTTCTGCACGGCCTCCGGATGGCAGTCTCCATGGGCATTAAACGCCTAGAGGTGCGCGGGGATTCGAACCTCGCGATATCTCAAATAAACAGAGACTTTGATGCCAAAGATCTGAAAATGGCAGCGTACCGCAATGCGGTCCTAAAAATGTCAACACGGTTCGAAGGGCTCGAATTTCTTCATATAGCCCGGGATAACAACCAAAGCGGCGGAACATATTGGCATGCATCGGTGCAAAACGCGATGCCGCCCCGCCTAACATATTCCTGGAACGGCTGTTCAAGCCATCCGTACTATGGGAAGGGGAGTCCAGAAATAACAATCCGGACCCAACCGCACTGCCTGACACCGAACACTATGACACAATCGGAGGCTCTGCCACCGAGATAACACCCTCCGCCCACGAAATAATGCGGCCTCAAGTTGGGCCTTGCATTCTTCAAGCTCCTGGGACAGTCGGGTATTCTTTTTCGTAAGATCCTGCATAACAAATTATCCTTAAATCAGTTATTCTAACTATTTTAAGTCTCGGGGGCTACTGGCATATATAACTGTCAAATTTCCTCACCCGTATGTCCTTTACATATTGCTCCGTGGATCTGGCTAGACCATCTTGAGCGGCACGGAGGTGCGCATCTCCCGAATTGAAGGCATTCAAGGCCTCTTGGGAGAAACATGCGTCACGAAGAACTGTCCGGCGGCGCCTGTGATTCATGGCGCTCTCCACCTCGGAGTTGGTGGCGGACAATCTGTCAGCATGCTCCGCCGGAGGAGCATCCGACGACGCCTCGTGCTAGCCTCCGCTTCGACCACGCTTTGGAACCCGGTGGCGGAGGTTCGATTATAACCTCTCCGGACTCAGTCCGCGAGCACTCTTTTTCCGAAAAGAGCACCAGCATTAGTACGCCTTCCGTGAATCAATCACGGGAATATGGTGACGCCATACCGTTGCGGCGGAGTTTCGATCCGGGCCGCACTTCTTTTTACTGCGGGCCGTCTTGCCCCTTGTTGGTTAGCGCCGCGGCTCGGCCTCCCGCCTCAAGGCACCTCGAAACACCATCAAATATGTGGTGATTAGAAGTAAAGCACGAGTGGGTCATGGTATCCGGACTTGATCACGGTTACACAGGAGGCCGGAATAATCCGGGTAGTCGGCCGTAATGGCAACCAAAGCATTGTCGATGCTACGTTGGTGGAACACCCCGTCGATCAGCTCCACCTTTATATCCGGGTCCCCTTTGGAGGCCGGATCGAGGGACCATTCCGGATCCTCGGGTTGTGGGGGCGGGCTGTGTATCTTCTCCACGATCCGGCGCAGTTCCTGCGTACAAACCATGAAATGAGATATTTAACCACGGGAACATGGATCGGACAGGCCACAAAGATATTTGCTTACCCAACTTCGAGGATTATTCGAAGAAAACCCGCTTAGTGGACTGACCCGGAGAAAATCCTCCTCTTCCCCTTTGTACATGGCGGACAAGGTCTTCACCAGTTCGGTGACCGATCCCGGCCCTTTGCGGCCATGGCGGGTGGCATCGTCCTCCCCGTTGAAGTCCCACCAGGGGTGGCCCCTATATTGGAGTGGCTGCACTCCGCATAATGCAGATTGCCATGACTCCAATCATGGTCAATCCGGCATGAGCCAAGAATCTTATTCGGCTCATAAAGTAAAGGACGCCCCGGTCATTTTCCTCTAGGGGCTCATGGGCGCCACTTAGGCGCTTCTTGAGAGGAGCATTGCTAAACTCCTAAGGCCGATCCGAACAGATCCGGCAGCGGGACGTCCTCCATGTAAAAACCATTACGAAGGCCAGTCTTCGGACGCCTTCTTCGGGGTTCCGGATAGATATCCGGTCCCGGCGATGCGCCATAGTTCGGCTCCGCCCACTTGATATATTGACCCCTCATGAGAACGGTGTACTAGGCAGAATAATCTCTTCCACAACGCGAAATGAGCCTCGACGCCCAAGAACAGTTCGCAAAGGGCCACGAAGCCCGCGATGTGCAAAATGGAGGCCCGTAAGGTGGTGCAACTGGAGGTCAGAGAACTCCAAGAGCCCCCGGAGAAACGGATGAATTGGAAATCCGAGTCCTCTTACTAGATAAGAGATAAAGCACACCCGCTCTCCTTTAGAGGGATCGGGGACACTCTCCGCTTGCTTTCCGCCCTTGTAGGTGGCAAGTCCGGCTCAAACCGGAACCATGAAGGCCGGGGGAAGAAATCCCTTGGTTTGGAGTATAACTAGCTCGCTATGGGATCGAGCATCTCTCCCAATTTCTGTGCCGAGGGCTGGGAGCGCGAGAGGAGGAGCCGTCGACTGGCCCATGATGGAATGGGTTTTTGTCGAGGCGCCCGATGAAAGCTCACAGAGGGGATGGTGTGACTCAGATCTAGATCCTCGTCCCTTTTATAGGCGGCTCATTTGCGCAGCTAGGGGGGTAAGTGTAAAAATACCCTGGCTTTTCGCATTCATTCAAACACGTGGAAGATGGCCATTATTGGGAGTAGAAGCCAAGGGGCGCAACATTTATCAGAAGCCGGACACTATTCGACAAGTATATGGAATTTGGAGAAGAACCCGCCTCGCAATGCCGAAGACAATCAACGCGCCGGACTCATCGCCATTGAAGCCTGGTTCGGGGGCTACTGAGGGAGTCCTGGACTAAGGGGTGTCCGGATAGCCGAACTATCATCTTTGGCCGGACTCCTGGACTATGAAGATACAAGATTGAAGACTTCGTCCCGTGTCCGGATGGGACTTTCCTTGGCGTGGAAGGCAAGGTTGGCAATACGGATATGTAGATCTCCTACCATTGTAACCGACTGTGTAACCCTAACCCTATTCGGTGTCTATATAAACCGAAGGGTTTTAGTCCGTGAGGACGAACAACAATCATACCATAGGCTAGCTTCTAGGGTTTAGCCTCTCGATCTCGTGGTAGATCTACTCTTGTACTACCCATATCATCAATATTAATCAAGCAGGAGTAGGGTATTACCTCCATCGAGAGGGCACGAACCTGGGTAAAAACATAGTGTCCCTTGTCTCCTGTTACCATCCACTTACCCGAGATCCGCCGGTTTTGACACCGACAGCCCCCAAGACATCTTTCCAGCATGGCATCCTCGATCTCCTCCGGGTGGATCCGAGTGGTGTCCTCAGTACCGGAGTACAACCACATCGGATGGTCTCGGGCTTGGAGCGGCTGGATGCATCGTCGAAGGAAGACTTCCAAGAGATCCATGCCACCACCCCTGCCCTGGATGAGCTGGACAACTCGTTCGACCAACACCTTCACCTGCGCCCTCTCTTCCGGATTACCTTCAAAGAAGATGGCTTGCTCACTCGGTCCATGGAAAACGAGGGAGCCCAATGACCGCTCAGCGTTGGCTGGTCCTTGCAGTAGAACCAAGTTGACTGCCATCCACGGACTGACTCGGGCAAGATCATGGCCGGAAAGGAACTTTTTCCTCTCATTTGAACCCCAAGACCCCCACACATCTGAATCACCTGAGTCCTCTCGTCACTCGGATTGGCCTTTTTCACCGTCTGGGAACGACAAGTGAAAATGTGCTTGAAAAGACCCCAATGAGGCCGGCAACCCAAGAAATTCTCACATAAAGACACGAAAGCAGCGAGGTAGACGATGGAGTTGGGAGTGGAGTGGTGAAATTGTGCCCCAAAGAAGTTCAGAAATCCCCGAAAGAAAGGGTGAGGCGGCAGAGAAAACCCGCGGTCAACATGGATGGCCAAGAGAACACACTCACCCTCCAGAGGTTGTGGCTCCCACTCCTTCCACGGGAGCCACGCTGATCCATGGGGGATCCGTCCCTCATTGGCCATGTCGTCGAGGTCCTTCTGGCTGATCGTCGAGCGGATCCAGTCGCCCTGGATCCAGCCCTGCGGCAAGCCGGCCCTCGACGAGGATCTGCCCCGACTGGTCGCTCTTCCCTTTGCCTTCGCCGACATCTTCTTCGCCTGCTCCAAAGCTGCCGTCTTGTCCTTCACCATTGTCACCGACGAGACGCGCACAGAGCAGCAACGCTGAGTAGGAATCGCACGCGGTGGATGAATCTAGAGAAGGGAGGAGGAAAGGGGAACGCACTGTTCAAAAACCCCCGTCCGAGGCCTTATATGAGGTTGCTTCCAAGTGACTGACTGGTAGGCCCGGGCGATCCTGTCAAATCCCGCAATAGCCGCCTGCGATGACACGTGGCGAAAAAGGTGGCGCTGAGATCGAGGCATCCCTGCCTTATCCCGTCCGACATCAGGCTTCCTCCGCCCGCTGCTTTTCCAAAAATTGAATCCCGCTAAATCCAAGGCCGCAGAAAGCAAATCGTTAGACGTAAGATTTCCTCCGCCGCCACTCGGAGTTCACCAAGTACAAAAACACACTCGACAGATATAAAGAATGGATCAAGGCGATCAAAAGAAGTTGAAGCCGTCACCTAAGCTTATTGATCCAGGACAAGGCGTGCTCATCGCACGAAAAGTGGGTCGGAAGAGTTCTCAACTCCTTCCCCACTCAAACCTCGATCCATTCGGGGGCTACTGATGAAGTCATGTACCTAGGGTAGGGTCACGGACCTGTCCAAGATACCCTCCCCAAGGACATCTCTTGAAGAAAACACCTTTCATTCGACCTGGAAGGATTCCACTCGACGGACCTGAAGACACTCGACCATCAGCCAACCACTCGACCGCCAAGATCTACAAATACCAAGACGCAAATGGTCGGTCATTAAGTGGCTTTGTGGTCATCATAGCACTTTATGTGGGACGTTACCAGTAACTCCCTATCTTAATGTACCTTAATCCCTACATAACTGAGGGCTGGAAGGGTCTGGCAAACTCTATATAAGCCACCCCCCTCCTCAGTGTAAAGGGTTCGCATCCCTGTAACTCATACGCATATAATACAGTCGACCGCCTCCGGGCTCCGAGACGTAGGGCTATTACTTCCTCCGAGAAGGGCCTGAACTCGTAAACATCTTGCGTATACAACTACTCCATAGCTAGGATCTTGCCTCTCCATTCCTACCCCCCATTCTACTGTCAGACTTAGAACCACGACAATCACCGCCATAGTCTGCTAACCTATCAAAAATTCACAGGGGCACACGGGTGCGGAACCACGCATCCACCCAGCCGTGCTTACCGCGCGATTCGCTCGCGATACGTAAAGTCTTTGAATCTCATGCAAGGGCATAATAAATTTTAAGTTTTAGTTCTGAAACTTACGAATTTATTGGTCGCTCATATCAAGTTCAGAAGATGAGATATTTTCTTCCAATTTAGCTACATGTCAGCTGACTGAGTTTTAACTTATGGGCCAGTCAAATTTTTAACCGTTGATTATTGCTCTAAGATGCGTGCTAGTTGTTTTTTTTCCTGTTGTGTGTGCTGCCCTGTGTTGGGCTGGATGTTTTTTGATTGACCCCTATTTTGGGTCAGTCGATTTCTTGTTGGGCTGAAGCCTGTTACGTGTTAGCTGTTTGTGTGCGTTTTTCCTTCTGTTTTTTGTCGGTTTTTATGGGTATATTTTGGATGTTTGGTGAATGCAAAATATATACATGTAATTTATAATATGTGCATAAACTATAATTATGTGAAAATGCACTATTATGTGCTTATTTCTTACATACTATTAAAATAGTGTGGTTTCATTATAATTGTATTTTTGCAAAAAATCCACTATCATATGCATATTATTGAAAGTGCAATTTTTGTGTATATTATGTGGAAATTTTGTTATTGTTTAATTAGTTTATAATTTCTTTCTTCTTAAAGGGTAATACCAATGCAGCTAATTCATTCTTACTTAGAAAACTTTATTATTTTGATTTTGTTTTACTAGTTATTTCATATATTTTTTCATCAACGATAATACCAAAACCACTAATTCATCTTTTCCTTACAAAACTTTATTATGTTGTTTTTGATTTAGTGTTTGTTTCATTTTCTTTCTTCTTAAATGGTAATACCAATGTCACTAATTCATTTTTTCTTAAAAAATTCATTATTTTGTTTTTGATTTAATTTTATTTCTTCTTAAAGATTAAAACCAAAGCCCTTCATTTTTTCATTGAAGAACTTCTTGATTTTATTTTTCATTTAGTTTTTGTTTTATTTTACCTCTTATTTAGTTTAACTCAAGTGCCACTAATTCATTTTTCTTTGGAAATTTCTTAATATTTCCCTATTATTTGTTATTCTTGCATATTATAACAAAGCGCAATTCAAGTGTAAATTGTGTGCAACTCCTGGGTAATACCAATGCCCCAAATGTTTTCTTCCTTACAAAACTTGATTATTTTCATATTTTCGTTTTTTTCCTTCTGCAAGGGTAGTACCAATGCCACTCATTTATTTTTCTTAGAAAACTTTATTATTTATTTTCTTTTTCATATCTTTCCCTTGAAAGGGATATACCAATCCTACTTATGCATTCTTCGTTAGAAAACTTTATTATTTTGATTTTTTTTAATTTTTTATTTCATTTTATTACTTCTGAAAGGGTAATACCATTTCCACTAATTTATACATTCTTTCATTTATTCTTTAAGGTGGCACCATGATAACTATCCGGAATTTAGGCGACCAGGTCTTTTTCTTCTTTTGGCTATCTGGTTAACAGCTCACAATAATTAAAATGCTGGTAATTAAAAATATCGTGTATTCTAAGAATATTTTGAAAATATTTTTCTTGTGTTTTATGTCGCATTGCTTATTTTCCATATTATGAACATGTACAATTTTTTCCTAAATGGTGTGCAAATTTTGTTATTATTTGTTTTAATTTTTTCTTAGAATTTTTTGTGTGTTTTATGTCACTAATGCATTCCTTCTTGGGCTGGATTTTCGTGTGTGCTTGCTTTTTTTCCATGTGTTTTCTTTTGTTTTCTGCACGTGTATTCTTTTTTAGTTGATTTTTGTTTGTCTAAAAAAAATTGAGTTTTGTTTTTTTCTTTACGCGTATTTTCGGATGTTAAGTGTGTGTAAATGTATAAATGCATGTACTACATGTACAAATTACATTAGAGTACAGAAACTTCACTCTTATATACTTATTCTACATATTATAAAAAGTGCATTTATTAAATATTGGTATAAAAAGTACATATTAGAAAAGTTTTGTGGCTATTTTTGCTTCATTTTTTATTTTTGTTTTCTGTTTCTACACATTTTTCTGTTTCTTCTTTTCTTTCCTTTATTGGTAATTTTTTTGTTTTTTGTGGGTTTCTGGCGGAGTGTAATTATAGACATATAAATACTATATAACATGTTCCAAAATTTCATAATTATATGAATATTTTTACATATTACGATAAAGTGCAATTTTGATGCAGAGTTGTGCACAAGTATTTTTTTAAAAAAATCTTTCTTCTTAAAGGAAATGCATTACTTCAGTTACACTACGTGTAAATTATAGTTGAATGTGAAAATGCACTATTATATGCATATTCTTTGCATATTTCCAAAAGTTCAATATCAGTGCACATTCTGTGCAAGTTTCGAAAGTTTTTCCTTTTTCATTTTTTCATTCATTTATTGGTTATTTTTTGTTTTTATGGGTTTTTGGCTGAGTGTAATTATATACATACAAATACAATATAATATGTGCCAAATTTCATGATTATATGATTATTTTGGCATATTATGATAAAGTGCAATTTGAGTGAAAAGTTGTGTGCAAGTTTTTTTTTTATTTTCTCTCTGCTTAAAGAAATAGATTATTTCAGTTACACTTTGTGTAAATTATAGTAAACTGCGAAAAATGCACTATTATATGATTATCTTTGCATATTTTTAAAAGTGCGATCTCAGTGAAAATTGTGTGCAAGTTTTGAAAGTTTTTTCTTTTTCATTTTCTTTCTTCTTAAAGTGTTTTGTACTTTCCTAGAAAATTTCATTATTTTGATTTTGTTTTAGTTTTTTTTGAAAGGTGCCAATGCCATCAATTCATTCTTCTATAGAAAACTTCATTTTCAAAGTTTTTATTTCATTTTAAGTTTTCTTTTATTTGCTTTTGTAAGGATAATACCAATGTCACTAATCCATTACTTTTTAGAAAACACTTTATTAGGGAAAACTCACTATATTATGCTCAGTTTTGTATAGTAATAATACATTTTCCATATATATATGTATGTATAAAAATAATAATGTGTGAGAAACCTTCTAGTCAAGTGTGCTTTTTTTTAATGGAGTTTTGCTGTGACGGGTTCACAGGTGCAGCTCATAGGCGTGTTTCTGTGTGATGCTGACAAAGGCTGAAGCAGAGTTGGGCTGAGTTGTTACTTCAGAATCGATTGACACATAATTTGGGTCAGTCAATTATGTGTGAACAGAAATTCTATTGGTTCGTTTGATCAGAAATTATTGGTAGATCCAGAATCGACTGACCGCAAATTCTTTTTCAGCTGACTGGCTCCTAGCCAGTCCCATTTTCTTCACTCACTGGTTTGAAAACTTACGATTTTCAGTCGCTCGTACCTAGTTTCAGAAGTTGAAACTTGATGCAGTTTTAAGAACTCATCAAAACATATTTAAAATGGATCTCATTTGGAAGCTGCTTTCGCCATTAGAAACACGAATATGCGAGCAAAATTTAATTTGGACTATTTGCTCACCAAAAGATAAGAAAGGTTGAAAATCCAAAGCCAAAAGAGAAAGGGGGAAAAGGTCTGCGTGCCCCCGCCCCTGCTCCTACAAATCCCCTTCGCCTAAACTGTTTACTACTTCAAACATAGAATCGGACGCGAAGGGGATTTCTACCCTATCGAAGCCTATGATAAGGCGTAGCTAGAGCTGGTGTGAAAGAAAAGACCGGATGGACGATCCAAATTTGTCCTGTTTGATTGATCGATCCATACCCATGTCATGGTGCCCGAGCGTCCAATAATTAATGCCGAGGCGTCACCACGTCCGTCACTGGTCAGTCAGCTGGTCGGTCAGTCGGAGACTATTTCGGACGAACGTGAAGAAGGCCTGGCGCGTCCTTTCATCACGTACTACAAAAGGCACGTGATAAAACCTCCGAGATGTGCAGTAAAACACCAACATTTTTATATACTACTGTAGTACAAACGGAGGGAGTACATACTCACCCGCATAAAAAAGAGAGAGGAGGGAGTACATACCAGTACTTGCCCGTGACGTGATGCACCTACCGTGCTCAGCAGTTGAATTCCTCGTAGTGCCACTGGAGGCAAAAAGTCGACCCGTTTTATTGTAGCGGTGGCAATGATGGAACACTACCGTATGCATGCATGCCACCACTAGAGACCTATTTAGTGCGTCGCCCTGTAGTGCTGTAGTAGGGGCACTATGCATGCATGCAGCTAGCAACGGATGTGAGTTTGCTACCGGAGGCGAATGCGAGAACGGAAACGACGTAGTGGTGCGCATGGTGCATTTGGTATTAGATAAATTGGCCTCGCCGCAGCAGAACAGAGAAGTGGGTGCACCATGCGTTTGGTACGCATGGTGCATTTGGTATAGACGAGTTGCACGACCGACGTATACTCTACTCGGCAGTACTATGTATCTTCCTAACGAATTACGGATTAACCTGGTGTTGATATTACCCACCGTTCTTCATTTGTTGGGGCTTTTGAAGTAGACTAGTGCATGAATTTAATATGGTATTAGATCCATGAGAGATTAAAATAGGCTAGACGTGAGGGGGGGTGTTGAAATATAATATCTTTCTCTTTCTATCAGTTTGAACTTTTTAAGCAATTGGCTGAAGCATGAATTCAATACGGCATCTGAGTCAAGAGGTCTTAAGTTCAAAACTCTGCCAATGCAGTATTAAAAAAACTGTGGCCTACATCGATCCACGTTAAGGACTAAAATAGTCTAAACGTGAGAGGAGGAGGAGGTGGCTGGTGCATGAGTTCAATATGGTATTGAAGTAATGAGGTGTCGAGTTCGAGACCGAGGAGGAATTTTGAAATATATTGACCATCTCTCTTCATCGTTCAAACTTTTGGATGAGTTAGCTGGATCACTCGTCCCGCTTCATAAAGGCATCTTCAATGCTAAACCGCAAATTCACTCCCACATCCGTCTGCGGACACGGATGTAGGAGGCGGCTATCCAATGCTACCATGTATATGTCCGCCAGCAAAGGACAATTTGAAATTCAAATTTATTGTGATCCACACACCGCCTTGGATCACACCAGCGCCAGATTGCATGCCAGATTACAACGAAAAAGAGGCAAGTATACTTAGTTTTTATATGTCTAAATCTAAGAACATCAGTTCGGCAGTCCGTGCAATTTTCAGCCCTGCCGGATCAGCAATCCCAGCCATCGGCTCCCGGGTCATGGTGTTGTCGCCGCCGCATAGGCAACTTCCGCCTCTGTCGTGTCCTCATTGTCTGCCGCTATCAACTCATCTTTCTACCGCTGCAACATCTGGTAGCGGACGGATTGCAAGATCATTCTTGTGCAGACATCCAAAGAGGCCGCATTCAAGGACAACATCTTGGAGTTCTCTACATTGGTGGCGATCTTCATCTTCTTTTCCTCAAGCGCGACCTTCCTCCCTTCGATCATGGTCCTCCTCTCTTCGAACTTGAGCTTCTTGTCCATCGCCTCCATAAAACAATTTGAATATTTCCGCCTTCTTTTCCTCCTTGAGGTCCAAGCGCTTCACACATGCCCCCTCCTTCTCCGCCAAGATGTCCTCGAACCTCTCCGTCAGCTTGGTTGCCGCACCTTCTCGCTTCGCCCTCGCCTCCTCCCACTTTTTCCCTCATAAAAAATTTCTAACCTTCTTCGGTGGTTCTTGGGTTGAGTCGGTAGGGTCATTAGTTTCTCGCTGGCTTGGATGGCGGTCTTGGTTATGAAAAGGTTCCACTTGGTTGTCCATTCAACTTCAACCAATAGTGCATGACGGTGAAGTTTCTCATTTCCAACTTCTTGTACACCAAACAAGCACGAGAAGGCTACAAAGTGAAACAATGTAAACAATGGATATCTGGCTAGTGAGCAACAAAATTAAGCATGTCCGGCTAGTGAGCAACAAAACGAAGCATGTAAAACTAGCGATCAACTTACTTGCTCGGTGATTTGTGCACTGCTATGCCACCGTGCGATGAGATGCTTCAAGTGCCCGCAATACTTCGACATAGCCTCTTGGATGGTGTACCTTTGATGGTTGAGGGACTTTGATTCATGGTTGTGGATGACCACTTCGGAGTAGAGGTGAAATGTTTGTGTTCGTGGAACCAAGTGTGAATGTTATTCCTAAAGGTTGTGCCCTTTTGCTTTGGGCCATGGATCGGGTCGAGGCTAGTGGCCAACCATGCATCGCACAACAACTCATCCTCCCGCATGTTAAACTTTCTCCTCTACCCTTCTTCTTTGGATTGTCGGCTGTATCATCCAGATCATCGACCTCGCCGTCCTCCTCCTCCTGCTGCTGCTGTCCAGCGGCCCAATGTTGTTGTTGTCGTGTGCCCACACTAGTCTGGGTGTAGAACTGCCGTGTGCCCGTCTGGGTATACGACTGTTGTTGCAGGTAGTTGCCGGACTGGGTGGGATCCGAGTCTTCTACCTGTCAGTCCTCGTAGCCACATCCTCCTCCTTCACCTTCGTAAGGGATGATGTTGTTCATCTTCATGTCCGGATCGTCGTACGCCGACTCCCCCGCTCTAGGAATTCTAGCGAACAACGTGTAGGCACCTATCTATTCCCCGCCCGCCATCCGCGCCAGGACGAGTGATGTCTACTACACGACCTTCTTCTTGTAGACGTTGTTGGGCCTCCAAGTGCAGAGTTTGTAGGACAGTAGCAAATTTTCCTCAAGTGGATGACCTAAGGTTTATCAATCCATGGGAGGCGTAGGATGAAGATGGTCTCTCTCAAACAACCCTACAACCAAATAACAAAGAGTCTCTTGTGTCCCCAACACATCCAATACAATGGTAAATTGTATAGGTGCACTAGTTTGGCGAAGAGATGGTGATACAGGTGCAATATGGATGGTAGATATAGGTTTTTGTAATCTGAAAATATAAAAACAGCAAGGTAACTAATAGCAAAAGTGAGCGTAAACGGTATTGCAATGCTAGGAAACAAGGCCTAGGGTTCACACTTTCACTAGTGCAAGTTCTCTCAACAATAATAACATAACTGGATCATATAACTATCACTCAACATGCAACAAAGAGTCACTCCAAAGTCACTAATAGAGGAGACAAACGAAGAGATTATGGTAGGGTACGAAACCACCTCAAAGTTATCCTTTCTGATCTATCTATTCAAGAGTCCGTAGTAAAATAACACGAAGCTATTCCTCCCGTTCGATCTATCATAGAGTTCGTACTAGAATAACACCTTAAGACACAAATCAACCAAAACCCTAATGTCACCTAGATACTCCAATGTCACCTCAAGTATCCGTGGGTATGATTATACGATATGCATCACACAATCTCAGATTCATCTATTCAAACCAACACAAAGTACTTCAAAGAGTGCCCCAAAGTTTCTACTGGAGAGTCGAGACGAAAACGTGTGCCAACCCCTATGAATAGGTTCATGGGCGGTGTTGGGGAACGTAGTAATTTCAAAAAAAATCCTACGCACACGCAAGATCATGGTGATGCATAGCAACGAGAGGGGAGAGTGTGTCCATGTACCCTAGTAGACCGAAAGCGGAAGCGTTATGACAACGCGGTTGATGTAGTCGTACGTCTTCACGATCCGACCGATCCAAGCACCGAACGTACGATACCTCCGTGTTCTCGCACATCGCTCAGCTCGATGACGATCCCCGGACTCCGATCCAAAGGTGTGTCGGGATGAGTTCCACAAGACGACGGCGTGGCAGGACGATGATGATGTTCTACCGACGCAGGGCTTCGCCTAAACTCCGCGACGATATGACCGAGGTGGAATATGGTGGAGAGGGGCACCGCACACGGCTAAGGAATGATCACGAAGATCAACTTGTGTGTTCTAGGTTGCCCCTGCCCCCGTATATAAAAGAGAAAGGGGGGAGGCCGGTCGGCCCTAGGGGGCGCTACAGGAGGGGGAGTCCTCCTCCTAGTGGGAGTAGGACTCCCTTTCCTAGTCCAACTAGGAAGAGAGAGGGGAAGGAAAGAGAGGGAGAGGGAGAGGGAAAGAGGGCCGCCCTCCCTAGTCCAATTCGGACTCCTCATGGGGGGGCACCTCCTGGGCTGCTGCCCTCTCTCTCCCCTCAGGCCCACTAAGGCCCAATACTTCCCCGGGGGGTTCCGGTAATCCCTCTGGCATTCCGGTTTTCTCCGAAATCACCCGGAACACTTCCGGTGTCCGAATATAGTCGTCCAATATATCGATCTTTATGTCTCGACCATTTCGAGACTCCTCATCATGTCCGTGATCACATCCGGACTCGAATAACCTTCGTACATCAAAACATAAACTCATAATAAAACGCCATCGTGAACCTTAAGCATGCGGACCCTACGGGTTCGAGAACTATGTAGACATGACCTAGAACTATTCTCGGTCAATAACCAATAGCGGAACCTGGATGCTCATATTGGCTCCTACATATTCTACGAAGATCTTTATCGGTCAAACCGCATAACAACATACGTTGTTCCCTTTGTCATCGGTATGTTACTTGCCCGAGATTCGATCGTTGGTATCTCAATACCTAGTTCAATCTCGTTACGGGCAAGTCTCTTTACTCGCTCAGCAATACATCATCTCGCAACTAACTCATTAGTTGCAATGCTTGCAAGGCTTAAGTGATGTGTATTACCGAGAGGGCCCAGAGATACCTCTCCTACATTCGGAGTGACAAATCCTAATCTCGAAATACGCCAACCCAACAAGTACCTTCGGAGACACCTGTAGAGCACCTTTATAATCACCCGATTACGTTGCCAGGACGCTTGCTAGCACACAAAGTGTTCCTCCGGTAAAGGGAGTTGCATAATCTCATAGTCATAGGAACATGTATAAGTCATGAAGAAAGCAATAGCAACATACTAAACGATCAAGTGCTAAGCTAACGGAATGGGTCAAGTCAATCAGATCATTCACCTAATGATGTGATCCCATTAATCAAATAACAACTCTTTGTCCATGGTTAGGAAACATAACCATCTTTGATTAATGAGCTAGTCAAGTAGAGGCATACTAGTGACACTGCTTGTCTATGTATTCACACATGTATTATGTTTCCGGTTAATACAATTCTAGCATGAATAATAAACATTTATCATGAAATAAGGAAATAAATAATAACTTTATTATTGCCTCTAGGGCATATTTCCTTCAGCCTCCCACTTGCACTAGAGTCAATAATCTAGATTACACAAGAATGATTCTAACACCCATGGAGTCTTGGTGCCGATCATGTTTTGCTCGTGGAAGAGGCTTAGTCAACGGGTTCTGCAACACTCGGATCCGTATGTATCTTGCAAATTTCTATGTCTCCCACCGACTAGATCCCGGATGGAATTGAAGCGTCTCTTGATGTGCTTGGTTCTCTTGTGAAATCTGGATTCCTTCGCTAAGGCAATTGCTCCGAGATTGTCACAAAAGATTTTCATTGGACCCGATGCACTAGGTATGACACCTAGATCGGATATGAACTCCTTCATCCAGACTCCTTCATTTGCTGCTTCCGAAGCAGCTATGTATTCTGCTTCACACGTAGATCCCGCCACGACACTTTGTTTAGAACTGCACCAACTGACAGCTCCACCGTTTAATGTAAACACATATCCGGTTTGCGATTTAGAATCGTCCGGATCAGTGTCAAAGCTTGCATCAACGTAACCATTTACGATGAGCTCTTTGTCACCTCCATAAACGAGAAACATATCCTTAGCTCTTTTTAGGTACTTCAGGATGTTCTTGACCGCTGTCCAGTGATCCACTCTTGGATTACTTTGGTACCTCCCTGCTAGACTTATAGCAAGGCATACATCAGGTCTGGTACATAGCATTGCATACATGATAGAGCCTATGGCTGAAGCATAGGGAACATCTTTCATTTTCTCTCTATCTTCTGCAGTGGTCGGGCATTGAGTCTTACTCAACTTCACACCTTGTAACACAGGCAAGAACCCTTTCTTTTCTTGATCCATTTTGAACTTCTTCAAAACTTTTGTCAAGGTATGTGCTTTGTGAAAGTCCAATTAAGCGTCTTGATCTATCTCTATAGATCTTAATGCCCAATATGTAAGCAGCTTCACCGAGGTCTTTCATTGAAAAACTCTTATTCAAGTATCCCTTTATGCTATCCAGAAATTCTATATCATTTCCAATCAGTAATATGTCATCCACATATAATATTAGAAATGCTATAGAGCTCCCACTCACTTTCTTGTAAATACAAAGCTTCTCCAAAAGTCTCAGATAAAACCAAATGCTTTGATCACACTATCAAAGCGTTTATTCCAACTCCGAGAGGCTTGCACCAGTCCATAAATGGATCGCTGGAGCTTGCACACTTTGTAAGCTCCCTTTGATCGACAAAACCTTATGGTTGCATCATATACAACTCTTCTTCCAAAAATCCATTCAGGAATGCAGTTTTGACATCCATTTGCCAAATTTCATAATCTTAAAATGCGGCAATTGCTAACATGATTCGGACAGACTTAAGCATCGCTACGGGTGAGAAGGTCTCATCGTAGTCAATCCCTTGAACTTGTCGAAAACCTTTTGCAACAAGTCGAGCTTTGTAGACAGTAACATTACCGTCAGCGTCAGTCTTCTTCTTGAAGATCCATTTATTCTCAATTGCTTGCCGATCATCGGGCAAGTCAACCAAAGTCCACACTTTGTTCTCATACATGGATCCCATCTCAGATTTCATGGCTTCAACCCATTTTATGGAATCTTGGCTCACCATTGCTTCTTCATAGTTCGTAGGTTCATCATGATCTAGTAGCATGACTTCCGAATAGGATTACCGTACCACTCACAGTGCGGATCTTACTCTGCTTGATCTACGAGGTTCAAGAGTAACTTGATCTGAAGTTCCATGATCATCATCATTAACTTCCTCACCAATTGGTGTAGGTGTCACTGAAACTGGTTTCTGTGATGTATTACTTTCCAATAAGGGAGCAGGTACAGTTACCTCATTAAGTTCTACTTTCCTCCCACTCACCTCTTTCGAGAGAAACTCCTTCTCTAGAAAGTTTCCGAATTTAGCAACAAAAGTCTTGCCTTCGGATCTGTGATAGAAGGTGTATCCAACAGTCTCCTTTGGATATCCTATGAAGATACATTTCTCCGATTTGGGTTCGAGCTTATCAGGTTGAAGTTTTTTCACATAAGCATCGCAGCCCCAAACTTTAAGAAACGAGAACTTTGGTTTCTTGCCAAACCATAGTTCATAAGGCGTCGTCTCAACGGATTTTGATGGTGCCCTTTTTAACGTGAATGCGGCCGTCTCTAAAGCATAACCCCAAAACGATAGCGGTAAATATGTAAGAGATATCATAGATCGCACCATATCAAGTAAAGTACGATTACGACGTTTGGACACACCATTACGTTGTGGTGTTCCGGGTGGCGTGAGTTGCGAAACTATTCCGCATTGTTTCAAATGTACACCAAACTCGTAACTCAAATATTCTCCTCCACGATCAGATCGCAGAAACTTTATTTTCTTGTTACGATGATTTTCAACGTCACTCTGAAATTCTTTGAACTTTTCAAATGTTTCAGACTTATGTTTCATTAAGTAGATATACCCATATCTGCTTAAGTCATTTGTGAAGGTGATAAAATAACGATATCCGCCACGAGCCTGAACATTCATCGGACCACATACATCTGTATGTATGATTTCTAACAAATCTGTTGCTCTCTCCATAGTACCGGAGAACGGTGTTTTGGTCATCTTGCCCATAAGGCACAGTTCGCAAGTACCAAGTGATTCATAATCAAGTGGTTCCAAAAGCCCATCAGTATGGAGTTTCTTCATGCGCTTTACACCGATATGACCCAAACGGCAAGGTTACACAAATAAGTTGCACTATCATTATCAACTCTGCATCTTTTGGCTTCAACATTATGAATATGTGTATCACTACAATCGAGATTTAATAAGAATAGACCACTCTTCAATGGTGCATGACCATAAAAAATATTACTCATATAAATAGAACAACCATTATTCTCTGATTTAAATGAATAACCGTCTCGCATCAAACAAGATCCAGATATAATGTTCATGCTCAACGCCGCACCAAATAACAATTATTTAGGTCTAATACTAATCAAGAAGGTAGATGTAGAGGTAGCGTGCGACCGCGATCACATCGACTTTGGAACCATTTCCCACACGCATCATCACCTCGCCCTTAGCCAATCTTCGCAATCCGTAGTCCCCTGCTTCGATTTGCAAATATTAGCAACTGAACCAGTATCAAATACCCAGTGTGCTCTGCGAGCATTAGTAAGGTACACATCAATAACATGTATATCACATATACCTTTGTTCACCTTGCCATCCTTCTTATCCGCCAAATACTTGGGGCAATTCCGCTTCCAAAGGACTACCGCTTGCGAGAAGCACTCAGTTTCAGGCTTAGGTCCAGGCTTGGGTTTCTTCTCCTGAGCAGCAACTTGCTTGCTATTCTTCTTGAAGTTCCCCTTCCTCTTACCTTTGCCGTTTTTTCTGGAAACTAGTGGTCTTGTTGACCATCAACACTTGATGCTCCTTCTTGATTTCTACCTCCGCAGCATTTAGCATTGCGAAGAGCTCGGGAAATGTCTTATCCATCCCTTGCATATTATAGTTCATCACAAAGCTCTTGTAGCTAGGTGGAAGTGATTGGAGAATTCTGTCAATGACGCTATCATCCGGAAGATTAACTCCCAGTTGAATCAAGTGATTACAATACCCAGACATCTTGAGTATATGCTCACTGACAGAACTATTCTCCTCCATCTTGCAGCTATAGAACTTATTGGAGATTTCATATCTCTCAATCCGGCATTCTTCGAATATTAACTTCAACTCCTGGAACATCTCATATGCTCCATGACGCTCAAAACGTCGTTGAAGTCCCGGTTCTAAGCCGTAAAGCATGGCACATTGAACTATCGAGTAGTCATCGCCTTTGCTCGCCAGATGTTCTTAACGCCGCTGGCCAGTATCAAGAAGCAGTTCGCACCCAGCGGTGCTTCCAGACGTAACTTTTCTCAGGCAGCAATGAGGATAATCCTTAAGTTACGGACCCAGTCCGCGTAATTGCTACCATCATCTTTCAACTTTGCTTTCTCAAGGAACGCATTAAAATTCAACGGACCAACAAAGACGGGCCATCTATCTACAATCGACATAGACAAGCAAGATACTATCAGTACTAAGTTCATGATAAATTTAAGTTCAATTAATCATATTACTAAAGAACTCCCACTTAGATAGACATCCCTCTAATCCTCTAAGTGATCACGTGATCCATATCAACTAAACCATGTCCGATCATCACGTGAGATGGAGTAGTTTCAATGGTGAACATCATTATGTTGATCATATCTACTATATGATTCACGCTCGACCTTTCGGTCTCCGTGTTCCGAGGCCATATCTGTTATATGCTAGGCTCGTCAAGTTAAACCTGAGTATTCCGCGTGTGCAACTGTTTTGCACCCGTTGTATTTGAACGTAGAGCCTATCACACCCGATCATAACGTGGTGTCTCAGCACGAAGAACTTTCGCAATGGTGCATACTCAGGGCGAACACTTTTACTAAGATAAATTAGTGAGGGATCATCTTATAATGCTACCGTCAATCAAAGCAAGATAAGATGCATAAAAGATAAACATCACATGCAATCAATATAAGTGATATGATATGGCCATTATCATCTTGTGCTTGTGATCTCAATCTTCGAAGCACCGTCATGATCACCATTGTCACCGGCGCGACACCTTGATCACCATCGTAGCATTGTTGTCGTCTCGCCAATCTTATGCTTCTACGACTATCGCTACCGCTTAGTGATAAAGTAAAGCATTACAGGGCGATTGCATTGCATACAATAAAGCGACAACCATATGGCTCCTTCCAGTTGCCAATAACTCGGTTACAAAACATGATCATCTCATACAATAAAATTTAGCATCATGTCTTGACCATATCACATCACAACATGCCCTGCAAAAACAAGTTAGACGTCCTCTACTTTGTTGTTGCAAATTTTACGTGGCTGCTACGGGCTTAGCAAGAACCAATCTTACCTACGCATCAAAACCACAACGATAGTTTGTAAAGTTGGTGTTGTTTTAACCTTCGCAAGGACCGGGCGTAGCCACACTCGGTTCAACTAAAGTTGGAGAAACTGACACCCGCCAGCCACCTGTGTGCAAAGCACGGCGGTAGAACCAGTCTCGCTTAAGCGTACGCGTAATGTCGGTCCAGGCCGCTTCATCCAACAATACCGCCGAACCAAAGTATGACATGCTCGTAAGCAGTATGACTTATATCACCCACAACTCACTTGTGTTCTACTCGTGCATATAACATCAACACATAAAACCTAGGCTCGGATGCCACTGTTGGGGAACGTAGTAATTTCAAAAAAAATCCTACACACACGCAAGATCATGGTGATGCATAGCAACGAGAGGGGAGAGTGTGTCCACGCACTCGTGAGACCGAAAGCGGAAGCGTTATGACAACGCTGTTGATGTAGTCAGACGTCTTCACGATCCGCCGATCCAAGCACCGAACGTCACGGCACCTCCGTGTTCTCGCACACGCTCAGCTCGATGACGATCCCGGACTCCGATCCAGCAGGGTGTCGGGGATGAGTTCCACAAGATGACGGCGTGCAGGACGATGATGATGTTCTACCGACGCAGGACTTCGCCTAAACTCCGCGACGATATGAACGAGGTGGAATATGGTGGAGGGGTCACCGCACACGGCTAAGGAACGATCACGAAGATCAACTTTTGTGTTCTAGGGAGCCCCCCTGCCCCCGTATATAAAGAAGCAAGGGGGGAGGCCGGCCGGCCCTAGGGGCGCCAGGAGGGGAGTCCTCCTCCTAGTGGGAGTAGGACTCCCTTCCTAGTCCAACTAGGAAGAGAGAGGGGAAGGAAAGAGAGGGAGAGGAGAGGAAGAGGGCCGCGCCTCCCTAGTCCAATTCGGACTCCTCATGGGGGCGCCACCTCCGTGGCTGCTGCCCTCTCTCTCTCCCTCAGCCCACTAAGGCCCAATACTTCCCGGGGTTCCGGTAATCCTCCCAAGACTCCGGTTTTCTCCGAAATCACCCGGAACACTTCCGGTGTCCGAATATAGTCGTCCAATATATCGATCTTTATGTCTCGACCATTTCGAGACTCCTCATCATGTCCGTGATCACATCCGGGACTCCGAATAACCTTCGGTACATCAAAACATAAACTCATAATAAAACTGTCATCGTAACCTTAAGCGTGCGGACCCTACGGGTTCGAGAACTATGTAGACATGACCTAGAACTATTCTCGGTCAATAACCAATAGCGGAACCTGGATGCTCATATTGGCTCCTACATATTCTACGAAGATCTTTATCGGTCAAACCGCATAACAACATACGTTGTTCGCTTTGTCATCGGTATGTTACTTGCCCGAGATTCGATCGCCGGTATCTCAATACCTAGTTCAATCTCGCCACCGGCAAGTCTCTTTACTTGTTCTCAGAATACATCATCCCAAGCAACTAACTCATTAGTTGCAATGCTTGCAAGGCTTAAGTGATGTGTATTACCGAGAGGGCTCAGAGATACCTCTCCGACATTCGGAGTGACAAATCCTAATCTCGAAATACGCCAACCCAACAAGTACCTTCGGAGACACCTGTAGAGCACCTTTATAATCACCCAGTTACGTTGTGACGCTTTGGTAGCACACAAAGTGTTCCTCCGTAAACGGAGTTGCATAATCTCATAGTCATAGGAACATGTATAAGTCATGAAGAAAGCAATAGCAACATACTAAACGATCAAGTGCTAAGCTAACGGAATGGGTCAAGTCAATCAGATCATTCACCTAATGATGTGATCCCATTAATCAAATAACAACTCTTGTCCATGGTTAGGAAACATAACCATCTTTGATTAATGAGCTAGTCAAGTAGAGGCATACTAGTGACTCTGTTTGTCTATGTATTCACACATGTATTATGTTTCCGGTTAATACAATTCTAGCATGAATAATAAACATTTATCATGAAATAATGAAATAAATAATAACTTTATTATTGCCTCTAGGGCATATTTCCTTCAGGCGGAACCCGCAAGTTGATCACCAAAACATACATCAAGTGGATCACGTGATATCCCATTGTCACCACAGATAAGCACGGCAAGACATACATCAAGTGTTCTCAAATCCTTAAAGACTCAATCCATAAGATAACTTCAAAGGGAAAACTCAATACATTACAAGAGAGTAGAGGGGCAGAAACATCATAAGATCCAACTATAATAGCAAAGCTCGCGATACATCAAGATCGTATCACCTCAAGAACATGAGAGAGAGAGATCAAACACATAGCTACTGGTACATACCCTCAGCCCCGAGGGTGAACTACTCCCTCCTCGTCATGGAGAGCGCCAAGATGATGAAGATGGCCACCGGTGAGGATCCCTCCCAGGTGGTGCCTAACAGGGTCCCGATTGGTTTTTGGTGGCTACAGAGGCTTGCGGTGGCGGAACTCCCGATATATTCTGTTCCCCGATGGTTTTAGGGTATATTGGTATATATAGGAGGAAGAAATACGTCAGGGGAGCCACGAGGGGCCCACGAGGGTGGAGGGCGCGCCCAGGGAGGGTGGGCGCCCCCCCTGCCTCGTGCCTTCCTTGTTGCTTCCCTTACGTACACTCCAAGTCTTCTGGATTGCTTCCGTTCCAAAAATAACTCTCCGGAAGATTTCATTCTGTTTGGACTCCGTTTGATATTCCTTTTCTGCGAGACACTGAAACAAGGGAAAAACAGAAACTGGCACTGGGCTCTAGGTTAATAGGTTAGTCCTAAAAATAATATAAACGTGTTTAATAAAGCCCATAAACATCCAAAACAGATAATATAATAGCATGGAACAATAAAAAATTATAGATACGTTGGAGACGTATCAAGCATCCCCAAGCTTAAATCCTGCTCATCCTCGAGTAGGTAAATGATAAAAACAGAATTTTTGACGTGGAATGCTACCTAACATATTTATCAATGTAATTTTATTTATTGTGGCAAGAATATTCAGATCCATAAGATTCAAAACAAAAGTTTAATATTGTCATCAAAACTATAATACTTCAAGCACACTAACAAAGCAATCGTGTCTTCTCAAAATAACATGGCCAAAGCAAGCTATCCCTACAAAATCATATAGTCTGGCTATGCTCTATCTTCATCCCACAAAATATTTGAATCATGCACAACCCCGATGAGAAGCCAAGCAATTGTTTCATACTTTTGATGTTCTCAAACTTTTTCAATCTTCACGCAATACATGAGCGTGAACCATGGACATAGCACTATAGGTGGAATAGAATGGTGGTTCTGGAGATGACAAAAAGGAGAAGATAGTCTCACATCAACTAGGCGTATCAACGGGCTATGTAGATTCCCATCATATCAATGTTAGTGAGTAGGGATTGCCATGCAACAGATGCACTAGAGCTATAAGTGTATGAAAGCTCAACAAAAGAAACTAAGTGGGTGTGCATCCAACTCGCTTGCTCGCGAAGACCTAGGAAATTTTGAGGAAGCCCATCATTGGAATATACAAGCCAAGTTCTATAATGAAAAATTCCCACTAGTATATGAAAGTGACAACATAGGAGATTCTGTATCATGAAGATCATGGTGCTACTTTGAAGCACAAGTGTGGTAAAAGGATAGTAGCATTGCCCCTTCTCTCCTTTTCTCTCATTTATTTTATTTTATTTGGGCCTTTTCTCTTTTTTATGGCCTCTTTTTTTTTCTTTTTTTATTTTTCGTCCGGAGTCTCATCCCGACTTGTGGGGGAATCATAGTCTCCATCATCATTGCCTCACTTGGGACAATGCTCTAATAATGATGATCATCACACTTTTATTTACTTACAACTCAAGAATTACAACTCGATACTTAGAACAAAATATGACTCTATATTAATGCCTCCGGCGGTGTACCGGGATGTGCAATGATCCATGAGTGACATGTATGAAAGAATTATGAAGAGTGGCTTTGCCACAAATACAATGTCAACTACATGGTCATGCAAAGCAATATGACAGTGATGGAGCGTGTCATTATAAACGGAACGGTGGTAAGTTGCATGGCAATATATCTCGGAATGGCTATGGAAATGCCATAATAGGTAGGTATGGTGGCTGTTTTGAGGAAGGTAATGGTGGGTGTATGATACCGCTAAGGTGCGCGGTATTAGAGAGGCTAGCAATGGTGGAAGGGTGAGAGTGCGTATAATCCATGGACTCAACATTAGTCATAAAGAACTCACATACTTATTGCAAAAATCTATTAGTTATCGAAACAAAGTACTATGCGCATGCTCCTAGGGGCATAGATTGGTAGGAAAAGACCATCGCTCGTCCCCGACCGCCACTCATAAGGAAGACAATCAAGAAATATATCATGCTCCGACTTCATCACATAATGGTTCACCATACGTGCATACTACGGGAATCACAAACTTTAACACAAGTATCTCTCAAATTCACAACTACTTCACTAGCATGACTCTAATATTACCATCCTCATATCTCAAAACAATCATAAGGAATCAAACTTCACATAGTATTCAATGCACTTTATATGAAAGTTTTTATTATATCCCTCTTGGATGCCCATCATATTAGGACTAAATTCATAACCAAAGCAAATTACCATGCTTTCTAAGGACTCCCAAAATAATATAAGTGAAGCACGAGAGTTCATCTATTTCTTCAAAATAAAACTACCGTCGTGCTCTAAAAAGATATAAGTGAAGCACTAGAGCAAACGACAAACTACTCCGAAAGATTTAAGTGAAGATCAATGAGTAGTCAAATAATTATGCAACTATGTGAAGACTCTCCCATTTAATAATTTCAGATCTTGATACTTTATTCAAACAGAAATCAAAACAAAAGAAAATAAAATGACGCTCCAAGCAAAACACATATCATGTGGTGAATAAAAATATAGCTCCAAGTAAAGTTACCGATGAATGAAGACGAAAGAGGGGATGCCTTCCGGGGCATCCCCAAGCTTAGACGCTTGGTTATCCTTGAATATTACCTTGGGGTGCCTTGGGTATCCCCAAGCTTAGGCTCTTGCCACTCCTTATTCCATAGTCCATCGAATCTTTACCCAAAACTCGAAAACTTCACAACACAAAACTTAACAGAAAACTCGTAAGCTCCGTTAGTATAAGAAAATAAATCACCACTTAGGTACTGTTGTGAACTCATTCTTTATTTCTATTGGTGTTAAATCTAATGTATTCCAACTTCTCTATGGTTTATAAACTATTTTACTAGCCATAGATTCATCAAAATAAGCAAACAACACACGGAAAACAGAATCTGTCAAAAACAGAACAGTCTGTAGTAATCTGTAACTAATGCAAACTTATGGAACTCCAAAAATTCTGAAATAAATTGGTGAACCTGAGGAATTTTTCTAGTAATCATCTGCAAAAACAATCAACTAAATAGCACTCTCCAGTAAAAAGTTTTAGCTAATCTCGTAAGCGCTAAAGTTTCTGTTTTTTACAGCAAGATCATAAAGACTTCACCCAAGTCTTCCCAAAGGTTCTACTTGGCACAAACACTAGTTAAAACACAAAACCACATCTAAACAAAAGCTATATTGATTATTTATTCCTAAACAGAAACAAAAATAAAGTTGGGTTGCCTCCCAACAAGCGCTAACGTTTAACGCCCCTAGCTAGGCATGATGATTTTAATGATGCTCACATAACACATAAGAATTGAAACATAAAGAGAGCATCATGAAGAATATGACTAGAACATTTAAGTCTAACCCACTTCCTATGCATAGGGATTTTGTGAGAAAACAACTTATGGGAATAAGAATCAACTTGCATAGGATGGTAAAACAAGCATAACTTCAAGATCTTCAGCACATAGAGAGGAAACTTGATATTATTGCAATATATAGAAGCATATGATCCTCTCTCATAATAATTTTCAATAGCATCATGAATGGATTCAACCATATAACCATCACATAAAGCATTCTTTTCATGATCTACAAGCATAGAATTTTTATTACTCTCCACATAAGCAAATTTCTTCTCATGAATAGTAGTGGGAGCAAACTCAACAAAATAACTATCATGAGAAGCATAATACAATTGATAATTAAAATCATGATGACAAATTTCATGGTTATCTTTATTCTTTATAGCATACATCCATCACAATAATCATCATAGATAGGACGCATGCTTTCATCATAGTAAATTTGCTCATCAAAACTTGGGGGACTAAACATATCATCTTCATCAAACATAGCATCCCCAAGCTTGTGGCTTTGCATATCGTTAGCATCATAGGTATTCAAGATCGTATCACCTCAAGAACATGAGAGAGAGAGAGAGATCAAACACATAGCTACTGGTACATACCCTCAGCCCCGAGGGTGAACTACTCCCTCCTCATCATGGAGAGCGCCGGGATGATGAAGATGGCCACCGGTGAGGGATCCCCCTCCGGCAGGGTGCCAGAACAGGGCCCCGATTGTTTTTTAGTGGCTACAGAGGCTTGCGGCGGCGGAACTCCCAATCTATTCTGTTCCCCGGTGGTTTTAGGGTATATTGGTATATATAGGAGGAAGAAATACGTCAGGGGAGCCACGAGGGGCCCACGAGGGTGGAGGGCGCGCCCAGGGGTGGGCGCGCCCCCCTGCCTCATGCCTTCCTCGTTGCTTCCCTTACATGCACGCCAAGTCTTCCGGATTGCTTCCGTTCCAAAAATAACTCTCCCGAAGGTTTCATTCCGTTTGGACTCCGTTTGATATTCCTTTTCTGCGAAACACTGAAACAAGGAAAAAACAGAAACTGGCACTGGGCTCTGGGTTAATAGGTTAGTCCCAAAAATAATATAAAAGTGTTTAATAAAGCCCATAAACATCCAAAATAGATAATATAATAGCATGGAACAATCAAAAATCATAGATACGTTGGAGACGTATCAACGAGCTGCGGTGAAGAATACTCGGAGAAGCAAATAATTTTATCTCTAATTTAAGCCTTGAGCTCTGGCACCTCTGCAAATCTCTACTTCCCTCTGTGAAAGGCCTATCTATTTACTTTTATGCAATTTTGTTTTTAATTTGAGTCTCCATCTTCTCTTATAAAGCACCAACTAGAGAGCACAATTGTCATACTTTTGCATTGGACTTAGCTAATGTTGAGTGTGTTTCATGAATGGATCAAAGACTGAGCATAATGGGTTAGGGATAACTATCTTTCGCGTTGATATTTTGAAAGACATGGTTGCACTAGTGCAGAACCGGGCTATAGCACCGGTTCGTAAGGCCCTTTAGTGCCGGTTACAGAACCGACACTAAAGGGTGGAGACTAAAGGGCCACCACGTGGCACGAGCCAGCGCACAGGGCGGGGAGCCCTTTAGTACCGGTTGGTAACACCAACCGGTACTAAAAGGTTTGGGGGGTTTGGGGTTCATGATTTATTTTTTCCTTTAATTTTGTGTTTTCCATTTAATTATTTTTCGTTTGCTGGCATTTTATGATACTACATATTGTACGCGTTATGCATATATATAAATAGAATTTCTCGTAGAACCGATCATATATATATATATATATATATATATATATATATATATATATCATCGAATGTCTCACAACCACCATTCACACATACACATGTATATATATACAATTACGTATATACAATTTGTCCTACATGTTGGCTTCGGAGCCAGTGGCATTTGCCTTAGTGCCTTCAGAGCACGATGACAATTGGGAGTGGTTCATGGGGGCGGTAGCGGGTAATGTATTCTCCTTTGTGATCTATGACCTGGTCGAGCAAAAATCCCGCTATTTCCTCTTGAAGTGCTCGTATGCGCTCCGTTGGTAGGAGCTGATCCCGCATCTCATTGAAATTTTCAGAATGAGATCAATATGCATGTATTAGTTGCGTGATTAGATATCGATAATGATGTAAAAATTGTGAATAGTTTTCTGGCAAACTTACCCATAGCTGTCTATCAGATCTGCTCCTTTCGGACGCTATCAAGCGAATGTTCTCGCAAACGTAGTATGCACACACTTCAGTCCTCGGCGCCTGCTTCAGGGCATTTACGAGAATAGAATTTAATCAGATAATAATTAATCAAGCATGATAATTATAATGGTATTGAAACAAGAATTAAAGAGATGGTAGCTAGCTAGTACTACTTAATACTTACCTTGGGTCGAAACCAATACAGCTTTTTCCCCCATTGGCCTCGAGTCACATTGATGAACTTTTCACAAGCCCTGCCCACCGGCAAAGAAAATGAATAAAGAAGTTATTAAATAGTTGATATCAGGAAATGACGAACTAAAGAGGCCGGCATATAGTTAATAATGATTGAAATTACCTGTCGACTATCCCCTTCAAGACTGAGTAGTCACTTTGTTTTTTAAGTAGTGAGTCCAGTACTTCAACTATTCCTTCTTCAACTTTAATGATTAACAAGATCCAGTGGTAACTGCATGCGCTGCGTTTGCATGTCTTAATTAAGCGGGCATGTGCATAACACTCATCAACTATACCCTAAACCCTATACACTTAATTATTAACATCTAGCTAGCTAGTAAGCAAAAACAGAATTTGTAGTACAAGACAGTGTGACTCAAAGGAAGTTGTAAGGAAGTAGTATATCTTCATTGGTATTGAGGCGCTTGAAGAACTCTAGCATGTTTTTCTCTACATCTGTTTTATACCATTCCAATTTCCATGTGTCTTCATTAATGGTATTTGGGTCAATGAACCCGATGCCATAGCGTCTAGTTTTCTTCATTTCATACATCTTCATCCTGCATAATACCACAGAAAAGAATATAGTGAGGATAATTACAGGTAATGATCGATCAATGAGCACTACAGCTAGCTTGAGACTTCAATTACAGAAAGAAATCACTTACAGACAATAACAGCAACCCAGAGAGATTTGTCGAGTGCTTCTTGATTGAATAACTGAAATAGTTCTGAATACTCAACGGACAGAGCTAGCTTATGTAAGTAATGCTCTTCCTTGACGTTCACCATGAGGGACTCTCGATTGGAACTCTTGGTAATTTTCATGTAACACTCATGAAATTCATACATTCTCGTTGGGAGGTTCTTGACCTCCTCAGGCTCGATCAAAGGTTCGCCGCGGACATATTTCCGTTTTATGTCCTCCTCTCTAAGCGGAGACATGGGCTCAATCTCGAGGAATTGTCCAACAGTGGTACCGAGCATTTCAGCCTGCCTTCTATGCTCATCGGTTATTACCAGCTGACCGGCGCCGGTACTCTCATGTGTTGGTACAACAAGCGGGGGGATCGATTGCGCCGCCTGTTCTCCCAGCTGGGGAACGGTTTTCCTGCATTTTTTGCCAGCTGTTTGGCTCGAGCTCGAGCTCGACTCCTTCTTTTGTCGTGCTCGATGTGCCTTCCTGATTTGGCGCTCATAGTCTGAGTCAACAGGCTTGGGAGCTGGTGCTTTAGCCATACAAATAAAGTGGTCAATCTTATCCTCAGGCACTTTCTCCCTTGGCGGCGGTGGCGGTTTTGGTCCAAAATGGGCGTCCACTTGGGCCTTCACTATGGCTGTGTTTTGCTCCTCGGTCATGTCGTAAGGCCTCTGCGGAAGCGGCGCGAGGCTTGGACCATATTGAAATCGCTTGCCTCCGCCTGTACCTCCTGTACTACCTCGACTTGTACCGCTACGCACCATAGCTGCGGCGGCTCTCTTCCGCGATTGCTGAGGCGGCGGAGATGGCTGACGTGGCTGAGTTGGAGCAGGAGGAGTGGCCTGACGCGGTGTCGGACTTGAAGCAGGAGGAGTGGGCTGATGCGGTGCCGGACTTGAAGCAGAAGGAGTGGGCTAACATTGTGCCGGACTTGGAGGAGGAGGAGTGGCCTGACACGTTGGTGGACTTGGAGGAGCGGGAGTCTGCTGACGCGGTGGCGGACTTTGAGGAGGAGTCGGCTGACGCGGTGTCGGTGGCCTTCGAAAGATGATGCAATCCTTTCTCCATACGATGATACGATGTATGGCCTCTCCCAGTGTGAGCTCCTCGTCACCTCCAGGAATGTCAAGCTCTAGCCCCGTATATTGGTCCACCACCTCATCAACCACGACACGAGCATAGCCGGTTGGAATCGGGTTGCAATGGAAGGTTGCTTTGGGGGTATTTGTATAAGCAACGGCGTCCGCCACCTTCTTGGATATGTTCTTCATTTTGAAGTGTAGCTCACAGTTAGTGTTCTCCATGATGTCATCCACAGGGTATCTATCCAGCAGTGCGTCGCCCGGGGCGGAACCCACGCTGCTTCTCGGCATGGATGGCATGGTGCTATGCAATGCTGGATCATCCGCTATCTTCTACCGCTGCTGAGACCCCCTTTCCTGGCTAAGCGATTCGATCTGCTGCTGCTGCCGCTGGAACTTGAGTTCCAAGTCCGCATGCGCTGATTCTAGGCCTTGAAGGCGTTCTGCTTCCTGCTTCCTCTGCTCCTCCTCCAGCTTCCTCTTCTTCTCCTCCTCCATCTTCCTTCTCGCACGGCTTCTATAGTCGGTGTTCCAGTCCAAAAATCCCTCATACCACAGAACAACGCCCTTGCCTCGTGTTCTTCCCGGGTGTTCAGGATTTCCCAGGGCGCGCGTAAGCTCATCGTTCTCTATGTTGGGTGTGAACACCCCCATTCGAGCATCTTCTATTGCTTCAAGTAACTTATCTACCGCTCCTTTAAGACATGCCTTCTTCGAAACCTGGCCTGCCTTCGGGTCCAACGCCCCCCCATGCGTATAGAACCAAGTCCTGCACCTGGGGAGCCAGCTCTTAGTAACTGGAGTGACCTTTGCAACAAGCATCTCTTGCTCAGACTTATCCCACTTAGGCATTGCCACCGCGTTGCCACCTGGCCCTAGCCTATGGAACTGCTCCTTTTTGAGGCATTGGCCTTGTTTTTTCTCGACCGTTCCTTAGATAATTCTGATTCCTTGAATTTCACGAAAGCGGGCCAGTGTTCTCTTTGCTTCTCCAGTGTTCCCTTGAATTTTGGAGTCTTCTTTACTCCTTTGACGTAGTTGGCCCATATAGTTTTCTTATGGTTGTTGAATGCAATTGCCATCTTCCTAAGAGCAGCGTCCTTGACTTTCTGAACAACTGCATCTGTGAAATGATCTTGTAGGGTGAAATGTTCCATGAGTTTTTCCCAAAGCAGAGATTTTGCTCTGTCATCGACAAAAGTAAGATCTGGACGTTTCTTTACTGGCTCTTTCTATTCTTGAAGGGAGACCAGGAGTTGGTCCTTCACAAGAACTCCGCACTGACGAACGAACTTGTTCGTAATGTTCTTAGGCGATAGTGGTGCACCATCAGTCCTGATGGCATCGATGTTGTACTTTACGCCCTCCGTCAACTTTTTGCCTGGGCCTCGCACTGTCCTGCTGCCTGTAGAAGATTTGCTTGATCCGGAGGGCTGAAAGAAGAAAGATCAATTCGTTAATATATCTTCAAATCATTTAAAACATGTGATGATCACCATATTCCTGCTAATATAAACATACCTCGTCAGTCTCTGTTATTTCAAGATCAACATGTTCGGCATCATCATAATCATAGTTCATGACTTCATCAATCTGGTCGTCGCGATCGAATATCATATCATCACCCTCCCCGGTATTGTTCAGATATTGGGAGCCATCATCTTCTTCATTCTGATCATCTGGCCCGCCACGGGAGCGTATGATCTCACAGGGCCTCTTCTCCCTCTCCGCCGGTATTGTCCACCATAGCTTTTATTTAACTTATCCAGAAGAAATATAAAACAATTTAGTATTCAAATTACAATGCGTGCATGCAATCAATAAGGAAAAACTGAATCATAGTACATAATATGCATCGTCTCGAATAATATATAATCTCGAATACATCGTATCGAATAATATATAATCTCGAATACATTTTCTTGAATAATATATATAATCTCAAATACATCGTCTCGAATAATATATATAATCTCGAATACATCGTCTCGAATAATATATATAATCTCGAATACATCTTCTCGAAGATTATATATCGAATACATCACTAGCTAGCTAGCTAATAAAGATCAAATACTACAGAATAATCTAGGCCACTTGTGGTTCCTGAGGCGCGGATGGTGGACACCCAAAGAGAAGGAACCATCACAGGATCATAGCTCCAGTCATCTCCCCAAAGAACCTTCCAGGCATTGGAGAACCTGACGTCCATAGCAGCCATGTACCGACGGACGTGCTCGTCCTCCTCCCTGACACGGTGACGCACCACCTCCGGCGGGGACGGCTCCCTCCGCACCGAAAGTGGCCCACACGAACGCCACCAAAGGAGCTCAGGGTCGACGGCGGGACCCGGGGCCGGGTTCCCCACCAAGCAGCGAGCCCCTGAAGGTAGCACCTCCCGATTACCCGCCAGCCAGAGCCCAGCCACAGACATGGGTCCTCTCAAGGTGACGTCGTCGCGAACGGGTCGACGGCGAGGATGCGGGCCGGGCATCGTCGAGAACAAATACTATATATCAATTTTAAATGATTGGATTGTGATTTATTATATGCAAATTCTAAATTTCTATAACTAAAATTATAAGAAACTAAAAAACATCGATCATCGTCTAACAATTTTGAATTAATCTAATTCATCTAGCTAAAACTAACATTTCCTAAAATTCTAACATTTCTATATAACTAACATTTCTAACATTTCTATATAACTAACATTTATATAACATTAATATATCTAGAACTAAAAGTATCTAATTAATTAATTCATCTAAAACCTTTGACATTAATCTAATCTAACTAATTAATTCATCTAAAACCTTTGTATAAAAGACAGAAAAAACAGAAAAAACTAAAAACTAAAAACAGAAAAACATCTATATAGCTAAAACAGAAAAAATGTGTGTGTGTATGTGCGCGTGTGTGCACCCTCTGGCCAGCTGGCCAGCTCTGATTGGAGGGAGGAGAGGGGGGGAGCGGGGCTCACAGCGCGGGCGAGGTCGAGGCGACGGCGACGGCGAGGTCCAGGCGACGGCGAGGCGAGGTCCAAGGCGACGGCGACGGTGAGGCGAGGGGACGGCGACGGGCTGGTGCAGCGACGGGGCGACGCGGAGTCGACAGGGACGAGGCAACGGGGACGAGGGCGGCGCGGAGTCGACGGGGAGGCGCGACGGGAGCGGCTACGGCAACGGGGTCGAAGAAGCAGAGGAGAAGAAACTGAAATTTTGGTAAGTGTTGTATATATAGGAATGACCTTTAGTACGGTTGGATCCACCAACCGGTACTAAAGGTCAAATTAACCAAAGGAGCGGCGGGAACGGCACACCTTTAGTACCGGGTGGTGGCTCAAACCGGTAGTAAATACCCCCCCCCCCTTTAGCACCGGTTGGAGCCACGACCCAGTACTAAAGGTGGGGCACTGCTAGGCGAGGGGCGCAGAAGTTTAGTCCCACCTCGCTAGCCGAGGGGCGCCCGCACGTGCTTATAAGCCCCGCCGCCGCTATTTCGAGCTCCTCTCTAAAGCACGCCTTCTGGGCTTACCTCTGCTGCGATGCCCTGTTGGGCCTACTGGGCTAGCGGGCCTGCATCCTGGCCCAACTAGAGGTTGGGTTTCTAGTCGTAAGCAGGCCGCTGTGGCCCAGTAGGCCGGCTTTTTTATTTAATTTTTCTTCTTCTTTTTTTCTTTTCTGCTTTATTTATTTTCTTTTATTTATTTTGAGTTGTTTTTTGCTATATTTAGAGTTTCTTTGTGAATATATTTGCTTTAGGTACAAAAAATTACAAACTTTCTGTTAGTGCCGGTAGTTTTCAAATTTGAATAGTTTAAATTTGAATTATTGGAAATTTGTGTGAATCACTAGTTTGTCAATAACTTAACTTTAAAAATAGATTTTTTAGTGATTCTTTTTTCTTATGTTTAATATTAGTGTGTTTTATCATTATATTTAATTTGGTAATACTTAGGTTATTTAAAACATGAAATGCCTTTGTAACATATGAGTTTTCGTCCGAAACCCTGATACTTCGAAAGAGATGGTCCATTTTGTACACGAAGTGCATCCAGTTTTTGCCATAACCCTCTCTACTTTTTTGCACATGCTATGTGGGTGAAATTATGATACCATGCCAACTTTCAACCTTTTTAGAGTTCATTTGAAGTGTTTTTCAATTTCAGGGTCATTTAGCTGAAAAAATCAGTAAATGCATCAAAAATAGCAAATGAAGTCAGAAAGGGTTGAAAATTGATGACGCGGCTTTGAATGGTGCATACTGAACGGACAAAATGTCTGGACTTGTAATGAGTAAAAAAATGAAATGCCTTTGTAACAGATGAGTTTTCGTGTGAAACCCTGATACTTCGAAAGAGATTGTCCATTTTGTACACGAAGTGCATCCATTTTTTGCCGTAACCGTCTCAATTTTTTTTGCACATGCTATGTGGGTGAAATGATGACACCATGCCAACTTTCAACCTTTTCAGAGTTCATTTGAAGTGTTTTTCAATTTCAGGGTCATTTAGCTGAAAAATCAGTAATTGCATGAAATAATTTGTTTGCACATAAAATTTCTTCGCGTTTCAAATGCCAAAACACATAAGTACCCTAACTATTACAAAGATTCCCTCCGGTTTGTTCGAAGCGGGACTTTCCAGATATATAAGTCCGGAAACTCACTAGAGAAGAAAGTGATGACAGTGAAGCCGATAACATCCCAGAGTGGGATCTTTGGGTGCAAAACTTTTTCTTCGCGTGTGTCCCTTTGCGCCGTAACCATGGACAATCTTCATCATTTAACTGGATGCTCGGGTCAATATTCACTGTGAATGGAGCAATTTCATCAAACTTTTCATAATCTTCTGACATGTCTGTCTTGTCATCCACTCCCACGATGTTTCTTTTCCCTGAAAGAACTATATGGCGTTTGGCTCATCGTATGATGCATTCGCTTCCTTATCTTTTCTTTTTCTCAGCTTGGTAGACACGTCCTTCACATAGAAAACCTGCGACACATCATTGGCTAGGACGAATGGTTCGTGTGCATACGCAAGATTGTTGAGATCCACTGTTGTCATTCTGTACTGCGGGTCTTCCATTACCCCACCTCGTGTCATATTGACCCATTTGCACCGAAACAAAGGGACCTTCAAACCACATCCATAGTCAAGTTCCCATATGTCCTCTATGTAACCATAATATGTTTCCTTTCCCATCTTGGTTGCTGCATCAAAGCGGACACCACTGTTTTGGTTGGTGCTCTTCTTATCTTGGGCGATTGATACGTCTCCAACATATCTATAATTTTTTATTGTTCCATGCTATATTATATTCTGTTTTGGACATTATTGGGCTTTATTATACACTTTTATATTATTTTTGGGACTAACCTATTAACCGGAGGCCCAGCCCGAATTGCTGTTTTTTGCCTATTTCGAGTTTCACGTAAAAGAATATCAAACAGAGTCCAAACGGAATGAAACCTTCGGGAACGTGATTTTTGGAACGAACGTGATCCAGAGGACTTGGACCCTACGTCAAGACATCAACCAGGAAGGCATGACGTAGGGGGCGCGCCTACCCCCCTGGGCGCTCCCTCCACCCTTGTGGGGCCCACGTTGCTCCATCGACGTACTTCTTCCTCCTATATATACCTACGTACCCCCAAACTACCAGATACGGAGACAAAAACCTAATTCCACTGCCGCAACCTTCTGTATCCGTGAGATCCCATCTTGGGGCCTTTTACGGAGCTCCGCCGGAGGGGGCATCGATCACGGAGGGCTTCTACATCAACACCATAGCCTCTCCGATGATGTGTGAGTAGTTTACCTCAGACCTTCAGGTCCATAGTTATTAGCTAGATGACTTCTTCTCTCTTTTTGGATCTCAATACAATGTTCTCCCCCTCTCTTATGGAGATCTATTCGATGTAATCTTCTTTTGTGGTGTGTTTGTTGAGACTGGTGAATTATGGGTTTATGATCAAGTTTATCTATGAACAATATTTGAATCTTCTCTGAATTCTTTTATGTATGATTGGTTATCTTTGCAAGTCTCTTTGAATTATCAGTTTAGTTTGGCCTACTAGATTGATCTTTCTTGCAATGGGAGAAGTGCTTAGCTTTGGGTTCAATCTTGTGGTGTCCTTTCCCAGTGATAGTAGGGGCAGCAAGGCACGTATTGTATTGTTGCCATCGAGGATAACAAGATGGGGTTTATATCATATTGCATGAATTTATCCCTCTACATCATGTCATCTTACTTAAAGCGTTACTCTGTTCTTTTAAACTTAATACTCTAGATGCATGCTGGATAGCGATGACGGTGGAGTAATAGTAGTAGATGCGGTGAGTCGGTCTACTTGTCGCGGACGTGATGCCTATATACATGATCATACCTAGATATTCTCATAACTATGCTCAATTCTGTCAATTGCTCAACAGTAATTTGTTTACCCATCGTAATATTATGCTCTTGAGAGAAGCCACTAGTGAAACCTATGGCCCCCGGGTCAATTGTCCATCATATTTAATCTCCCGACAACAAGCTATTTCTGACACCGTTTTTATTTTGCTTTCTTTACTTTGCATCTTTATCATAAAAAATACCAAAAATATTATTTTATCATATCTATCAGATCTCACTCTCGTAAGTGACCGCGAAGGGATTGACAACCCCTTAGTGTGTTGGTTGCGAGGATTTATTTGTTTGTGTAGGTGCGAGGGACTCGTGCGTGGCCTCCTACTGGATTGATACCTTGGTTCTCAAAAACTGAGGGAAATACTTACGCTACTTTACTGCATCACCCTTTCCTCTTCAAGGGAAAACCAACGCAGTGCTCAAGAGGTAGCAAGAAGGATTTCCGGCGCCCGTTCTTAGGAGTCTACGCAAAAGTCAACAAACCAAGTACCCATCACAAACCCTTATCTCCCGCATTACATTATTTTCCATTTGCTTCTCGTTTTCCTCTCCCCCACTTCACCCTTGCCATTTTATTCGCCCTCTCTCTTTTTCGTTCGCATCTTTTTTGCGTGCTTCTTGTTTGCCCGTGTGCTGGATTGCTTGCTTGTCACGATGGCTCTTCCTAGTTTTGCTGACCCTCACCTTAAAAGGTTAGAAGAGATCGAAAGCAACATCAGGAGTTTTATGGTCTTACAATTTGAGCATAATAATTTCTTTAGAAACGAGCTTAAGGAACAAAAAAGCTTTATGGATTATATGAATAAAGAGCTTGATGATATGTCTAAAGAATTTGATGGTTTGAAGTCTCAGATTGCTCATCTTAAGAAGTTAATAGTTGAGGTTTAGGATAAGCAGGCCACCTTAGTTAATAAGATGGCCGCTAAGCCGGAATTTTTTTATGAAAATGAAGATGAAGATATAAAATTTATTGATGTGTCCCCTATTAAATCTTTGTTTTGCAATATGAATCTTGATAATGATGGGACTGAATATGATCCACCTTTACCTAGAAGGCGTTCCAAAAATTCAGAGTTTTCGATCTTGATGCTAAAATTGATAAAAGTGAGGTTGAAGAAGTGAAAACTCTAGATATTAATGAACCTGCTATTTTGGATTTCAAGGAATTTAATTATGATAATTGCTCTTTGATAGATTGTATTTCCTTGTTGCAATCCGTGCTAAATTCTCCTCATGCTTATAGCCAAAATAAAGCTTTTACCAAACATATCGTTGATGCTTTGACGCAATCTTATGAAGAAAAACTTGAGTTGGAAGTTTCTATCCCTAGAAAACTTTATGATCAGTGGGAACCTACTATTAAAATTAAAATTAAAGATCATGAATGCTATGCTTTGTGTGATTTGGGTTCTAGTGTTTCCACGATTCCAAAAACTTTGTGTGATTTGTTAGGTTTCCGCGAATTTGATGATTGCTTTTTAAACTTGCACCTTGCGGATTCCACCATTAAGAAACCTATGGGAAGAATTAATGATGTTCTTATTGTTGCAAATAGGAATTATGTGCCCGTAGATTTTATAGTTCTTGACATAGATTGCAATCCTTCATGTCCTATTATTCTTGGTAGACCTTTCCTTAGAACGATAGGTGCAATTACTGATATGAAGGAAGGGAATATTAGATTCCAATTTCCGTTAAGGAAAGGCATGGAACACTTCCCTAGAAAGAAAATAAAATTACCTTATGAATCTATTATGAGGGCTACTTATGGATTGACTACCAAAGATGGCAATACCTAGATCTATCTTTGCTTTTATGCCTAGCTAGGGGCGTTAAACGATAGCGCTTGTTGGGAGGCAACCCAATTTTATTTTTAGTTTTTTGCTTTTTGCTTATATTTAGGAATAAATATTTCATCTAGCCTCTCGTTAGATGTGGTTTTGTGTTTTAGTTAGTGTTTGTGCCAAGTTTAACCTATAGGATCTTCTTGGATGATAGTTATTTGATCTTGCTGAAAATTCCAGAAACTTTATGTTCACGAAAATAATTGTTAAAAATCACCAGAACGTGATAAAATATTGATTCCAATTGCTTATGATCAATAAACAAATTTTCTAGGTCTTACTATTTTGGCTGAAGTTTTGGAGGTCCAGAAGTTTGCATTAGTTACAGATTACTACAGACTGTTCTGTTTTTGACAGATTCTGTTTTCCGTGTGTTGTTTGCTTATTTTGATGAATATATGGCTAGTAAAATAGTTTATAAACCATAGAGAAGTTGGAATACAGTAGGTTTAACACCCATATAAATAAATAATTATTTAATTACATTACCTTGAAGTGGTGTTTTGTTTTCTTTCGCTAACGGAGCTCACGAGATTTTCTGCAAGTTTTGTGTTGTGAAGTTTTCAAGTTTTGGGTAAAAGATTTGATGGATTATGGAACAAGGAGTGGTAAGAGCCTAAGCTTGGGGATGCCCATGGCACCCCAAGATAATCTAAGGACACCTAAAATCCAAATCTTGGGGATGCCCCGGAGGGCATCCCATCTTTTCGTCTACTTCCATCGGTAACTTTACTTGGAGCTATATTTTTATTCACCACATGATATGTGTTTTGCTTGGAGTGTCTTGTATTATTTGAGTCTTTGTTTGTTAGTTTGCCACAATCATCCTTGCTGTACACACCTTTTGAGAGAGACACACATGATTCGGAAATTGTTAGAATACTCTATGTGCTTCACTTATATCTTTTGAGTTATATAGTTTTTGTTCTAGTGCTTCACTTATATCTTTTAGAGCACGGTGGTAGATTTGTTTTATAGAAACTATTGTTCTCTCATGCTTCACTTAGATTATTTTGAGAGTCCTACAAAACAGCATGGTAATTTTCTTTAACTATGATAGGCATTCAAGATTAGTAAAAAATATTCTTATGAGTGTGTTGAATACTATGAGAAGTTTGATGCTTGATAATTGTTTTGAGATATGGAGATGGTGATATTAGAGTCATGCTAGTTGAGTAGTTTTGAATTTGAGAAATACTTGTGTTAAAGTTTGTGATTCCCGTAGCATGCACGTATGGTGAACCGTTATGTGATGAAGTCGGAGCATGATTTATTTATTGATTGTCTTCCTTATGAGTGGCGGTCGGGGACGAGCGATGGTCTTTTCCTACCAATCTATACCCCTAGGAGCATGCACGTAATACTTTGCTTTGATAACTTGTAGATTTTTGCAATAAATATATGAGTTCTTTATGACTAATGTTGAGTCCATGGATTATACGCACTTTTCTTCCTTCCACCATTGCTAGCCTCTCTAATACCGCGCACTTTTCGCCGGTATCATACACCCACCATATACCTTCCTCAAAACAGCCACCATACCTACCTATCATGGCATTTCCATAGCCATTCCAAGATATATTGCCATGCAACTTACCACCGTTCCGTTTGTTATGACACACTCCATCATTGTCATATTGCTTCGCATCATCATGTAGTTGACATCGTATTTGTTGCAAAGCCACCGTTCATAATTCTTTCATACATGTCACTCTTGATTCATTGCATATATCGGTACACCGCCAGAGGCATTCACATAGAGTCATATTTTTTTCTAAGTATTGAGTTGTAATTGTTGAGTTGTAAGTAAATAAAAGTGTGATGATCATCATTTTTAGAGCATTGTCCCAAGTGAGGAAAGGATGATGGATACTATGATTCCCCCATAAGTCGGGATGAGACTCCGGACTAAAACAAAAAGAGGCCATAAAAAGGAGGAAAGGCCCAAATTAAAAAAAATATGAGAGAAAAAGAGAGAAGGGACAATGTTACTATCCTTTTACCACACTTGTGCTTCAAAGTAGCACCATGATCTTCATGATAGAGAGTCTCCTATGATATCACTTTCATATACTAGTGGGAAATTTTCATTATAGAACTTGTCTTGTATATTCCAATGATGGGCTTCCTCAAAATGCCCTAGGTCTTCGTGAGCAAGCGAGTTGGATGCACACCCACTTAGTTTCTTTTGTTGAGCTTTCATATACTTATAGCTGTAGTGCATCCGTTGCATGGCAATCCCTACTCACTCACATTGATATCTATTAATGGGCATCTCCATAGCCCGTTGATACGCCTAGTTGATGTGAGACTATCTTCTCCTATTTGTCTTCTCCACAACCACCATTCTATTCCACATATAGTGCTATGTCCATGGCTCACGCTCATGTATTGCGTGAAGATTGAATAAGTTTGAGAACATCAAAAGTATGAAACAATTGCTTGGCTTGTCATCGGGGTTGTGCATGATTTAAATACTTTGTGTGATGAAGATAGAGCATAGCCAGACTATATGATTTTGTAGGGATAACTTTCTTTGGCCATGTTATTTTGAGAAGACATAATTTCTTAGTTAGTATGCTTGAAGTATTATTATTTTTATGTCAATATTAAAATTTTGTCTTGAATCTTTCGGATCTGAATATTCATCAAAAGAGAATTACATTGAAATTATGCCAAGTAGCATTCCACATCAAAAATTCTATTTTTATCATTTACCTACTCGAGGACGAGCAGGAATTAAGCTTGGGGATGCTTGATACGTCTCCAACGTATCTATAATTTTTTATTGTTCCATGCTATATTATATTCTATTTTGGACATTATTGGGCTTTATTATACACTTTTATTTTATTTTTGGGACTAACCTATTAACCGGAGGCCCAGCCCAGAATTGCTGTTTTTTGCCTATTTCAGATTTTCACAGAAAAAGAATATCAAACGGATTCCAGACGGAATGAACCCTTCGGGAACGTGATTTTCGGAACGAACGTGATCCAAAGGACTTGGACCCTACGTCAAGACATGAACCAGGAAGGCACGAGGTAGGGGGGCGCGCCTACCCCCCTGGGCGCTCCCTCCGCCCTCGTGGGGCCCATGTTGCTCCACCGATGTACTTCTTCCTCCTATATATACCTACGTACCCCCAAACTACCAGATACGGAGCCAAAAACCTAATTCCACCGCCGCAACCTTCTGTACCCGTGAGATCCCATCTTGCGGCCTTTTCCGGAGCTCCGCCAGAGGGGGCATCGATCACGGAGGGCTTCTACATCAACACCACAGCCTCTCCGATGATGTGTGAGTAGTTTACCTCAGACCTTCGGGTCCATAGTTATTAGCTGGATGGCTTATTCTCTCTTTTTGGATCTCAATACAATGTTCTCCCCTCTCTTGTGGAGATCTATTCGATGTAATCTTCTTTTTGCGGTGTGTTTGTTGAGACCGATGAATTGTGGGTTTATGATCAAGTTTATCTATGAACAATATTTGAATCTTCTCTGAATTATTTTATGTATGATTGGTTATCTTTGCAAGTCTCTTCAATTATCAGTTTGGTTTGGCCTACTAGATTGATCTTTCTTGCAATGGGGGAAGTGCTTAGCTTTGGGTTCAATCTTATGTGTCCTTTCCCAAAGGATGAGGGGCAGCAAGGCACGTATTGTATTGTTGCTCTCGAGGATAACAAGATGGGGTTTATATCATATTGCATGAATTTATCCCTCTACATCATGTCATCTTACTTAAAGCGTTACTCTGTTCTTTTGAACTTAATACTCGAGATGCATGTTGGACAGCGGTTGATGTGTGGAGTAATAGTAGTAGATGCAGGCTGGAGTCGGTCTACTTGTTGCGGACGTGATGCCTGTATACATGATCATACCTAGATATTCTCATAACTATGCTCAATTCTGTCAATTTATCAACAGTAATTTGTTTACCCACCGTAATACTTATGCTCTCGAGAGAAGCCACTAGTGAAACCTATGGCCCCCAGATCTATTTTCCATCATATTTAATCTCCCGACAACAAGCTATTTCTGATGCCATTTTTATTTTGGTTTCTTTACTTTGCATCTTTATCATAAAAATACCAAAAATATTATTTTATCATACCTATCAGATCTCACTCTCGTAAGTGACCGCGAAGGGATTGACAACCCCTTAGTACTTTGGTTGCGAGGATTTATTTGTTTATGTAGGTGCGAGGGACTCGTGCATGCCTCCTACTGGATTGATACCCTGGTTCTCAAAAACTGAGGGAAATACTTACGCACTACAAGAAATATGTCAACTTGTGACCACCACTATTGGTCACTGAAAGGTCATGGTTTTTCATTTGCGACCTTTTTATGACCAAAAACAGAAGGTCAAAAGCTGGCGGTCGTAAACTGACTATAGTGACCTTTCTTCTGGAATGGTCGAAGACGTTTATGACCAAAATATGTCCACTGTGGTGTTTTGGTCACTAGCAACCTCCCCAGTCCACGTAGGCATCCAGCATGGGAAGCTGATGTGGCACAAGATTCAGCCCAGTCAAATTGAGTGTTTTACATGGGCCTAGCCCATTAATTCAGCCTTCTATATATGTTTTTTCCTCAATTTACGCTTAGCTACATGGGCCAAGCCCAAGCACCGGCCTTTTTGGTTTCTAAGACAGAACTTTACGGTCCATTTCTTTTTGGGCCTCGGCCTTTTAAAAGTTGACTTATTTTTTGGGCCTCAGCCTTTTTGCACGCTATTCACGTTTGGGCCTTGGCCTCTACCAATAAGTAAGTCCAACTCATCAACTTTCTATTTCTCACATTTTCACAGTACAAAGAAACAGAACTATTTCATGACAAATATTTCAAATGAAACAAAACTATATACTTGAAAAGACCAGACCAAGACAACCCACCAAGACAAAATACAACCAGACCAATAAGTGTAGCCTATTACAATCTTTACATACTGTTCATACAACCGTAACAAAGACAAAATACAATGAAACTAGCTATGAAGTACAACCGTAACGCTTCATCGCTCTTCCTCTTCCAAATTCCAAGAAACAAATCACCTAGCATTAGAAGGATCACGCATCGTAAGCATATAAAATCTTTCAACCATCAATATAGTTTGCTTATAAGAAAACATATGGTCTGATTTCAAAATCCATCGTAAACACTTGACCCAAGAGATGCAACTACCCTAATGCTTCATTCAAGATTTAACACAAGAATTTCACAGCGTAAAGTAAATCAAGGCAACCTCTTTGCACATCACTTATTTATGAACAGAGGGAGTGATATTCAGCTTCTGCAATCAAAGGAGACCAGAACTCATTGCATACGCTGCGTAAACACATTATGCAACAACAATACAGATCAGCGTGTGTGTGTGTGTGTGTCATGTTACCTACATATCCTACTAAGCTTAAGCCGCAGTCAAGTTGTTGGTCTTGTACTTGTTTAACTAACAATCTATGGATTTTGCAATCTAATTGAGATCAGTATAAACTAATTGCACACAATGGAAGCAGCGCCATCGAACCAACTATTTAACAAACCGACCCAAAGGAGACCAAGAAGGAAAACAAGCAGATCGGGGTGGTTACCATCCTGGCGCTGGCCGCCTCTTCTCCCTGGATGGCATCATCCTTGAGCACCCTCTCCATCTTCCCAACCACGTAGACGGAGAGAAAAATGTCGAACACATCGCTTTGATCCAAACCCACGGAGAACAAGTGTAGATATGATGTGCCGATTGCCAAAGAACATCGCTTACATGCATCTTCATATTTCAAAACGCCAATCAGGTTAACAACAGTGCTAGACTAGTTAGCTAGCAAAACACTAAAGAAGGCATAGACATATGAAACTGGGCTCCTGCTCCAGTCAGATGAAACTGTATGCATGACTAACTACGCGACCATAGTCGACTAGGCCACCTTCACTACACTAGGACAGCAATAGAACTATCATCATGCCTTCGTCCGTCGCCCTGTTACATGAATCAGAAGAGAAGAATCAAAACACTGGAGCCAATATATTATGAACAGAACGTTCAAAAAAAGGACAAGTTGTTTAGAATGATAACATAAATTTAGCTAATACAATGATTTTTGTTCCCCAGATAGTTAAGACGATATACTCATTCATACAAGGTGACGCAAGAAAATAGAGCACTTTATTCATAGCATGCAGAGTATCATTATTATATTCATATCATCTTATTCTTATGCCTATAGCAAGGAAATAAATCTTACCAAAGAAGTAACAACTCCATAAATTAAAACATCAGGGCTAAATAAGAAGATTAATCGGGGCTAAACATCAGGGCTTAATAAAAATAGAACATTCTGCATTTGGTGCGAAAATGGTTAGAGCAAAGAGGAGCTTCAAAGAAATGAGCAAACCAAATCAAATCGAACACAAACCAACATTTGCGCATTTAATATTTTTGTTTAACTCATTTACTGTTGCTCCCTTTAATTTTTAGGACTGCATATTCTGAATCTACTAGTACTAGATACCTACTGATTAGCAAATAAAGCTGAGTTATACTAGTAGTGGTGTTGCTCAATTGCCACTGTTCTTATCATATTTACTCCATAACAACTAACATGAACATGCCAATTGATTAAAACCTAAGCCGTGTACATTTCAGAACAACAACCAAACTTACGGCATGATGATAGACTATGAGAAAATAAACTAAACTTCAAAGGATTGCTAACCAAGAACACTTTAATTAACAATAGCATTTCATCAACACCCCCAACCAAACAGGAGCATGAGCAGGACAATAGCTACTACCCAGTATAACAACAAAATGGCGTAATCATACAACTTGTAAGAGATGGACTCAGGGATGGTAAGGAAACATCAGATGAGGGGAGGGAGGGTGCAGACGCTAGTACTCAATGCCAAGTCGAACGATCACCTTCGCTATGACAGGTTTGAGGACCCTCGTCGCCACGCCGACGAGAGCCGCCTCCATGGTCATGCTAGCTCAGAGCTCAACCAACAACCGTGCGTGGAGCCGTGGAGGTCAGGTTGTTGAATGCAATCGACAAGAAATAGCTAGCTCCAAATTGACAACCTGAAAAGAGGATTGGTTAGTACACTGAAAATAGTAAATAGCCTGCTCCAAAGTTAAGGTACTGGCAGAAAACATTATTAGAAGGACAACTAATGATTCATCAAGCAAAAGGAAACATTTCAAAGATACCAGCTGGGTGTCAAATCTAGTAGAAGGAAACATTTCAAAAATACAAGCTGGACATCAAATTTGAGTGAAGCGATGTAAGTATATCTAAAACCAGAATGGCAGATGCCAGTGAATGGTGGATGCCAAACATAAAGACACATTGGAATTATGGAATATATTTCTAATTTGACCATAAATAGGCATGAATAATAAGCTCTATAGGCACTCCCCAAGAGAAGTACACGCAGTAGGTTTTCTGGCATGTACGTGTCCACCTGCACCCGTCGCAACCCAATCTCGAACAAATGAAGTTCACCACTTTGTCTCCGCAACTGCACACCAACCCAACCCAACAGATCACACGCTACCGCAGAGATTCCAAGCAGGAGTAGAGGGCTGGGTGCATTACCACTGGCTTCTTCTTATGTTCCTCGGTTGCAGCCTTTGCAACCTCTCTTTCATATCCCTACGAACATACATAATCATCAGAATCAACACTATAAGCTCTGGTTGCTCATCGAACATATAATTAACAAAACAGAATAGTTTGTCGACATTGCAAAAAAACAGAAAGCACACATATATATTGCACAAAAGCAACAACCAGGAATAGATGACTTAACAATTCATGTTTGTTAACAAAACAAGCAGCAGCCTCCTGCCCTGGAAAATATCAGTTAGAGCATATTAAATGTTGGGAAATGGAATGCTTGCCTCAAATTCAGTGGCATTGTATCTCATGCACTTCAGTTGATTGCAATGGATATTTTAAGTTTTTCTTGATACGTCGCATCGCCCCACCCCTCTAATTAGACCGGTTTCTATTCATAAAAAATAACCCATTTGAGAACTTGAGGAAACATAAATTCCCATCTCTGTTCTCTTTTGTCCTCCAAACAAATGCAATTATATCACTAGAGCAACAGTATAAGAATTCAACCTAACTATGGAAAACATAATGTGTTACTGGACTGCAATACCTAATGGAATCCACCAACCAACCCATGTAAATATTTCTAATTTGGACACTGATTCAATATACTATGCAAATCGTCCTAGGTAAACCAGAGTTCGCAACCAACTATCTATCAGACATCTAGGTGCACAAATTTAAAACACTGGATCAAGTGTCACTGCTAACATTCCAGGGTTGGATGAAACAAGATGGAGATGGAATTATTAAGCAAACAAGAGACTGGCTAGAAAATTTATAAAAGTGCAGAACACATCTGTCCTGCATAAAGGACCCAAATCTGTACGGCTATGAAGTGGAGCGCGCAAGGTGATGGCGGCGAAGACGGAGTGGTGGCTGGATGGTGTGGTGCTGATTGGGTAGCGTGGTGGCGCGAGATGATGGTGGATGGATGGGTGATGCGGCCTCGGTGAGCACATGAAACATATGGCGACGGATCGAGGGCGCCAAACAGGGGGATCGGCTGAGGGGCTCACCGCGGTGCGGATGACGAGCTCGGGGAGGCCGGAGACATCGGAGCAGCGAGGGCGACGCGGATCGACGGGGGAAGGCGCGCGGCGGCCGACGGGGAAGAAGCATCCGGCGATGTGGGGGCGCCCAGCTTGAACTGGTGGCCATAGTCGATGCAGAGGGGAGCTGCGGAGCTCGTGGACACCTTCCCATGTCTCGGATCCGTCGATGTGGTGGGTGAGGAGGTGCGGATCGACGAGATCCACCCATCATCATCACCCTTCTCGAGGTTCTTGACGCTCTTGGAGGAGAGGGTGATGCGGATGCGGTCTTGCGCCTCCTGCGGGCACTGGAGCCCGGCCTTGCGGACTTCATTGGTGGCGGGCCCTTGGAGGGAGGGACCTCTTTCCGGGGAGGGAGGTGGCCCGTGGCCGGAGTGGATGTGGTCGCCAGCCGGGAGGAGATGGTCGGGCACGGTGGCCGTGGAGGAGGTGGTCGCCACGAATGGATCTGGGGTGTAGGGAGAGGGGAGAAGGAGAGGGTAGGGGCGCCGGCTGTGGAGTAGAGGGCGGCGGGGGCAGCGGGTAGTCGACGGTGCCGGTGGGGGCGGCGGCAGATCGAGATCGGGGGGCGGCGGCGAGGAGATGGGGACGCGGGAGGAAGGGGCGACAGGGGACGGGGTCGATCTGAGCTAGGGTTTGGGCTGCGGGTGGGGGTATCTCCTTTTCTTTTCTTTTTTTTTCTTTTTTCTGTAGATAGATGGATGGATGGATGTGGGATGGAGATATGGATGGATGGATGGATGGGCGCCATGTCATTGATCCGTGGGAAGAGTCCCGATTGGTCTGAAACCAAAGGATTTAAATAAGTGTCTAAGTACTAAAAATATAGGGATTTTGTGAAATAGCTATCAAAAATATTTTTCAAAATGGCACCACACAAATTTTCACTAGAGTTAGACCACATTTTATGGATAAGGACCAATTTCTATGCATTTCTGATCTTTCTAGCTATTTTTAATCATTTTCTGAGTGCCCAAAAGGAGGGTTTTTTTAAGGGCCTACCAAATGATTGTTGCAAAATTGGACCAAATCATTTTTATAAAATACTAGGCCATATTTAATGCACAATTGACCAAATGGTTGAGTGTAAAAAGTTTTGATCCACCTCTCATAAAAAAGACAAATTTCCGCCGATTTAGTTGGAAGCGGGTCAAATTTGAACTGCAACTGCCTCATAGTTTGCTATTTATTTTTTCCAAAAATCATTTGTAGGTACATAAGTATCTATTTAATGAGAGAAACACCAAAAAAATTCCAAGATTCAACCACTAGCTAGGAACGGTCATTCCCGCCGTTTTGACCGCATTTTGAAACGGGCATAAAAAATTCAATAAAATCAAAAAATTGGGAAACCTTCACATTGTGTCAATATATGTGGACAAGTTCCCAGGAAAAATAACAAACTTGTAATACGGCAATTATTTTAAAAAAGTGTTCTCAGAAATGAGCTATCATCTCTGAAGATTCATGGCTTTCAAGCCAAATGATCAATCTTATGGCCACATTCGTGGCATAGTTTGTTCAAATGATCTCATATTGTGCACAAGGGTGCATATTGGAATGGCAAACAATGTTGCCTAAGGAAGTTTTCATTTTCTTTAGACGAAAAAACCATTTTTCATTTTTTGAGTGCCCCAAAGGAGGTTTTTTTGTGAAGGACCTCCCAAATAATTGTTGCAAAATTGGACCAAATCATTTTTATAAAATACTAGGCCATATTTAATGCACAATTGACCAAATGGTTGGGTGCAAAAAGTTTTGATCCACCTCTCGTGAAAATGACAAATTTCACCGATTCTCATTGAAGCGGGTCAAATTTGAACTGCAGCTGCCTCATAGTTTGCTATTTATTTTTTCAAAAAATCATTTTTAGTTACATTAGTACCTATTTAATCAGAGACACGCCAACAACATTCCAAGATTCAACCACTAGCTAGGAACGGTCATTCCCGCCGTTTTGACCACATTTTGAAACGGGCATAAAAAATTCAAAAAAAATCAAAAAATTGGGAAACCTTCGCATTGTGTCATTATATGAGGCCAAGTTCCCAGGAAAAACAACAAACTTGTAATACGTCAATTATTTTAAAAAAAGTGTTCTTAGAAATGAGCTATCATCTCTCAAGATTCATGGCTTTCAAGCCAAATAATCAATCTTATGGCAACATTCGTGGCATAGTTTGTTCAAATGATCTCATATTGTGCACAAGGGTGCATATTGGAATGACAAACAATGTTGCCTAAGGAAGTTTTCATTTTCTTTGGACGAAAAAACCATTTTTCATTTTCCAAGTGCCCAAAAGGAGGTTTTTTTGTGAAGGACCTCCCAAATAATTGTTGCAAAATTGGACCAAATCAATTTTCTAAAATACTAGGACATATTTAATGCACAATTGACAAAATGGTTGGGTGCAAAAAGTTTTGATCCACCTCTCGTGAAAAAGACATATTTCCGCCGATTCAGTTGGAAGCGGGTCAAATTTAAACTGCAGCTGCCTCATAGTTTGCTATTCCAAAAATAATTTCTAGTTACATAAGTACCTATTTAATCATAAATACATGGTTTGGTGGCAATACGTCGAGCTTTGGGCAGTGGCCGAGGGCCCCAACTCTAGAGCGTGTAAACTCAAGATGCTCACAGATGGTCACTGCGTGACCGTGGCGTTGCCATGTGTTCTGGGCGGCCTAGGTATGTCTAGTGGGTTGGGCACTCCCCAGGTAGGTGCTAGGAAGAAAATCACAACATAAGATTCTCACGAGGAGACCGATCGATGCTCAAGTGTTTGATTTGCGGTATGGGAAATGCACATGGCTAATGGGCGTGAGTTTTAGCTGAGGATGATCAGTTACTAAGAAGACCGTCTTCACGAATTTTCACCTCAAAAGGAGGAGCCTAGGTGGTACTTGCTTTACAAAGTACCACACTGGACATAAATACGAATGTTGAAGCTCGGCTCAAAATAATGAATAGATTGAGCTGGCATTTGTTGGAGGATGGTTATTTGGGCATAGGAAAGCACCAGAGAAAATGGATACTATTTGGACATGCCAAAGTGGTACTTCCTTCACAAAGTGCCTGCTCTGAATGTAATAGGAAAATGAATATTTTTGAATTATTTTTGAACTAGGCAAGGAATGTTTTTGACATATTTGATGAAGATATGATCCAAAACATTTATCAGATTTTTTTGGGAATTTTGGGAATAACAGAAATATAGGTTGCTTCACAACCTAGGGCAAAAACTGCCACATGGACATGACACATAGGCAAACTGATGAGATGGCGCCTAGTCATCACAACCCACCACAATCTACAAGGCTATGACCATCTATATTGGTCATTAACAACTAGAAATAAGGCAGCGGACTAGCAATCGCTTGCTTTGTGACCATTTCGTGTAAGGAAATTACGACCTTCGACCAAAATGGTCGTGATAGTTTAGGGTTTGGAGCCCCTGAACAGCTTTTGACCAATTGGTCTGAAATGGTCATAGATCTATGACCAATTCTTCCAGGGTCACTGACAGAAGGTCACTAGTTGACATATTTCTTGTAGTGACGCTACTTTACTGCATCACCCTTTCCTCTTCAAGGGAAAACCAACGCAGTGCTCAAGAGGTAGCAGCGATCGTGTAAAATGTATTCCCATTTATGTCGTACCCTTTGAAAGTCATTATATTAGAAGATGATAACTAGGACAACAAGTACAAGTCATCTTCAATAGTGGCGTCATGCATGGCACCTTTCTGCAACCAACCGGTGAAAGTCCTTGTTTGTTCACGTGTAATCCAGTCGTCAGACTGCTCCGAGTGTTTGGAGGGTAGAAAATTCTTGTGTTCCTCCATATACGGAGCCACCAAGGTGGAATTTTGTAGAACTGTGTAGTATACTTGAATGAGAGAATGCTCGTCCATACATACTATTTGATCCGCTCCTAGCGTGCCCTTTTCATCCAGTCTGCCCTTATGCCACGATTCAGGAACACCAATCGGCTTAAGGTCAGGAATAAAGTCATTACAAAACTCAATGACCTCCTCATTTTCATGGCCCTTGGAGATGCTTCCTTCTGGCCTAGCACGGTTATGAACATATTTCTTTAAGACTCCCATGAACCTCTCAAAGGGGAACATATTGTGTAGAAATACAGGACCCAAAACGTTAATCTCTTCGCATAGGTGAACTAGGACGTGTGTCATGATGTTGAAGAAGGATGGTGGGAACACCAACTCGAAACTGACAAGACATTGCACCAAATCATTCTCTAACTTTGGTATGATTTCTAGATCGATTACCTTCTGAGAGATTGCATTGAGGAATGCACATAGCTTCACAATGGCTAATCGAACGTTTTCCCAGAGAAGCCCCTCAATGCAACCGGAAGCAGTTGCGTCATAATTACATGGCAGTCATGAGACTTTAGGTTCTGGAACTTTTTCTCTGCCATATTTATTATTCCCTTTATATTCGACGAGAAGCCAGACGGTACCTCCATACTGAGCAGGCATTAAAAGGAGATTTCCTTCTCTTCTTTGGTAAGAGCGTAGCTGGCATGACCCTAATGTATGCCTTCTTTTCCGTGCATACGTTGCTGGTCCTCCCGTGCCTCCGGTGTATCTTTTGTTTTCCCATACACGCCCAAGAAGCCAAGCAGGGTCACGCAAAGATTCTTCGTCACGTGCATCACGTCGATTGCAGAGGGGACCTCTAGGTCTTTCCAATAGGGAAGGTCCCAAAATATAGATTTCTTCTTCCACATGGGTGCGCGTCCGTCAGCGTCATTCGGAACAGGTTGTCCGCCAGGACCCTTTCCAAAGACTACCTTCAAACTTGACCATATCATGTACATCGGCACCAGTACGGTGGCGACGCTTCGTCCGGTGATCTGCCTCACCTTTGAAATGCTTGCCTTTCTTTCTTACGGGATGCCTGCTCGGAAGAAATCGACAATGTCCCAGGTACACATTCTTCCTACAATTATCCAAATATATACTGTCGGTATCATCCAAAAAGTGCGTGCATGCGCGGTATCCCTTGTTTGTCTGTCCTGAAAGGTTACTGAGAGCAGGTCAATCATTGATAGTCACGAACAGCAACGCCTTTAGGTCAAATTCTTCCTGTTTGTGCTCATCCCACGCACGTACACCTTTTCCATTCCACGGCTGTAAGAGTTCTTCAACTAATGGCCTTAGGTACACATCAATGTCATTGCCGGGTTGCTTAGGGCCTTGGATGAGCACTGGCATCATAATGAACTTTCGCTTCATGCACAACCAAGGAGGAAGGTTATACATACATAGAGTCAGAGGCCAGGTGCTATGGTTGCTGCTCTGCTTCCCCAAAAGGATTAATGCCATCTGCGCTTAGACCAAACCATATGTTCCTTGCGCCACCGCAAACTCCTCCCCATTTTATCTCGATTTTTTCGCCACTGCGACACATCGTGGTACTCTCAACTTTCCGTCTTTCTTACGGTCTTCTCTGTGCCATCGCATCACCTTGGCATGCTCTTTGTTTTGGAAGAAACGTTTCAACCGTGGTATTATAGGAGCATACCACATCACCTTGGCAGGAATCTTTTTCCTGGGGCGCTCGCCCTCGACATCACTAGGGTCATCGCGGCTGATCTTATAGCGCAATGCACCACATGCCGGGCACACTTTCAAATCCTCGTACTCATCGCGGTAGAGGATGCAGTCATTAGGGCATGCATGTATCTTCTGCACCTCTAACCCTAGAGGGAAGACAACCTTCTTTGCTTTGTACGTACTCTCGGGCAATTTGTTGTCCTTTGGAAGCATATTCTTTATCATTACCAGCAACTTTCCAAATCCCTTGTCAGATACACCATTCTCTGCCTTCCATTGCAGCAATTACAGTGTGGTGTCTGCTACCTCTTGAGCACTGCGTTGGTTTTCCCTTGAAGAGGAAAGGTGATGCAGTAAAGTAGCGTAAGTATTTACCTCAGTTTTTGAGAACCAAGGTATCAATCTAGTAGGAGGCCACGCACGAGTCCCTGGCACCTACACAAACAAATAAATCCTCGCAACCAACGCAATAAAGGGGTTGTCAATCCTTTCACGGTAACTTACGAGAGTGAGATCTGGTAGATATGATAAGATAATATTTTTGGTATTTTTATGATAAAGATGCAAAGTAAAGAAAGCAAAATAAAAACGGCGCCAGAAATAGCTTGTTGTCGGGAGATTAAATATGATGGAAAATAGACCCGGGGGCCATAGGTTTCACTAGTGGCTTCTCTCGAGAGCATAAGTATTACGGTGGGTGAACAAATTACTGTTGAGCAATTGACAGAATTGAGCATAGTTATGAGAATATCTAGGTATCACCATGTATATAGGCATCACATCTGCGACAAGTAGACCGACTCCTGCCTGCATCTACTACTATTACTCCACACATCGACCGCTATCCAGCATGCATCTAGAGTATTAAGTTCAAAAGAACAGAGTAACACTTTAAGTAAGATGACATGATGTAGAGGGATAAATTCATGCAATATGATATAAATCCCATCTTGTTATCCTCGATGGCAACAATACAATAAGTGCCTTGCTGCCCCCATCACACCGGAAAGGACACCGCAAGATTGAACCCAAAGCTAAGCACTTCTCCCATTGCAAGAAAGATCAACCTAGTAGGCCAAACCAAACTGATAATTCGAAGAGACTTGCAAAGATAACCAATCATACATACAAGAATTCAGAGAAGATTCAAATATTTTTCATAGATAAACTTGATCATAAACCCACAATTCATCGGTCTCAACAAACACACCGCAAAAGAAGATTACATCGAATAGATCTCCACAAGAGAGGGGGAGAACATTGTATTGACATCCAAGAAGAGAGAAGAAGCCATCTAGCTAATAACTAATGGCCCAAAGGTTTGAGGTAAACTACTCACACATCATCGGAGAGGCTATGGTGTTGATGTAGAAGCCCTCCGTGATCGATGCCCCCTCCGGCGGAGTTCCGGAAAAGGCCCCAAGATGGGATCTCACGGCATGTAAGGTTGCGGCAGTGGAATTAGGTTTTTGGCTCCGTATCTGGTAGTTTGGGGGTACGTAGGTATATATAGGGGGAAGAAGTACGTCGGTGGAGCAATGTGGGCGCCACGAGGGTGGAGGGCGCGCCCAGGGGGGTAGGCGCGCCCCTACCTCGTGCCCTCCTGGTTGATGTCTTGACGTAGGGTCCAAGTGAAGGAAATATGCCCTAGAGGCAATAATAAATTTATTATTTATTTCCTTATATCATGATAAATGTGTATTATTCATGCTAGAATTGTATTAACCGGAAACATAATACATGTGTGAATACATAGACAAACACAAAGGTCACTAGTATGCCTCTACTTGACTAGCTCGTTGATCAAAGATGGTTGAGTTTCCTAGCCATGGACATGAGCTGTCATTTGATTAACGGGATCACATCATTAGAAGAATGATGTGATTGACTCGACCCATTCCGTTAGCTTAGCAATCGATCGTTTAGTATTCTGCTATTGCTTTCTTCATGACTTATACATGTTCCTATGACTATGAGATTATGCAACTCCTGCTTAATGGGAGGAACACTTTGTGTGCTACCAAATGTCATAATTTAACTGGGTGATTATAAAGGTGCTCTACAGGTGTGTCCGAAGGTACTTGTTGGGTTGGCGTATTTCGAGATTAGGATTTGTCACTCTGATTGTCGGAGAGGTATCTCTGGGCCCACTCGGTAATGCACATCACTTAAGCCTTGCAAGCATTGAAACTAATGAGTTAGTTGCGGGATGATGTATTACGGAATGAGTAAAGAGACTTGCCGGTAACGAGATTGAACTAGGTATTGAGATACCGATGATCGAATCTCGGGCAAGTAACATACCGATGACAAAGGGAACAACATATGTTGTTATGCGATTTGACCGATAAAGATCTTTGTAGAATATGTGGGAGCCAATATGAGCATCCAGGTTCCGCTATTAGTTATTGACCGGAGATGCGTCTCGGTCATGTCTACATAGTTCTCGAACCCGTAAGGTCCGCACGCTTAAAGTTCGATGACGGTTATAATATGAGTTTTGATGTACCGAAGGTAGTTCGGAGTCCCGGATGTGATCACGGACATGACGAGGAGTCTCGAAATAGTAGAGACATGAAGATTGATATATTGGACGACTATATTCGGACACCGGAATGGTTCCGGGGGTTACCGGATATATACCGGAGTACCGGGGGGTTACCGGAACCCCCCCGGGGGTTTAATGGGCCTACATGGGCCTTAGTGGAGAAGAGGAGAGGCGGCCCGGGCAGGCTGCACGCCCCCTCCCCCTCTAGTCCGAATTGGACAAGGGGGGGGGGGCAGCGCCCCCCTTTCCTTCCTCCATCCCTCCTCCTTCCCCTTCTCCTAATCCAACAAGGAAGGGAGGGAGTCCTACTCCCGATGGGAGTAGGACTCCTCCTGGCGCGCCTCCTCCTGGACGGCTGCCTCTCCCCCCTTGCTCCTTTATATACGGGGGCAGGGGCACCCCATAGACACAACAATTGATCATTGATCTCTTAGCCATGTGCGGTGCCCCCCTCCACCATAGTCTACCTCGATAATATCGCAGCGGTGCTTAGGCGAAGCCCTGCGTCGGTAGAACATCATCATCGTCACCACACCGTCGTGCTGACGGAACTCTTCCTCAAAGCTCGGCTGGATTGGAGTTCGAGGGACATCATCGAGTTGAACGTGTGCTGAACTCGGAGGTGCCGTATGTTCGGTACTTGATCGGTCGGATCGTGAAGACGTACAACTACATCAACCGCTTTGTGCTAACGCTTCCGCTTTCGGTCTACGAGGGTACGTGGACACACTCTCCCCTCTCGTTGCTATGCATCACCATGATCTTGCGTGTGCGTAGGGAAAATTTTGAAATTACTACGTTCCCCAACAGTGGCATCCGAGCCTAGGTTTATGCGTAGATGTTATATGCACGAGTAGAACACAAGTGAGTTGTGCGCGATACAAGTCATACTGCTTACCAGCATGTCATACTTTGGTTCGGCGGTATAGTTGGATGAAGCGGCCCGGACCGACATTACGCCAGACGCTTTACGCAAGACCTGGTTCTACCGACGTGCTTTGCACACAGGTGGCTGGCAGGTGTCAGTTTCTCCAACTTTAGTTGAACCGAGTGTGGCTACGCCCGATCGTTGAGAAGGTTAAAACAACACTAACTTGACAAACTATTGTTGTGGTTTTGATGCGTAGGTAAGAACGGTTCTTGCTCAGCCCGTAGCAGCCACGTAAAACTTGCAACAACAAAGTAGAGAATGTCTAACTTGTTTTTGTAGGGCATGTTGTGATGTGATATGGTCAAGGCATGATCCTAAATTGTATTGTATGAGATGATCATGTTTTGTAACCGAGTTATCGGCAACTGCCAGGAGCCATATGGTTGTCGCTTTATTGTATGCAATGCAATCGCCCTGTAATGCTTTACTTTATCACTTAGCGGTAGCGATAGTCGTAGAAGCATAAGTTGGCAAGACGACAACGATGCTACGATGGAGATCAAGGTGTCGCGCCAGTGAAGATGGTGATCATGATGGTGCTTCGAAGATGGATATCACAAGCACAAGATGATGATGGCCATATTATATCACTTATATTGATTGCATGTGATGTTTATCTTTTATGCATCTTATCTTTCTTTGATTGACGGTAGCATTATAAGAAGATCTCTCACTAAATTATCAAGGTATAAGTTTTCTCCCTGAGTATGCACCGTTGTGAAAGTTCTTCGTGCTGAGACACCACGTGATGATCGGGTGTGATAGGCCTTACGTTCAAATACAACGGGTTCAAAACAGTAGCACACGCAGAATACTCAGGTTAAACTTGACGAGCCTAGCATCTACAGATATGGCCTCGGAACACTGAGACCGAAAGGTCGAGCGTGAATCATATAGTAGATATGATCAACATAGGGATGTTAACCATTGAAACTACTCCATCTCACGTGATGATCGGACATGGTTTAGTTGATTTGGATCACGTGATCACTTAGATGATTAGAGGGATGTCTATCTAAGTGGGAGTTCTTAAGTAATATGATTAATTGAACTTTAATTTATCATGAACTTAGTACCGATAGTATTTTGCATGTCTATGTTGTTGTAGATCAATGGCCCGTAATCGCTCCTTTGAATTTTAATGCGTTCCTTGAGAAAGCTAAGTTGAAAGATGATGGTAGCAATTACACGGACTGGGTCCGTAACTTGAGGATTATCCTCATTGCTACACAAAAGAATTACGTCCTGGAAGAACCGCTGGGTGTCAGGCCTGCTGCAGATGCTACAGATGACGTTAAGAATGTCTGGCAGAGCAAAGCTGATGACTACTCGATAGTTCAGTGTGCCATGCTTTACGGATTAGAACCGGGACTTCAACGATGTTTTTAACGTCATGGAGCATATGAGATGTTCCAGGAGTTGTTGTAGGGCGAAACCCTAGATGGAGATCTTTCACGAATTGGAGGGGAAATCCCCAAGAACACGAAGAACACAAGAGAGGGGAAGCACTCAAATTGACTAGATCCGATCACACATATGCTAGATCCAAGAACATACAAGATTTCACAATGATTGAAGAACAACAAAGGGAAGATACAAGGTACTAGTTCATCCCAATCCTATGAGGAGACAGGTCTTGATGATCCTATGATGGGGATCTTTCCCTGGATGGGGGGCTTTAATCCACTAGGGGATCTTCTCCATAGGAGGTCTTGAACTCCAATGGAGTGGTCTCTCTCTCACAAGAGGAGATACGAGGAGCAAAGCTCACTAAATCATGTCATATACTTTGCTATCCTTCCAAAAGAGCTAAGGGAGGTGTATATAAAGCCTAGAGACGAAATTGGGGGAGAGATGGGTACAAAGGTCCAAAATGACCCTGAAAACGTAGACACACTCGGGCGGGCCCGGGCACCAGGGGAAAAGGGGTCCGGGAACCCGAACCGGATAGAGGCGCCGGGCGAAGGAGGACCGGGCACCCGGGGCATGAGGGGCCGGGCACCCGGGCCGGTCAGGGAGTGGCCCGGGCACCCGGGGTGGAGGCTGGCAGCTCCAAAGGGAGGGCTGCACCCGGGCTGGCTAGGGATGGCGCCCAGGCGAGGCCGGGCACCCGGGGTGGCCAGAGGCACGGCCAGCCGACGGCTGGGGTGGCCGGGCACACGGGCCCTTGATGGCCGGGCACCCGGGGAGGTCCGAGACCTCGGATGCTTCGCGCCTCACGCGTCCTTCTTCCTTCTCCTCCTCCTTATGTGCTTGTGTCTCCGTCCTCGCCTCTTCACGGTCTTCTTCTTGGTACCTACGAGTGCATAGAGTTTCTGTTTGAGGTCGAATCTGCCTCTCGTGTGAATATGCAAGGGATGACGAAAGTAATTCCCGAGCTCTTCGTGATGCTGAGATCGCCGAAGGTAGAAATCAAGAAAAGAGCAGCAAGTGTTGATGGTTAACAAGATCACTAGTTTCAAGAAAAAGGGCAAAGGGAAAGAAGGGAAACTTCAAGAAGAACGGCAAGCAAGTTGCTGCTCAAGTGAAGAAGCCCAAGTTTGGACCTAAGCCTGATACTGAGTGCTTCTACTACAAAAAGGACTGGTCACTGGAAGCGGAACTACCCCAAATAATTGGCGGATAAGAAGGATGGCAAAGTGAACAAAAGTATATTTGATATACATGTTATTGATGTGTACTTTACTAGTGATTATAGCAACCCCTCGGTATTTGATACTAGTTCAGTTGCTAAAAGTAGTAACTCAAAACGGGAGTTGCAGAATGAACAGAGACTAGTTAAAGCTGAAGTGACGATGTGTGTTGGAAGTGGTTCCAAGATTGATATGATCATCATCGCACACTCCCTATACTTTCGGGATTACTGTTGAACCTAAATAAGTGTTATTTGGTGTTTGCGTTGAGCATGAATATGATTTGATCATGTTTATTGCAATACGGTTATTCATTTAAGTTAGAGAATAATTGTTGTTATGTTTACATGAATAAAACCTTCTATGGTCATACACCCAATGAAAATGGTTCGTTGGATCTCGATCGTAGTGTTTGACACATATTCATAATATTGAAGCCAAAAGATGCAAAGTTAGTAATGATAGTGCAACTTATTTGTGGCACTGCCGTTTAGGTCATATTGGTGTAAAGCGCATTAAGAAACTCCATGCTGATGGGCTTATGGAATCACTTGATTATGAATCACTTGATGCTTACGAACCATGCCTCGTGGGCAAGATGACTAAGACTCCGCTTCTCCTAACAATGGAGCGAGCAACCGACTTATTGAAATAATACATACCGACGTATGCGGTCCGATGAGTGTTGAGGCTCATGGCGGGTATCGTTATTTTCCGACCTTCACAGATGATTTGAGCAGATATGGGTATATCTACTTGATGAAACATAAGTCTGAAACATTTGAAAAGTTCAAAGAATTTTAGAGTGAAGTGGAAAATCATCGTTGACAAGAAAATAAAGTTTCTATGATCTGATCATGAGACAAATATTTGAGTTACGAAGTTTGGTCTTCATTTGAAACAATGTGGAATAGTTTCAGAACTCACGCCATCTCGAACACCACAGCGTAATGGTGTGTCCGAACGTCATAACCTTACTTTATTGGATATAGTGCAATCTATGGTGTTTCTTACCGATTTACCACTATAGTTTTGGGGTTATGCATTAGAGACAACTGCATTCACGTTAAAAAGCCCACCATCTAAATCCGTTGAGACGACACCGGATGAACTGTGATTTGGCAAGAAACCAAAGTTGTCGATTCTTAAAGTTTGGGGTTGCGATACTTATAAGAAAAGGTTTCATCCTGATAAGCTCAAACCCAAATTAGAGAAATGTGTCTTCATAGGATACCCAAAGGAGACAGTTGGGTACACCTTCTATCACAGATCCGAAGGCAAGATATTCGTTGCTAAGAATGGATCCTTTCTAGAGAAGGAGTTTCTCTCGAAAGAAGTGAGTGGGAGGAAAGTAGAACTTGATGAGGTAACTATACCTGCTCCCTTATTGGAAAGTAGTTCACCACAGAAATCTATTCCTGTGACTACCACACCAACTAGTGAAGAAGCTAATGATGATGATCATGTAACTTCAGATCAAATTCCTACCGAACCTCGTAGGTAAACCAGAGTGAGATCCGCACCACAGTGGTACGGTAATCTTGTTCTGGAGGTCATGTTACTTGACCATGACGAACCTACGAACTATGAGGAAGCGATGATGAGCCCAGATTCCACAAAATGGCTTGAGGCCATGAAATCTGAGATGGGATCCATGTATGAGAACAAAGTATGGACTTTGGTTGACTTGCCCGTTGATCGGCAAGCCATAGAAAATAAATGGGTCTTCAAGAGGAAGACGGACGCTGATAGTAGTGTTACTATCTACAAAGCTAGACTTGTCGAAAAAGGTTTTTGACAAAGTTCAAGGTGTTGACTACGATGAGATTTTCTCACTCATAGTGATACTTAAGTCTGTCCGAATCATGTTAGCAAACTGCCACATTTTATGAAATCTGGCAAATGGATGTCAAAAATACATTCCTTGATGGATTTCTTAAATAAGAGTTGTATATGATGCAACCAGAAGGTTTTGTCGATCCTAAAGGTGTTAACAAAATGTGCAAGCTCCAGCGATCCATCTATGGACTGGTGCAAGCATCTCGGAGTTGGAATATATGCTTTGATGAGTTGATCAAAGCATATAATTTTATACATACTTGCGCTGAAGCCTATATTTACTAGAAAGTGAGTGGGAGCACTATAGCCTTTCTGATAAGTATATGTCAATGACATATTGTCGATCGGAAATGATGTAGAATTTTTTGTAAATCATAAAGGAGTGTTTGAAAGGAGTTTTTCAAAGAAAGACCTCGGTGAAGCTGCTTACATATTGAGCATCAAGATCTATAGAGATAGATCAAGACGCTTGATAAATTTTTCCAGTGAGTACATACCTCAAGTTTTTGAAGTAGTTCAAAATGGAACAGTCAAAGAAAGAGTTCTTGTCTGTGTTGCAAGGTGTGAAGTTGAGTAAGACTCAAAACCCGACCACGACAGAAGATAGAAAGAGAATGAAAGTCATTCCTTATGCCTCAGCCATAGGTTCTATAAAGTATGCCATGCTGTGTAGCAAACCTATTGTATACCCTACACTGAGTTTGGCAAGGGAGTACAATAGTGATCTAGGAGTAGATCACTGGACAACGGTCAAAATTATCCTTAGTGGAACAATGATAGGTTTCTCGATTATGGAGGTGACAAAAGGTTCGTCGTAAAGGGTTACGTCGATGCAAATTTTAACACTGATCCAGATGACTCTAAGTCTCAATCTGGATGCATATTGAAAGTGGGAGCAATTAGCTAGAGTAGCTCCATGCAGAGCATTGTTGACATAGAAATTTGCTAAATACATACGGATCTGAATGTGGCAGACCCGTTGGCTAACTTCTGTCACAAGCAAAACATGATCACACCTTAGTACTCTTTGGGTGTTAATCACATAGCGATGTGAACTAGATTATTGACTCTAGTAAACCATTTGGGTGTTGGTCACATGACGATGTGAACTATGGGTGTTAATCACATGGTGATGTGAACTATTGATGTTAAATCACATGGCGATGTGATCTAGATTATTGACTCTAGTGCAAGTGGGAGACTGAAGGAAATATGCCCTAGAGGCAATAATAAAGTTATTATTTATTTCCTTATATCATGATAAATGTTTATTATTAATGCTAGAATTGTATTAACCGGAAACATAATACATGTGTGAATAGATAGACAAACATAGTGTCACTAGTATGCCTCTACTTGACTAGCTCGTTGATCAAAGATGGTTGAGTTTCCTAGCCATGGACATGAGTTGTCATTTGATTTACGGGATCACATCATTAGAAGAATGATGTGATTGACTTGACCCATTTCGTTAGCTTATCACTCGATCGTTTAGTATTCTGCTATTGCTTTCTTCATGACTTATACATGTTCCTATAACTATGAGATTATGCAACTCCCGTTTACCGGAGGAACACTTTGTTTGCCACCAAAAGTCACAACGTAACTAGGTGATTATAAAGTTGCTCTCTGTGTGTCTCCAAGGTACTTGTTGGGTTGGCGATTTCGAGATTCAGATTTGTCACTCCGATTGTTGGAGAGGTATCTGGGCCCACTCGGTAATGCACATCACTTAAGCCTTGCAAAGCATTGCAACTAATGAGTTAGTTGCGGGGTGATGTATTACAGAACGAGTAAAGAGACTTGCCGGTAACGAGATTGAACTAGGTATTGAGATACCGACGATCGAATCTCGGGCAAGTAAAATACCGATGACAAAGGGAACAACGTATGGTAGTATGTGGTTTGACCGATAAAGATCTTCATAGAATATGTGGGAGCCAATATGAGCATCCAGGTTCCGCTATTGGTTATTGACCGGAGACGTGTCTCGGTCATGTCTACATAGTTCTTGAACCCGTAGGGTCCGCACGCTTAAAGTTCGATGACAGTTATATTATGAGTTTTGATGTACTGAAGGTAGTTCGGAGTCCTAGATGTGATCACGGACATGACGAGGAGTCTTGAAATGGTCGAGACATGAAAATTGATATATTGGACGACTATATTCGGACACCGGAATGGTTCCGAGGGTTATCGGATATATACCGGAGTACCGGGGGGTTACCGGACCCCCCCGGGGGGTTTAATGGGCCTACATGGGCCTTAGTGGAGAAGAGGAGAGGCGGCCAGAGCAGGCCGCGCGCCCCCTCCCCCTCTAGTCCGAATTGGACAAGGAGGGGGGCACCCCCTTTCCTTCCACTATCCCTCCTCCTTCCCCCTTCTCCTAATCCAACAAGGAAGGGAGGGAGTACTACTCCCGGTGGGAGTAGGACTCCTCCTGGCGCGCCTCCTCCTGGCCGGCCGCCTCTCTCCCGTTGCTCCTTTATATACGGTGGCAGGGGGGCACCCCATAGACACAACAATTGATCATTGATCTCTTAGCCGTGTGCGGTGCCCCCCTCGACCATAGTCCACCTCGATAATATTGTGGCGGTGCTTAGGCGAAGCCCTGCGTCGGTAGAACGTCATCATTCAGTGTGTGCGTTCGGGTTTTTCGGTTTGATTCAGTTTGGTTTACACGGTTTTTGGTTTATACGGTTTTTATACTTTGGTTTATACGGTTTTATACATAGATACGGTTCGGTTTCGGTAATAACCATTTAATTTCGGTTTGGTTTCGGTAATAACCAAAATAACCAAAGTTGATGCAAATTTGTAAACAAGAAATATTGTTTTGGTCACATGATTCGGTTCATGTATGTATGTTATATTTTTTTGCGAGAACTGTGTACGTAGATTGGGTCATTAGATGTGATTTAGATAGCAGCAGATATGAGAGATTAGGTATGTTTCAGAGGTCCACATGATTTGGTCTTTACCATTAGATTAAATGCATGCAAATATGATTGATTACAGGGAAGAAGCTGAAAAAGGAATGAGACAATCCCGTGCTAGCCATCCACAAGGACATGACCAAGGTGGCTGTGTCGATCCTCCCGAGTCCCGACAAAAGCGAGACGCTACCTTCTTTTGAGTGATCGGCTGCCTGGGACTACATGTAGCGCTCCGCGCGTGGGTCGCTAGACGAATCGGCCGTATGGGCTTTGATACTTTGAGCCCAAAGCCTCAAACAAGCACCGCATGTGCGCGCTGGTTGTGGTTCGAGCTACACCAATTTAGTACCACCTCGCCTATCGAGCAGCAGCCGTGAGCGGATGGCTATAAAACAAGGTGGCGAAGGCTTGAGTTCATATTGTCGCACACTAAAGTGGACTTCGGTTTTATCGGTTTAACTTAACGGTTTTTGGTTTCTAACCGAAAAACCAAATGCTAAATGGTTTATAGAATTGAAAATCGAAACCATAATCAGAACTCTAAAAACCAAAATTTCGGTTCGGTTTGGTTTTTTGGTTCGGTTTTTGGTTTGCGGTTCGGTTTTGCACACCCTGAGTCATCATCGTCACCATGTCGTCGTGCTGACGGACTCTCCCTCAAAGCTCGGCTGGATCAGAGTTCAAGGGAAGTCATCGAGCTGAACGTGTGCTTAATCGGAGGTGACGTACGTTCTGTACTTGATCGGTCGGATTGTGGAGACGTACGACTACATCAAACGCGTTTTGCTAACGCTTCCACTTTTAGTCAACGAGGGTACATGGACACACTCTCCCCTCTCGTTGCTATGCATCACCATGATCTTGCATGTGCGTAGGGAAATTTTTGAAATTACTACGTTCCCCAACACCAAGTCCTCTAGATCACGTTCGTTCCAAAAATCACATTCCCGAAGGTTTCATTCCGTTTGGACTCCGTTTGATATTCTTTTTCTGCGAAAATCTTAAATAGGCAAAAAACATCAATTCTAGGTTGGGCCTCCGGTTAATAGGTTAGTCCCAACAATAATATATAAGTGTATAATAAAGCCCAATAATGTCTAAAACAGAATATAATATAGCATGCAACAATCAAAAATTATAGATACGTTGGAGACGTATCGAGCATCCCCAAGCTTAGTTCCTGCTCGTCCTCGAGTAGGTAAATGATAAAAACAATATTTTTGATGTGGAATGCTACGTGGCATAATTTCAATGTAATTATCTTAACTGTGGTATGAATATTCAGATCCGAAAGATTCAAGACAAAAGTTTAATATTGACATAAAAATAATAATACTTCAAGCATACTAACTAAGCAATTATGTCTTCTCAAAATAACATGGCCAAAGAAAGTTATCCCTACAAAATCATATAGTCTGGCTATGCTCTATCTTCACCACACAAAGTATTTAAATCATGCATAACCCCGATGACAAGCCAAGCAATTGTTTCATACTTTTGATGTTCTCAAACCTTTTCAATCTTCATTCAATACATGAGCGTGAGCCATGGACATAGCACTATATGTGGAATAGAATGGTGGTTGTGGAGAAGACAAAAAAGGAGAATATAGTCTCACATCAACTAGGCGTATCAACGGGCTATGGAGATGCCCATTAATAGATATCAATGTGAGTGAGTAGGGATTGCCATGCAACGGATGCACTACAGCTATAAGTATATGAAAGCTCAACAAAAGAAACTAAGTGGGTGTGCATCCAACTCGCTTGCTCACGAAGACCTAGGGCATTTTGAGGAACCCATCATTGGAATATACAAGCCAAGTTCTATAATGAAAATTTCCCACTAGTATATGAAAGTGATATCATAGGAGACTCTCTATCATGAAGATCATGGTGCTACTTTGAAGCACAAGTGTGGTAAAAGGATAGTAACATTGTCCCTTCTCTCTTTTTCTCTCATATTTTTTTATTTGGGCCTTTCCCTCTTTTTTTATGGCTTCTTCTTTTTTTTAGTCCGGAGTCTCATCCCGACTTATGGGGGAATCATAGTCTCCATCATCCTTTCGTCACTTGGGACAATGCTCTAAAAATGATGATCATCACACTTTTATTTACTTACAACTCAACAGTTACAACTCAATACTTAGAACAAAATATGACTCTATGTGAATACCTCCGGCGGTGTACCGGGATATGCAATGAATCAAGAGTGACATGTATGAAAGAATTATGAACGGTGGCTTTGCCACAAATACGATGTCAACTACATGATCATGCGAAGCAATATGACAATGATGGAGCGTGTCATAGTAAACGAAATGGTGGTAAGTTGCATGGAAATATATCTCGGAATGGCTATGTAAATGCCATGATAGGTAGCTATGGTGGCTGTTTTGAGGAAGGTATATGGTGGGTGTATGATACCGGCGAAAAGTGTGCGGTATTAGAGAGGCTAGCAATGGTGGAAGGAAGAAAAGTGCGTATAATCCATGGACTCAACATTAGTCATAAAGAACTCATATATTTATTGCAAAAATCTACAAGTTATCAAAGCAAAGTATTACACGCATGCCCCTAGGGGGATAGATTGGTAGGAAAAGACCATCGCTCGTCCCCGACCGCCACTCATAAGGAAGACAATCAAATAAATAAATCATGCTCCGACTTAATCACATAACGGTTCACCATATGTGCATGCTACAGGAATCACAAACTTTAACACAAGTATTTCTCAAATTCAAAACTACTTAACTAGCATGACTCTAATATCACCATCTCCATATCTCAAAACAATTATCAAGCATCAAACTTCTCATAGTATTCAACACACTCATAAGAATTGTTTTTACTAATCTTGAATGCCTATCATAATTAAAGAAAATTACCATGCTGTTTTGTAGGACTCTAAAAATAATATAAGTTAAGCATGAGAGAACAATAGTTTCTATAAAACAAATCTACCACCGTGCTCTAAAAGATATAAGTGAAGCATTAGAGCAAAAACTATATAACTCAAAAGATATAAGTGAAGCACATAGAGTATTCTAACAATTTCCGAATCATGTGTGTCTCTCTCAAAAGGTGTGTACAGCAAGGATGATTGTGGCAAACTAACAAACAAAGAATAAAATAATACAAGACGCTCCAAGCAAAACACATATCATGTGGTGAATAAAAATATAGCTCCAAGTAAAGTTACCGATGGAATTAGATTTAAAAGAGGATGCCTTCCGGCATCCCCAAGCTTTGGCTTTAGGTGTCCTTAGATTATCTTGGGGTGCCATGGGCATCCCCAAGATTAGGCTCTTGCCACTCCTTGTTCCATAATCTATCAAATCTTTTACCCAAAACTTGAAAACTTCACAACACAAAACTCAAAGCAGAAAATCTCGTGAGTCTGCTAGCGAAAGAAAACAAAACACCACTTCAAGGTACTGTAATGAGCTCATTCTTTATTTATATTGGTGTTAAACCTACTGTATTCCAAATTCTCTATGGTTTATAAACTATTTTACTAGCCAAAGATTCATCAAAATAAGCAAACAACACACGAAAAACAGAATCTGTCAAAAACAGAACAGTCTGTAGTTATCTGTAACTAACGCAAACTTCTGGAACTCCAAAAATTCAGCAAAAATAGGAAGGCCTAGACAATTTGTTTATTGATCATCAGAAATTAGAATCAATATTTTATCACGTTCTGGTGATTTTAACAATTATTTTCGTGAACAGAAAGTTTCTGGAATTTTCAGCAAGATCAAATAACTATCATCCAAGAAGATCCTATAGGTTAAACTTGTCACAAACACTAATTAAAACATAAAAACACATCTAACGAGAGGCTAGATCAAATATTTATTCCTAAACAGAAGCAAAACGCAAAAAATTAAAAATTAAATTGGGTTGCCTCCCAACAAGCGCTATCGTTTTAACGCCCCTAGCTAGGCATTGATAATTTTAATGATGCTCACATCAAAGACAAGAATTAATGCACAAAGAGAGCATCATAGAACACGTGATAAACACATCTAAGTCTAACATACTTCCTATGCATAGGCATCTTATAGGCAACCAAAGGATCGTAGCAAGAAAAAACTAGCATATGCAAGGAAGTGGAAAGAAGCAATAGCAATCTCAACATGACAAGAGGTAATTTAGTAAGATAAAAATTTCTACAACCATATTTTCCTCTCTCGTAATAATTACATGTGGGATCTTAAGTTGACACTCTTCCAAACCCATTTTCAATAATATTGCAAACACTATTATCAATCTCATATTCATCATGGGGCTTAAATAAATTTTCAAGATCAAAAGAAGAATCACCCCAATCATGATCATTGCAACAAGTAGTAGACGTAGCAAAACTAGCATCCCCAAGCTTAGGGTTTTGCATATTTTTAGCACAATTGTAGAATTTATAGTAAAATCATTGCAATCATGATTTTCATCGAAGGAACTACCAAGTATGGGTGCAATAGCAACGATCTCATGTTTAACATAAGGAACTATAGCAAATTCATCTTCATAAATATTGGCATCATGGCCACAAGAATAGCAAGCATCATGTTCATCAAGGGACATTTCAATCAAATCATCGGAATCATCATTATCTATAGATTCATGCATATCATAATTTTCTTCCAAAGCAACAGTCATTCTCTCAATAAATTCTTTGACATAGACATTATGAGCATAGTTTTCATAGCAATATTTAAGTATGTCAAAATTTTCAGATTCGTAGAGAGTAATATCATACTTTTCAATCAAAGAAGCAACTTCATAAGCACCCTTTAAAAGCAACAAATTCTTCAATTTGTTCGATATCATAGTAACTATAAACACCCTTTGCAGAAGAAGATAAGATTTCATTATCATTAAACTCACATAGGTAGGGAAGGTGTTTTTAGGGTTCTTAGAGCAACAAGTAAAATCACAAATTTCACAAAGATTCCAAGCATAACATAGCAATCTGTTTATTTGATTCCATAAGAGTTTCCCTTTTCAAACAAACGGTGGCCGCACAAAATGAGCATGCTCATCTAAAGATTTCCCATCAACTAGGCTAGTTGGGGTTTCAAAGACGCATAAGGATCGAAGATGATCCAAGTAGAACACTTTAAGTGGATCCATATCAATAGATTTTTAGCAAGAAAAGATGCAAGCAAATAGAAGGCACATGGAAACACAAACAAAAGGACATATGGGAAGAGGCGAGGAAAAGGCGAATAAAACGGCAAGGGTGAAGTGGGGGAGAGGAAAATGAGAGGCAAATGGCAAATAATGTAATGCGGGAGATAAGAGTTTGTGATGGGTACTTGGTATGTTGACTTTCGCGTGGGAACGGCGCCATAAATCCTTCTTGCTACCTCTTGAGCACTGCGTTGGTTTTCCCTTGAAGAGGAAAGGGTGATGCAGTAAAGTAGCGTAAGTATTTCCCTTAGTTTTTGAGAAGCAAGGTATCAATCCAGTAGGAGGCCACGCACGAGTCCCTCGCACCTACACAAACAAATAAATCCTCGCAACCAACGCAATAAAGGGATTGCCAATCCCTTCATGGTCACTTACGACAGTGAGATCTGATAGATATGATAAGATAATATTTTTGGTATTTTTATAAAGATGCAAAGTAAAGAAAGCAAAATAAAAACGGCGCCAGAAATAGCTTGTTGTCAGGAGATTAAATATGATGGAAAATAGACCCGGGGGCCATAGGTTTCACTAGTGGCTTCTCTCGAGAGCATAAGTATTACGGTGGGTGAACAAATTACTGTTGAGAAATTGACGAATTGAGCATAGTTATGAGAATATCTAGGTATGATCATGTATATAGGCATCACGTCCATGACAAGTAGACCGACTCCTCGCCGCATCTACTACTATTACTCCAAACATCGACCGCTATCCAAAGATGCATCTAGAGTATTAAGTTCAAAAGAACAGAGTAACACTTTAAGTAAGATGACATGATGTAGAGGGATAAATTCATGAAATATGATATAAACCCCATCTTGTTATCCTCGATGGCAACAATACAATACTTGCCTTGTTGTCCCTACTGTCACTGGGAAAGGACACCGCAAGATTGAACCCAAAGCTAAGCACTTCTCCCATTGCAAGAAAGATCAACCTAGTAGGCCAAACAAAACTGATAATTCAAAGAGAGTTGCAAACATAACCAATCATACATAGAAGAATTCAGAGAAGATTCAAATATTGTTCATAGATAAACTTGATCATAGACCCACAATTCATCGGTCTCAACAAACACACCGCAAAAGAAGATTACATCGAATAGATCTCCACAAGAGAGGGGAGAACATTGTATTGAGATCCAAAAGAGAGAAGAAGCCATCTAGCTAATAACTATGGACCCGAAGGTCTGAGGTAAACTACTCACACATCATCGGAGGCTATGGTGTTGATGTAGAAGCCCTCCATGATCGATGCCCTCCATGAGCTCCGAAAAAGGCCCCAAGATGAGATCTCACGGGTACAGAAGGTTGCGGCGGTGGAATTAGGTTTTTGGCTCCGTATCTGGTAGTTTGGGGGTACGTAGGTATATATAGGAGGTACGTCGGTGGAGCAACGTGGGCCCCACGAGGGTGGAGGGCGCGCCCAGGGGGGCAGGCATGCCCCCCTACCTCGTGCCTTCCTGGTTGATGTCTTGACGTAGGGTCCAAGTCCTCTGGATCATGTTCGTTCCAAAAATCACATTCCTGAAGGTTTCATTCCGTTTGGACTCCATTTGATATACTTTTTCTGCGAAACTCTGAAATAGAAAAAAAAACAACAATTCTGGGCAGGGCCTCCGGTTAATAGGTTAGTCCCAAAAATAATATAAAAGTGTATAATAAAGCCCAATATTGTCCAAAACAGAATATAATATAGCATGGAACAATCAAAAATTATAGATACGTTGGAGACGTATCAGTGCCCAGCTTTTTCTTGTCATCTTCGCAATTCGGGTACAACAATTTCTTGTGATCCTGTAACATGCGCTGCAACTTCTTCTTCTCCTTTTCACTTGCGCAGTTTCTCTTTGCATCGGCAATGGCCCGACCTAGATCATCAGCGGGCTCATCTGATGCCTCTTCTTCAACTTCTTCCCCCATTACCGGCTCAGCTTATTCCTGCATTGCTGGCTCAGCTTCTTCCCTCATTGTTGTACCATCGTATTCAGGGATTCCATGGCTAGGATAGCTGTCATCGTCCTCTTCTTCTTCATTGTCTTCCATCATAACCCCTCTTTCTCCGTTGTTGGTCCAAACATTATAGTGGGGCATGAAACCGGACTCAAACAGGTGGAGGTGAATGGTTTTTAACTTCGAGTAATTCCGATCATTCTTATAGCCAACACATGGACAAGGCATAAAACCATCGGCCCGCTTGTTTTCCTCAGCCGCAATCAGAAAAGTATGCACACAATTAATGAACTGGGGAGAGCATCGGTCATCATACATCCATTGTCGTCTCATCTTCATTACACAACACCGAAAAGACCAAATTAATACAAGTTCATACATAAAGTTCATACGACACTTAAATGCAACATACAAATAACTCTCTAGCTAAAGCATTTGAATGCGACAACAAGTGCGATCAAGATCGCAACTAAGGTAACAATTGATCCAACAACATAATGATACCTAGCCTCAATACCAATGGCATATTTTCTAATCTTTCTAATCTTCAAGCGCACTTTCTCCATCTTGCTCTTGTGATCATCAACGACATCGGCAACATGCAACTCCAATTCCATCTTCTCCCCCTCAATTCTTTTCAATTTTTCTTTCAAATACTCGTTTTCTCTTTCAACTAAAATTAACCTCTCGACAATAGGGTCGGTTGGAATTTCCAGTTCAAATACCTCCTAGATAAAAATATCTATGTCAACTTGCTGGTCATAATTTGTCATAAACACGAAATGCAACAAATAGTTTTAAAAGAGAATACAATATCCAAATCATAACACGGACGAGGGCCGACGGGGACGGATATCAAAACCATGGCACTATGTATAACAAACAACGTACGGGTAAGATAATTATACAAGTAACTATATATCTAAATCACACAAACATGAATTTTTTATATAAAAAAGATAAGAACAAGAGGCTCACCACAAGGTGGTGCTGTGACAGATGGCAGTGATAATCGACGGTGATTATGATGGAGACGGGAAGGCACTAAGTAAACCACACCTACAAATGCAAACTAAGAGTTATTTTGAGCTCAAATTGCATGTAAATCAAATAAACTACCACATATAATTCCTCCCAAATTACTAAAACCCACAACTTAATGACTATATAATGCATTGCAAGAGCTAATCTTGCAATGATACATGAAAGGACAAAGTTGCTTACATTTGTGATCACTTGAATGGATGGGGGCCTTCAAATCTTGACAAAATTTCGGCAAAATGTGTGATGAGCTCGAGGTAGAGGGGAAGAACAGAGAGGAGAGGGGAAAGGGAAAAAACAGAGCGAGCTCGATCGCGGATGGACAAAGGGTTTATATAGGACGACCTTTAGTACCGGTTCGTACCACGAACCGGTACTAAAGGTGCTGGAGGGGCCCCAGACTGACAACATCCTGCCACCACTCTCTTTAGTACCGGTTCGTGGCACGAACCGGTGCTAAAAGTTCGGCACGAACCGGTACTAATGACAGCGTTCCGCCTAGCCGTTGGAACTGGCACTAATGGTCACATTAGTGTCAGCTCAAATACAAACCGGGACTAATGAGCTGAACATTTGACCCTTTTTCTACTAGTGTTGCTTGTTAGTATGCTTGAGTATTGATGCCTTCATGTCAAATTATAGACTATTGCCTTGAATCATTCAAGTCCAAATATTCATGCTACAAAGAAAAGAATATATGATGAATATGTTAGGTAGCATTCCACATAAAAAATTCTGTTTTTATCATTTACCTACTCGAGGACGAGCAAGGATTAAGCTTGGGGATGTTTGATACGTCTCCAATGTATATATAATTTTTGACTGTTTCATGCTATTATATTATCAATCTTGGATGTTTTATATACACTTTAAAGCAATTATATATCTTTTTTGGGACTAACCTATTGACTTAGTGCCGAGTGATAGTTTCAATAAAAAACTTAGTGCCCAGTGCGAGTTACTGTTTTTTGCTTGTTTTTTGTTTCGCAGAATATCAACACCAAATGAAGTCCAAATGCCACGAAACTTTTTGGAGATTTTTTCTGGACAAAAGAGACACTAGAAGCTTCGGGAGAAGACCAGACGATGGACCGCGGGCTCACAAGATAGCACGGCGCGCCCTGGTATGTTGGGGGGCCCACGCGGCTCAGTGTGACCTTACTCCGCCTCTATAAATTCTCTAAAATCGTGAAACCAACAGAGGAGTCCACGAAATACTTTTTTCACCGTCGCAAGTTCCAGAACCACGAGATCCCATCTAGAGGCCTTTTTTGACACTCTGACGGAGGGGGATTCGATCACGGAGGGGGCTGTACTTCATCCTTGTTGCCCTCCGATGATGTGTGAGTAGTTTACCACGGACCTATGGGTCCATACTTAGTAGCTAGATGGCTTCTTCGCTCTATTAGATCTTCAATACAATGTTCTTGGAGATCTATTTGATGTAATGACTTTTTGCGGTGTGTTTGTTGGGATCCCATGAATTGTGAGTTTATGATCAGATCTATCCATGAATATTATTTGAGTTTTCTCTGAACTCTTTTATGCATGATTATTATAGCCTCATATTTCTTCTTTGATTTATTGGTTTGGTTTGGCCAACTAGATTGATTTATCTTGCCATGGGAAGAGGTGCTTTGTAATGGGTTCGATCTTGCGGTGCTCAATCCCAGTGACAGAAAGGGACATGACACACATGTGTCATTTCTATTAAGGGTAAAAAATGGGATTTATTTCATACCTGAGTTTATCTTGTCTACATCATGCCATCTTGCTTAAAGCGTTACTCCATTCTTCCATGAACTTAATACACTAGATGCATGATGGATAGTGGTCGGTGTGTGGAGTAATAATAGTAGATGCAGAATTGTTTTGGTCTACTTGTGTCGGACGTGATGCCTATATACATGATCATTGCCTTGGATATTGTCATAATTATTTGATTTTCTATCAATTGCCCAACAGTAATTTGTTTACCCACCGTATGCTACTTTTATGAGAGAATCCTCTAGTGAAAACTATGGCCCTCGGGTCTACCTTTTATCATCTATTAAAACCAAAAATATTTTGCTGCAATTTCCTTTTATTTATTTTGTTTTGTATTTTTGTCCGGTCTATCTATCAAAAACTATACAATTTAATCTTGTTCGCGTTGGGTTGCAAGTATTTGTTGTTCGTGTGTAGGTGCTATTCACAAGTCGTTGCTTGGTTCTCCTACTGGATTGATAACCTTGGTTTCACAACTGAGGGAAATACTTATCTATATTGTACTGCATCATCCTCTCCTCTTTGGGGGAAATCCCAACGCAACTCACAAGTAGCAATCCTCCGGCATCTCCGCCAACTCCATTTTCGGCAGGTTTTCCTTCATTTTCATGCGTCGTGGCGGAAGGAAGGAGAGGTGGAAGAAAAGGCTGGGAATTGGGTGAAGAGGGGCGGGGGATAAAAGAAAAGAGTGGGGGATTTTAGAGCGGAAACACTACGGCTTGCTACCAAAATTGGGCTCTGCCTTCCACTACTAGGAAAAGGCTTATACATAGAAGTTTACCAATAGCTTGTGTTTTGGAGCCCACGCTACAGATAATTAGCAGTAGCGTGTGTTACAAACCGAGCTACTGGTACAACTTAGCAGCAATGTTGGTTTCTAGAGGGCACGCTGCTGGTAAGTTAGCCACACCGCACCCCCGGCCAAAAAATAGTAGCAGCATTGGTACCCTAACAAGTGCTACTATTAAGAAAATAGCAGTAGCGTGGGGCCACTAAGAAGCGCTACTGCTACTTCTTCTATGTGTAATCTTTTACTAGTAGCGTGTTTTTTGGGCAAGCGCTATAGCTAGTTTTATGTACCAGTTGATATTTTGGCTGGCACACATAGCGATGGCGCTTTGGTGCCCAGCCGCCATCGCTATGGTCGCCAACCAAAATATCGCCACCTTTCCCCCCTTCTTCTTCCTCCCCTTTCTTTCTCCCCCCTCCCTCTTGCACTGGCTTGTCCTTCAATGCTTCCCCCTCTTCTTTGCCCCTCCCCACCTCCATCCATGCCCTCCCTCCTTTCTCTTCCTTGTTTTTGCTCCTCCTCCCCTTCTCTTCTTTGCGCCTCCACCACCCCCTCCATTAATGCCCTCCCTCCTTCCTCTTCCTTTCTTTTACCCCTTCTCCCCTTCTCTTCTTTGCCCCACCACCACCCCCTCCATTAATGCCCTCCCTCCTCCCTCTCATAGCTCTATCTAGAGCTACTAGCTAATTATAAGAAGGTGCTCGATATTCCTCTCGACAAATAGGTGAGCAAAAAAAGAGTTGTGCAAGAATGGAAATATGTGTGTTTGCTATTAGGACCGAAACTATGTGAATATGAATATACCGAATTGTGTGTGGCATGTGAGTGACATGAGTTGCCTATGTTTTGCCGAAATGTCGATTCATTTCCATTTCGGCGAATTTCGGGCAAACTCAATATGTCCTATGTTTAGGGAAGGTCATGCCGAGTTTTTGTATGAATTTGATCCATGCCTGCATATATACGTGGTTATAATATTTGCTCCGCGTGCAGGTGATCATGAAGGTCAATGGAAGGATGGTGGAAAGATACTGGCAATCCGCTGTGGATGAGATGTATGAAAAAAGATTGAAGGATGTTTTATGTCCGTGTCGAAAATGCAAAGGAAGAGTCAGGCTCGACCCCTTTCAGGGTGGTAAATTCAAGGCGCACCTGCTCATGCATGGTTTCATGCATGTCCATACTCGGTGGATAAGTGAAGATGATGATGATGGTGATGATGATGAGGACGTCGACGGGGCAGGAAATAATGAGATGGGGCCACCAGACGAAGAGATGACCGATTATGTGCCCGAAGAGGAAGACGGCCTCGGAAATGTCGATGGAGAAGAGGCAGTTCAAGGTGGAGAAGACGCGGACACGCCACCGTCTTTGTCGCTACTAAGTTCAACCATGCGGGACCCGCATGTTCGAGACCTGCTTCGCAAGAAGACGACTAGCTATAGAGCTGCTTCAAGAGAGGAGGCCAAACTGGCGCAACCGGAGGTAGACTCGATGACTCCTTTGTATGATGGTTGCAATCCCGAGGTGACCCGCTTGAGTTTCACACTAGAACTTCTAAAGATGAAGGCAAAAAGCAAATGGATAGATACAAGCCTGGATGAGCTCGGTGAAGTAAATAATAGTGCACTTGCTGACAGTAGAACCCCCAAGAAATCTCACAGTATAGGCCGATATCTGAAGTACCTAAAGAAGGTTCTTCCCACGGGAAGCCTATGTCCTACTAGTGTCGAGGAGGCAAAGAAAATCGTGTGCCCTCTTGATCTGCCACATATTAGATATCACACATGCATCAATGATTGCATCATATATCAGAACGAGCACGCAGAAAAAACCATATGTCCAAAGTGCAATGTTTCACGATATAAAAAGGCCAGAAAGAAAGCTCCACAGAAAGTTGTATGGTACTTTCCGATCACTCCGCGTCTCTGGTATTTAAATAGATCCTAAGGAAGCAAAGCTTATGCTTGTACGCGGAGAGGGTGAAGCCAGATGACGGAGATGAGCTGAAGCTGAGACACCTCGTAGATGCTAGCAAGTGGAGAGCATTAAATGCTGAATTTGAATTTTTCGCAAATGATCCAAGGAACATCGTGCTTGGCGCTAGTAGTGATGGCATGGATCCATTTGGCAACCAAAACACCAATCATAGCACATGGCCTGTGTTTGTATGGATGTACAACCTCCCCCCTGGTTGTGCATGAAGGAAAAATACATACACATGGCTATGCTTATTCAAGGGCCGAAAAAACCGGGAAATGATATAAATCTGTATCTCGGGTTATTGAAAGAGGAGTTACAGACCTTATGGACAACGTCGGCCAAGACATGGGATGCAAGCAAAGGAGAGTATTTCTACATGAGAGCCGCGCTTATCACGACGGTGCGGGACTATCTCAGTTACGACTATCTCTCCGGCCAGGTGTGCCACGGATATTGCGGATGCACGAGGTGCATGGATGATACAACTTCTCTACAGCTATCGAAAGATGGCGGGTCTTCAAAAATCGTGTACATGGGTCATCGAAGATGGCTCGAGAAGGATGACCCATGGAGAAAGCATGGAGATTTATTCAATGGTAAGGCTGAGCATCGAGGTCCTCCACGTAAGCGTAGCGGTGCAGAAATATATGAGTTATTGAAGAACTGGGAAGAATGCCCCTCGCAGGGAAAGATGAAGAAAAAAGCGCCGGAGCCCCTCTAAAGATATAGAAGACGAGATCTGTTTTCTGGGACTTGGAATACTGGCCCATACTTGACACGCCTCATAGCCTTGATCAAATGCATATCACAAAAAATATCCTTGAGAGTTTGCTTGGAACATTGATGAACATGCCGGAGAGGACCAAGGACGGGCCGAAGGCAAGAAAAGACTTGGAATTTTTGAAAATCAGGAAAGATCTCCAAATGCCCGGTAAAAGGTCGTCAGAGGAGACCGAGACGGAGATGGAGACGGAACATAGGGGCAAAAAAGTAAACAAGAAGGAAGAACAATATTGCTCCCCCCTCTTGCTTCACCTTAGATCCGAAGGAGGTCGATCAATTGTTGAAGTGCCTTGTCGAAATCAAAGTTAGTTCCGGATACTGTGGGAAGTTAAGCAGATATCTGGACACTAAGAAAAAAAGGTTTAGTGGGATGAAGTCTCACGACTGTCATGTGATGATGATGCAGTTACTCCCGGTTGCACTTAGAGGGATTATGGACACACATGTGCGTGAAACGCTTACTGACCTATGCCACTTTTTTTATGCTATCTCTCGAAAGTCCATCAGTGTGAAGCAACTCCATAGGCTACAGGAAGAGATCATTGTCATACTGAATGAGCTAGAGATGTACTTCCGGCCCGTGTTCTTTGATGTCATGGTGCATCTATGTGTCCACATCGTGGACGACATCATCGACCTAGGGCCGACATTCCTGCATAGCATGATGCCGTTCGAGAGGATGAATGGGGTCATAAAAGGATTCGTTCGTAACATGTCCCGTCCAGATGGAAGCATAGCCTGTGGATATCTGACCAAAGAGTGCATGTCTTTACGTGAGATTTATCGACCAAAGACCTGTTGTTGGTTTGCTGTCAACAAGCACGTGGAAGGCTCAAGGCGAAGGTCACACCAACGGTCATAGGGATGTGAATGTGTTACGCCGAGCCGACAAAAGCGACCTTGACAGGGCAAACTTAGTAGTGCTACAACACCTAGATGTGCTAGAAGATTTCGTGACACTGCACAAAGAGACCATCGCAAAGAAGTACCGTGACCGTGGGGTGCACAGGACGGACGCTGAAGTTATTAGAGAGCACAACTCCACTTTCGTGTGTTGGCTCAAAGAGCGAGTTCTGGCTAATCTCCCGGAAGAGGGTTGTCCGAATGGAACAATCATATACGCCTAATCACATGGCCCCTCGACCAACCTCACGACTTATCAAGCATACGATATCAACGGATACACGTTCTACACGGAGGAGAAAGATATAAACAGTGATGATCGAAACTCAGGGGTGATGATGGAATCCATGACCGGGAATGTAATTGGAAGATATTATAGAAGGGTCAAAGAGATATGGGAGCTTAACTACTCTGGATTGCATAGCGCGACGATGTTCCGTGTCAAATGGGCTAAGAATGTACACAGAGAAAACCGACATTTCACTACCATGTGTATACCCGACTCCGATAGCAGTATCGTCAACGCCATCGCCAAAAATGAGCCATGGATACACGCTAAATCCGTGACAAAATGTTTCTTCATAACTGATTCGATCAATCCCAGCCGTGTTGTCGTGAGGAGAAGCAAAAGGAGCATCGCCGGAATGGATGGAGTCGCCAACAAGGAAGACTATGACCAGTACGGTGATCCGATCAGGGAAGATGATGCTGATGACGATGAAACATATGTCAAAAGAAGAATGAAGACTACATTACCTACGAAAGATCGTAATCCCTGGAGAAGGAAAAGTCACGACCATGAGCTCAATTATTCGACAATGAACAAAAGAGGGAAGAAGATCAGTCTGAAGCGTCATCGTCGCTCAAACTGACAAACTAATCCTCAAAGTTTGTGTGTGTCTAGCTATTTTGTATACCTCCGATAGCGGTCAAATGATGTAAGATATATTATACTAATTATTATCCGGAGGGTAATAGTGGTATTGCTCAAACGACAGACCAAATTAAAGGAAGGAAAATGCAAAAGAAAGATAAGAAAAATAAAAGTGAAAATGAAAGAAAAAGAAAAAGAAAAGGAAAAAGAAAGGAAGTTTTGCAAAATGAAATGAAAAGAAAAAGAAAAAGGAACTAATAAGTTGTGGAAAATGAAATGCATGAAAAATAAAAAAAAATAAAAAAGTTAGCAGTAGCGTGTTTTAGCCTGGGCAGCGCTATAGCTAAGAAAAATAAAAAGAAAAAGAAAAAGAAAAAAAGAAAAAAATAAAGAAAAAAGTTAGCATTAGCGCGTTTTATCCTGGGCAGCGCTATAGCTAAGAAAAAGAAAAATATAAATATGAAGAAAAGAAGTTAGAGGTAGCGTTGTTTTGCTAGACCAGCGTTATAGCTAACTTCGCTATAGCGTGTTTTGCCCACACGCGCTATAGCTAAGTTGCCTACAGCACCGGTCCGCTAGCTCCCCTCGTTCCTATCTCTAACTCGCGCCGCTCGTCGATCCCCTTTTCTCTGACGCCACCGCCGACGCCGCACCGCCCATGCTGTCGTTGACGTCGCCCCTCCCACGCTGCCGCCGACGCCGCCACCGACGCCGCACCACCCACGTCGACGCCGGACTCGACCTCAGTCCCGACCTTGACGCCGGCCACCGACCCCCTCCCGCTCCGATATGGCCCCCCGCCCCCTCTTCCTTCCTCTCCGAACCCTCAGCCCTGGCTCTCTCCCTCTCTCTCTCTCTCTCTCTCTCTCTCTCTCTCTCTCTCTCTCTCTCTCTCTCTCGGCCCCCTCCGCTCCGGTATGTCTCTGCAGATCAACAAGGCTCAGCGACCCCGGCGACCCAGACGCCGGCCACCGACCTCGACCCCTCAGCGCCTCCCTCCGTGAAGCAGCCGTCAACGCCCAGCAACGCCAGCGAGCACTTCGTGGACAGGTGCCTTTCCCTCCCCTCCCCCGCCCGATGCGTCTGAGCTTAATTTAATTGTTGTTAGTGTTAGTTAGTGTTAGTGTTATCCCAGTGATGGTGCTTAGCTTAATTGATGTTAGTGTTAGTTAGTGTATTCTGCTGGTTTCTGTGGTGGTACGAGCAACTTTAATTTACTGTTACTACTGTTCTGACTAAATTCAGTTAAATGAAAATGAGCTTTGACAGAGAATTAAAATGAGCTTTGGCAGAATATTGAAATGAAAATTAGCTTATGTTGCTTTGTTTTTTAATGAAAATGAAAATGAAAATTACAGTTTTTGCAAATTAGCTTATGTTGTTGTCCATTTTGAAAATGAGGATTTTTAATGGAAGTGTTTGAAAATTTGGTCACTCTCTCTCTGACCAAATTAGGTCTTTCTGCAGATCGAAGATAGGCGCAGATCGACGAGGAGGAGAAGGACGCCCTCAACCCCCCCGGCCCCCCTCTACCCCGGCGACCCCGACCCCGATCTCAACCCCGAGGTGCGCCACCCCCTCTTCCCTCCCTCTTCATATGTCAGCACATAATGATGCAAGGGGGAGTGTTCATAATGTGGCTGTTAAAGTGTTCATAATGATGCAATGGGGAGTGGAGCTGTTAGATTGGTTAATGAGCTTGCAGTTTTACTATGGTAGTTGATCTTTTTTGCATCAATTGGGTAGCAATGTTCATGATTGTGTATATGTCAGCAGCAACAAAGTCTGTGATGTTTGTTTGAGCTTCTTAGAGTGCTCATAATGTGGCTGTTAAAATGGTTGTTAGAGTGCTGAAATGCTTGCTGTTAAAAAAGTGACCTATGTTTTGCCGGAAATGTTGATTCATTTCCATTCCGGCAATTTCAGGCGCTCTATATGTGCACTTTCTAGCAAAGGTCATGCCGAAATTTTCCATGAATTTCGGCATGACTTGTGCTAGAAAGTTGGACATATCGAGTGCTCGAGATTTGTCGCGATGGGAATGAAACGACATTTCCGGCAACACAAATATCACTTTTTTGTCAGTATTCACTTTATTATATAAAGCTCGATAATTAAACGACTACGACATTGAACCCTAGGAAACATGACCGACACCGATGAGGCCGGAGGTTCTCAGTCCCAATTAGGTCGAGCACACGCCTACCTCGACTTTCTGGCGGATCAGGAGAGACAGCAAGCTGGGTGTCCGGACCCCCTTGTCATGACGGATGACGACGGTGGTGGCGCCGGCGCCGACACTGATGCCACCAATGACACCGGCTTCGAGATCAAGGCCGATGATGTTCCTAACTACAAAGACGAAGGTGGGACCTCCCAAGCCGGTGAGGGAAAGAAGGAAAAGAGGACATGACACCTAAATGAGCTCGCACCGGAAGGCTGGTGGTCACGGCGGTGCACTGGCGAAGTTCGAGCCAATAGAGCCGCGAGAAGTGGCAGCGTGTTACGGCAACCAACTAGCATGCATCCTACGGGATACGGCTAACATCAACACCACAAAAATACGGAAGAATGAACATTTGAAGAAGCTGCTTCTAACTAGGTTGCACGCAAGATTCATGTTCCCCGGTCGGAATGACGATGTCGACCCATGGGATGATGATGCCATGAAAAAATCAACAACAAAGCCCTAGGGAAGTTCAGCAACGCATTGAGCGCCTGAAAAACTAGGGTGAAAAAAGTGATTCAAGTAGACCATGAAACCTACGCCGAGATTGTTGCAGACAATCCTAAAATTACGATATAGGACTTTGAAAAGTTCAAGGAGACTTGCCATGAAGAAGCTGCCAAGGCCAGGTCGGAGAGAGGCAAGCAGCTGCAAGCAAAGAAAATGGGAAACCACCGCCTTGGAAGTGGCTAAGGAGGACGCAGAACGTGAACGTCAGGGGATCCCAGACCCATTGGCTGAGTTCACCGACCAGCAGGAGCACGACTTCATCAGGGCCCGATTCTCATGGAACCCCAAGAAAAAGATTTTTTTTCACCGACGGGCCGACTAGGAAATTCATGAGAATACTGGTAATTATCCTTTTCCCACCTTACATATTAGGTTCTGATCAACCAAGTCCACTACATTCTAGTCGCATTCATAAATGATTCACGGTCCATTTTGCAGAGAGCGCAACACAAGCTTGCGGCCGAGAGCGACTCGTCGACTCAGTCGACTTAGTCATCGGCGAAGTACAAGTGGGACACTCCTTTCAACCGGGCCATGAACATAATGATGGGACACCCGCCCAGCCAGCGGCCGCAATATGGACGTGTGCACGACGCCGGGGATGGGGCCACATGGAAGTACTATTATAACGAGGACCCCGAGGCCAAAAGACAGAGAAAGAAGTTCAGTCAAGTGACTATCGATGAGAAGGTGGCGCGGGCGATGGAGAAAGCAAAAGCTGAGATAATCACTGCCTGTAGATCTGATATGGTGGCTGCCTTCACAAGCTTGATTCCAACAGTGGTCACATGGGTGCAACAAAATCCAAACGCGCCACCAAGTGATTTTCCCATGCCCAGCTTCACCAGGAGCAACTCAATGAACACCGCACCCATACCCGCATTCTAGTATGGCAACCGCACCCGCACCTCCTCCAGCACCTGCTCCTGCACCCAGCTCTCACAGCAGCCCTAGCTCCGTCTCTGGCTTGAATGTCGGGCCGTCGACATTGGCTGAGCTCGACGCCCTCACGGTAAATACGCGTCGCACCTTCATCAACTCAACTAATTAATTAATCTTCAGTTGCCGTTCTTTTTGGATCTCTGACGCCGCACGTATATGTCTTTGTAGGCCGACTCCACTCTGTGCACCATCCTTTACAACATGAAGGGCGGGTTGGTGGATGTGGGGAAGGGTACTATGGTGAAGCCTAAGGATCGATTGTTTCACCGCCGGCAGATGCCTGATAACGCCTTAAGGGTCTCCGTGGCGTGTGTGAAAGCGGGCTACGAGGGTCTCCCTTGTCCGATACAAACCGATGGAGAGGATGACGAGACCCCCACGTAGCTTGGCCAATGCAAAAATTGGCCGATCCTGTGGCCGAAAAATCTTCTTCGTGTCGGGGTGGCCGGGAGCACACCAACGGGTCCTCAGGAAGGTATGACCACAACACCACCTACACAAGTACAACCATCGTCTGTGCTGCTTGCTGAGATCGAGAGACATGAGGAAGGAGGGCCAACCGTTCCGACAGATGATACCATCTGCCCCATGGAAGAGGATATGGATAATGACATGGAGGAGGCTGATGACCCTCTCCAGTATCTCAATACGCCTTTGACAACGGTAACAATGAGTCAACCATATGAATATGAGATACATGTACCAAAGTCGGGCGTCCTCGGGAGTGCAAGAAGTCTTTGTTCATGCAATCCTCGCAGACACGCCTCCGGATGCGGCTCCACCCAAGCTCAACTAATTAGCGAGTCGCCCAAAGCTGAGCCCGACAACACTAGGGGTGGCGCTCGGGAGGGTCCCAGACCCACCAGCACCTAAGCCCACCAACAAGAAGCGAGAGGAAGAGACCGTGGCGAGAAAATCCAATAAAGCTGGCAATGTTGGTTCTAGCAGCCAGCCGCCTTCGACCAAGGTTGACCGTGTACCGATGAAGCATGCGCCATTAATCCATGTCGCGGGAGAGGCAACGGTACCGGCGAATGCACTAGCTGGCATAGAAGGGGATCTCAGGAGACTCCATGACCATGTGCTTTCGACAGAGAGAAGCCTCCTCGCCTCGGATGATCCAGATACCCACTTTATACGGTTCATGTGCGGCGGTTGCAAGATGTATGTCCACACATGCCCCGCGGACCTCTTCTTCACGAGGTTTGATTACATGTTCCAGATGTTTCAAATGAGGACACTCGATTTTTCGTTAAATCCGCTTTGTATGCGCTTCACATGAACTACATCGTCAGGAGAGAGCAAGTCACCGGTCTTGCGGTCGCGGACCCACACTACATGCATGAGGGTTTCTTGTCAATCAACGAGGGCAACCGTCAATATGCAAGTCAGTACATCGAAGAATTCTTGGTCAACAATAAGGACAAAGAAACGATTCTCCTACCTTATCATCCCAGGTAAGTCATCCGCGGATAGCACTATAACACATACATCCTTTCGTGCATTTCTATAGTTACTTTGCATGCATGGAGGCTAAACTTGATCGTGTATTTTGCACAGCTGGGGGTGTCGTGCCGTTCTCATTGTTCTTTACCTGCCTTACTCCCGCGCTCTATATTTGGACCCGTCAAAGAACATACAGAAGAAAGATTACACACACATAAAGTATGTTCTGGACAGAGCTATGTTGGGCTTCAGCATGCGGGGTGGCTACATCCAATGCAAAAAAACAAATGAGGTCGGGCTTTGTTTCAGCCACAAGATCGACTTACATTGCATCCGACAGCAGGAAGAAGTGAGAATGATGGATTCTCGTCATCCATCTAATGATGGAGTCTGAAGGATGTGCAATCACTTTGCATGAAATCTTCGTCCGATACCCATATCCGGAGATGGGCGAAGCCTTTGGAGCCGTGCGGATAATCGACTTGAAATGATTTCTACCGGATCCAACAGAAATTCGTCCATCATCATGAAAGATGTCCTCGAAGAGAATGGGATGTTCTACTGGCCCAATATCGCGAGCTAACGTCCAACCCGCATTGCCCTACGATTGTCGTGGACATGACGCCTTTCACTAAGCTTGGTGACACCCTCCGGATATGGACAGATGGGGAGAGTGCACTGCTTAAAAACAATGTGTCATTTAGTTACTTGTTACTTTACGTATGCGAAACTTCTAATCTCTCGATGCAAAACTATTAGATGTATGGTGCCGTGCACTAGTTAATTACTTTCGGTACGATGAAATTTGTTAACTATGTTTACTATATATGTTGCTTCTATTTCATAACTGTTTTGTTGAATTCTCTTTATGGTATATATATGTGCATCTCTGACAGGTATATAGATCAACGATGGCGAGGAAGTGGTATGCCGTGTATGTAGGGCATGTTCTGGGTGTGTATGATGAGTGGCAAGAGTGTCAGGCCCAAGTCTCTTGCTTCTCCGGCGGAAGCCAGAAAGGGTTTGATAGCGAGCGGAAGCGAAGCTAGTTACTTGAGATTTATAGCACAACTGGATTCGTAACCAGCGCCCTTTGCAAAAACTACTACATAATACCGCTTTTGATCATCGTGATCGCTCTTATCTTCTATGCGGTCATATCATAGTCTACATAGATGATGAAACATGAGTATGTGACCATGTAGTTGCATGTATTGAGAACTTGTAATGACTTGTAACGCTATTTCGAGACATGTGTTCGACCATGATTGATGATGATGAGATATTTGAGACATGTCGAGACTTCTAATAACTTTGGCTCATCGATGACTCACTTGCTTTTCAATGAATCTGCATGTTATTGTATAAACGGTGGATCTGTTTAATTGTGTACAGAGCCAAAACGCAATTTTTTTTACAAAAGTTAGCAGTGGCGTGGGGGTAAAGATTACCGAGAACACTCAAATGTGATGGCGCTGGCTAGCTCCACGCGTTGTAGATAAATATCAGTAGCGCTGGGTGGAAGCGTGCTACAGCTACTTTAGCTACCAGTAGCGCTGGGTTAAACAAGCGCTACTGCTAAAAAATAGCCGTAGCGCCGTAGCAGTAGCACGCCTACCCACGCTACTAATAGTAAAAAAGCAGCGCTACTGGTAAGGGTTTTCCTAGTAGTGTTCCTTTTGGGTGGGCCCGAGAGGTCAGAGTCCGTCGTTTCTCGTGTCCGAACTCTCGCAAAAACTCCTCACGTCTGGTTCTGGTTTGCGAGAAGATTATGTTCTGAACTGCGCCATAGATCGACACATGATCACATTTGATGGCTTCCGAGGTCCGGACTGCTGAGTCCGGACGGATGTGGGTGGTTTGAGTGCCGGCGTTAGAGATGTCCTAAGGGTAACACCAACACACGACCCCATCCGGTCCACATTTGTCTGTTTGGGCCCAAACTGACAGACGACATGGCCCAACGCGCTACCACATCCGCATTTTTTGTCCGTTTGGCATCCGGCCCACCCCATTTCCAGCGCAAAATCATGCCCGGTTTGAGTCCACATGGACGTCGAAAGGACATGCACGCGCTTGCTCCTCGTCGCCTCGGGGACGCGTGGCGGTCATCCACCTACCACCATCGTCCAAAATAAGTGTGCACGCGCGATGGGCCCTGACTGTGAGCCACCCAGCTGGTAGGTTGTAATCCTTCTTAATGTGGAAGTCGTGGACCGGCCAGTCCACAACTTCCACTTCCAAGCCCGCCTACCTCCTCGACACCCGACACGAGCTAGCAAACCCTAGCCGCCGCCGTCGCATCCCTCTCATTCACCTCCTCGCCAACGCCATGGGCTGACATTGGATTAGCAAGGGGAAGCACGACCATGACGCTGGCTCCTCTGGTCGCCACCGTTCCACCAGGTCTGCGCCGCCCGCATTTGACATCGCGCCGTTGGCGGCCCCGCGGCGCAATAGGCCGTCTGTCTCCGTCGGCATCTGCCGACGCTACTGGGAGACGGCGACACCACTCTTGTGGGGAGATGCCCACCTCCCCAACAATTGGCATCTCTCCGCGCATCGCGTGCCAAACCCACTAGTGCCGGTGTGTGGCCGCACCCGCCGGAAGGAGATCGACCGACGCCGTACCCGCCTGCTACCGGATCTGCTCTACAGGTATGCCATTGATTCACCGATGTGGGATACGTGGCTCCGTGACGAGCACGACCTGCGGCGGCAATCCTTTTTTGCCGGTCGTCCTCCGAGCTCATGCCGCTCACGTCCTACTCATGCTGACAGCCTGCACCAAATGCGCGGGCGTAGGCGCGGGCGCGGCCTCACGCCGACGCCATCTCCGTCCCCGTCCCCCGCCGACGCCATCTCCGTCCCCGTCCCCCCCGCCGCCACCTCCCATGACCGAAGAGGAGGAGGCCGAACTCATGAGGCGGGTCGTGAAGGACTCCATGAACACCCATGACGAGCGCCAATGGGAGGGCCTCGAAACCCACTTGGCCCTCTCTATTGCCGGCGACGTGGCCATCCCGGGGCTGGACATGTCCGTCAAGGAGGAGGTGCAGGAGGAAGTCGTGGAGGAGCCGCCCATTGCCACGTGGAACCCGTGTCTGGTGGGCTAGCGATGGAGTTGGCCGTCCACGGCGACGGACATGGCCGACTCGGTGGGTGTCGGGCCATGGTCACCCACGCCGCCGCGGTCACCAGAGCAGGAGCAGGAGCCACGAGAGAAGGTGGTGCAGGCGCCTCCGGCGTGCCAGGGACCGCCAACCCACCTTTGCCAGCCAGCCACCTCCATATATTGACCTCACCGACGACGACGACGACGAGTATAACAACGGCTCCTGAAGAAGACGGCGGCCTCAGCGGCGACGTGCCTTATCTAGTTTAATTTATGCCTTTTAAGTTTTTGTTTGATTAAGAACTGTATTAAACTTGGCTATTGTGGACGAATGGATGTTTTAATGTTTATATTTATGTTTTTATATTATTTGCAACATTGGGATTTTGAGGCAAAATGTAAGTCCAAATACACGGACAGTTTGAGATGCCGCAAACCGCTTGGGCCGGTGTACGGCCGCACAACCGGAAGGTGGACAGACATGTTCGTATTTTTGTTCCGAACGAACGAAATCCAAATAAAACGAACGTTCGTTTGAGATCGTGCGCTAGAGGTGCCCTAAGGCATGACCGCCCGATCTATCGCAGGCGTGGATGCAAGGACACTCACTGCACACCTTGAAGGCCACCTTTAATTTGCCACCGGTCCGACCGGCAGATGCTTAAGCTCCATCGATCCTCACTCAAAGGACCACCACCACCTCCTCCTCCTCCCCTTCCCATCCCTCCCTTTTGGATGCATGCACACCCACCTGCACCCCCTCTCTCTCATCCATGCCTCTGATGAGCAGCTCCTCATATCAGAGGAAAGAAAAGGCCTCGTCGAGACGGCCAGCGCACGGAAACCACAGACCCTGCGGCCCTGCCCTGCATGCATTTTTGTGCATATCCGCGACGCGATGAGCTAGCTGAGCTCACTCGGCAGCGCCGCAGGCATGGCAGTTTGCTCCCCGTGGGTCGGTCCAATGATCCATCAATCCATGCCTTCCAACGACAGGCATACGCGGCCAAGAAGGCGCATCCACGCCGACACGTCCATCCGAATGAATGATGCGTCCACTGATCCATGTTTCTCGCGGTCGTCGGTAGCTAGCCCGAGAGTACGTGCGTGTGGTACAGACAGACGCAACCGTAAATAAATCTGCTATGACGCGCAGTCATATCAATGTACTGAGCCAAGTTAACCACATGCATGCGATGCCATGCAATGATGTGTGTGTGGGTCACCGGAAACATACATACAAGGGAAACGGCGATCGATCCGCGACGAAGATGCGGTGGTATGCTCGCGCCAAAATTTCACGTTTTGACCCTTTTCTAAAAGTTAATCTAGATCTGACTCCAATTTGCAAAAATTCCAGAATCTGACCATTTTACAATCGTTAGAGTTTATAGCGGTAGAGTGTAACAGCCTACCACCAGAACCTTGGCGGTAGGAAACACCTCTACCATCAAACAGGCTGACGATCGTCTGTACAACCCTATCGTTAAGATGTTCGGCGGTAGGTGTGACTAGAGTCAGATCTACCGCCAGGCATCTTGGCAATAGGCTATTATACTCTACCGCTATAAGAAAAATGTCAGATCCTGAAATTTTTGTAACTAGAGTCAGATCTCGATGAACTTAGAGAAAAAGGTCAAAAACACGGAAATTAGCCTCTGCTCGCGCCTGGAGGTGGGGGTGGGGATGCGTCATGCGTGGCCGGCCTGCTTGTCGATAAGCTGCGTGTCAGGGACATGGGGCTCAGGGCGCGCTGTGGCCGTGGTTGCTGGCTCGTGTCCATCGATTCGGTCGCTACCTTCTGCTAACACGCGCTGTCAGGCAGGCAGGCAGGCTCTCTTCTGGGCATTATGTTGCAGCGATGCAGTCATGCATGCTGATGCAGCCGCAGCCGCGCGCCCCGATGGTAGGTGAGACACTGGCCGAGAATAATCAACGGCCCAGTACTACTACTACTCAAGATGATGAGCGCATGCATGCATGCATGCATGAGACCTTTAGGTAAAGTTTCCTTTTACTATACATTTTACAAGGTGTCTCCGTGAAACGCCTAAACTTATGCACCATACGTACCTAGTGATTTATGGAGAATGGAAGGACCAGATGTATCACAAGGTAAGCTGCTGTACATTCTACTCACTCTTCCCTTTTATAAGACGTTTTACGCATTTTAGACACGCACAAAACAATTCAAACTGGACGGGCTAAAACGTCTTATAATAAGGAACGGAGGGAGTACATATTATCATTCGTAAAGCCGTGTTCAATTGTGCACGTAGTCCTTCTCAAACCCATCATCTCTTTCCCTTGCCCTCTCATGTGTCTCCCCCTCTCTCGCAATCCATTGAGCTACGAGCTAGGGTCACGGATTTTTTATCCGTCGCCTCTCTCTGCTCCACATTGGGGGACCACTTGACCTTCCCCTCTATCTTCTCCGTGCCGTAGAAGCACCAGTGCCCCTCCTCTCCTCTAAAATGGCAATGCCAAGAGAGAAAAGTTAAGTTCCTCGTGATCAAAATACACAAAGAACTCTTCTACTGTTAGGAATTTGCAGCATCATCAAACTGTAATCCGCAACATTGGCGATGGTAGTGCCAATACAAAAAGAGTGCAGGGTCGACTGCACCAATCACTAGGAGGTATCCTCGTATGCCCCAAACCTAGCGTAGATTTTCTCCGAAAAATAGATGGATGGTGGGAAGAGAATCCGAGATAAAGGGGGGACCACACCGGATGGTGGTTGCAACCATCCAGTCCATCGACTTCTTCGTCTGCTCGTCGTCTGGTACATACATGTACATGAGAGGAGAAGGCAAAGGGGAAGAGATGATGTGCTTGGGAAGAACCGTTCACATAATCGGGCAATTTTGTGCAGTCCAATATGCAAAATGTACACGCGGACCACCTTGTGGTAACATCCAACCCCTCTATATCTCATCTACTGGCCCATAGTCCATGGGTGAATCCGGTTGAACAGTTCAAAGGTTTCACAAGATATGTCGAAGTTTCACCTTATGAACTTTGTTGATTAAAAAATGACCTAGGTGTGTATAACTAGAGGTATTGCGAAGTAGAGAGGCTACGACATATAGAAAAGGACAAGGTGATATTTCTAAGGCCCTACCAACCCCATCATGTGACATTGCCATGTAATGATGGAAACACTTAGATGTACATAAATGCCACGTATTGTTTTTCCATCATTTGGACAAAAATGCAGAAGGACCACCCAACCATATGATATTAGACCAAAAAAGGAGACATCATTTTCTTTGGTTTTCTTAGTTGCACAATCTCACGAAGATGATACATAGTGTCATGTATCTTTATATCAAAAAATGGATTTGATAATGTATTATGCTTCTTCTTCCGAGATACAAAAAATAAACCAGTGCATGCACTATGAAGGCCCTAGTAATGTCATTAGTTGTCATAGACAGTACATTGATAGTACAGTATTATGGATAACATGATAAATGCAGTATATTGCTACTTGTCAGGCAGTCGAGAAATAACTATTTGTAAGTCAATACTAAGAATCATTTGATCTGCTTGGCTAAGAATCGTGTAAGTATACATGGACTGGGAAGTAACTATTCCTAAGTCAATTGAGAAATAAACATATGTACAAGTTTAGCACCATTCGTTCATGCGGGTTCTATTTCACTAGTAGAAAACAGGGCTTTCGTTTGGGCCTGGCCAGCCCATTAGTCCCGGTTCTGCACGAACCGGGACCCATGTGCATTAGTCGATTCGTGAGCCGGGGCGGCCGGGGCCTCGTGGGCATTGGTCCGGTTCGTGTGGACCCATTTGTCCCTTCTGTGCACGAACCGGGACCAATGGGCCTCGCCTCGACCCACAACCATTGGTCCCGATTCGTGGCTCGAACCAGATGAGCGAAACTTTAGTCCGGTTCCACGAATCGGGACAAATGAGTTGCCTATATATACCCCATCGCCGCAGCAGAGCACTCCAGTGGTCTGCTTTTTTTCTTGGCCGTGGCGGGAGGGCATTGGTGCTCTAGCTCACCTCCTATGCACATGAGGTGTTCGATGAAATGCCCGAGCCACACTAGTTAAGCTTTCTCCTCTCAAGCTCGACCTCTGAGCTCCATTTCCCGAGATTTGTCTAGGTTTATATTAGCGGCCCGTCACGCCCCGTCCCCGTCTTCACTGTCGTCGATCGCCCGCGCCGATCTCGTCGCCGGCACCACCGTGGTGAGCCTCTTGTTCTTATCTTCTTTCTGAAAGAAAAAATTCTTACTTTACATAGATACTTGTCTAATTTTCTTACTTTTAACACACATAATTATATACAATGCACGCAAATGAACCAGCAACGGATGTACGGTGACAGACACACCTCCAAGTACATTAAGGGCGCGCATGATTTTCTCGAAGTGGCTGAGGCAAACAAGCAGAATGGTTTTATGTGTTGTCCATGCCCTAAATGTGGGAACACGAAGTCTTACTCTGACTGGAAAATCCTTCACACCCACCTGCTTTACAAGGGTTTCATACCACACTATAATGTTTGGACGAGGCACGGAGAAATAGGGGTTATGATGGAAGACGGCGAAGAAGAAGAGGACGATGACAACTATGTGCCCCCTAAATACGGTGATGTTGCAACGGGGGAAGCTGCTGAAGACCAAGAGGAACCAGACGATGTGCCCGATGATGCTACAACGGGGGAAGCTGCTGAAGATCAAGAGGAATCAGACGATGTGCCTGATGATGATGATCTCCGTCGGTTCATTGTCGATGCAAGGGCGCAATGTGAAAGTCAAAAGGAGAAGCTGAAGTTCGATCGCATGTTAGAGGATCACAAAAAAGGGTTGTACCCCAATTGCTAAGATGGCAACACAAAGCCTTGCATCAGCATCGAATTGTTGCGGTGGAAGGCGTAGAATGTTGTGCTCGACAAAGGATTTGAGAAGCTACCGAAAATATTGAAGAAGAAGCTTCCAAAGGATAACGAATTGCCCGAGAGTACATACGCAACAAAGAAGGTCGTATGCCCTCTAGGATTGGAGGTGCAGAAGATACATGCATGCCCTAATGACTGCATCCTCTACCGCGGTGCGTAGGATTTGAACGCATGCCTGGTATGCGGTGCATTGCGGTATAAGATCAGATGAGATGACCCTCGTGATGTTCACGGCGAGCCCCGCAGGAAGAGGGTTCCTGCGAAGGTGATGTGGTATGCTTCTATAATACCACGGTTGAAACGACTGTTCAAAAACAAAGAGCATGCCAAGTTGATGCGATGGCACAGTGAGGACCGTAAGAAAGACGGGAAGTTGAGAGCACCCGCTGACGGGTCGCAGTGGAGAAAAATCGAGAGACAAGATTAGGCTGAGTTTGCAGTGACCCAAGGAACGTATGGTTTGGTTTAAGCGGATGGCATTAATCCTTTCGGGGAGCAGAGCAGCAATCACAACACCTGGCCCATGACTCTATGTATGTATAACCTTCCTCCTTGGATGTGCATGAAGCGGAAGTTCATTATGATTCCAGTTCTCATCCAAGGCCCTAAGCAACCCGTCAACGACATTGATGTGTACCTAAGGCCATTAGTTGAAGAACTTTTACAGCCGTGGAATGGAAATGGTGTACGCACGTGGGATGAGCACAAACAAGAGGAATTTAACCTGCACGCGTTGCTGTTTGTAACCATCAACGATTGGCCCGCTCTCAGTAACCTTCGGAGATGCACAAACAAGGGATACCACGCATGCACACACTGTTTAGCTGACACCGAAAGTATATACCTGGACAAATGCAGGAAGAATGTTTTCTTCCGACCAACCATCAATGTCGAAAGAAAGGCAATCATTTCAAAGGCGAGGCAGATCACCAGAAGAAGCCCGCCATGTGTACCGGTGATAACGTACTTGGTATGGTCAATGATTTACACGTAATCTTTGGAAAGGGTCCCGGCGGACTAGCTGTTTCGAATGACGCTGAGGAACGCGCACCCATGTGGAATAAGAAATCTATATTTTGGGACCTACCCTACTGGAAAGACCTAGAGGTCCGCTCTTCGATCGACGTGATGCACGTGACGAAGAACCTTTGCGTGAACCTGCTAGGCTTCTTGGGCGTGCATGGGAAGACAAAAGATACAACTGAGGCACAGGAGGACCTGCAACGTTTGCACGAAAAAGACGGCATCCCTCCAAAGCAGTATGAAGGTCCTGCGAGCTACGCTCTTACCAAAGAAGAGAAGGAAATCTTCTTTGAATGCCTGCTTAGTATGAAGGTCCCGACTGGCTTCTCGTCGAATATAAAGGGAATAATAAATATGCCAGAGAAAAAGTTGCAGAACCTAAAGTCTCATGACTACCACGTGATTATGACACAACTGCTTCCGGTTGCATTGAGGGGGCTTCTATCGGAAAACGGCCGATTAGCCATTATGAAGCTATGTGCATTCCTCACTGCAATCTCTCAGAAGGTGATCGATCCAGAAATCATACCAAGGCTAAGGAGTGATGTGGCGCAATGTCTTGTCAGTTTCGAGCTGGTGTTCCCACCATCCTTCTTCAATATCATGACGCACATCCTAGTTCATCTAGTTGACGAGATTGTCATTCTGGGCCCCAGATTTCTACACAATATGTACCCCTTTGAGAGGTTCATGGGGTCCTAAAGAAATATGTAAAATCGAAGTGCTAGGCCAGAAGGAAGCATCTCCATGGGCCATCAAACAGAGGATGTCATTGGGTTTTGTCTTGACTTCATTCCTGGCCTTAAGAAGACAAGTCTCCCTAAATCGCGGTATGAGGGGAGACTGGCTGGAAAAGGCACGCTTGGAAGGGACTCAATAATATGCAGGGACGGATATTGTTGGTCTCAAGCACACTACACAGTTCTACAGAACTCTACCTTGGTGACCCCGTATGTCGATGAACACAAGAACAGTCTGCGCTCAAACACCCTAATAGTGCGACGATCGGATTACATGTGAACACATCGTGACTTTCAGCAGCTTGGTTGGAAACACGTCTCGTAGGTGACAACACTGTTTGTGATGAGCTGTACTCGTTGTCCGAGGACCATCTTCGATCAGTATTGACTTACAAAGGATACGAGATAAATGGGAATACATTTTACACGATCGCCCAAGATCAAAAGAGCACCAACCAAAACAGCGGTGTCCGCTTTGATGCAACAACAAAGAGGGGAAAGGACACATATTTTAAGGTCCCTTGTATAAGTGCAAATGGGTCAATCTGTCAGAGGCGAGTGCAGATAGACCCACAAAGACGGAATGACAACAGTGGATCTGAACAATCTTGGGTACACTGACGAACCGTTCGTCCTAGCCAATGATGTGGCACAGGTTATCTATGTGAAGGACATGTCTACCAAATTGAGAGAAAAAAAAGATAAGGAAGCGAATACATCATACGATGAGCCAAAGTGCCACATAGTTCTTTCAGGAAAAAGGGACATCGTGGGAGTGGAGGGCAAGACAGACATGTCTGAAGATTATGAAAAGTTTCATGAAATTCCTCCTTCAAAGTCAAGGCTGACCCAAGCATCCCGATAAACGCATTTAAGATTTTCCATGGTTACTACAAGAATAAGCAAAGGACACAAGCGAAGAAAAAGTGAAGACTTTCTCCACAACTATTATGATGATACCATGCCAACTTTCAACCTTTTAGTAGTTCATTTGAAATACTGTTGTAATGCATTTAGTTTCCGTATGAAACCCTGATATCTCGAAACAAATTGTCTGTTTTGTACACGAAGTGCATCCAGTTTTTGCCGTAACCCTTTCAACTTTTTTGCACATGCTATGTGGGTGAAATGATGATACCATGCCAACTTTCCACCTTTTTAGAGTTCATTTGAAATGCTTTTCAATTTCAGGTTCTTATAGCTCAAAATAATCAGTAAATGCATGAAAAATAACAAATGAAGTCAGAAAGGGTTGAAATTTGATGATGCGGCATTGAATTGTGCATTTTGAACACACAAAAAGTCAGGAGTTCAAATCAGTTTAAAAAAATGAAATCCCATTGTAACAGACGAGTTTCCGCATGAAATCCTGATACTTCGAAAGAGATTGTACGTTTTGTACACGAAGTGCAACCAGTTTTTGCCGTAACCCTCTCAACTTTCTTGCACATGCTATCTGGGTGAAATGATGATACCATGCCAACTTTCAACTTTTCAGAGTTCATTTGAAATGCTTTTCAATTTCAGGGTCTTATAGCTCAAAATAGTCAGTAAATGCATGAAAAATAACAAATGAAGTCAGAAAGGGTTGAAAATTGTTGATGTGGCTTTAAATGGTGCATTTTGAACATACAAAGAGTCAGGAGTTCAAATAAGTTTTAAAATATGAAATCCCTTTGTAACAAACGAGTTTCCGTATGAAATCCTGATACTTCAAAAGAGATTGTCCGTTTTGTACACGAAGTGCATCCAGTTTTTGCCGTAACCCTCTCAACTTTCTTGCACATGCTATGTGGGTGAAATGATGATACCATGCCAACTTTCAACCTTTTCAGAGTTCATTTGAAATGCTCTTCAATTTCAGGGTTTAATAGCTCAAAATAATCAGTAAATGCATGAAAAATAACAAATGAAGTCAGAAAGGGTTGAAAATTGATGATGTAAGTAGAAACCAAATAAAATCAAATAAACTTTAATAAAATATATAAGTAGAAACAAAATAAACTTTTATAAATAAGTAGAAAGAATTATCAAAGTATTTTTTGTGGAAAACATTAAAAGAAAAAAGAATTTTCATAAAATAAATACTAAAAGCAAAAAATAAAATAAAATAAATAAGTATAAACAAAATAAACTTTTATAAATAAGTAGAAACAAAATAAAATAAAATAAAATAAATAAGTAGAAACAAAATAAAATAAAATAAAATAATCTTTTATAAAATAAATAAGTAGAAACAAAATAAAATAAACTATAAAAAATAAAAAAATAAAGCAACAAAAAAACTGGAAAAAAATAAAAAATGCCACCTATTGGGCCACCACGGCCTGAATACGACTAGAAACCCGGCTAGTTGGGCTGTGATTCAGTTCAGAGAAGGCCCAAAGAGTCTCCACAGTCGATACAGTGTGTTTAGGCCCGAAAGCCTGCATTTGAGAGGAGCTCGAGAGGGCAGCGGGGCTTATAAACCACTCTCGAGCTTCCTCAACTATCGAGGTGGGACTAAACTTTTGTGCCGCGACGCGGGCAGCACAGGCCTTTAGTCCCGGTTGGTGCCACTAACTTGGACTAAAGGTATGCATTGGTACCGTTTCATGCCACCAACCGGTACCAATGCCCACCCTTTAGTCCCGGTTTGTGCGACCAACCGGGACCAAAGGCTCGCTTCCGCCCTTTGGGCTCTTGAAAAGAGACCTTCGTCCCGGTTGGTGCCACAAACCGACTAATGAAACATTGGTCGGTTGGTACCACGAACCGGGACCAAAGCTCTGGCTATATATACAACACTTGTCAAAATTTTCATTCAGTTCGTCTTCCTCGCCTCGACGACGCCGCCAGGCTGCCCCTCTGCCTCGCCGTCGCCGTTCGCCTCGCCTCGACGCTGTCCCGCCACCCTGCCACCGTCTCCAGATCGCCTCAACACCGCCTCGCGCCACCTGCCCAGCCTTGCCGCCCTGCCTCCTCGCTGCGTCGCGCCTGCTATGAGCGCTGCCCCGATCCCCTCCTCCTCCTCCCTGTACTAGCCGCCGCACCCCCTATGTTTTTTTCCAGATTATATGTGTATATGTGTGATTATACGTATGTGTGTATATATGATTATATGTCTAGTTTTTTCAGATTTTTTATTTAGGTTGCTAGTAGATATCGGTTTTAGGTTAGTGCATTTTAGGTTAGTGTAGAGGAAAAAGTAAAATAAGGAAAAGGAAGAAAAGAGGAAGAAGGAAAGAAGGAAGAAGAAGAAGAAAAATAAGGAGAGGAAGAAGGAGAAGAAAAAGGAGAAGAAGAGGAAAAAGAGGAGAAATAAATAAGAAGAGGAAAAAAGAAAAAAGAGGAGAAGAAGAAAGGAATAGAGGAGAACAGACCTGGCCAAACGGGCTGGCCCGGCACGGCACGGCCCAGCCCGTGCTAATCGTGCCTGGCCTGGCACTGTTGGGGAAAGTTGCAGAAAATAAAAAAAATTCTACGCTTCACCAAGATCAATCTATGGAGTCATCTAGCAACGAGATAGAGGAGTGCATCTACATACCCTTGTAGATCGCACGAGGAAGCGTTCAAGAGAACGGGGTTGAGGGAGACGTACTCGTCGTGATCCAAATCACCGAAGATCCTAGTGCCGAACAGACGGCACCTCCGCGTTCAACACACGTACGGTTGGGGAAGACGTCTCCTCCTTCTTGATCCAGCAAGGGGGAGGGAGAGGTTGATGGAGATCCAGCAGCACGACGGCGTGGTGGTGGAAGTAGCGGCGATCTCGGCAGGGCTTCGCCAAGCACAGCGAGAGGGAGAGGTGTTACGGAGGGAGAGGGAGGCGCCAGGGACTAGGGTGCGGCAGCCCTCCTCCCCCCCCCCCCCACTATATATAGGGCCCCTGGGGGCGCGCCGGTCCTATGAGATCCCATCTCCAGGGGGGCGGCGGCCAAGGGGGGTGGCTTGCCCCCCAAGTCAAGTGGGGCACCCCCCACCCATAGTGTTTCCGACCCTAGGCCCAGGGGGAGGCCCAAGGGGGGCGCACCAGCCCACCAGGGGCCGGTTCCCTTCCCCACTTCAGCCCATGGGGCCCTCCGGGATAGGTGGCCCCACCCGGTGGACCCCAGGACCCTTCCGGTGGTCCCAGACAATACCGTGACCCCGAAACTTTCCCGACGGCCGAAACTGGACTTCCTATATATAATTCTTCACCTTCGGACCATTCCGGAACTCCTCGTGACCTCCGGGATCTCATCCGGGACTCGAACAACTTTCGGGTTGCCGCATGCTAGTATCTCTACAACCCTAGCGTCACCGAACCTTAAGTGTGTAGACCCTACGGGTTCGGGAGACATCTGAGACATGACCCGGCGACTCTCCGGCCAATAACCAACAGCGGGATCTAGATACCCATGTTGGCTCCCACATGTTCCACGATGATCTCATCGAATGAACCACAATGTCGAGGATTCAAGTAATCCCGTATACAATTCCCTTTGTCAATCGGTACGTTACTTGCCCGAGATTCGATCGTCGGTATCCCAATACCTCGTTCAATCTCGTTACCAGCAAGTCACTTTACTCGTACCGTAATGCATGATCCCGTGACCAACCACTTAGTCACTTTGAGCTCATTATGATGATGCATTACCGAGTGGGCCCAGAGATACCTCTCCGTCATACGGAGTGACAAATCCCAGTCTCGATCCGTGTCAACCCAACAGACACTTTCGGAGATACCTGTAGTATACCTTTATAGTCACCTAGTTACGTTGTGACGTTTGGTACACCCAAAGCACTCCTACGGCATCCGGGAGTTACACGATCTCATGGTCTAAGGAAAAGATACTTGACATTGGAAAAGCTCTAGCAAACGAACTACACGATCTTGTGCTATGCTTAGGATTGGGTCTTGACCATCACATCATTCTCCCAATGATGTGATCCCGTTATCAATGACATCCAATGCCCATGGTCAGGAAATCGTGACCATCTATTGATAAACGAGCTAGTCAACTAGAGGCTCACTAGGGACATGTTGTGGTCTATGTATTCACACATGTATTACGATTTCCGGATAACACAATTATAGCATGAATAAAAGACCATTATCATGAACGAGGAAATATAATAATAACCATTTTATTATTGCCTCTAGGGCATATTTCCAACAGTCTCCCACTTGCACTAGAGTCAATAATCTAGTTACATTGTGATGAATCGAACACCCATAGAGTTCAGGTGTTGATCATGTTTTGCTCGCGGAAGAGGTTTAGTCAACGGATCTCCGACATTCAGATCTGTGTGCACTTTACAAATATCTATGTCTCCATCTTGAACATTTTCACGAATGGAGTTGAAGCGACGCTTGATGTGCCTGGTCTTCTTGTGAAACCTGGGCTTCTTGGCAAGGGCAATAGCTCTAGTGTTGTCACAGAAGAGAGTGACCGGCCCCGACGCATTGGGTATGACTCCTAGGTCGGCGATGAACTCCTTCATCCAGATTGCTTCATGCGCTGCCTCCGAGGCTGCCATGTACTCCGCTTCACATGTAGATCCCGCCACGACGCTTTGCTTGCAAATCGCACCAGCTTCTCGCCCCACCATTCAAAATATACACGTATTCGGTTTGTGACTTAGAGTCATCCAGATCTGTGTCGAAGCTAGCGTCGACGTAACCCTTTACGATGAGCTCTTCGTCACCTCCATAAACGAGAAACATATCCTTAGTCCTTTTCAGGTACTTCAGGATATTCTTGACCGCCGTCCAGTGTTCCATGCCGGGATTACTTTGGTACCTTCCTACCAAACTTAGGGCAAGGTTTACATCAGTGCAGTACACAAAGATGGCATACATGATAGACCCTATGGACGAGGCATAGGGGACAACACTCATCTTTTCTCTATCTTCTGCCGTGGTCGGACATTGAGCCGAGCTCAATTTCACACCTTGCAACATAGGCAAGAACCCCTTCTTGGACTGATCCATATTGAACTTCTTCAATATCTTATCAAGGTATGTGCTTTGTGAAAGACCTATGAGGCGTCTCGATCTAACCCTATAGATCTTGATGCCTAATATGTAAGCAGCTTCTCCAAGGTCCTTCATTGAAAAACACTTATTCAAGTAGGCCTTAATGCTATCCAAAAGTTCTATATCATTTCCCATCAAAAGTATGTCATCCACATATAATATGAGAAATGCTACAGAGTTCCCACTCACTTTCTTGTAAACGCAGGCTTCTCCATAAGTTTGCATAAACCCAAACGCTTTGATCATCTCATCAAAGCGAATGTTCCAACTCCGAGATGCTTTCACCAGCCCATAGATGGAGCTACCGGAGCTTGCATACCTTGTTAGCATTCTTAGGATCGACAAAACCTTCCGGCTGCATCATATATAGTTCTTCATTAAGATGGCCGTTAAGGAATGCCGTTTTGACGTCCATTTGCCATATCTCATAATCATAGTATGCGGCAATTGCTAGCTTCGCTACGGGAGAGAAAGTCTCATCGTAGTCAACCCCTTGAACTTGTCGATAACCCTTAGCGACGAGTCGAGCTTTATAGATGGTAACATTACCATCCACATCCGTCTTCTTCTTAAAGATCCATTTGTTTTCTATCGCTCGCCGATCATCGGGCAAGTCTGTCAAAGTCCATACTTTGTTTTCCTACATGGATCCTATCTCGGATTGCATGGCCTCAAGCCATTTGTTGGAATCTGGGCCCGCCATCGCTTCTTCATAGTTCGAAGATTCACCATTGTCTAACAACATGATTTCCAGGACAGGGTTGCCATACCACTCTGGTGTGGAACGTGTCCTTGTGGACCTACGAAGTTCAGTAGTAACTTGATCCGAAGTACCTTGATCATCATCATTAATTTCCTCTCTAGTCGGTGCAGGCACCACAGGAACATCTTCATCAAGTTCCACTTTCCTCCCACTTACTTCTTTCAAGAGAAACTCTTTCTCCAGAAAGGACCCGTTCTTGGCAACAAAGATCTTGCCTTCGGATATGAGGTAGAAGGTATACCCAATGGTTTCCTTAGGGTATCCTATGAAGACGCATTTTTCCGAATTGGGTTCGAGCTTCTCAGGTTGAAGTTTCTTGACATAAGCATCGCATCCCCAAACTTTTAGAAACGACAGCTTAGGTTTCTTCCCATAATTCATACGATGTCGTCTCAACGGATTTAGACGGTGCCCTATTTAAAGTGAATGTAGCTGTCTCTAGAGTGTATCCCCAGATCGCACCATATCCAATAGAGTGCGATTACGACGTTCGGACACACCGTTACGCTGAGGTGTTCCAGGCGGCGTGAGTTGTGAAACGATTCCACATTTCCTTAAGTGCGCACCAAATTCGTGACTTAAATATTCTCCCCCACAATTTGATCGTAAGAACTTTATCTTTCGGTCACGTTGATTCTCTACCTCATTCTGAAATTCCTTGAACTTTTCAAAGGTCTCAGACTTGTGTTTCATCAAGTAGACATACCCATATCTACTCAAGTCGTCAGTGAGAGTGAGAACATAACGATATCCTCCACGAGCCTCAACGCTCATTGGACCGCACACATCAGTATGTATGATTTCCAATAAGTTGGTTGCTCGCTCCATTGTTCCGGAGAACGGAGTCTTGGTCATTTTGCCCATAAGGCATGGTTCGCACGTGTCAAATGATTCGTAATCAAGAGACTCCAAAAGTTCATCAGCATGGAGCTTCTTCATGTGTTTGACACCAATGTGACCAAGGCGGCAGTGCCACAAGTATGTGGGACTATCATTATCAACTTTACATCTTTTGGTATTCACACTATGAATATGTGTAACATCACGTTCGAGATTCATTAAGAATAAACCATTGACCAGTGGGGCATGACCATAAAACATATCTCTCATATAAATAGAACAACCATTATTCTCGGATTTAAATGAGTAGCCATCTCGCATTAAACGAGATCCAGATACAATGTTCATGCTCAAAGTTGGCACTAAATAACAATTATTGAGGTTTAAAACTAATCCCGTAGGTAAATGTAGAGGTAGCGTGCCGACGGCGATCACTCGACCTTGGAACCATTCCCGACGCCAAGATCGTCACCTCCTCGTCCTTCGCCAGTCTCCGCTTATTCCGCAGCTCCTACTTTGAGTTACAAATATGAGCAACGGCACCGGTATCATATACCCAGGAGCTACTACGAGTACTGGTAAGGTACACATCAATTACATGTATATCACATATACCTTTGGTGTTGCCGACCTTCTTGTCCGCTAAGTATTTGGGGCAGTTCCACTTCCAGTCTCCCTTTCCCTTGCAATAAAAGCACTCAGTCTCAGGTTTGGGTCCATTCTTTGGCTTCTTCCCGGCAACTGGCTTACCGGGCGTGGCAACTCCCTTGCCGTCCTTCTTGAAGTTCTTCTTACCCTTGCCTTTCTTGAAACTAGTGGTTTTATTGACCATCAACACTTGATGTTCCTTTTTGATTTCCACCTCTCGATTTCAAAGCATTGAAAATACTTCATGAATAGTTTTCACCATCCCCTGCATATGTTATTTCATCCCAAAGCTCTTGTAGCTAGTTTGGAGCGACTGGAGGATTCATCAATGACCGCCTCGTCCGGGAGGTTAATGTCCAATCGGGACAAGCGGTTGTGCAACCAGATATTTTGAGTATGTGCTCACCGATGTAACTATTTTCCTCCATCTTACAATCAGAACTTGTCGGAGACTTCATATCTCTCGACCCGGGCATGAGCTTGGAAAACCATTTTCAGCTCTTCAAACATATCATATGCTCCGTGTTGCTCAAAACGCTTTTGGAGCCCCGGTTCTAAGCTGTAAAGCATGCCGCACTGAACGATGGAGTAATCATCAGCACGTGACCGCCAAGCGTTCATAACGTCTTAGTTCTCTGGGATGGGTGCTTCACCTAGCGGTCCTTCTAGGACATATGCTTTCTTGGAAGCTATGAGGATGATCCTCGTGTTCGGACCCGATCCGAATAGTTGCTGCCATCATCTTTCAGCTTGGTTTTCTCTAGGAACGCGTTGAAGTTGAGGTTGACATGAGCGTTGGCCATTTGATCTACAAGACATTTTGCAAAGGTTTTTAGACTAAGTTCATGACAATTAAGTTCATCTAATCAAATTATTTAATGAACTCCCACTCAGATTAGACATCCCTCTAGTCATCTAAGTGATACATGATCCGACTCAACTAGACCGTGTCCGATCATCACGTGAGACGGACTAGTCATCATTGGCGAACATCTCCATGTTGATCGTATCTTCCATACGACTCATGTTCGACCTTTCGGTCTCTTGTGTTCCGAGGCCATATCTGTACATGCTAGGCTCGTCAAGTTAACCTAAGTGTTTTGCATGTGTAAATCCGTCTTACACCCGTTGTATGTGAACGTTAGAATCTATCACACCCGATCATCACGTGGTGCTTCGAAACAACGAACTTTCATAGAACGGCGCAGTTAGGGGAACACTTTCTTGAAATTATTATAAGGGATCATCTTATTTACTACCGTCGAACTAAGAAAATAAGAAGCAAAACATGATAAACATCACATGCAATCAAATAGTTTCATGATATGGCCAATATCATATTGCTCCTTTGATCTCCATCTTCGGGGCGCCATGATCATCTTCGTCACGGGCATGACACCATGATCTCCATCATCGTGTCTTCATGAAGTTGTCACGCCAACGACTACTTCTACTTCTATGGCTAACGTGTTTAGCAATAAAGTAAAGTAATTTACATGGCGTTATGCAATGACATGCATGTCATACAAAAAATAAAGACAACTCCTATGGCTCCTGCCGGTTGTCATACTCATGGACATGCAAGTCGTGATTCCTATTACGAGAACATGATCAATCTCATACGTCACATATATTTCATTCATCACATCCTTTTGGCCATATCACATCACAAGGCATAAGCTGCAAAAACAAGTTAGACGTCCTCTAATTGTTGTTGCATGTTTTTACGTGGCTTCTATAGGTTTCTAGCAAGAGCGTTTCTTACCTACGTAAAACCACAACATGATATGCCAATTTCTATTTACCCTTCATAAGGACCCTTTTCATCGAATCCGATCCGACTAAAGTGGGAGAAACAGACACCCGCTAGCCACCTTATGCAACTAGTGCATGTCAGTCGGTGGAACCTGTCTCACGTAAGCGTACGTGTAAGGTCGGTCCGGGCCGCTTCATCCCACGATGCCACTGAAACAAGATAAGACTAGTAGTGGCAAGAAAATTGACAACACCTACGCCTGCAACAAGTTTGTGTTCTACTCGTGCATATAAACTACTCATAAACCTGGCTCATGATGCCACTGTTGGGGAACGTTGCAGAAAATAAAAAAAATTCTACGCTTCACCAAGATCAATCTATGGAGTCATCTAGCAACGAGATAGAGGAGTGCATCTACATACCCTTGTAGATCGTGCACGGAAGCGTTCAAGAGAACGGGGTTGAGGGAGTCGTACTCGTCGTGATCCAAATCACCGAAGATCCTAGTGCCGAACGGACGGGACCTCCGCGTTCAACACACGTACGGTTGGGGAAGACGTCTCCTCCTTCTTGATCCAGCAAGGGGGAGGGAGAGGTTCATGGAGATCCAGCAGCATGACGGCGTGGTGGTGGAGGTAGCGGCGATCTCGGCAGGGCTTCGCCAAGCACAGCGAGAGGGAGAGGGTGTTACGGAGGGAGAGGGAGGCGCCAGGGACTAGGGTGCGGCAGCCCTCCCTCCCCCCACTATATATAGGGCCCCTGGGGGGGCGCCGGCCCTAGGAGATCCCATCTCCAGGGGGGCGGAGGCCAAGGGGGGTGGCTTGCCCCCCAAGTCAAGTGGGACGCCCCCCACCCCTAGGGTTTCCAACCCTAGGCGCAGGGGGAGGCCCAAGGAGGGCACACCAGCCCACCAGGGGCTGGTTCCCTTCCCCACTTCAGCCCATGGGGCCCTCCGGGATAGGTGGCCCCACCAGGGACCCTCGACCCTTCCGTGGTCCAGACAATACTGCGTGACCCAAAACTTTCCCCGACGGAAACTGGACTTCCTATATATAATTCTTCACCTCGGACCATTCCGGAACTCCTCGTGACGTCCGGGATCTCATCCGGGACTCCGAACAACTTTCGGGTTACCGCATACTAGTATCTCTACAACCCTAGTGTCACCGAACCTTAAGTGTGTAGACCCTACGGGTTCGGGAGACATGCAGACATGACCGAGACGACTCTCCGGCCAATAACCAACAGCGGGATCTGGATACCCATGTTGGCTCCCACATGTTCCACGATGATCTCATCGAATGAACCACGATGTCGAGGATCCAAGTAATCCCGTATACAATTCCCTTTGTCAATCGGTACGTTACTTGCCCGAGATTCGATCGTCGGTATCCCAATACCTCGTTCAATCTCGTTCTGCAAGTCACTTTACTCGTCATCGTAATGCATGATCCCGTGACCAACCACTTAGTCACTTTGAGCTCATTATGATGATGCATTACCGAGTGGGCCCAGAGATACCTCTCCGTCATAAGGAGTGACAAATCCAGCCTCAATCCGTGTCAACCCAATGTACACTTTCCGAGATACCGTAGTATACCTTTATAGTCACCCGATTCGTTGTGACGCTTTGGTACACCCAAAGCACTCCTACGGCATCCGGGAGTTACACGATCTCATGGTCTAAGGAAAAAATACTTGACATTGGAAAAGCTCTAGCAAACGAACTACACGATCTTGTGCTATGCTTAGGATTGGGTCTTGTCCATCACATCATTCTCCTAATGATGTGATCCCATTATCAATGACATTCAATGCCCATGGTCAGGAAACCGTGACCATCTATTGATAAACGAGCTAGTCAACTAGAGGCTCACTAGGGACATGTTGTGGTCTATGTATTCACACATGTATTACGATTTCCGGATAACACAATTATAGCATGAATAAAAGACGATTATCATGAACGAGGAAATATAATAATAACCATTTTATTATTGCCTCTAGGGCATATTTCCAACAGGCCCGGCCCGCCGTGGCACGTTTAATAGCTGGGTCGTGCCGTTCCGGCCCACGGGCGTGGCTCTGTGGCCCAAGCATGGCCTGATTATTAAACGGGCCGGCCCGTGGCACGTTTAGCACGCTGGCCCATTTGATTTTTAGCCTGTTGGGCTGTATTTTAGGCATATTGGGCTGTAATTTAGGTCATATATATATATAATTCTAAAAAAATAAACGGGTCGTGCCGTGCCGGCCCGCGTGCCCAGCCTCCAGGCCCAGGCATGGCCCATGGCGTGCCGCGTGCCGGGCCTAGCCCGTTTAGCTCGGGTCGTGCCGTGCCTGGGCCGTGCCGTTCCTGCGTGCTACCAGGCCAGCCCAGTTAGCACGACCCGTTTGGCCAGCTATAGAGGAGAAGAAGAAAAAATAGAAAATATTCTATTTTTTCTTCTTCTCCTCTATTCCTTTCTTCTTCTCCTTTTTTTCCTTTTTTTCTTCGATCTTCTCCTCTATTCCTTTCTTCTTCTCCTCTTTTTTTCTTCTTCTTCCTCTTCTTATTTTTTATCGGGTATGTCGTTCTCGATATACCCCCTCCCCGATAACTTCGACATGAGGGGGGTGGGTCGATAAATAATAGAACTAGTAAGTACTACTTTATTTTATTTATAGTAAGTGCTTAGTAGTTGAACTAGTTGATTTAATAAAACTACTTTATTTTACTATAGAAGTAGTTTGTTTTTAGTATGCACTACTTTATTTTATTTATAGTAAGTGCTTAATTAGTAGTTGAACTAGTTGATTTAATAAAACTACTTTATTTTACTATATATAGAAGTAGTTTATTTTTAGTAAGTACTTCTTTATTTTATTTATAGTAAGTGCTTATTAGTTGAACTAGTTGATTTAATAAAACTACTTTATTTTACTATATATAGAAGCAGTTTATTTTTAGTAAGTACTACTTTATTTTATTTATAGTAACTAAGTGCTTAGTAGTAGTTGAACTAGTTTATTTAAGAAAAATACTTTATTTTAGTATATATAGAGGTAGTTTATTTTTAGCAAGAAAATTAATATAACTAGTTTATTTTTTTAGTTCAAGCAATTATTCCCGCATCGACGTCGACGATGCTTATCCCGCATCCTCGTCGTCGACTCGGCGGAGGAGGCCGGCTTGATCAGAGGGGCCATGTCTGGGACTGGGCTCCGCCGGGCTGGTATTGGGAGGTGCTACCTTCCGGGGGCGTAGGTTGGTGAGGAGCCAACCCGTCATTGACCCGATCCTTGTTTGGTGGCGGTCGCGTGGGCCAGTGACGTTGCTGAGGTTTCCGGACACCACAGAGGTGGTACGTCACCATGTCAGCGAGGAGGACGAGCACGTCCGTCGCTACATGGTTGCGTTGGAGCGCAGGTTCGACAATACCTGGCAGGTTCTTCAGGGATCTCACTGGAGTGATCCTGTGATGGTTCCTTCTCTTTGGGTGTCCACCGCCCGCGCCGATACCCGTCGGGCGCTACGGTTCTAACTGTATTAGCGATGCTATATGTATGATAGTATTTGAGGTGTATTAGTGATAATATTCGATGATGTACGTACGCAAGAGATGATGTAGTTTTGCTTATAATTGAATGCATGCTAATTTGAATACTACTTTATTTTACAATTTGGTTTTACTTATTGAATGCTCAAATTTGAAAAGTACTCCTACTTTGAATGCTAAAATTACAGAGCACTATGCAAGGCATATGCATTTGATTAGTTGATAGCTTATAGGGTTTTTGTTTTTGCGGAAATCTAGGAGCCCCTCCATCATCCCCGCCGTCGTCCCCGTCACTGACCCCCCTCCGACCTCGAGGTGAGACCAACCAAGTCACCATGTCAATATGAGTCCTCTATATGAGAGGACGATATGTCCTTTTTTAGAAAGATAATTAAACGATATTTTGGGTTGACTTTAAATCTGTCGAGTCTCCACCATATATGAGAGGACGAAGAATCCTGACTGTTGTCATGGGGGTAGCTTCTCCTTCATTCCCGTGTGCTAGAAAACTTGGTGTAATGCACTCGGGGATGAAAGAAGGAGCTACCATCACCAACGGTCGAATATGTACACCACGTGAGCTGAGAGTTTTCAGGAAAAAGACTCGACAGACCGATAGTCAACCCGTGTTGAATAATAATGATATAATTTAGGTTTTTTAGTACATATATTTAATTATACAAGTTTAATTTTTGAATTATGAACATAGGAAATGTCGTACTCGGACAACGAAAGTCTCCTGGCGGAGTGCGACTGGTGCCACAACGACTGAGGTCTGTGCGACAGGCCTCACCTGGACAAGGTCAGTGCTTCAGCATTAAGCTGGAAGAGACCTTCGATGTTGAAACGGTATACAACGACGACAAGTGTTATTTTTTCGTAATTAAGCACGACTTCAACTATTTCAACGTGTAATTTTCATATTTTACAATTCGACTAGCTTATCCCATGCCATGCAAGACGCTATGACTTGGAGAGGATGGGTTTTGAAGACCATGAAAGTATGGAAACAAAGAAAATTCACCTAAGGACCCATCATGATATGGATTTTGAAGTAAATTTGTATAATTCTGAGAGCGTAACCCATTTTGGTTGCAAAAATTGGGAAGCATTTTGCAAGATGTATGATTTTGATGAGGGTATGCTTGTCACCATGGATCTTGGTGATCCTGACATCGACCAAGACAATATGGACATTTGGCTCCTTATTGATACGCTTCCAATTCTACCGCTATGTGAGTTTCTCAAACATAGTTATTAACTAATTTATATTGTTCATTTCAAAATAGTTGACAACTTATTTCCATTGACAGCTTATTTTGATTGTTCAAACAATGTGCGGAACATGGTAGACAGAACCTACTACACTGATGGCTCTGAGTTAACTTATAAGGAGAAAAATCATCTGGTCGCATTTTGTACTGATCTTGAGAATTGCAATATCTATTGTCAAACTCCTCCACATTATGGTCAATACGTGCCACTAGTGCACGTGTTGAACTACGGTAACATCCATGGAGATGCCATGGTAAGATATTTTAGTATTACGACATTTGTGCATCTTTTGCATAAATTCTTTTAAAAATTAACTACATTGCTAACTACGAAGTTATTACTATATGTTTTTCAACAGGAAATCCCGAATGATTGTGTGCCTCATCTGATGTATCGTAGTGGTCGCTTTGATGTTTTGAACATACGTCCGTGTCATCCTACTGAATCTCAACTGTTCATACCGGATTTCTAAAAGAAGTGGAGACATGAAAATCAAGGAATGGAAAAAATGCATGGACAAATGTAAGGAGGTTCTTGGAAGCAAAAGGAAGCGAAGCAAGAATTGGAGACAGGATGATCTCCATTCTCCATAATGGAGAGTCGGGGTCTATATTGTTTTATGCTATTTTATCTTAAAGAGGGTGTTTAGGTCCTACCTGATACTGATGATCATGTGCCTAGAACAATTAAGTAGGGTTGGTTCGATCACTATGAGGATGATGATCGTATGACTTGTTATTAATAACGAGTAGAAGTTGTATGGTGATGATTAGTAGAACTTATTATTATGATGATGCATGATGCATGCATGAAGAGTTATTATATATCAGTGGGTGAAATAAACATGGATTAGATTGAAGTGAAGGCAACAAGCATGTGGTGCATGTCGAAAGTAGTACTAATCCAAACTTGATCTAGTTAGGATTAGTATTACTTTCGACATGCACCACATGTTGCCTTCACTTTAATCTAAGCCATGTTTAGGCATAGCAGTAGCATTGGTAAACCAAGCACGGAAATAAGAGAGGACACTTCTCTCTGTTAGCTAGCTAACACACCCTAAATTACCCCCTAAACCACCCCCTTTCAGAAAAAAAAACAAAAACCTCAGCTCCTGCCAGCTGCTGACGCGTGGATGCCACGTGAAGGCCCATCTGTCCCAGTTTGTGTAAGAACCGTGACTAAAGGCCTAGGGTATTAGTAACGACCCTTTAGTCCCGGTTCAAAAACCGGGACAAAATGGGCCTTACAAACCGGGACAATAGGCCCTTTTTCTACTAGTGTTTGGAAGATATAATTATCCATTGAAGGTGGTATATGGATGTAAGATCACTGTCTTTCCTATTTCTCTCTATTTCCCTCCAAAATTTTAAAGTATGTTCAAAAGCAACTCCAAATTACTAGTTATCTCCATCTTACTAAACGAAGGATAAAAAGGCATGGTGGTCCAGCTAGTTATTGGGTGCTGATCAAAAGAAGCATGGTCCCGTGCTATATGGAGTAGCCTCCTAGGTTCTGGTGGTGGGGGATCTGTAAAGGTTCTATGTATGTTGGTGATATTGGGAAAGAGACGTCGCATATGGGCCAACAAATCTCTCTAAGTTTTCAATGCATATCAGAAAATACATATACTGTCCCCGCAAAAAAATGACATATACTAACACACAGTCTTACTTAACAAACTCGCTGAAGGAAGGTGACGATAACATCGTTTATGCAGCACATACCACATACACATACACATACACATACACATACACATACACATACACATACATACACACATATGTATGCTGTAGATAAATTAAGTTTGCATTCTTCTGTGGGGTGGGCTTTACAAGTAGATAATCTTACGGTCTGTTTATTTGGAAAAATAACTTGGTTCAAAGTTCGAACACTATCCTACGCAAAGTAAAAATATTGAAAAAACTTACTTTTCCAACGGGAAAAACCCCCTTTCCAGTAATTCCTTGACAATAAGAAATCTTATGATTGTCATATAATATACAAAAGTAAATGTTTTTAAGGTCTGAAAGATTGGGGCAAACCACACATTCGAAGCATTTTGCAGTCTTATTGAGATAAATTCACTGTTGTGTTAACCCTAGCTTTAGTGTACATGTACGGTAATTACACTCCCTTTGTTTCAAAATATTGTGTGTTTGCATTTTCTGAGATTCAACTTTGACCATAAATTTAACCAACGAAATTGCTTGCGGCAGAAGAAAAATTTATATAATTGAAACTTCTTTTAAATACGAATTCATTGATATAACTTTTGCTTCCGCCGCAATCGGTCTCATTGGTTAAATTTATGGTCAAAGTTGAAGCGCGGGAACTGAAGACGCATTATATTTTGGAACAAAGGGAGTATTTAGCACTGCTAGCTAGTACTACCTCCGTCAAGCTTATCCCAGTTTTGTTTCTCAAATGAATGTATCTAGCATTAACTTACATTTATTTGAGGGACAAGGTTTTTTGAACGAAGGGAGTATAGTACGGAATAGTTGTCAATTAGTTAAGCTGGCGGCGGTTTAAGTTTTGCAAGGTATTAACCCGTCTCAGTCTCTGTCTGTTCCTTAATTAATTTGATGTGACGCGACTTCTCATACGTATCTATAGGGTTACTCCTACGGTCCTACCTCTATCTATCCTCGGTCTAGTACTATACTATCACTTGAACGATGCTATACACACGATAAGTTCCGAACGATTCCCGGACGACGCACAACATCAAGCCGTCCATTTGTACTGCAAACCTGGACATCACCGTTAAATCCTCGAATCGTGCATAGTTCGTTCAGCGGTTGTCGTCTGCGTAGCAGTTTCGCTATCACTTCTGCTACCGGCTGGCGAGCACCGAGCTTACCATGCGTCGTCTCGTGCTGAGGCCACTCACAGTGAATATCTCTGTCCAGACGGCTGGAGTATATTTGACGAATGGAGTAGCACGTAGGTATCGTACGATCCATGGTAAAAAGGACGGGCCAGCGCGAAAGCTGCTCATCATTTAGTTGCTGCCAACAAGCACCACAAGTTCTTCTCACCAGCGCGAGGAACGAGCGACCTCCCAGTGTAGTACTAGTCAGCTATCATCAACAGGAGCAGCTCTTCCCATCCATCTAGGGTTTACACGCAGATTATTAGTCGCCGGCCGCCAGCTCCCTCTCTCCCGCAGCGGAACTCCGGCGTGCACGGAGGCAATCGGCGGCAGGGGCTCGCTCGCGTTCTTCCTCAAAAGCTCAGCCAGCCAGGGTCACTTCAGCTCAGCTCGCCGCCTCGCCCGATTAATTCGAGGCGATCTGCGGGGAGATGCTGGCTCCCCGGCTGGCCGACGATTTCTCATGCTTGTAAGTTGCGTTTATAATCGCTTTCTTGGTGGATCTGCCCAGATCCTGTGATTTCCCCGAGTGTTTCGAGCTCCTTCTTGAGTCGTAGATCCTCAGATTAATTGGCTAGGGTTGCACTTGCGCCTGGAATCCTGGATCCACATGGAAATCTCAGATGGTCTCGATCTGATTTTGAAGCTCCCGTGGTTTTCAACATTTTTTCTTCCTTTTCCCTCTCGCGGTCTCGCCTCCTGTCGCTCTTCACTTGCTATTTCCGCCATACGTTGCTAATTTTCTAGCCGGATTTGATGCTTACTAAATGAGTGTACCGGAGGAGCGAGGATGTAATTCAACTAAATCCTTTCAGCAGGTTTTCAAAGTACATATATTTCCTTAATTGCGACTAGCAAGCTCACTAAACTCTCAGTTAGTGCAGGTGTGAGCCTGTGATAGCAGCGTATGTAGGTTCATTCATCCATAAATCCGTGTACAGTGGACAGTAGTTGTAGACTGTAGTGCGATGGATACATGCCGCTACACGTACGGACGGCTACAGTATCCTTGCCACAGCGTTCTTGTTTCGATGTGGCGCTTTGTCTGTCAGACTAGTCACAATGGGAGTAACTGGCAATGAGTTAATGAGGAGAGAGAGAGTTGTAGTAACTTAGCTAGTTACCGTAACATCACATGTTCCAATGCAATATAAGTCTATAACATAATAAATGAAGCTTTGCATGTTACTACACTTATGTTACTACCCACTATGAAGGTAGTAACATAGTCTACAGATATGTGTATGTTACTAGTGTATGTTACTCTCCATTGCGGCTAGTCTCACTATGTGCGGCGAATAAAGCTGCAAGTGTTCCTCAGTGGCTCAGTCAGTGATGCTGAAATCAAGAATCGATTGATATGATCTACTACTACGACAGGGCGAGCACATACGCACTGTGATCGATGCATATGCAGCAGGCCATATCATCATTACCTTATGCTTGATCAATCGACTGCAGGTGCATGCGACGATGAGCGCCTTGAGATGATAAGCGCCGGCGACCATGGGAGCGACCGCCGGAAGTTCGACCCGGCGGCGGCCGGCAACAAGGCCCTGCAAGCGGCGGCGGCCGCCTCGCGGCACTGGTCGGCGTCCACGGAGTCGCGGATCGTGCGCGTGTCGCGCGTGTTCGGCGGCAAGGACCGGCACAGCAAGGTGAGGACCGTCAAGGGGCTGCGCGACCGCCGGGTGCGCCTCTCCGTGCCCACGGCCATCCAGCTCTACGACCTCCAGGACCGCCTCGGCCTCAGCCAGCCCAGCAAGGTCGTCGACTGGCTCCTCAACGCCGCCCAGCACGAGATCGACAAGCTGCCGCCGCTCCAATTCCCGCCGCACGACGACGACCTCCTGCTCTCCGCCCACCACCACCACCATCACCTGCAGCCGACCTCCTCCATGACGTCCATGGCCATGGCGCCGCCGTTCTCGCACGCCACTGCCACCGCAGCCGCGGCGTCCATGATGGTCGTCGACAGCGACAAGGCAGCGCAGGCCCACGACGGAGGCGGCGATCTCAAGGGATTCATGAGCCTGAGCAACTCGCTCGGCCTGGTCAACGGTGCCGGAGCCTCCATGCCGACGCTGGCTGCGGCCCAAGCCGGGTCGTACCACCACCACTACGCCGCTCACGAGGCTTGGAGCAATGGCGGCAACAACGTCCACGAGCAGCTGGGCGGCCATCGCTCTTCGCCTCATGTGGTGCCTCACCACGGCTTGCCGTTCCCGTCGCTGCTGTCCTTGGCCCCGGTGTCTCAGTTCGTCTTCTACACGCCGGAGGGCGGCTTCGCCATGAAAGACGTCGCCTCCGATGGTCAGTTCCCCGTAGACAACCTGGGCGATTCACAAGGCCAGCTCTCGCTGAGCTCGCGGGGAGAAGCTTTCTTCACTCAGGAAGCCAGGGTTGATCGATGAATCACCTACGTCGTGGGCATATGCATGGTCTCTAGCTGCTCCAAGAAGGTGCGTATAAATTAATAATCCATAATGCTCTGAGGAGCAGTATTTTACTGTCTTTATAGGTAAGTTATGCTGTGATTTAAGATTACTTGATTGGGGATTATTTGGGAGTATTGGGTGATGATCAAGTTAAGGTTTTGCAGCCACTGTGCAATGCAATTCGTTGCTTTTTTTTACTACAAGAAGTAATCGTTCATGTATTGACTGGCTTTGTGTAATAACGATCTGGGATTTTGCTTGGGAGTCTCTGCTTAATAAGTTCATTTTTCTCTTGTGAGTTTTGTATCTCCATTAATCTTTCTTTGTAATATGATTGGTGCGTTGTTGTTTGCAACTCTTTCATGTTCTTGCAATCCTCCCTTTTTGTTGTTGGGGTTATACATGATTAATTGGGGAGTTTCAATCTGTATGACTCTTTTCACAAGGACAAAAACAATTTCAAAAAGGGAAACGTTGGGTACCGGCGGACCGGCCGAAGCTTCGGCCGGTCGCGCACGCACCGCTCGATCGTGTAGTCATCCACGGCTAAACATCTCCCGATTCACGTTTGCATCGCTGGCTTTTCCTTTCTTGGCCCATCACGTGCCCGTGGCCCAGCACGTACGGCCGCTCATTCAGCCTTCCTCGTATCTTCTTCACACGAGGAGCGCACTGGTTGCTCAAAAAAAAAAGGAGCACACCTAGGTCATCTTCAAAGCTTTGTCTTTCACCAACTGCTTGCTGAAGCTTCGACGTGGGTTGGGGAAAGAGCTGCAAACACAACCCGATGAAGCTGCATCCGTTTGTCGGCTATGTTGTGACCGTGGCGACCGTGGCCATGCCCACATCATCATGGCGCTGCGAGCTCGAGGGCCGGTGGGGGTGCTGCGTGTTGCGACTATGGTGATTGTGTGTTGGACCAACGTCGTGGCGTGCTGGAACCAGTGACAATTTTTTCTGCATCGCCTCATGGTGGAGCTTGGACGCGACGGCGAGGACAACAATTTTTCTTGCAACTGTCGTTACAATCGATGAGAAAAAATTTCTACATGATATTAATGCGAGAGATGCAACCTGGGATGACAACGAGGACAATTTTTGTTGCAACTGTCGTTGGATTTTGCTACAATCGTTGACAAAAATTGCTACATCTCTCGTTATTTTTCTGCTACATAAATCTTTATTTTTCTGCTTCCTTCTTCCTACTGCCTCGTTGCTTCTTTCCTCTCTCGTTAGGCTGCAAGCATCTCCTTTCTCACGCACCTCAAACTATTCCCCTGCCGATGCTACAACTGGACAGATCTTTTGCTGGAATAGGTGGCAATTTTGCTGAAATCGGCGTTGCTTTTTGCTGCGTGTGTGCTGCAACCAGATCTATGCAACCGGAAAGCTGAAACCAGCACGTGAGAAAGCAACAACCGTCCATGAAAAAACATCAACCGGCTATGGCTGAAGACGGCCAGTGCTGCAACCATTGGCAGAAAAAGGTTCAACCGTATATGAAAAAGCTTCAATCAGGCACTATGCAGCGAAAAAAGGTGCGACCATAGATGGAAAAAGCTTCAACCGGACAGTGCGCAACAGAAAAAGTTACAACCATTGATAGAAAAAGCTTCAACCGTAGATGAAAAAAGCTTCAACCAAAGACCGGCAATGAAAAAAAGCTTCATAAAGGCTCACGTTTCCACGGAAGCTGCAATTGGCGTTGGCGGGTGCTGCAACTGGCGAAGACCAATGCTACAACCAGCGATGGTGAAGCTGCTACCGTGCAGTTCATAGCTACAACCCGACATGAAAAAAGATGTGACCAGCGAGCATGGAAGCTACCACCGGTGACGAGAAAAAGCTACAACCGTCGAGCACGAAAGCTGCAACAGATTGACAAAAAAGCTACCACCGACTAGCCCAGAAGCTACAACCGGCATGCAAAAAAGTTTCAACCATCGCGTGATTTTGTTGTAGCTAGCCCAAGTGTTTTTACAAGAGCTTCCACCTAGAGTTTCCCGACGCGAATCCATTTGAAGCTAGCTCATCGTGCATGTGCTACTATAGATCGATTAAGCTGCTTGCCTGCTTGCTTGCACGCTAGCTTTGCACGTACGACGTACACTCTTAGACGATTTGTCTAGCGATATAGATCCAACACGGAGCGTGGTTTTGGGCGTGTGCAGGCGGCACGACTAGTCAGAAGACGAGCGCCGGCGGGTGCCGGTGGCCGACGAGCGCGAGCGGCACGTTCGTCCGGCGAACTGTGCGGGTTTTTTTTTTGCGTACGTTCAGGTCAAACAAACGAGGAAATCTAACGACAGAGGGCGTTTTGATCCAACGTGCGCGTGCGGACCGGCCGAAATTTGGGCCGGTCCGCCGGCGCCTATCGTTGCCCTTTCAAAAAAGTAACATAAAAGTATATTATTTTGCGCCTACTCTTTCGGAAACCACCCTCTCATTCTTTAAGAATCAGAATGGTCATATCCGAGTTTCCATTTCATCATTTGGAATTTGAACTTTATATCTTTGACTTGTTTTTAGCTTTATTCATTATTTATTTAGCTCATCCCGTAGAATTGAAAGCATGGTTCACTCCTACCCAACCCAATATAAACGGGACTAGTGTGGTTTGTCATTTAAATGGATCATTCAAGATTTTGTGGCCCACAGTTGGGCACACAGTGCCAATTCGATTGGTTGCAATCCTGAACATATTATATATGAGGTTTAAAATTATAGTTGAATAAAACCTATAATTCCTATAAGCAATTAAGCATACTGCTTTAACAATTTAATAAGAATTTAAAAATAAAATAAAATAGCATGATTTAACCAGTTTTACTGAACATTTTGCCTATACATTGTTACAAAGTGCACAACCAATAAAAAGCATCTGATGCACTAACACTAGGAGTGCTATTTTATTTAGCGAGGTAAAACAGTGTCACCAATGTTAAAAAATATTTCATTTTTGAAAATTTTAATAGTTCATGCATATATAATCAAAGAAGTAACAATCAAAATTATATCAAAGGCTTTGCAAAAGAAAAACAACATTTATTTTGAAGCGTTTGAGAAGGAAAATGGCTTGATTTTAATCTGTGCTTTAACAATTTGTTGAGAAGCTAAAGAAATGTAATAGTTCGTTTTTAATGGGTGCCCCATATTTGAACAATGGTTTGCAACTGATCAATTAAACAAGATATAATTTATCAAGTAAAAAAATGCCGGTGTTATTAAAAATACTTGTTTAGTGATATAACTTTTTATTAGCACTTACGTGTAATCAAATAAGTAAAAACCAGAGTTGCATAGCGAAGATTTTGCAAAAAGGAAAACACCATTTATTTTGAAGTGCTAAAGAATAAAATAGTACACATTTAATACATACTTTATTTTTCATGCCTAGAATATATGTGTGTGTTTCACCAGAAAAATATGTGCAGCTACTCCCTCCGCTCCTTTTTACTACATACATAATATTTGTCTAGATTCAAACTTCTCATATATTTATATGAAAAAAATTCAACATCTATAATACAAAAGTTATACATTATAAAAATTAAATTCGTGACATATCAAATGAAATTAATTTCGTATTATTAATATCGATTCTTTTTTTATAAAGTTGATCAAACTTAAGAAGTTTGATTTCAGACAAATCATATATGTAGAGTATGTCTTTGCGAGCAAGAAGTGTGTGCTTTTACTGCCGTGATGCAGAAATTAATTAAGGTGCCAAGAGAAAACAACAAAGGCTGTGTTATTTTGCTTGGAAGGCGGAGAATACAAAGGTTGTCAGCTTGTGAGAGCATCTACAACCGCTATACCAAAAAACTGACACCAAAACGCCCCCGGACGCGCTTGATGCATCCAATGACAATGACCGGACACCACACAAAACCGTCCTCCACAGCCATGAAACTTAAAATTCATACCTGAAATCAATAATACACATTCAAATAAAAGCCTACATACTATGTACATAGGTAAAACTACTCATCGTCGGAGATCTCGATGATCTCCATTTCCAGTGCCGGGTTGACGGTCCTGTGGAAGCTCCGGCACCTCCTCCGCCTCCGTCTCCACGTCCAGTTCGGCGAACAGCGCCTCTGTCGCCACCTAGCCTCAACGTAGGCCTTCGTCCTGGATGAACTCGAAGATGGCGGTCCGCTCCGCCATCTCCATCCCTTGGGCGGCCTCGTCCTCCGCCTCCGCGTCCGCCATGGCGTAGCCCGCACCCCCCTACTCCTTTGGCTCCGCAACCCCCTCCTCCATGGGCTCTGGCTCCGGCTCCTCCTCCTCCTTCACCTGCTCCTCCGACAGCTCCGGCGAATCCGGAGGAAGGCCAGTGGCAAAACGAGTAGCCCACCTCGCATGGATCTACTCCAGCAGCCGCACCCGGCGCTCCGGATTGAGCATGGCATAGGTGGTGATCCGGCGCCTCAGCATCGCAAGCAGCGGACGAAAGTGGAAGTGCCGGCAGTGAAGGGGAGAAAGGGGAAGAAATGGGGGCAGGCTCGGGTTTTGCTGCCGCCGTCCGGCTTAAATAGCCGGCTTCCTCCCTCAGACGACACGCAGGGGCGGCGCCACGTGAGGCGGAGCGGAGAGGCACCCGTACCAGCGGTCTCTCTGCATCCCCGTGTGGGCACTATCCACCAGTCTGATGTGGCTGGCGTGCCCAAGCGCATGTCTGCCCCACATTCAAGCCGGATATGGGAAGTGCCGGTAAGTTCATGCATTTGGGCCGGCTATGGAGAGACCTGTTGGGTGGCGTTTTTGCGTCCGGGTACTGACCGGGCAGCCGTTTGGGCAGGTATGGGTTTCGGTCTGTAGATGCTGTCATGCCCATGCGTCTCATTTTGGATTATTCAGCCGGGTTCATGTCACTAGCCTTCATGAAGGTAGTTGCCCACGAGGGTAACGGCCCGGCCGTACGAGGTCGACCAGCACACTTGAATGCCAAATTAAGCACCGTAAAACTTCTCCCACTCGCCGCCGTACGACCAGAATGCGTCATCCTCGATCGACCTAATTTAAGATTTAAAAGGATGGAAATTAAGAAAAATGTGCAGGGCTTTGCAGTTCATGGCATTCGTGCATATGCGAAGACGCATGGGTACGTGGAATACACATGGAAGTCTGAATTCTGAAGTGAGCAACATGCGGCTGGTCGACGGCTAGCTCACACGACCTCAACGCCGGCAGGCCATGGCTGCAGATCCAGCGACGAGGGCCAATGCAACGCGAAGCACAGCGCTGAGTGGCCATGGCTAGCCACGTACGTGGGGCAGAATGAGCGAGCAAAAATCGATCGAGTGCGTCGGTAGACCTTTGGATAGATACCACTGCAGCTATCAGCACATGCGTAGGAGAAGGACTAAAGCTATAGCCGGCCCGCCCTGCATCAGCATGCATAGGCCTGTAGCCACTGCACTGCAGGTCTGCAGCTAGGGTTGCATGCATGCGGCACTTGCAGGAGGAGCTGCACTCCTGCGGTGCTAATAACATTGGGCCGGGCAAAAATAACCACAATGCAGGAGAATATTCAAAGGCGTGGACGGGCTCGCCTGGTCTCGGTATCGCTAGGCGTCGGCTCGTTTCGGGATACAGGACGGCGTGCTATTCCAGGTCGTGTACAGGGGCTCATTTAATGCATATATTGGACCAAAGAGACGACGTTTGTACAGTGCATGGTGACGGACGTCGCCGAGCTAGTGACGGCGTTTTGTTTCTGTGTACAGTATACTTCGGAGGGTTTGGCTGATATGGTTGTTGGGGCTGACCACATATAGATCTGCAGAACAAAAAGCGTATAAGTACTTTTTATTAGATGGCACACAAGACACAAGATCTAGTATGTTATTAAGTGCAGAATCTTGCAAATGACTTGCTAGACCGGACCTACGTTATATACGAAGACCAACGCATACGAATAATGCTTTTCCCAAACTTCTTTGCTCTGACCATAAACTAAAAATCTTGATCCTTACAAGGCGTTGGTTTCTACAAAATCCGTACATGCTTGCGGGGCGCTAGCTAGAACGAGTTTCTCATTTTTGCGGGGTACACTGGTGAGTTCAAATTTTAAATACGAAGAAAAGTATATTTTTTTGTTTCTCAACTCTTGGCCAAGTCTAAATTCAATCCCTCAAATCTGAAACACAACAATTTGAACCCCAATGATTGAAACCGGACAAGGATCGTCCTTGGACTCAATTTTGACTGGTTTTAGGGTTGACTCACTCTGGTTTTGATCGTGCTGACTCAAATTCACGTACCTTTTTCATTCCTTGAACATTTTTAAAATGTGTGTACTTTTTCAAATCCGCATACTTTTTCCTAGTTCATGTAATCTTTTCATATTCGTGTACCTATTCAAAATTCAGGTATGTTTTCCAAATCCATGAACTTTTATTAAATCCGCATAATTTTTTCATTTACATGTACCTTTTTTTTTAAAAAGCTTCATGAATTTGAAAACATTATAGGAACTCATAACAAGTACAAAGTTGAAAAGGTGCACGAATTAGAAAAAATAAGCGAACTTGAAAAATGTACATGAATTTGGCAAAAGTAGGTGAACCTGAAAAAAGTATACTTTTCTCTTAGTTAAACTATAAACACGAGCCATGACGAAATGACCAATTTTAATGTAATTTGTTTTCTTAGGGACATACATGCATGTCTGGTGCAGCAAGCAAACTGTCTCTCAGCCGCTAGTGCTTCTGTAAAGAGAATCAAGAAACAGATTATCCGGTATTGGCAGATTTTTTGGATTTTTCAGGGTTGATCTTACGATTGATCTCTCAAAATTAATTATGAAGCTTGTCCAAATTCCGTGACTATGTTTCTCGGACACACAGACATGCATGTTTGATGAACTAAATAGAATGGTTTTAGATGCCAGTACGCGCCACTCGTCACAGTTATGGTAAAAGAAAAATCCTCTCAAGTACGACATGCAGAAAGCTGAAAAATACCCACGGTGATTTTTTTACGTATATAATTTGCACATTGATTTTATTCGTTTGCCTTTTTTATGAGTTATATTTGTAGAATTTCTAGTGTTTTTGTACTACTATCTCACATGACGGCATGTTTGTTTTGTAACCCAACTCCTCTTTTCCAATCGCCACCATACTTTTCGAATGAGATCAACTCAGTGCAAATGATGGATTCCATGTTCGGCTGTACATCAGGGAAGGCATGGACAACATCATCGTGCATGCTGTCAAGGAAACCCCGGCTCTCAACAAACTGGCCAATGGAAGCGAAACCCATCCCACTAGGCACGAGGTACCCCTTTTGCGTTGAATCGCTATTGCTATGCATGTAATGGACACATGAATGCTGTACCGTCATTGTGTCGTCATATTACACGGCGCCGTCACTGTCAACTCCTGTTGCACGAAGTGTATCGATCCTTGCTCTTTACGATCGCATTCAATAAACGTAGCGACGCGTTGTTGTTCCATTGGTACTCATAACGGGAGCAGGCGTGCTCGTCCGCTCTATCGCCACACTCCAATGCAGGAGCCGTATGTAGGTCTGCAAATATGAACGCCATCGCTATAAAACATGCAACGCTCAAAGCGACTAGTACGACTGACTCGGTGGAAACATGCATGTGCATGGTGTTGGTCTTTGCACTGCACGCGTCAGTCCATGCATGTGCGTTCTGCGTGGTACACCGTACACGAGATGTGGGTCGCTGCCTATACGCTATACGGGATGTGGGTCGCCGATCAGTGCCTCACACATCACTGCATATGCGCGGCGCAAAACAGTGAAGCTAAGAGGGTCCGCGGAATTGTGTGGTGGAGTACTAGGTCCCCGTACCCCTTCACATCATCAACAGGAAGCTATGGCTGTTGCTGGGTACTGCCTATACGTGACGGGGTCTGAGATCTAGTATCATCTGCGCGGCAGCTCACAGTGGAAGACCGGCAGTTCTCATCGCTGTCTTTAATGCCGTGCTTGTGATTGTCCAGTCTCTTAAGAATTCATGCATAAAACCATCGCTCGGCATGTGGCGTTGTTGGGGGCAAATCGAACCGAGAAAGTCCTTCCGTTTTACACCACTGGATAGGTAGGTGGCTGCTCTCCCCCGCAAAAAAAAAAAGGTAGGTGGCTGCTCAAGGATATGACGAATGCTTGTATCTACCCCCCCCCCCCCCCTCCGAATGAAACATTTGTATTACTAAACCACAAAAATATTACAATCAGCACAGGCTAGCTCAACCGCAATAGCGGAACAAGAGCCGATCCAAGTCATGGTTCTACCCTCACCACGAGCGAAATTTGCTACACTATCGCTAACCTTATTTTGCAAGCGGCTGGCATGAGTAATACAATTTTCTCGAAGAGACAAGAGATATATAATCTCTTTAACTAAAGAGCATAAATCGATCTATCTTCGTCTCGTCCTTGGATCAACTTAACTGCAACAGATGAGTCCAACTCAATAATAACCGGGAATCTATCAAGCCCTTTCCTGTGAGTTTCAATTATACTATAAGGGTTGGGCGCGCGCTGCTGCGCCCTTGGTGTTCTTGGGATTCCTAAAAAAATTACTCACTCTATTTCAAAATATAAGGTATATTATTTTTTTGAAAAGTCAAATCTCTTTAAGTTTGATCAAATTTGTAGAGAAATATATCAAAGTCAATAATATCAAATTGATGTCATTACATTCATCATGAAATAATTTCCCATTCATTTTTTGTTTAATATTGTGGATGTGGATATTCTTTACTCTGAACTTGGTCAAAGTTGCAGAAATTTGATTTTCCAAAAAGGGACAGGCTATAGATCAGTCAACTGAAAATAAAATTCGGGTCAGTCGACTGACCACAAGTATTATTTCAGTCGATTTGCTGCCCAGCTAGAACGGAGGGACAAAACGCTGGATGAATCACATGCATGCACAGCCAACCGGCTAATCTCATTAAGCACCGGCCATTAGCATGTAATTAATCACAAGCAAAACACCCATCACAGCCATTATCCGCCATTATCCGAACGACAACGTGATGTGTTATACGCAACGCAATTATTAGTGACTTTTTTTTGCAATCGCTAGTGACTATATGTGCACTCACATTTTTTTGACATAGTCTGTACAATATATATACACATATACGTACATATCATTTTGAAGGGGGAGAAGAGGCTCTTTAAACCCATATTTCTAACATACTTATATCTAGTAATCATCACACAAGACAACTTAATATTAGAATCATTCTGCTAAATTATACGAGCCATACTGAATATTCAAAATATTCTTACAGAAGGCACGTGACATTTTACCTGAATTGGGTATCGATCTGGTAAAGGCGTCACACGAACATTTTTCTCCTTTAAGCCGCTACCGGCAACATAAAAAAAAGAGGTCACGCCCAAACATTAGATTAGAAATGAAGAAAAACACACTATTAGATTCAAAATGTGGTACTTGTGTTGGCTTCACCAACAAGAATAAAATGCAGAAAAAATAAAAATAAAGAAAAACAAAAAATAAACTTTTCTAAGAAAGAATGAAATAGGGGATCGAAAATGCCAAACGGAGACCGAGCTCCATGGAGGCCTTTATTTGAAAACTTCAAAATTTGAAATTTTCTGTTTCAAAAAATTCTGAAAATAAATACACATATAGCTAGATACATAGTATACATGTGTGCAAATTTTTAGGTCGAAATACAATAAAATGTGAGCTATAGAAAAAAGACAAATCTGGGGCTTTTGAGCATATGTACTGTTCATCTTTAAAGTCCATGATTTTGCCTTTTTGTGCAGCTCGCAATTCAAGGTATTTCATCCTGAAATTTTTCACACATACACTTTACATCCTTGCATACATGTGTAATTTTTTCAGTTTTTTTAGACCTAAATTTATGAATTTTGAATTTTTCAAAATAAAGGGCTCAATGGAGCTCGGTCTCCAAAATGCCCTACTCCATTGGTATAACCCTTGAAGAAAGAAAATAAAAATATGAAAACAAATCATGACAAACTTGAACATAATTTAAATAATAATTGCACTTTTTATATAGTATGCAAGAATAAGCTTATAATAGTGAAAAATTCGCAAAAACTAATACTTTAAAAAGGAACAAATTACTGACATTGGTATTATCTTTAAAGAAGAAAGGAAAATTAAATTAAAACCAAATAATAAAGATTTATAAGGAAGATTGAATTAGTGACATTGATATCGCCCTTTAAGAAGAAATAAAATGAAAATGGAAAACCTTTAGAAACCCTACACATAATATTGCACTAAAAATGCACCTTTCATAATATAGAAAGAATAAGCATATAATAGTGCAATTTTCCACAGTCTAGCATAATTTAGACACATATTGTATACAGCTTACATGTATACATTTTCAAATAAAGAATGAATTGATCATTGGTATTACCCTTCAAAGGAAAGAAATTATAAAATACTAAAGAAAATGATAAAATTTTCACACAATTTACACATAAATTGTAAATTTTTATAATATCCAAGTATAAACGAAATTAAATCAAATAACAACAAAATTTGCACACAATTTACCCTTAAAAGAACAGGTGCCTTTATAATATGCAAGAATAAGCATATAATGGTGAAAGTTTTAGAAAAAACAGTAGATTTCTAAGAGGGATTAATTAGTGTCATTGATATTACCCTTAAAAGAAGAAGGAAAATGAAATAAAAAATGTCAATATCAAAATATTAAAATTTTATCAGAAATAATCAATTAGTAACATCGGTATTACCCTTAAAAGAAGATAGAAAATGAAACAAAAACTAAAACTAAATAAAAATCATATATTGAAGTTTTATAAGGAAGAATGAATAAGTCGCATTGGTATTATCCTTCAAAAAGAAAGGAAATTAAATAAAACTAATTCAAAATCAGAATAATATAGTTTTATAAGGAAAAACATATAATATTGCAATTTCTGCAGTCTAGTATAATTTAGACACATATTGTATAGAACTTACATGTATAAATTTTCAAATAAAGAATGAATTAATCATTGGTATTACCTTTTTGAAAAAATAAATTATAAGTACTAAAAAATAATAAAATTTGCACACAATTTACACAGAAATTGTGAGTTTTTATAATATGCAAGTATAAACATATAATAGTGGACTGTTTGTTTTCTAAGAAGCAATGAATTAGTGGCAATGTTATTACCCTTAAAGAAGAAATAAAATGAATTAAAACTAAAAACAATCAAAATAATGAAGTTTTATAAGGAATAATGAATTTGTTGCACTAATTTTACCCTAGCAAAGAACGAAAATGAAATAAAAACTGAAAATAATAAAATTTTCTAAAAAAGGGTTGAATTAGTGCATTCATATTACCCTTTAAGAAAAACAAGAAACGAAAACAAATGATGACAAACTTGCACATAATTTACACAGAAAATTGTGTTTTTTATAATATGCAAGAATAAGCATATAGTAGTGAAACTTTCACGAGAAAGAAGTTTCCTAAGAATGAATGAATTAATGGCATTGGTACTACCCTTAAAAAAGAAAATATACAAAATTAATCAAATAACGACAAAATTTACATATAATTTACACATAACACGTGCCTTTATAATATGCAACAACAAGCATATAATAGTAAAAGTTTCACAAAAATAGTAGATTTCTAAGATGGATTAATTAGTGTCACTGATATTACCCTTAAGAGAAGAAGGAAAATGAAATAAAAACAATGTCAAAATCAAAATATTAAAATTTTATCAGAAATAATGAATTAGTAATATCGGTATTACCCTTAAAAGAAGAAAGAAAATGAAAGAAAAGCTAAATAAAAATCAAAATATTGAAGTTTTATATGGAAGAATGAATTCATGGCATTGGTATTACCCTAAAAGGAAAAAATGAAATAAAAATAAAACAAAATCTAAATCTAAATAATGAATTTTTATAAAGAAAAATGAATTAGTGGCATAGATATTACCCTTACAGAAGAAAGAAAATGAAAAACAAACTAAATCAAAATGAAAATAATGAAACTTGTCCACAACCTTGACAAAAATTGCACGTTTTATAAGACGGAAAGAATAAGCTTATAATAGTGCAATTTTCACGATCTAGTATTGTTCACACACACACACACACACACACACACACACACACACACACACACACACACACACAAACAAAGAAAGAAAGAAAGAAAGAAAAACTGAAAAAGAAACAAACAGTAGTGAAGACACAAAAAAAGACATAGAAAACACATTCAGATTCATACATTTACACGGTAGAGAAACTTCATAAAAGTATATTTAAATTCAAATCAAAACGAGCTTGTTGGATTGACCTATGTTAGTCTGCAGTAACACGTACCGTTAATCTATCGGCGACCGCGTCACCCCTCATGCCCGCACGCACTAGGTGCAAGCTGCATGCATAATGCATGCATGCGGTAGAGTAGGTGTGCACAGCTTGGATAAAAAGAAATCGACTGACCCTATTTCATTTTTTCAGTCGACTGATATATAGCTAAAGTGTTTCAAAAAAACTTATACCCCTTATATTTTTGAACTAGTGCAATATTTAGTTTGGCAGGTGGGGAGATGATTGAGTGTGTTGTATGTTTATCTGTAAGTAATTAATGCGGTGGGCCTTTCGTGGTGTGATTCTGTGTTATCCGCTAATCAATCCATATTTACGTGAGAATTTTTCTACAGCGGTGGCTACATGTACTATATTGGTGTTATAGTATCACATGGTGGCGCCTCTTTTTTCTAGGTGATGGGAGGGCGCGGGCTTGATATGTTTTTATAGCTGGTTACTGCTGATTGATTTGAAAAATCGTTGGCTCAATCCAAAATTGAATACCTCGATAGAATAAAAGAGCTTCAAAATTAGGGAGTAGTGAACTAAAGTAATTAAATGGGAGGGCTCCTAAAGAAATTTGTTGACTAGGTCAAAATCGGTGACCCGATTCTAAATTGAAGAACTCAATTAATTGCAAGGCCTTCAAAATTAGGAAGCATATTGTATAGTATAACAAAATTGAATTAGAGAGCTATGAGAAATTCTTGACTCGGTCAACATCGGATGACCTAATATCAATTGGAGACCTTAATTGGTTGTGATGTCTTAAAAACCAGGGAGCATAGGGTATAGTATAGAAGGGTTAGGCAGCTTTGCTGCGCCGTTGGTGTTCTTGGGTTTCTTACAAAAAAATCTTGCTCTGTTTAAAATACAAGGTGTATTAGTTTTTTGAAAAGTCAAACCTTTTAAGTCTGATAAAATTTGTAGAGAAATATAAAATCGATATAATTAGATTCATCATGCAATGAATTTCCATACCTTTTTGTTTAATATTGCGGATGTCGATATTTTTGGGTCTAAACTTGTTCGAAGTTATAGAAATTTGACTTTGAAAAAGCTAATACCCCTTATATTTTGGAACTTATGTAATATTTAGTTTGTCGAGTGGCGGAGATGATGGAGTGTGTTTCTTTTTATTTATAATACAGTGATTTGGTGGGCCCTTCATGGTGTGATCATTTGGTAACCGCTAACAACCCATATTTACATGTGAAAAGTTTTGAATCGATAGCTGCGTGTACTATATTGGTGCTATAGAATCACATGGTCGCACTTTTTTTTCCTAGATGGTGGGAGGGGTACACGGGATTTACATATTTTTATAGGTCGGTTGTTGTTGATTGATTTGGAAAGTTGCTGACCTAATCAAAATCGTAAACTAAATTCAAAATTGAGTGCCTCAATTGACTTAAAGAGTTTCAAAAATAGAGAACATAGTGAATTAAAAGAAATGAATGAGAGAGCTCCTTGATAAATTGTTGACACGGTCAGAATCGAGCGACCCAATTCTAAATGTAAGATGCCAATTAATTGTGTGGCCCTAAAAATTCAGAAGCATAGTGTATAGTATAAAAGAATCGAATGAGAGGGCTTTGACAAATTGTTGACTCAGTCAAAATCGGGTGACCAAATTCTAATTGAAGACTGCAATTGAATGTAGGCTCTATAAAATAAGGGAGCATAGTGTTATAAAGGATGCTTTATGTTAGAGCATTAACAACCGATACAACTAATCCGGCCCCTCAGAGGGGCGCATCCGCAGCCATCGACCGGGCATCCCTTATTTTGCTCAGTTTGCAACCGTGTACCTCACATACGGTTCCTTATATCCATGCAACTCATGCAATCTACTCCCTCCATGATGAAATATATTTTGTAACGGATGGAGTACAAAATAAACCTACTTAATCATCACATCCTTTAGTGATGTGTATCTAGCGCCCCCAGGCTGCTCAGGAAGGACAGCTGTGCATTCAAAAAAAGTGAGATACTCTTTTAAGAAAATCACATGCGGCCGTGCGCAAGAAGGATTGCTCACCAACAAGAAATTCGCACGCTTTCCTGTTTTCCTTTTCGGTAGCAGCTAGTTGCGATTCTAGTCTCCTAATCTTTAGGTCTTGCTGGTCCTTCTCGGCCTTAAGCTGATCATATTCTTCAATTTTGTGGCCATGAACCCGACGGCCAGCTTCCTCTTGAGTCTCGGCGTACGGAGCAGCTTCTCGAGCTTGCCTCAGGTTCTTTTCGAGTTGACCTATCGCCTCCGCTGCTAGTAAAAATGGCAAAAACATTAAGCTATTAAGCCATATTTTAGCCACCATGGTTTTTGAAAATCACAATCTTGCGGTGTCCTCACTCTATGACAGGAGGAGTAGCGAGACACATATTTGTATTGTTGCTACTAAGGATAAAATTGTTGAAAATATGAGCAATTTACCAAATGATTTTATTAACAGAAATACTAGATAAAGCATGACTAATATAGTAGAGATAAAACAAGTCATGCGATCTGACAGAGAGAAGGTAAATAACTTCTGCATATATGAACCGTAGCCTAGCATATCTATAGCAGAGAGTAGAGCTAGTTGCATATATGAAGTATCTAGGGCAAGTACTAATACGAGAAAACTGTGGCAGGACATCTAACAGAAAGAAGAACACATACGGGACAGCAGCAACAGTAGCACTGGACTTGGGGTCGGTGTCCTCGCCAGCCATGTCGTCGACGTGGGGGAAGAAGTTGTCGCCGGGGAAGTAGTCGTCAGAGTCCGGGGCGTCCCTGACGAAGGAGTCAGTCAGTAGTCGCGCAGAGCGCTCCCCAAAAACCTTATCACTCTTCTCCCGTACATGACTCAAAGAGGTGCGGTTTCGGAGGATCTTCTGATGTGTGTCTCTGGAGAGGAGCGACCTCTCTTATACAGCTCCCGTGTGACCGTTCGTATACCCGTCGTTAGACATCGGATCGGCTCATTCCCGCAACCCACAGCGCGGCGCGGCGCGGCACGTCGTGACGAGGCATGGCGTGGCGAGGCGGGCGGCGGAGGAGGAGCGCGCGTGGATGTCCCTATTGTTCTCATGCTCATACATGTGGAGAAAGAGCCTCCCTTATAAAGAGGTCCAACTCCCTCTAAACTAGCATTGTGGGACTAAACTTTAGTTCCACCTCTTGCCTTGCATGAATGGGATGCGTGGGCCTCTAGGATTTATTAGGAATTTCTGAAACTGCTATTGGGCTGGCCCAAAATAGACAAAAAATCCAGCAATCCCCCACCAGATCCCAGAGGCACAAAAAATTTGCCTTTGGTTCTGAAACACTGTTTTATATACCGGTACTGCAGTGGAGACTGTTAAGTTGAACTTCCACCTAGAACTCTATGCTACACTAGTAAGCAACTTGAACAATGGACTGGGCCTTGAACTGCAAGTTTTCTACGAATCTAGCTTGACACAAAGCCTTGACCGATACGTGGCTACCGTGGATCTTCCCCGCGGGTGGAGCTTATGCGTCATACTCCGAGACCTTTCATGAGTTTACTGGAGAGAACCATACTCTCATAGATTGCGACGTTTAACAATCACACTCATATAGGTGCGTTCTTCAAAAGATATTCTGCAGGAAAACATCTCTGCTTCAATGAGCCACTTAGAACACATTAAGATATATATCAACCTGCCATGCAGATTATGAGAGTATTGCATCTTCATGGAATGATATTTTAACAGTAAGGGTACTCTCCTCCGAGTTGACCAACAGCTTGTCTTTCACATCTAATTCACGGGATCTCCGATCACAAATAATAGGTTACCATTGTGAGCAACTCATATTGTGGGTCTCATACCCATCTCCCTTGATGCATTATCTATCACATTACGTGATAGACCCTTAGTAAAAGGATCTGCTAAATTTTTAGACGTTTGGATATAATCCAATGCAATAACTCCGGAGTTTCTAATTTTCCTGACAGATTTTAACCTTCTTTGAACGTGTCTTGATGACTTCATGTTATCCTTTGAGCTGCTCACTTTCGTGATCACAGTTTGATTGTCACAGTTCATAAGAATATCCGGTACAGGTTTCTCAACAACCGGCAAGTCATTCAAGAGCCGATGAAGCCAATCTGCTTCGACCGTAGCTGTATCTAGTGTTGTGAGTTCTGCTTCCATTGTTAACCTCGTTGAGATGGTCTGCTTGCAAGACTTTCAAGAAACAGCGCCACCTCCATGAGTGAATACATAACCGCTCGTGGCCTTTATCTCATCAGCATCTGAGATCCATTTTGAGTTACTATACCCTTCAAGCACCTTTGGGTGCCCGGTGTAGTGAATTCCACAATTCGCAGTGCCTTTCAAATAACGCAAAACTCTCTCTAGAGCTTTCCAATGCACATCTCCTTGTTTTGAGACAAACCGACTCAGTTTGCTAACAGCAAAAGAGATGTCAGGTCTTGTAGCACTGGCTAAGTACATAATCGAGCCAATAATCTGAGAATATTTCAATCGATCTCTAGCAATTCTTCGATTCTTTCGAAGTAACACACTCGCATCATATGGTGTTGGAGAGGGCTTGCAGTCACTATAGCCAAAGCGACTCAAGATCTTTTCCACATAGTGAGACTTAAGCAATGTAATCCCACCATCATCGTCTCTCAACAACTTGATGTTCAGAATGACATCAGCCACTCCTAAATCCTTCATCTCAAAACAACGAGATAGGAAATCCTTGACCTCCTTAATAACATTCAGATTTGTTCTGAAAATCAGTATGTCGTCAACATACAAGCAAAGGATAACTCCCTCGCCCCCACCATGGTGATAGTACACACATTTGTCAACCGTTTACAACAAAGCCTGCATTTGTTAAAGTTCTATCAAACTTCTCATGCCACCGTTTGGGTGCTTGCTTGAGTCCATACAAAGACTTGACAACTTGCACACTTTTTCTTCCTGACCATCTAGTACAAACCCATCTGGTTGTTCCATATAAATTTCCTCGTCCAACTCTCCATTTAGGAAAGCAGTCTTAACATCCATTTGATGAACGAGAAGAACATGTGAGGCAGCTAGCGAAAGTAGAACTCGAATAGTGGTCAGTCGAGCCACATGTGAGTAAGTATCAAAGAAGTCTTCACCTTCCTTTTGGGTATAACCCTTAGCCACAAGCCGAGCCTTGTACTTCTCAATAGTACCATCAGGCCTAAGCTTCTTCTTGAATACCCATTTGCATCCTATAGGTTTGCACCCATAAGGATGATCAGTTATCTCCCAAGTTTCATTCGCCAAGATAGAATCCATCTCGCTACGAATCGCTTCCTTCCAGTAGTCAGCATCTTCAGATGCATAGGCCTATGAAATAGAACTGGGAGTGTCATCTATGAGATACACAAGAAAATCATCACCAAAGGACTTTGCAGTCCTTGTCTCTTGCTCCTAGTAGGAACTTTATTGTTCTCCTCCACAGGATTTTCAAAGTGTTCCATCGAAATGGTAGGTTCGGTAATTGTAACTGGTTCCTGATTCGATAAACTAGGCATCTCTTGATTAGATGAGGTAGTCATATCCTTCATTTTGAAAGATATCTTCAAAGAAAGTCGCATCATTTGACTCCATGATCGTACCGACATGCATGTATGGTACCTCAGATTTTACAACCAAGAATCTATAACCAATGCTATGAAAAGCATATCCCAGGAAAACGCAATCCACGGTCTTTGGTCCAAGCTTGCGCTTCTTTGGAATTGGCACATTGACATTCGCCAAACAACCCCAGGTTCGTAGATAAGAGAGTTTTAATCTTTTCTTCTCCCATTCCTCGAATGGAGTTATCTCTTTATTCTTTGTGGGGAACTCGGTTTAGGACATGGCATGCAGTCAATATCGCCTCCCCCCACCATGCCTTGGAGAGACCCGATGTTCTAACATGGCGTTAACCAAATCTGTTAGAGTACGGTTCTTTCTTTCGGCCACCGCATTTGACTGAGGTGAATAGGGAGGCGTCCTCTCATGGATTATACCATGTTTCGCACAAAAAGAATCAAATTCATTGATAAAATACTCTCCACCACGGTCAGACCTAAGCCTCTTGATTTTCCGATCAAGTTGGTTTTCAACTTCAGCTTTATAGATCTTGAAAAAGTTCAAAGCCTCATCCTTAGATTTCAGAAGATACACACGGCAGTATCTAGTGGAGTCGTCAATTAACGTCATGAAATATTTCTTTCCACCTGAGGGAGTTCCGGACTAGGGGGTGTCCGGATAGCCGAACTATCATCATCGGCCGGACTCCAAGACTATGAAGATACAAGATTGAAGACTTCGCCCCGTGTCCGGATGGGACTTTCCTTGGCGTGGAAGGCAAGCTTGGCGATACGGATATGTAGATCTCCTACCATTGTAACCGACTCTGTGTAACCCTAGCCCTCTCCGGTGTCTATATAAACCGGATGGCTTTAGTCCATAGGACGAAAAACAATCATACCATAGGCTAGCTTCTAGGGTTTAGCCTCTTTGATCTCGTGGTAGATCCACTCTTGTAACACACATCATCAATATTAATCAAGTATGACGTAGGGTTTTACCTCCATCAAGAGGGCCCGAACCTGGGTAAAACATCGTGTCCCTTGTCTCCTGTTACCATCGGCCTAGACGCACAGTTCGGGACCCCCTACCCGAGATCAGCCGGTTTTGACACCGACATTGGTGCTTTCATTGAGAGCTCCTCTGTGTCGTCACTGATAGGCTCGATGGCTTCTTCGACCATCATCAACGATGCAGTCCAGGGTGAGACTTTTCTCCCCGGACAGATCTTCGTATTCGGCGGCTTCGCACTGCGGGCCGATTCGCTTGGCCATCTGGAGCAGATCGAAAGCTACGCCCCTGGCCGTCAGGTCAGATTTGGAAGTTTGAACTTCACGGCTGACATCCGCGGGGACTTGATCCTCGATGAAGTCGAGCCACAGCCGAGCGTGCCGCACTGTCACGGCGAGCATGATTTAGCTCTGCAGCCGGAGAGTACCCTGGAGGCCGCCTTTTCGAACCCGCTCCGATCTTCAATTCGGGGCGGCTGCAGATCGGGGCGGATGGCTAGACACCGCCTCGGGGCTGCAACCTCTCTGGCGATAGAGCCGAACACCGATCTTGTCCCTCATAAAGCTCGCGACTCCGGTACCGGACTCCTTGCGGACTTGAACCTCCGCGCCCCCTCCGAGCGAATCCGATTGGGCGCGGTCATGAAGTTCACTGCAGCGGACATCTTTTAACTCTCACCTTTTGGCGACATCTTGAGTTCGCTAAAGTACCTCTCGTTATCGGGGAGAGCCACTGGCGGACTGCGGTCGGGGCGGTTGGGATGCGACGACGAAGAAATTCAAAGCCCACCCACCACCCACTTTGTAGCCGCTGTCGACGATCTAACCGACATGCTAGACTACGACTCGAAGACATCGACGGTATGGACGACGATGCCAGAGATTTAACAAGAACCAGCGCCTACCGGCACGCTGGAAAGCCACCTCATCATATGACATATACATGGTGGATATCCCAAAGGATGGGAATGGTGAAGGAGCAGAGGAGGATGACCCCTCCAAGAAGCAGCCCAAGCGCCGGCGTCAGCGGCGCCGCTCTAAATCCCGCCACATCAAGAATGAAGATTCTGGCACCGGAGATAACAATACACCGGACCGTGCCGAAGACAATGCACTCCAGCAAGATCCAGCACAGGAGGATGGAGACGCCAGCCCCACGAGAGAGCGGCAGACGAAGAGGTAGAGGAATATATGCCTCCCTCCGGAGACGAAGCAAGCCTCGGCGACGATGAATTCGTCGTGCACGAGGATCCTGTCGAACAAGAGCGTTTTAGACGCAGGCTTATGGCCACGGCGAACAGCCTCAAGAAAAAGCAGCAACAACTTAGAGCTGATCAGGATCTGCTAGCCGACAGATGGACTGAAGTCCTCGCGGCCGAAGAGCATGAGCTCGAACGCCCCTCCAAAAGCTACCCTAAACGCAAGCTGCTCCCCCGATTAGAGGAGGAGGCTTACGAACCCGCATCACCAGGAGACAATACGGCTGACCGACCACCCCGTGGTCGCGACAGAGAGGCCTCTAGGCCCTTCACTAGAACTGTACCCCGGCATCGCTCAAAAAGCACACGGCCACATGGGAATGCTCCGGACCTGCGAGATATATTGAGGACAAGGCAAGACAATCAAGATCGATCTATGGATCGCGTGGGCACCTGCAGTGCGTGGCGACAACCGTCGCGCCCGGACCACGATAAGTCCGGCGGGCGAACAAAAGCAGACAAAGCTCTTTTGAGCTCCGTCGTGATATCGCCCGATGAGGCGCCACACCCACTATGCTTCACGAGACAAAGTAATGGATCATCAAATCCCGAAGGGTTTAAACCCGTCAATATTGAATCCTATGATGGCACAATGACCCGCGGTTTGGATCAAAGACTATCTCCTTCACATCCACATGGCCCGCGGTGACGATCTTCACGCCATCAAATACCTCCCCCTCAAGCTTAAAGGACCAGCCCGGCATTGGCTCAACAGCTTGCCAGCAGAGTCAATTGGGAGCTGGGAGGACCTGGAAGCCGCATTCCTCGATAACCTCCAGGGCACTTATGTGCGACCACCGACGCGATGACCTAAGCCACATAATTCAACGGCCGGATGAATCGGCGGACAATTCTGGACACGGTTCTTAACCAAGAAAAACCAAATCGTCGACTGTCCGGATGTGGAGGCCCTTGCGGCCTTCAAGCATAACATCCGCGACGAGTGGATTGCCCGGCACCTAGGACAGGAAAAGCCGAAATCCATGGCAGCCCTCACATCACTCATGACCCGCTTCTGTGCGGGTGAGGACAGCTGGCTAGCACGCAGCAACAAGCAAAAATTCTGGCAGTCCGGACTTCAAGGACCGAAATGGCAGGCCGCGTCGTAACAAAAACAAACACCGCATTAACGGCGACAATATTGAGGATACGACAATCAATGCCGGATTCAGAGGCTCTAAACCCAGTCAGCGGAAAAAGCCATTCGAAAGAACTACTCCGGGTCCGTCCAATTTGGAGCGAATACTCGACCGCTTGTGCCAGATACACGGCACCCCCGAAAAGCCAGCTAACCACACCAACAGGGACTGTTGGGTATTCAAGCAGGCGAGCAAGTTAATTGCGAAAACAATGACAAGGGGCTGCATAGCGATGGCGAGGGCGAGACCCAACCGCCCGAACAATAGAGGATGAAGGGTTTCCCCCACAGTGCGGACGGTGAACATGATATACGCAACGCACATACCCAAAAGGGAGCGGAAGCGTGCACTCGAGGATGTCTACGCGATGGAGCCGATTGCCCAGTTCAACCCATGGTCCTCCTGCCCGATCACTTTTGACCGAAGGACCACCCACCGACATCCGCCACGGGCGGATTCGCCGCCTGGTCTTAGACCCAATCGTCGATGGATTTCACCTAACCGTAGTCCCGATGGGCGGCGGCAACTGAACCTGCTTTACCGGAGATACGGTCGCAAAATGGGCATAGACCCTCAAGGATTAAACCTACCAAAAGCGACCTTTAAAGGCGTCATACCGGTGTAGAAGCCAATTGTACAGGCTCAATTACACGGAAGTGGTCTTCGGATCCCGGATAACTTCCAAAGCGAGGAGTTAATCTTGACATAGTCCCGTTCGCGGCGGCTATCATGCCTTGCTTTCGGACGTGCAGCGTTTACCAAAGTTCAGCGGCGCCGCACCACGCATACCTCAAGCTCAAGATGCCAGCCCTCGAGGAGTCATCACGGTCAACGGAAACATCAACGTTCTCTCCGCGCGGAGGAACATACGGCTGACTCGCGGCGAAGTGCAATGCAGCCTCTTAAGGCAATTCTCGAGTCCGGCCGTTAAGCGGCCGGACAGCTAAGCGCGCCGGAGTAACTTACAACAAGACCACAGCACGCCCGAGCATCGCCAGCGTCTGCGGCCCCAACCCCAGCTCTGCGAAGCGTCAAAGCAGGTCCTTCGCGTACACCATTATGCTCAAGATACCATGGGCATGGGGAGAGGGCACGACCACGATAAACCGGTGCGGCTCAACCACACCATGGGCTCTCAAGTGTGTCGTTCCTTTTTCTTTTCTTTTTACCTTTTACTTTTTACCCACAGGACTCCGTTTGTCAGAGGCCCTGTCCGGCAGCAGACCTGCCAAACTCACGATGCAACAGCCAGGGAAGGATAAAGGCTACAACGAATATACAGGTGGTCTCCATTACGAGCATTTTTATACACCAATCTGCAGCCTACCCACGGAGGGGACATGTTTAACAGTCCCATACCTTCTTGATCGCACTATTTGTATCGTTCTGCATTCGTAGCAGCACTTATTGAATAAAACAATGCAACACCTTTTTGCTTATAATTGCATTTCTTTTTCATACATATGTTCATTCACGACATGTTGCATCCGTACACTTTGGTATGGCTAATATACACCAGGGGCTTATGTTTCCCGCATTATGGTATGATAAGTCCGAACACTTTCACAAGTGCGGCACCCCGAACTTATAGCACTATATGCATCGGCTCAGAATCATGTCTTGGGTCAATAGTTGGGTTTGCCCGGCTCCCATGTTTTGGTACCTTACGTTCCGTTATATCGGCTAAGGTAGCACCGGGAGAACCACTGCGATTCCGCCCCAGTTGAGCTGGAGTTAACGCCTCGATGGAAAGCTAAAACTGACCGTCATGATGAGGCGAGAGCGATCATTGTTCGAGAGGTTTTTTGCGAGTCCTTAAAGACTTATGCCGCTTAGAGCAAGGAGCCGGATACTGTCTGGCCAAGGCGTGGATAGCGCCCCAAATTCGGCCTTCCGAAGACTAGGGGCTTCGCCGAAATTTAAAATTATAGAATTCTATGGCTAAGTGAGAGTGTTCAAGCATTATAAGTCCGGTTGCCTTGTTCATTGTGTTGAGCGCCTCCCTAGATGGACCCAAAAATGGGAACAAGAGCGCTCAAGTTTATCCCGAACACCCCAACACTCGTGGCATGAAATTTGAAGCCGACGACTTGCCATCTCTCGGATTTGATAAACAATCGCACAAAAGGTAATATTTTAAATTAACAAGCGTTGCTTAGCGCATATGAACTAAGTTTTCAGCGCAGGATAACAAAATGCGAGTCTACTCAAATATTACATCTTTGGAGCACTCACCCGCAATAGTCTGCGCGCCCTTCCTTACACTCTTATAATACATCTCGGGCGTGCGATGCTCCTTGCCCTCTGGTGGCGGGTCCGTCCACGAGCTTACAGGCATCCATCTTGCCCCAGTGCACCTTTCTTGCGGGCAAGGGCCCGACGGGCACCCTCAATACAAGCGGAATGCTTGATGACTTCTACCCACGGGCACGCATCCATCAGCCGCCGCACCAGGCCAAAGTAGCTCCCAGGCATGGCCTCCTTCGGCCACAACCGAACTATGAGGCCCTTCATGGCCTGTTCGGCCGCCTTGTGGAGCTCGACCAGCTGCTTCAGCTGGTCGCTAAGGGGCACCGGATGTCCGGCCTCAGCATACTGAGACTAGAAGACCTTCTCGTCGAGCTCCCCTCCTCGGCCTGGTCGAATGCGGCAGCATCGGACACGCTGCAAGGAAGATCTGCGAATGCTCCTGGAGAGCTCCGAATTCGGGTAAGCAACAGGTAATTAACACTCACATGCTTACTTTGCATGAAAAATGCCTTACCCGCTGCTATTTTGTTCACCGCCTCAACCTCCTGGAGGGCCTTGTAGGCTTCGGCCTTAGCGGCTTTGGCACTCTCAAGAGCCGTTGCAAGCTCGAGACTCTCGAGTCTTGAGTCACGCTCCAAGCTCTCATGTTTTTCACGAGATCCTGGAGCTCTTCTGCCTCCGCCACCCGCGCCTCCTGCTTCTCTCGCTCGGTGCGCTCATGGCCGCATTACGTTCGGCTGCGGCCACCGCCTCCTTCGTGGTCGCCACCTCGTTAGTGGCCCCTACAATACCCACGTTATCCTTGTCATTTTCTTGCAACCAAATCCTTTTCTCAGAAGGTACAATTTTCATAAGGTATTACTCACCTTCTTTTTCCTCGAGCTGCTTCTTGGCATGGCCGAGCTTCGTTCTCGGATCGCTCGAGGTTTTCCTTCAAAGTATTGACCTCCTTGATCGGTCTGGCGGAGGTCAAGCAGACACCTGCAATCCCATATTGACATATTTTTATGACTCCTGCGTTTATCTTTCTAAAGATCCTCGGTCCGGCTTTTCTTTCCGAACACCGAACCGAGCATCGTGGGCTACCGTCTATGCGGTACCATTTTACATATATTGAAATTCTTACCTCAAAGCCTGTTAGAAGGCTGTTGCGAGCTTCGGTCGGCCCGCTCTTGGCGAAATGAACCTTTCAATCACCGCACTCATAACAGCGGTGTTCCTCTTCGATGGAGGCGCCGTTGAGCGCCTCCAGCAATTATCCGGCACCTCCGGTTGGGCGGAGGTAGCCGGGCGTCAGGGTCTTGCCCTTCTTACGAAGGGTCGCCCGCCGGACTCGAAGCCACTTGTGGCCTCCGGGGCTGAGTCCGTGCAAAGTCCGGAGGGTGTCCTGTGACACCTCCGGCCTTCTCCTCCTGGTGGGTCCCTTCACGGGACCCCACCTCGTGTCGTCCGTGGCACGGGGGTGGAGGCAGTCGGAAGGAATCCATATCCGACGCACCCAAGGACCCGCCGGCAAACAGGAAGATCATCCTTGGGCGGACTGCAGGGTTGTATGCGGCATTAGAAAGACATTATGTGGCGAAAAGAAAAAACTTTGAAGTTATTCGGGAGTCCGGATACTTACGATCTCGCCAGGGGCTTGGCCCTTGGAGGCCAGTCCTCGTCTTCGTCACTGGCGTTGGCGGAGCAGTCCGGGGGAAGAGCTTTTCCTTCTTGGACCCTTCGGCCTCCCTTGTTGGGGAGGCCTTCCTTTTCTTCCCTCCCCCCGCTGGGGGAGAGGCTTTCTTCTTCTCCTCCTCGCCTTGGTGGGAGGAGTCGGCCTCGGATTCATCATCCGATAACACTTGAAAACGGGAACTCTTCCGAGTCCCCGTGGCCGTCTTCTTGGCCTTCTTCTCCCGGCACCACGTGCAGGTCTTTGGAGCCAAGAGCCCGTTAGGCGGGCGTCCGCTGGGTCCTTCCGGCAATGGGGCGGACAGATAGTCCGTTCGCCTTCGCCAACCATTCTGTCAAAAGGTAAAGGGAGTTTAGATCCCTCATAGAGCCAAACTATGGAAAACAAGTGGTGAAATCACTTACCTCGTCACCGACGCTGCGAGCGGAATCCGCGATCTTCGGTGGCGGATGCGGAGCTTCGGCGCCCTTGAACAACACCTTCCGGACATCTTCGTGCGTAGTGTCAAGAGCCCGCCAGTGGTCCGTGCTGCACCGGATCAAACTCCCACATGTTGAAGCCCGTCGGCCGCACGGGAGAATCCGGCGGATGAGCATGACCTGGACTACGTTGACAAGCTTGAGCTTCTTGTCCACCAGCTTCTGGATACATGCTTGGAGTCTGGTCAGCTCCTCCGAATCCCCCCAAATTCGTCCACTCTCTTTCCAGGAGGTGAGCCGTGTAGGGATGCCAGATCTGAATTCGGGGGCCGCTGCCCAATCAGGGTCACGCGGCTCGGTGATGTAGAACCACCCCGATTGCCACCCCTTGATGGTTTCCACGAAAGTGCCCTCCAGCCACGTAACGTGGGACATCCTACCCACCATGGCACCTCCGCACTCCGCTTGGCTGCCCTTCACCACCTTCGGCTTGACACTGAAGGTCTTGAGCCACAAGCCGAAGTGGGGCTGGATGCAGAGGAAGGCCTCGCACATGACGATAAACGCCGAGATGTTGAGGATGAATTCGGGGCCAGATCATGGAAATCTAGGCCGTAGTAGAACATGAGCCCCGGACAAAGGGATGAAGGGAAGCCCAGTCCATGGAGGAAATGGGGAAGAAATACTACCCTCTCATGGGGCCTGGGGTTGTGGGCGAGCTCTCCCTCGTCGGGGAGCCGATCTTGCGATGTTGCGGACAAATATCCGGCGTCGCGCAGCTTCTGGATCTGCCCCTCTGTGACGGAGGAGGCCATCCACTTTCCTCCCGCTCCGGACATAGTTGGAGAAGGTTGAGGTAAGAAGTGCGGACTTGGGCGCTGGAGCTCGAGTTCGCGGAGATGGATAAGCCAAGGAGGAAGAAGGCGCAGGTAAAAGGGTTGGATCTTTATCCCCTTATATGGGCGGACAAAAACATGTGTCCCCGCCGGCCTGGTGAAACTCGCTTATCCCCCAAGCGTCACAATCAATGGCGCAGTTGGGTTACCCACGTCCGTATTGATGGGAATCCCGGAATAAGGGGAACACGATCTCTGCTTCGACAAGACATGCCAAGGAAACCGCCTCGCTAAACGCACGGAGGTGGAACAAATAAAAACGAGTAAAGGCTTGGTAATGGCATGATGTCACGCCACTAAATACGTCAGCAGATTGAACTTGTGTAATATTATTCTCTCTACAGTGGTACGTGGAATTTATCTTTGCAGAGCCGGACACTATCCTGGTGTTCACAATCTTCTATAAATTATTTGGAGGAAGAACCCGCCTTTCAATGCTGAAGACAACATGCGGCGCCCGGACTAAATGCGTCATTGAAGCCTGGTTCGTGGGCTACCGAGGAGTTCCGGACTAGGGGTGTCCGGATAGCGAACTATCATCATCGGCGGACTCCAAGACTATGAAGATACAAGATTGAAGACTTCGTCCCGTGTCCGGATGGGACTTTCCTTGGCGTGGAAGGCAAGCTTGGCGATACGGATATGTAGATCTCCTACCATTGTAACCGACTACTGTGTAACCCTAGCCCTCTCCGGTGTCTATATAAACCGGATGGCTTTAGTCCATAGGACGAACAACAATCATACCATAGGCTAGCTTCTAGGGTTTAGCCTCTTTGATCTCGTGGTAGATCCACTCTTGTAACACACATCATCAATATTAATCAAGCAGGACGTAGGGTTTTACCTCCATCAAGAGGGCCCGAACCTGGGTAAAACATAGTGTCCCTTGTCTCCTGTTACCATCCGCCTAGACGCACAGTTCGGGACCCCCTACCCGAGATCCGCCGGTTTTGACACCGACACCACCTTTTGTCAAAACACCATTCATTTCACATAGATCTAAATGTAAGAGTTCTAGTGGTGCAAGATTTCTCGTTTCCGCAGTCACATGAGACTTACGAGGTTGCTTAGCTTGCACACACACTTGACACTTGGATCCCTTGACAGTGGTGAAACTAGGGATTAAGTTCAACTTCGCTAGTCGCGACATGCAACCAAAGTTAACATGACAAAGACGTGAATGCCACACATTTGATTCACTATTGTTGCAAATATGATTAACAACTTTATTGCAAACATCTGATAAGGACAAACAAAACAGGCCTCCTGACTCATAGCCTTTACCAACAAAGGTTCCGTACTTGGATATTACAAATTTATTCGACTCAAAGACAAGCTTGTAGCCATCTCTACACAGAAGAGATCCGCTAACAAGATTTTTATTGACGGAGGGGACATAATGCACGTTCTTCAGCCGCACGATCTTCCGCGAAGTAAACATCAGATCGACCGCGCCAACACCATGAACAGAAGCACTTGAACCGTTGCCCATTAGCACGGTTGAAGTCCCTGCGGTCTGATAAGACGAAAAGATGGAAATATCACCGCATACATGCACATTAGCACCCGTGTCAGGAGAATGACATACTGAAAGAATAGTGGGAAATATACCATACCCAGCATCCTTCATGCCAGTGTCTCCAATAACAACATTAGCGGTCTTGCCGCCTTTCCCAGGATGACGCTTGTCATAGCAATTAGGGCAACTAGGAGCCCAATGATCAGGATCCCCACACACATGACAAACACCTTTCTTCTTGTCATTCTTCTTCTTGAAGTTCGTGTGTTGCACAGCCTTGTTCTTCCCATCAAACTTTGCTTTACCATCAAACTTGCCCTTGTTCTTGAACTTGTGGGGCCGGAAGTTCTTCTTACATGCAGATTGGCACTAGATCCTCCCTCAATACCTCGAGCGCGTGTGTCCTTTTCTCTCGCCTTTTCTTCCACATCAAGAGTACCAATGAGATCCGGAACGGAAAACTCCTGCCTCTTATGCTTCAGTAAGGTAGCAAAGTTCCTCCACGAAGGAGGAAGTTGATACCTCTGGCAACAAACTTGTTCGGTAGCATACAACTGAAGTGCTTAAGTTCTCTAGCAAATGACTGTATCTCATGAGCTTGCTCAACCACGGAGCGCTCTTCAGTCATCCTGTAATCATAGAATTGCTACATGATGTACAGCTCAGTGCCAGCATCCGAGACCCCAAACTTGGCCTTGAGTGCATCCCACATAACTTTTCCATTATCAATTGACGCATAAGCATCAACTATGTTCTCACCAAGAACACTCAAGAGAGCAGCCTTAAACAGAGTATCCATTTTCTGAAGAGCTTGTGCCTGTTGAGCATCAAGCTCTCCTTCAGGTTTGCCAAGAGTGGCGTCATAGCAACTCATGGTCTGAAACCATAAGACTGCTCTCACGCGCCACCTCTTATAGTGGATACCCTCAAACATAGGAGGTCTCATGGAGGCAGCAAAACCACTTGGTGTAAATTGCCTATAATAAGGTTTTTGGATTGTTGGAAATATGAGCAATTTACCAAATGATTTTATTAACAGAAATACTAGATAAAGCATGACTAATATAGGAGAGATAAAACAAGTCATGCGATCTGACAGAGAGAAGGTAAAGGCATATATGAACCGTAGCCTAGCATATCTATAGCAGACAATAGAGTTAGTTGCATATATGAAGTAGAATCTAACATATCTAGGGCAAGTACTAGTACGAGAAACTGTGGCAGGACGTCTAACAGAAAGAAGAACACATACGGGACAACAGCAGCAGTAGCACTGGACCTGGGGTTAGTGTCCTCGCTAGCCATGTCGTCGAGGAGGTTGTAGACGTCGGGGAAGTAGTCATCGGAGTCCAGGGTGTCTGTGACAAAGGAGTCAGTCAGTAGTCGCGCAGAGCGCTGCCCAAAAACCGTATCACCCTTCTCCCGTACAGGACTCAAAGAGGTGCGGTTTCGGAGGCCTACTGTCCCGACCTGCGGTGCACGCCGCAAGCCGGGATGGTGAAGATTGTAGCAGCAGCGCAGTGCTCAGGAACTTCGTGGTGAGAGGAAGATGATCTTCTGGTGTGTCTCTCTGGAGAGGAGTGACCTCTCTTATATAGGCACAGGAGAAGGACACGAACAGGCTGCGACGGGAGATGAAGCAACGGAAGGAGACAAAGCGAACATGCAACACGCGAAGGGGTGCGCCCTTCGTATTCAGTCTCCACTATAGCAAAATGTTTCAGCTCCCGTGTGACCGTTCGTATACCCGTCGTGCGTGGCAAAAATTTAGACATCGGCTCGGCTCATTCCCTCAACCCGCTGCGCATTGTGACGAGGCGTGGCGTGGCGAGGCGGGCGGTGGAGGAGGAGCACGTGTGGATGTCCCTCTTGTTCTGATGCTCATACATGTGGAGAAAGAGCCTCCCTTATAAAGAGGTCCAACTCCCTCTAAACTAGCAATGTGGGACTAAACTTTAGTTCCACCTCTTGCCATGCACGAATGGGCTGCGTGGGCCTCTAGGATTTATTAGGAATTTCTAAAACTGCTATTGGGCTGGCACAAAATAGACAAAAATTCCAGCAAAAATGATGGGGCTCCAACATATTATTTGGTCTTGCTTTGTACACATTATTTCATCATGCTTTAAGCATTACTCGGTTTGCTATGAACTTAATACCTTAAGATGCATGCTGGATAACGGTCGAGAGATGGAGTAATAGTAGTAGATGCAGATGGATATCAGTCTACTTGTCTCGAACGTAATGCCTATATGATCATGCCATGAATAACATCATAATTATGCACTTTTCTATCAATTGCCCAATAGTAATTCGTTTACCTACAGTTGTTATGCTCATAAAAGAGTTGCCTCTAGTTAACACTATGGCCCCGGGGTCCATTCACTTTATATTTACTAAAACCCTAAAAATAGTTGCTGCAATTTATTATCTTTTATTTTCCTTTGCAAATTATTTATCTATCACTACTAGAATTAATCCTTACAATTAACGAGTATAAGGGAATTGACAACGCTCTTGCCCGTGTTGGGTGCAAGTATTTGTTTTATGCGTGTGCAGGTACTATTGACATTTGTTCGCATGAGTCTCCTATTGGTTCGATAATCTTGATTCTTAACTGAGAGAAATACTATATGCTACTATACTACATCACCCTTTCTCTCAAGAGAAATCCCAATGCCTTTCACAAGTAGCACACCGCACCTAATAGATCCACATGATCCACTCCATTTTTTATGGTTTACGGAGCCGAGGCTATCATCCCTAACGATTACATCCATGATGCACATCGGGTGTGAATGTATGAAGAAAGAGAGGCCCAGTTGGATCAGCATACCTCGATGCTCTCGATGAGGAGCGCGATGTGGCCGGAGCACGTTCCACCTTCTATCAACAACAGATGAGATGCTACCAGAGTAGGGAGGTCTGAGCAAAAACTTACAATGTTAGCGATTCAGTCATCTAACATCACCCACACGAGTCGGATCAGCATAAATTGACAGTCAAGTGGGATGGACCGTTTATCATTGACCAAGTGTTTACTGCGGGAGTATATCGTCTTCGTGATCCCAATAAGAATTGACTGGAGCCAAACCCATGGAACGCTACTCGGCTGCGCCGTTTTCACGGTTAAATAAAGGCCTCGCCCCCTCTTTATATTTATTTTTATGTTTCTTATTGTATTTTGTTAACCAATACCCTCCTATAAAGGTTAGCATCGAATTATCTCACTAATATCACTACTGTGTCTCTATGTACTATGCATAATTTGGCTCATGGCCACATTTTGCGCTACCCTTTTAATAGTATTTACTTAAAGTACTTCAGACTTATGAAAGTGCCTATTAAAATAAACTGGGGGCTCCTTAAGAACGCCTTGATGCGGAGTCCTGAGGGCTCCTTAGATCCCATTACTTATCAAGAGTGTATTTACTATACGAGTGACACCTTCCTACCATTTATTATCAAGCCAACATATGCATCAATTTGACTTGAGATTTTTTGCCAAGCTGGATTGCCTGACTCCTATGCTTGCTGATGACCTGCAAGGGCACATGGCTATGTAGCAATTTGGTGATAAGTAAGGTTTGTCGATCCCATAGGGAGCGAATAGGATGGCACCACAATCCCTACAGTTGTGTTGTCACTAACATTACCACGCTCACATCCAGACAAGAGTTTGGAAATAGCTCACTTAAGTAAGTTGCAAGAGAATGGTAAAAACAAGAAATTAAACTAAACTAGAGAGAACAGAAAATAAATACTAAACTAAGTAGAGGAAATAAACTAAGAGAAGTATGTGATGTTTTAGATGAGATTGCAGGCATCTAGGTACGGCCTCGTTCGGTACGGGCACATAATAGAGTTCGGGTACACGACTATGCCACGTTGTGACTAAGTCGGTACCTGCATTATAGGATACTGTGGTGTACTTATGGTGGGCAGTCCCTCACATAACAGTATCTTATGAGACGCGTTGTTGAGATAACTCTCATTCATCCTACTTCTTGTCCCATACCCGAGGCGGCTCATGCAAAGATATCTGCACCTGTCACATCACAGGTCTCTAGGTTTCCACAACCATCTATATACTTCATGTGTCGCATGGGGAGTTGGATGTCTCCAACTACGCCAATTGATAGGACAACTCCCATCACTAAGTTACAGAAGGTAAATAAGCAACACAGAGCAACACACATAATTAGATAACACATATCAAATAACCACTTACTAATCGACCGACTCATAGCCAACAATTACTCAAATAACATCACATATAAGGGGGTTCAAGAATTGTTACAACCCATCACGGAGAGCGTGATGGAGGAGGAAGAAGGGATGGTGATGGTGGTGATGATGGCGGTGGCGCAGATGATGATGGTGATGACGGTGGCGTTCCAGCGGTGGCCCATGGCCGCGCCCCACCGCGGCGGCTCCCTTCCGGTCTCCTTTAAGGTTGCAACAATGGTGTCTTGGAGAGGAGATGACGAATGATGCTTGATGAATATTGAGATGAGATGAAGATGGCGGCGGCAAGGGTTGAAGGTGTATATATAAGAACTCTCCCTATGCCTCCTCCCTTGATGTGCCTTCTCTACTTTAATCCAAGGGCTCTAGATGAGCCCAATCCTCTCACAAATCATCCCTTGAAGGCCAAGGAAGTCGCGGGAACAAACGGGGACACAATCCACGAAGAATACCGTCACGAGAGGCAACTTTCGGTGCTGTCTGGACTCCATATGGGTGCTCAAACGATCGCATGCGGTTGTATGAAATGTCGTCTTTTGATCTGCCTCTCTTCTGTAAAAGGGTCGCAACTTCTTCATACGAACTCATAAATTGACGTTTTTGGGCTCGTTGGATTCGTACGAATAAAGGTGATCGATTTCTGGATTTAGATCTTGATTTGGAGCACTTTGGTAAAAATGACTTTCTCCCTATTTGAAATGGCTAAGCCTGGGGTCCTCAGTGTCCACTGTTTGAACTCCATTCATCGTGCCAAGTGCTTGGGAAGTCCGCACTAACTACAAGACACACAAAGAAAAAGAAAACTAATAAAAACCAACTAATAATAAATATTATGCAATGCTCGTGGTGAAATGGACAAATACTAAAAATCATGCATATGGACATATAATTGGCTCAATGAGCGTATTAGCATTCACCTTTACCTATTCTTTACCTTTCATAATGGAGATGAGTTCATCAAGCTTAGCGGTTAACTCCATGTTTTGTTCTTCAATTGCTTGATTCTCTTGGTGGTAGTCCTTTCAACATGCCATTAGGCATTGTTTTCTAGCATCTCGTCAAGCAACTTTTTAACATCAGCTATGGGTTTACCCATAATAATTCCTCCTACAACAGTATCAAGCATAGTTTTTGACATAGGATTTAAAGCACTATAAAACATATGAAGGATTAACCATTCTTCCATTCCATGGGTGGGAAAATTCCTTATAGCTTCCTTCATGTGATCCCATGCAAGCGCTAGTGGCTCAAGATCTTCCTGCTTAAAACTTGTTATCTGTGAAGGAAGTTGCATAATTTTTGCAGGTGGCCAGAACTTAGGCAAAATCTTACTGCAGCAATCAGCCCATGAAGTTATATTACCTGTAGGCAAAGCTAGAAGCCATTCTTTTGCTTTTCCTCTCAACAAGAAAGGAAATAGACACAACTTCAAGCGTCTCAATCATAATCTCTAATGCGTGTCATGTTGCACAATTCAGAAAAATTATGTAAGTGCTTACTGACATCCTGAGGAGCAGAGTCCCCAAAAATATGAGTGGCGAGCACAATATATGCGCCCGCCACTGGTAGGAAAAGGTTAGCAGTGGCGGGCAGAAAAACATACTTGTGGCGGGCGCAAGATCAAGCCTGCCACTGCTAATTGAGTTACCAGTGGTGGGCACGTATTGATGCCCACCACTGGTATTTTTCGACAGATTAAATTGTCGTGGGACCAAAAAATCTGGTGGCGGGCACGTATTGCGCCCGCCACTGGTAACTCAAGTAGAAGTGGAGGGCACGGTTTTGCGCCCGCCACTATTAACATTCCTCCCATGAAAAATCTGGAGAGTTGTTACCAGTGGCGGGCGCAAACTGATGACCCCCACTGGTAAGCTAATAGTAGTGGTGGGCGAATTTTGACACCCGCCACTGGTAAATTTTCAGATTACCAGTGGTAGCTGCTAGACTGTGCCCGCCTCTAATGTGAGTTCACCTATAAGCCTTTTCCCAATAGTATAAGTGACTGAGATGTCATCATCCTAGAGGCCGGCCCGTGTGGTGGTGGTGCCTCCTCTTCCTCCTCTTATCTTGGCTATTCTTCGCTCAATGGAGGTCATCTTTGAGAAGCAATGGAGATGCAGATGGTTCTGTGAGTGACAGACGACGGCGACTAGGGTTGAAGGAGTACACATAAGGGCTTCTTTAGTTCTCCTTGATAGATGTGATTCATCCACCTTCATTCAAGGGCTCTAGGTGAACCTAATCCTCTCCCAAACCACTCCTTATTAACCAAGGATCACTTAGGAACAAATGGGGACAAATCGGTGAAGAGTCCCGTCTGAAAGAGAATTATTCAAGCATGTTTGCAGCTGGTATGACCATCGGCACGACCATCTGTGGTCGTACGAGAGCCCATTGAACACTCTGGACCCCTTCGATAAAGCGGTCATAACTTCCTCATCCGAACTACATTTTTGACATTCGTGTGCTCGCTGAAATCGTGAGAACAACGGCGACGCAAAGGTGATATCGTTGGGGAACGTAGTAATTTCAAAAAAATTCCTACGCACACGCAAGATCATGGTGATGCATAGCAACGAGAGGGAATAGTGTGTCCACGTACCCTCGTAGACCGATAGCGGAAGTGTTATGACAACGCGGTTGATGTAGTCGTACATCTTCATGGTCGACCGATCCTCAGTATCAAACGTACGGCACCTCCGTGTTCTGCACACGTTCAGCTCGGAGACGTCCCGCGAGCTCACGATCTAATAGAGCTTCGCCGGAGAGTTTCATCAGCACGACGGCGTGATGACAGTGATGATAATGCTACCGATGCAGGGCTTCGCCTAAGCACCACTACGATATTACCGAGGTGGATTATGATTGAGGGGGGCACCACACACGGCTAAGAGATCAATGATCAATTGTTGTGTCTCCAAGGGGTGCCCCCCTCCCCGTATATAAAGGAGTGGAGGAGGGGGAGGGGGACGTCCTCCTATGTCGCGCCCGATGAGGAGTCCTATTCCCATCGGGAGTAGGACTCCCCCCTTCCAAGTAGGAGTAGGAAAGGAGAAGGAAGGAGAGAAGGAGAGAAGGAAAGGGGGGCGTCGCCCCCCTCCTTGTCCAATTCAGACTAGTGGGGGAGGGGGCGCGCGACTGCCCTGGCCGCCCCTCCTCTTGTCCCACTAGGGCCCATTAGGCCCAATATACTCCCCGGGGGGTTCCGATAACCCCCCGGTACTCCGGTATATGTCAACCTCCCGAAACACTTCCGGTGTCCAAACATAGTCGTCCAATATATCAATCTTTACGTCTCGACCATTTCGAGACTCCTCGTCATGTCTGTGATCATATCCGGGATTCCGAACTACCTTCGGTACATCAAAACACAAAAACTCATAATACCGATCATCACCGAACTTTAAGCGTGCGGACCCTACGGGTTCGATAACTATGTAGACATGGCCGATACACGTTTTTGGTCAATAACCAATAGCGGAACCTAGATGCTCATATTGGCTCCCACATATTCTACGAAGATCTTTATCGGTCAAACCCCATAACAATAGACGTTGTTCCCTTTGTCATCGGTATGTTACTTGCCCGAGATTCGATCGTCAGTATCTCAATACCTAGCTCAATCTCATTACCGTCAAGTCTCTTTACTCGTTCCGTAATGCATCATCCCGCAACTAACTCATTAGTCACATTGCTTGCAAGGCTTATAGTGATGTGCATTACCGAGAGGGCCCAGAGATAGCTCTCCGACAATCGGAGTGACAAATCCTAATCTCGATCTATGCCAACTCAACAAGTACCATCGGAGACACCTGTAGAGCACCTTTATAATCACCCAGTTATGTTGTGACGTTTGGTAGCACACAAAGTGTTCCTTCGGTAATCGAGAGTTGCATAATCTCATAGTCATAGGAACATGTATAAGTCATGAAGAAAGAAATACTAGTAAACTAAAATGATCAAGTGCTAAGCTAACGGAATGGGTCAAGTCAATCACATCATTCTCCTAATGATGTGATCCCGTTTATCAAATGACAACTCATGTCTATGGTTAGGAAACATAACCATCTTTGATCAATGAGCTAGTCAAGTAGAGGCATACTAGTGACACTCTGTTTGTCTATGTATCCACACATGTATTATGTTTCTGGTTAATACAATTCTAGCATGAATAATAAACATTTATCATGAAATAAGGAAAAAAATAATAACTTTACTATTGCCTCTAGGGCATATTTCCTTCAGTCTCCCACTTGCACTAGAGTCAATAATCTAGATTACACAGTAATGGTTCTAACACCCATGGAGCCTTGGTGCTGATCATGTTTTGCTCGTGAGAATGGCTTAGTCAACGTGTCTGCAACATTCAGATCTGTATGTATCTTGCAAATCTCTATGTCTCCCACCTGGACTTGATCGCGGACGGAATTGAACGTCTCTTGATGTGTTTGGTTCTCTTGTGAAATCTGGATTCCTTTGCCAAGGCAATTGCACCAGTATTGTCACAAAAGATTTTCATTGGACCCGATGCACTAGGTATGACACCTAGATCAGATATGAACTCTTTCATCCAGACTCCTTCATTTGCTGCTTCTGAAGCAGCTATGTACTCCGCTTCACACGTAGATCCCGCCACGGCGCTTTGTTTAGAATCGCTCCAACCGACAGCTCCATTGCTCAATATAAACACGTATCCGGTTTGCGATTTAGAATCGTCCGGATCAGTGTCAAAGCTTGCATCGACGTAACCATTTACGATGAGCTCTTTGTAACCTCCATAAATGAGAAACATATCCTTAGTCCTTTTTAGGTATTTCAGGATGTTCTTGACCGCTGTCCAGTGATCCACTCCTGTCATAGCCCTAGAATATCTGAGTGTAATAGTTGCATCCGTGAGCATGCTCATGTTTAAATTGAAGAAACTTGAATTGCGGGAATTTGAAAGCCTCAAACTCTTTTAAAAGAAGGGCAAGAACCCTTTAAATTGCATTCGGTGAATCCAAAATTCCCTAAAAATAGTTTCGGGAATTTTGGCAAGGGTTATATACCAAACCAAAATTTTGGAACATTTTTAAGGAATCATTTGGTCTCTGAATTTAAGACAATATTCTATTTGAATTTGAAAATATATTCAAATATATATGGGATATATCTTCAAATGCTCTGTGATAATTTATGTGCCTCTGGAAAAGTCCATGAAGCAACATAAAAATACCCGGAGGATGTTTTGGCATTGTTTGAAATCTGTTTGAATTCAAAACAGTGGCAAAAGATTAAATAAAAGAAAAACAGAAGGAAAATAAAACAGAATAGAACTTACCTGTAGTTTACCTTGCCTAGCAACACCTGCCCAATACTGTAGCCGGACCCAGCTTAACAGGCGCCGCCTTCAACCTCTGCCAGTAGGCAGAGGTGTGTCGAACGCGCGCGACTGAGCTCCACCTCCTGCTTCCCCTTCGCCCTGTCCTGGCACCACAGAGACGGCCACGAAGCCCCTCGCTCTCTGGTTCTCTCTCCCCCTCGCTCCTCTGCTTCCCCTCCCAATGGACGAGCGTTGCCGTCGCCGTCGCTCGTTGTTGCCACGGCCATCGGCCCTCCCTCGCCCATCCAACGTGCTCGAGAGATCCACCACGCCGTCCCCGTCAACTCCACCGAGCCACAAGACCTGGGAAGCACTACAACGCCCTCGACGTCGTCGTCTTCTACCTCGGGCCACCGAGATCGCCGGCGCTGATTCGTGCCACCCGGGTCGTCCCCAGCCCCGCCGTCTGCACCCTTCACCTCGCCGTGAGCCCTGGTCCCTCCCACCCCTTCTCCCCACGTCGTCCACGTGTAGTAGCACTTTCCCCGCAAGCCTCCGCACCACCGTCCGCCATGGCAGCCTAGCTGCTCGCTCCCGAGCACCTCCGCTTGGCCTTGCTACAGCAGCGTGCTCCTGGAGAACCCATGGTTCCTCTGCGCTGCTTAGGTCGTTGGCTAACACCCTGCAGCCCCGCGCCCACACCTAGCCAAGCTCCGGCCGCCGCCCAGCTCGCTGCCGTCGCTGCCACAGGCCATCCTCGGTGGCCCCACGGCCTCCCCTAGCTACGCAAGGGCCCTAGCTTGCCATAGAACCCAACCGCGTCGCAAACCGCCGCCTGTAGCGCAAGCCCGAGCAACTCCGGCGAGTGTCCGGCATGAGATGTGGTCGCTGGCGCTTAATCCGATGATGCAGACGTGGCAGGATTAGATTAGGTGCTAATCACCCAGTTAATCAACACCGAGTCGATGACATGTGGTAACCGCACTGTTAGTGACACAATTAAAGTTAAATAACCCCTATTAACCCGCTGAGTCAATGACAGGTAGAGCCCACCAGTCAGATTTGACTTTGGTCAATGCTGACGTCACCCTGACTTAATGCTGACGCAGCAACTCATTTTCTGGAGTTATTCTTATTCAGGAAATTTCAGAAAATAGTGCTACCTTCAAAAATTCATAGAAATTAATATGTAACTCCAAATGCAAAGTGTTATATATGAAAAATGATCAGAAAAATCCAATCTATCCATCTTTACTGGTGTCATGCATGTTTAACCAATTTAACCTTGCTGTATAAGTGAAAACATGATAATGGCATTTTAAATACTTCATTTGGAGTTTGCATATGAACCCTTGGTTCATATGGACTTCATTTAAATTGTTGATAGATGCATTAGTATAAATAACAGCATATTGACATGTCATGATCATGCATCATATTGTGCATTGCATTGATTGTGTTCTTTCTGTGTTTGCCGGTGGTTTTCCCCCTCGGTAGACGTATGTTCCGACGATGAGTTCGATGACACCGGTGAAGAGTTATATCATCTTCAGAAGTGCCAAGCAAGCAAAAACCCCTTGTTCATTCAATCTCACTCTCTCGCTCCTGCTCTCTTTTACTGCATTAGGACAACAATGTTTCAACTGTTACATGCTGCGGTAGTTGAACCCCTTTCCTCTGCATGACCTGCCATTGCCACAGTAAATAGATGAAACCCACTAGCATGAGTAGGAGTTGATTGAGCCCTGATGTGCCTACTCATTCATGCCTGTTTGTCATGCCTGCTATTGCTTAGAGTTGTGTCAGGTCTGATTCATCGGGGATGCATTGGAATGTGGTGAACATGTCCTACTATTGAGAGCTAAGTGTGTGAACACGATTTGGTAAAGATAGCGGTGAGAGGGCATGTAGGAGTACATGGTGGGTTGTCTCATTGAAACCGTCCTCAGGAACTGAGTTCTGTGTTTGTGATCCATGAACAGTTACTACCACACATTGGGCTCCGGCGCCCAAGCTCTCTCGACTTATTAATCAACCTGATCTCTGTCCAGGAGTTGCAACTAGTTTCTGGTGTTTGTAGGTAGTGTTAGTAGTCTACCAAGTGGCACCCGGTACAGGTAGGCTTGGGACAGACTAGGCACCATGGCACGGTGTACCAAGTGGCACCCGGATGGTGGGCTTGGGAACCCTGCTCACATCGTTTGGGGCCGTGAGAGACACCCCGGCCGGACCTCCTTGCGGATGGAACCCGAATAGGCGATAAACCTGGACTAGAGACTTGTGTGGTTATTCAGGTCGTGGCCGACTCCCTCGCCAGGCTTCCGCTTGAAGGTTGCCGAGATACACGACGTGTACATGGTGGTAAGTGGCGAGAGTGTGTGTGAAGAAGTACACCCCTTCAGGGTTAACATCATCTATTCGAATAGCCGTGTCCGTGGAAAAGGACTTCTGGGTTGCCTGTACAGTTGATAGACAAGTGAAAGTGGATACTCTAAAATGAGCAAGAGAAGCGTGAGTGCTATGGATGGCGTTCTCGTAGGGAGACGGGAGCGGATCCATAGTGGTGTATTGATATGGTGAATATGTGGACTCGTGTGCCACCTCAAAAGAGTTACTTGCGATGTAGTTCAGGTTAGCCACTGAGTCAAAGCTGGCTTGCTGCAGTTAAACTCCACCACCCCCTTTATTGATACCGATGCATATGTAGATAGTTCTGATGTAAGTCTTGCTAGGTACATTTGTACTCACATATGCCTATTTTATGTTTTGCAGAGAGACATCAGTCTTGCTAGTAGTTCCGTGTGGACTTCGACGTTTAGCTTGATACCTCAGCTACGATCTTGTGCCCTCGGCAGGATCTGCTAGATAGTCAGGCTTCTCAGCCTTTTTCATTTGTAGATGTCTGTACTCAGACATGTTAAGCTTCCGCATGTGCTTTGACTTGTATGCTCTGAATGTTGGGTCATGAGACCCAAGTTTGTAATATCTCGCTCCTCGGAGCCTAATGAATAAATACTTTGAGCCGTAGAGTTTTGTTGTGATGCCATGTTGTATTTACACATATCGAGCATATTGTGTGTATGATTGACATGCTTGGTATGTGTGGGATTTGACAACCTAGTTGTTTATCCTTGGTAGCCTCTCTTATGGGGAAATCTAGTCTTGTGCTTCCATGAGCCATAGTAGTCCGCTATAGCCCGGTTCACCGGAGTCCCGCTAACCCAGAACTACTGCTCCGGAACACTTGACTGGCCGGCATGTGATTCACTTCATTCCTGTTTCTGTCCCTTCGGGGAAATGTCACGCGGTGACATCCGGAGTCCTGTTAGCCCAGTGCTACAGCCCGGATTTTCACGCTGCTGACCGACATGCTCGATGTTGATTCATGTATGCCTATCCCCGTAAGTTAGAGCCACTTTGGGTTCACGACTAGTCATGTCGGCCCGGATTGTCTGTCATATGGATGCTAGTGACACTATCATATACGTGAGCCAAAAGGCACAACCGGTCCCGGGCAATGGTAAGGCGACACCCGTGGGAATACCGTGCGTGAGGCCGCAAAGTGATATGAGGTTTTACCGGCTAGATCGATGTGACTTGGAATCGGGGTCCTAACAAGAATAATTCTAGAAAATGAGTTGCTGCATCAGCATTATGTCAGGGTGACATCAGCATTGACCAAAGTCAAATCTGACTGGTGGGCTCTACCTGTCATTGACTCAGGGGGTTAACAGGGGTTATTTAACTTTAATTGTGTCACTAACAGTGCGGGTCCCACATGTCATCGACTCGGTGTTGATTAACTGGGTGATTAGCGCCTAATCTAATCCTGCCATGTCCGCGTCGCCGGATTAAGCGCCGGCAACCACATCTCGCGGCGGACGCTCGCCGGAGTTGCTCAGGCTCGCGCTACCGGTGGAGGTTTGCGACGCGGTTGGGTTCTATGGCGAGATAGGGCCCGTGCGCAGCTAGGGGAGGCCGCGGGGCCACCAGGGATGGCCTGTGGCAGCAACGGCAGCGAGCTGGGCGGCGGCCGGAGCTCTTCTAGGTGCGGGCGCGGGGCTGCAGGGTGTTAGCGAACGAGCTAAGCAGCGCAGAGGAACCATGGGTTCTCCAGGAGCACGCTGCTGTAGCAAGGCCAAGCGGAGGTGCTCGGGAGCGAGCAGCTAGGCTGCCATGGCGGACGGCGGTGTTGGGGCTTGCGGGAAAAGTTCTAGTGCACGCGGACGACGAGGTTAGAAGGGGGGGAGGGACCAGGGCTCACGGCAAGGTGAAGGGCGCAGACGGCGGGGCTGGGGACGACCCGGGTGGCGCGAATCAGCGTCGGCGATCTCAGTGGCCCGAGGTAAAAGACGACGACGTCGAGGGCGTTGAAGTGCTTCCCAGCTCATGTGGCTCGGTGGAGTTGACGAGGACGGCGTGGCGGATCTCTCGAGCACGTTGGATGGGCGAGGGAGGGCCGGTGGCCGTGGCAACAACGAACGGCGGTGACGACAGCGCTCGGCCATCGGGAGGGGAAGCAGAGGAGCGAGGGGGAGAGAGAACCAGAGAGCGAGGGGCTTCGTGGCCTTCTTCGTGGCGCGAGGACAGGGCGAAGGGGAAGCAGGAGGTCGAAGCAGGAGGTGGAGCTCGGGCGCGCGCGCGTTCGACACGCCTCTGCCTGCTGGCAGAGGTTGAAGACGGCGCCTGTTAAGCTGTGCCGGGCTACAATATTGGGCCAGGTGTTGCTAGGCTAGGTAAGCTACAGGTAAGTTCTATTTTGTTTTATTTTCCTTATGTTTTTCTATTATTTAATAGTTTGCCACTGTTTTGAATTCAAACAGATTTCAAACAATGCCAAAACATCCTCTAGGTATTTTTATGTTGCTTCATGGACTTTTCCGGAGGCACATAAATTATCACAGTGCATTTGAAGATATATCCCATATATATTTGAATATATTTTCAAATTCAAATAGAATATTGTCTTAAATTAAGAGACCAAATGATTCCTTAAAAATGTTCCAAAATTTTGGTTTGGTATATAACCCTTGCCAAAATTCCTGAAACTATTTTTAGTGAATTTTGGATTCACTGAATGCAATTTAAAGGGCTCTTGCCCTTCTTTTAAAACATTTTGAGGCTTTCAAATCCCCTCAATTCAAGTTTCTTCAATTTAAACATGATGCATGCTCACGGATGCAACTATTACACTCACATATTCTAGGGCTGTGACAACTCCTGGATTACTTTGGTACCTCCCTACTAATTTAATAACAAGGCACACATCAGGTCTGGTACACAGAATTGCATACATGATAGAGCCTATGGCTGAAGCATAGGGAACACTTTTCATTTTCTCTCTATCTTCTACAGTGGTCAGGCATTGAGTCTTACTCAACTTCACACCTTGTAACACAGGCAAGAACCCTTTCTTTGCTTGATCCATTTTGAACTTGTTCAAAACTTTATCAAGGTATGTGCTTTGTGAAAGTCCAATTAAGCGTCTTGATCTTTCTCTACAGATCTTGATGCCCAATATGTAAGCTGCTTCACCGAGGTCTTTCATTGAAAAACTCTTGTTCAAATATCTTTTTATGCCATCCAGAAATTCTATATCATTTCCAATCAACAATATGTCATCCACATATAATATTAGAAATGCTACAGAGCTCCCACTCACTTTCTTGTAAATACAGACTTCTCCAAAAGTCTATATAAAACTGTATGCTTTGGTCACACTATCAAAACGTTTATTCCAACTCCGAGATGCTTGCACCAGTCCATAAATGGATCGCTGGAGCTTGCACACTTTGTTAGCACCCTTTGGATCGATAAAACTTTTGGGTTGCATCATATACAACTCTTCTTCCAGAAATCCATTCAAGAATGCAGTCTTTACATCCATTTGCCAAATTTCATAATCATAAAATGTGGCAATTGCTAACATGATTCGGACGGACTTAAGCACCACTACAGGTGAGAAGGTCTCATCGTAGTCAACTCCTTGAACTTGTCAAAAACCTTTGGCAACAAGTCGAGCTTTGTAGACAGTAACATTACCATCAGCGTCTGTCTTCTTCTTGAAGATCCATTTATTCTCGATGGCTTGCCGATCATCGGGCAAGTCAACCAAAGTCCACACTTTGTTCTCATACATGGATCCCATCTCAGATTTCATGGCCTCAAGCCATTTTGCGGAATCTGGGCTCATCATCGCTTCCTCATAGTTCGTAGGTTCGTCATGGTCAAGTAACATGACCTCCAGAACAAGATTACCGTACCACTCTGGTGCGGATCTTACTCTTGTTGACCTACGAGGTTCAGTAGCAACTTGATCTGAAGTTTCATGATCATCATCATTAGCTTCCTCACTAATTGGTATAGACGTCACAGGAATCGGTTTCTGTGAACAACTACTTTCCAATAAGGGAGTAGGTACAGTTACCTCATCAAGTTCCACTTTCCTCCCACTCACTTATTTCGTGAGAAACTCCTTCTCTAGAAAGGATCCATTCTTAGCAACCAATGTCTTGCCTTCGGATCTGTGATAGAAGGTGTACCCAACAGTCACCTTTGGGTATCCTATGAAGACACATTTCTCCGATTTGGGTTCGAGCTTATCAGGTTGAAGCTTTTTCACATAAGCATTGCAGCCCCAAACTTTAAGAAGCGACAACTTTGGTTTCTTGCCAAGCCATAGTTCATAAGGAGTCGTCTCAATGGATTTAGATGGTGCCCTATTTAACGTGAATGCAACTGTCTCTAGAGCATAACCCCAAAACGATAGCGGTAAATCAGTAAGAGACATCGTAGATTGTACCATATGTAGTAAAGTACGATTACGACGTTCGGACACACCATTACGTTGTGGAGTTCCGATGGAGTGAGTTGCGAAACTATTCCGCATTGTTTCAAATGAAGGCCGAACTCGTAACTCAAATATTCTCCTCCACGATCAGATCGAAGAAACTTTATTTTCTCGTTACGATGATTTTCCACTTCACTCTGAAATTCTTTGAACTTTTCAAATGTTTCAGACTTATGTTTCATTAAGTAGATATACCCATATCTGCTCAAATCATCTGTGAAGGTGAGAAAATAACGATACCCGCCGCGAGCCTCAATATTCATCGGTCCACATACATCAAGATGTATGATTTCCAACAAATCCGTTGCTCGCTCCATGGTTCCGGAGAACGGCGTTTTAGTAATCTTGCCCATGAGGCATGGTTCGCAAGTACCAAGTGATTCCAAAAGTCCATCAGTATGGAGTTTCTTCATGCGCTTACACCAATATGACCCAAACGGCAGTGCCACAAATATGTTGCACTATCATTATCAAATCTGCATCTTTTGGCTTCAACATTATTAATATGTGTATCACTACTATCGAGATTCAATAAAAATAGACCACTCATATAAATAGAACAACCATTATTCTCTGATTTAAATGAATAACCGACTCGCATCAAACAAGATCTAGATATAATGTTCATGCTCAACGCAAAAGGATCTAGATACAATTATTCAGGTCTAAAACTAATCCCGAATATAAATGTAGAGGTAGCGTGCCGACAGCGACCACATCGACTTTGGAACCATTTCCCACGCGCATCGTCACCTCGTCCTTAGCCAATCTCCGCTTAATCTGTAGTCCCTGTTTCGAGTTGCAAATATTAGCAACAGAACCAGTATCAAATACACAGGTGCTACTATGAGCTTTAGTAAGGTACACATCAATAACATGTATATCACATATACCTTTGTCCACCTTGCCATCCTTCTTATCCGCCAAATACTTGGGGCAGTTCCGCTTCTAGTGACCAGTCTGTTTGCAGTAGAAGCACCCAATCTCAGGCTTAGGTCCAGACTTGGGTTTCTTCTCTTGAGCAGCAACTTGTTTGCCGTTCTTCTTGAAGTTCCCCTTCTTCTTCCCTTTACTCTTTTTCTTGAAACTGGTGGTCTTGTTGACCATCAACACTTGATGCTCCTTTTTGATTTCTACCTCCACAGCCTTTAGCATCGCGAAAAGATCGGGAATTGTCTTATCCATCCCTTGCATATTATAGTTCATCACAAAGCTCTTGTAGCTTGGTGGCAGTGATTGAAGAATTCTGTCAATGACGCTATCATCCGGAAGATTAACTCCCAGTTGAATCAAGTGATTGTTATACCCAGACATTCTGAGTATATGCTCACTAACAGAACTATTCTCCTCCATCTTACAGCTGTAGAACTTATTGGAGACTTCATATCTCTCAATCCGGGCATTTGCTTGAAATATTAACTTCAACTCCTGGAACATCTCATATGCTCCATGACGTTCAAAACGTCGTTGAAGTCACGGTTCTAAGCCGTAAAGCATGGCACACAGAACTATCGAGTAGTCATCGCTTTTGCTTTGCCGTACGTTCATAACATCTGGTTCAGCTCCTGCAGCAGGTTTGGCACCTAGCGGTGCTTCCAGGACGCAATTCTTCTGTGCAGCAATGAGGATAATCCTCAAGTTACAGACCTAGTCCGTGTAATTTCTACCATCATCTTTCAACTTTGCTTTCTCAAGGAACGCATTAAAATTCAACGGAATAACAACAGGGGCCATCTATCTACAACAACATAGACAAGCAAAATACTATGTGATCATATTTAAGAACTCCCACTTAGACATCCCTCTAATCATCTAAGTGATCACGTGATCCAAATCAACTAAACCATGACCGATCATCACGTGAAATGGAGTAGTTTTCAATGGTGAATATCACTATGTTGATCATATCTACTATATGATTCACACTCGACCTTTTGGTCTTAGTGTTCCGAGGCCATATCTGCATATGCTAGGCTCGTCAAGTTTAACCCGAGTATTTCCGCGTGTGCAAAACTGGCTTGCACCCGTTGTATGTGAACATAGAGCTTATCACACCCGATCATCACATGGTGTCTTGGCACGACAAACTTTGGGAGAACACTTGTACCTTGAAATTTAGTGAGAGATCATCTTATAATGCTACTGTCAATCAAGCAAAATAAGATGCATAAAGTATAAACATCACATGCAATCATTATAAGTGATATGATATGGCCATCATCATCTTGTGCCTTTGATCTCCATCTCCAAAGCACCGTCATGATCACCATCGTCACCGGCGCGACACCTTGATCTCCATCGTACCATCATTGTCGTCTCGCCAACTATTGCTTCAACGACTATTGCTAACGCTTAGTGATAAAGTAAAGCAATTACAGGGCGATTGCATTGCATACAATAAAGCGACAACCATATGGCTCCTGCTAGTTGCCGATAACTCCGTTACAAAACATGATCGTCTCATACAATAAAATATAGCATCATGCCTTGACCATATCACATCACAACATGCCCTGCAAAAACAAGTTAGACGTCCTCTACTTTGTTGTTGCAAGTTTTACGTGGCTGCTACGGGCTAAGCAAGAACCGTTCTTACCTACGCATCAAAACCACAATGATATTTCATCAAGTTAGTGCTGTTTTAACCTTCACAAGGACCGGGAGTAGGACTCCCCCCTTCCAAGTAGGAGTAGGAGAGGAGAAGGAAGGGAGAGAAGGAGAGAAGGAAAGGGGGGCACCCACTCTCCTTGTCCAATTCGGACTAGAGGGGGAGGGGGCGCGCGGCTGCCCTGGCCGCCCCTCCTCTTCTCCCACTAGGGCCCATTAGGCCCAATATACTCCCGGGGGGTTTCGGCAACCCCCCGGCACTCCGGTATATGTCCGAAACCTCCCGAAACACTTCCGGTGTCCAAACATAGTCGTCCAATATATCGATCTTTACTTCTCGACCATTTCGAGACTCCTCATCATGTCCGTGATCATATCCGAGACTCTGAACAACCTTCGGTACATCAAAACACAAAAACTCATAATACCAATCGTCACTAAACTTTAAGCGTGCGGACCCTACAGGTTCGAGAACTATGTAGACATGACCGAGACACGTTTCTGGTCAATAACCAATAGTGGAACCTGGATGCTCATATTGGCTCCCACATATTCTACGAAGATCTTTATCGGTCAAACCGCATAACAATAGACGTTGTTCCCTTTGTCATCGGTATGTTACTTGCCCGAGATTTGATCGTCGGTATCTCAATACCTAGCTCAATCTCGTTACTGACAAGTCTCTTTACTCGTTCTGTAATGCATCATCCCGCAACTAACTCATTAGTCACATTGCTTGCAAGGCTTATAGTGAACTGCATTACCGAGAGGGCCCAGAGATACCTCTCCGACAATCGGAGTGACAAATCCTAATCTCGATCTATGCCAACTCAACAAGTACCATCGGAGACACCTATAGAGCACCTTTATAATCACCCAGTTACGTTGTGACGTTTGGTAGCACACAAAGTGTTCCTCCGGTAATCGGGAGTTGCATAATCTCATAGTCATAGGAACATGTATAAGTCATGAAGAAGGCAATACAACCTAGACATAAGCGTGTTTTTCACCTCTCCGCCTAGCCTCTCTGCGTAGCCTCTCCGCCAGTGGCCACTCCGACCCCGGCGTCCACGTCTTGCCTTCATCGACATGCGCCACGCCGATGCCCACAACGTGATCTCCCGTCAGAGTCCACTCCAACTCCATCGTCCAAGTTCAGCTTCCGCAATCGCCCTCAACCTCTTCACCGACCATGGCACTCGCCGATCTCGACTTCGACAAGGGACAAGATTTTGCTGCTGAAATCTGGAGGAAATGGGGTGTTCCAATCAACCATGCTGATGATCAAGAATCTGAAGAGTTCCCTATGGTGGCTGAATTCACCAGATCACGTCTGCGTCTCACGGAGGAATCGGTTAGCACTATTCTCTTGGCTTGTTTTGGAGGAAGAGCATCTCTTTTTAAAGTCAAGTTGCTGCAAAATTGGTCATTCAAGTTTATTATTTCGTCCAAAGAAGTTGGTTTCTCCATCATCAAAGGGGGTAACATTTCACTTCCTCTTCTCAATGTTAACTTTCTTCTCTGAGGCGAAGGAGGCCCCAACTCATGCTGGGAACTCGATCATTACCTCCAAGAAAAGGAGGATGAATGGACCCATGTTTTCCGTCATCACCCTAGGAAATCTTACGTCGCTCTTAGATCTCCTGGTTTTTCCCCATTCCAGATCGAGTTGATCATCGTGCTTCGCCTGATCGCTCACCCCATTCAATTAGACATGCACCATCATCGGGCCATAATGGCCATTATGGCAATAATGGTCATTCATCAGCCCTCATGCAGCCAAGGGCGGGATCAAAGCAATTTAAAAATGCTCTGCAGGCCTTCTGTGTGCGTTGTCTACTCTTTGGTCATGCTAGGCCCAACTGCACAAACCGTATTAAGTGTAGGGCCTGCAAGAAATGGGGCCATATTGCTAAAGACTGCTATTCCTTGGCCCAGCCCAACCAGCAACAGCCCACCACCACTTTACCTGGCCCAAACCGGATGCTTGCGATTCTGAGGTATCCAGCCACTGTTCCCGCTGCTGAATTGGTAGGTGCGGTCAACCAGCCATCATCTCCTGCTCTCCTCGATATTACCTCCTCTATTCCTTCCCGAGTTAGCTCTCTCCATTACTCCGCCTCATCGCCTTCTACTGCGCAAAGATTGCAAGCCGCCACCGTCCCCATTGCCCACCGACCTCCGCACCTCTTAGCTCCCTCCACCACTCCACCAGATCCTAGCATCGCCATGGACTCCTTCCCTTTTGATCCCTCCCTTTCCTCCCCACAACCACCAGAGCATCATGGTGGAAGGGAGGCCAGCGCGGATCAAAGTTCTGACGGCGACGCCAACTCCACTTCATGAAGATTGGGTCATCGCCACCATAGTGCCAATGCCAAATCTGCCGGTGGAGTTCAACATTGTGCGTGAGGTACTATCTGATTTCCTCACTGATAGAAGACTAGGCTTTCCGGAGATTACTCAGTGTCCATTTGGGCAAGCTTACATTCAACTCAACAGTGTCTTCAATCGCGATGATTTGGTGGCTAACAGCCCACATCAGTTCACTGATGTCTATGTCATCTTCCAAAACCATGATAAGGGGCTGAGTTGGAGAAAGCTAGTACTTACTAGAGAGGTCTGGGTTCTGCTTTGTGGTTATCCGTTTGATAGAAGAAACATTATAGAAATTAATGATGTGGTCAGCAAGTTTGGGAATTTTTTGATGTGGGATAGAGTTAGAAGCACTAAGGCCAATCAGATGGTGAAGATCAAAGTGGAAGAATTGAGAGATATACCTTCAAGTATTGTTTTTGGAGATGGGGAGTGCTCTGATTCTCTTACTGTACTTGTAGTCATTCTGCAGCACCAAGTTCTTGGGGAAGAACCACATGATGAGGATCCAATCCCACCATTTGGCAATCCTCATCCGCAGCCTGCTCAGCCACATCATCACCCCAACTAGCACAACCATTTTCTAGGCCCTCTACAGCATCATGAGGTTGTGCCACCAGTAAATCCTCCACTGAATCTTAACCTGGCTCTGCACAATGAAGGAAATGAGGAGCAGATGGATGAGGAAGAAGACCCAGAGGGGATGCCTGGCTGGGGACACTGGGCAATGCCTAAAGGAAACCCTGGCATTGATCATGAATTGCACCCTGGTTAGTTTCTTGAGCTTCAGGACCTGATGGCTCCCATGGAGGAAGAATAGCCACAAAATCTGGAACTGGTACCTCATAGCAGCCTCACCCTCTCTCGGGGACAGTCAGCTAGCAGTGGAAATACAGGTGCATCTGTGGTTGGCCCTTTGGCGCCACTTGTGCCAGATTTAAACCTATTGGAAGAGCCCATTGGGCCTATACAAGAGCAGGCACCAGAAGCTCTAGCTGGCCCCATTGGCCCCCTTCTCATTCAGCAGCCCATGCCAGTGGAGGCCCAGGAAGTTGTTCCTCTTCCTATTGAAGATTTGAGTCTGAACCTGATGCTGGTCCCATCACAGTCAACTGATTTGGATAATAGAGATGATCCTATGTTATTGGAAGCTATGACCATGACACACTCTGTGCACATGATCTACATCAAGAAGAATACTGTTGATCCCCATGCTATTATTACTGAACAAGACCCTAATCTTATTGATTTTCAGCCTCAGTCTGTCTTGCCTGGTGATAAACATACTAAACACAGGAATGGAACCAATGATACCTCTCCTCTAGCTACTGATGGTAATGAGAAGTCAATTGAGGCTGGAGTAATGGGTGAGTCATCATCTTCTTCTAAACTCTTTGCTCCCCCTGGTTTTCCATTCCTTGCATTTCTTCCAAGCAATGGTCTAATTACAGAGGCAGAAAATCCACTCATGATGACCTCTGCATTGAGCACAGATGATAGAAAGGACAAAGCTCTTAAGACTGAACTTTTGGGAAAGGAAAGTGCTGAAGTCTAGTACATGCATTTTCCCCCTAAACAATGATCAAACTGCCATTCAGGTACCTGTTGATTGGGTTAATTTTCTGTCAGTCACATTCCTTACACTTGACAAATTTGACTCTGCAAGGAAGTTTGTTACTTCAATAGTTTGGGATATCATTACTCAAGGAGCCAGTAATATTACCTTGCCATTTGTTATTCCTCAGTCTTGTCCTCCTGTGGACTCATCCTTGTCCTTTTCACAATATTTGGCACAGGAGACACAAGAGCAAGAAGTTAACTCCCCAGCTCCATCTGCACCTCTTTTGGCCCAGGCTGCTGCATCTACTTCAGCCATGCACAACATCAAGAAAAGAAAGGAAAAGGTTCCACTAGTGGAGACTGAGGTAAGGAGATGTTGTCGATTACAACAGCTAGCCAAGGGTTATAAGAAAAAAAATCTGCATGGATAAGAATTGTCTTGCCTGTCATGCCCTACCTCCCCCAATTCCTGCAAAAGTGATTAAAAGTCTTAATACTTCTTTCTGCAAGGTTGCTGCTCAAGATACTTCAGAGGAGATGCTGAAAACCAAACGCAAGAAAAGCAAGAGCAACCCAGCTGCTAAGGAGGCCTTAAGAGCCAGCTCTATTAATTAATAGTTTCAGTTGTCCTCAGTAGACTCTTAGCACTCTTCCATGAGTTTGGATGGCTCTATCATTTGGAAAGTTACTTGTAAAGATGTCCAGGGTGTAATCCTTCTGCTAAACAGAGCTTTTGGTCAATTTGTTAAACTTTCTGTTACTGGCTGTGGTGCTGGCAGTTCTCTCCACTTGTTTGAGGTGTCTTGCTTTATCTATGTAACTGGCTGCTATGGAATGGAATGTGGATGAATGTCACTATGATTTCTTTTTCTTATGACTGGAACAGTCCTAAGAATAATGATTTTGTCAGTCCTCTTTTATTTCATAAAAGGTGTGTAGTTTTAAGATTGATCTTGTGCCGGTTTTGTTATCTCTGTGAACATGAATAAGGAATGGTCAATTCTTAACTGGAATATTAGAGGTTTGAATGATCCCAAGAAATGGACAGCTATCAGAAATAAGATTGAGGAATCTAATTGTGCCATTCTATGCATTCAAGAAACCAAGAGAGAAGTGATTGATAGTAGATTCGTGCAAAACTTTTGTCCAAGGAGACTCAACAAATTTGAATATCTTCCATCTATAGGAGCTTCATGAGGTCTGTTATTGTTTGGAATGATCAGGTCTTTCAGGGTCAACTTTTTCATTCCAACAACTACTCTATATCAGTTTCTTTCATTTACTCCCACAATGGGGATAGTTGGATTTTGACAAATATTTATGGACCTAGCCAGCAGGATGAGAGACCACACTTTATTGACTGGTTTAGACACTTCCAAACTCTCGAGGACAGCAACTGGATGGTACTTGGAGATTTTAATCATATTAGATACGCACATAACAGAAACCTGGAAGGGGGCAATATTCACAATATGTTAGCTTTCAATGAAGCTATCAACAACTTATCTCTGATTGAAATCCCTATCAAAGGTAGAAACTTTACCTAGAGCAATATGCAGGATTGGCCTCTTTTGGAAAAGATTGATTGGTGTTTTACTTCTGAGAACTGGACTTTAAGCTACCCAGCTACTCTGGCACACCCTCTTGCCAAAACCACATCAGACCATGTACCATTTATGGTCAAGATTGATACCTCTATTCCTAAATCTCACATTTTCAGATTTGAGAATTTTTGGTTGGAACATGATGACTTTCTGTCAGTTGTCCACAGCATTTGGACCCAGGATGTGAGTGAGGAAGATAGTGCCAAGATCATTGCAACCAAGTTTAAGCGACTAAGGAAAGGATTAAAGAACTGGGCCAGAAACCTTTCAGATCTCAAGAAAATTATTGATAACACAAACTTCTTGATCCCGTGTTTTGATTATTGGGAACAAGCCAGGGATCTCACATATGTGGAAACTAATGGTAGAAATATCCTGAAAGCACATTTGGAAAAAGTTCTTAATCACCAGAGACTCTACTGGAAGCAAAGAACCACTATCGGGAAAATTAAAGTGGAGAGGCTAATACTAAATATTTGCAGGCCAAGGCTACTATTAAACATAGGCATAATTGTATTGACATGCTCAAAGATGAGTATAAGTTGGAACATCACACTCACAATGCTAAAGCTGCAATCCTTTACAGAGCTTTCAAAGAAAGACTAGGTACAACTTTTGAACACAAAATCCTCTTCTTCTGAACCATCTTATAACCTCAAATGACAATTTGGCACAACTTGAGGTCCCATTCACCACAGCAGAGATTGATCATGTGGTACTTCATATGCTTGCTGACAAAGCTCCTGGACCAGATGGATTTAATGCTACTTTCTTGAAAGCATGTTGGCCTATTATTGCTCCTGACTTTTACAAGCTTATTAATGATTTCTATCATGGGAAAGTCAATCTTCAGAGCATCAACTACTCCTTCATCACCTTGATTCCTAAGACAGAGGCAACATCCACTCCTGCTGAATTCAAGCCCATCTCACTGCTGAACTGTACTCTTAGAATCATCACCAAACTGCTTGCCAACAGACTTCAGAAGGTGATCCTCACTCTGGTGCACAAGAATCAATATGGCTTCCTCAATAATAGATGCATTCAGGATTGCCTTGCCTGGTCTTATGAGTACATTCACCAATGCCACTTATCTAAGAAAGAAATTATTCTCCTCAAGTTGGATTTTGAGAAAGCATTTGATATGATTAATCATGATACAGTTGTGGATATCCTACAAGCTAAGGGTTTTGGTAGCAGATGGATTAATTGGATCAAGATGATATATGGCAATGGCTTCTCCTCTATCCTTCTTAATGGTATTCCTGGCAAGCAATTTCTATGTAAGAAAGGTGTCAGACAAGGGGATCCATTATCCCCACTTATATTTGTCCTTGCTGCTGACCTGCTCCAAACCATGTTCAATGAGGCCATGCAACACTCCTTGATCAGCTCCCCTCTTACTCATGCTTCTTGCCTAGACTACCCTATCATTCAATATGCAGATGATACTATCTTGGTGGCTAATGCTGATACTGGACAACTTCTTCAAATAAAAAATCTGCTTCTCCACTATGCAGCTTACACTGGTCTCAGAGTTAACTATGCTAAATCCATAATGATTCCCATCAACACTCCTCCTGGCAAAATGATGGAACTATAAGAGATTCTTGGTTGCAAAATTGGTACTCTTCCCCATGCCTATCTTGGTTTGCCACTCAGTATCAATAGACCAAGAATTGTGGATTTCATGCCCATGTTGAAAAGGATTGAAAATAGACTCTTAAGTTGTTCTACCTTATTATCCACTGGTGACAAACTTACCCTGATCAAATCAGTCTTTGCCAGCATGCCCATCTTCTTCATGTGCTCCTTGATGTTACCCAAAGCAGTGATCAAGCAAATTGATGGTTACTTAAGGAATTGCCTGTGGAGAAAATTTGGGTCTATGGACTCTGGACCTGCACTGATTTCATGGGATACTTTCTGTAAACCTAAGGCACAAAGAGGATTAGGCATTCTTGATATCTCTGTCCACAACAAAGCCCTGCTGATGAAATTTCTTCATAAATTTCTTAATAAAGTGGACACTCCTTGGGTGCACATCATTTGGGAAGCATACTACCACAATGGCCCTCCTAGTGACCAGTTAATTGGCTCCTTTTGGTGGAAGACCCTGTTAAAGCTCATACCCCTATTCAAATCACATGCCATTTGTCAAGCTGGTCAAGGAGATACCATTTTCTTTTGGACGGATAGTTGGGATGGACAACCATTACAAGCAAAATTCCCAGAGTTATTCTCCTTTGCTATTCACAAGGACTGTACCCTTCATTTTGTGGATAATCAAGAAGATCTCGACACCCTCTTCCATAGGCCACTCTCCATGCAAGCTTACCATCAATTGACAAGGGTTGAAGACTTTTTAGCCTCCAGCGCACGTTCTGATAGTAGGGACATATGGAAATATCATTGGGCATCAGGGCAGTACTCCTCCATGAAAATGTACAAGCGTCTAATGGGTACTTCCAATGCTCATAGCATCTTTCAAAACTTATGGGGAACTTCTTGCAGACTGAGGCACAAGATTTTTGGCTGGCTTCTCTTACATGACAGAATTAACACAAGGAATATTCTCCTTTGATGCAATATGCACCTCCCAGACTCTAACTGTGCCCTATGTTCTGACAAAGTGGAAGAAACTTTAATCCACTTATTCTGGAATTGCCCATTTGTTTTGTCCTGCTGGGATGTCATAGCGCCTGAGAGAACCAGAGGTATCTCCACTTTTGATGAGGTTGTTCTAATTTCTAATCGGCTTCCTAAAGATTTGGCACTGGATATTATAGTTATGAGTTGCCGGAGTATTTGGTCGGTGAGAAATGACAAGATCTTTCGGTCTGCACCACCGGCTATTGATTCATGGAAGTTTCACCTGTCGGAAGGGCTTTGGGCTGTGCAACTCCGAGCCAAAGAGGATAAAGCAAACAAGATCAAGGAATGGACTGATTTAAATCTTTAATGGGTATGCCTATGATTCCTAGAGCTGGGATTTGCTGAGGACACTTTGTTCGTTGTAACATAATTTGTACTATAACTTGTAACGATTGTTCTACGGTCAGGGCTCTTCTTTATGAAGAAAGCAATAGCAGTAAACTAAAACGATCAAGTATTAAGCAAACGTAATGGGTCAAGTCAATCACATCATTCTCCTAATGATGTGATCCCGTTTATTAAATGACAACTCATGTCTATGGTTAGGAAACATGACCATCTTTGATCAACGAGCTAGTCAAGTAGAGGCATACTAGTGACACTCTGTTTGTCTATGTATCCACACATGTATTATGTTTCCGGTTAATACAATTCTAGCATGAATAATAAACATTTATCATGAAATAAGGAAATAAATAATAACTTTATTATTGCCTATAGGGCATATTTCCTTCAGATATTAGTTCTTGATTTGGAGCACTTTTGAAAAGTCACTTTTTGACCTTCCGATATGCCAATTCTGGTGTCGGAAGTCCTCTGTTTGGAACCCATCTTTGGCCTTTTCATCTTGCTTGGTCTTAGATTGCTCCAAAACACCTGTGGACATGAAAAAACAAAATGAAAAACACTGACTATGCAATGCTCACAATGAAAAGAGTGAAAACCGGAAATCATGCATAATGGAGATATATTTGGCTCAATGGGACATGTTATAAGGAGAGATCTTGCAACAAATGAGCTCTTAAAATTCGTAAAAATATAGAGCCATTAGTCAACAACAGTCACTTCCGAAGATAGTACAAGAGCGAGCATGCTCGGCATCGGCGAGGTGAACGTTGCGATGTTGGTGCTAGGGTTTGGTCGTGGATCATAGAAGGGCAGAGTGTCGGGGGAAATCGACACCTATGGAATCACTGGGATCCCTTCTACGGTTGGCGGGTGCGGGGTTGTGCAAAGAGCGGGTCTGACAGAAAGCACACAGATCGTTTACCCAGGTTCGGGCCGCGGAGATGCGTAACACCCTAGTCCTGCTTTGGTGGATGTATTTGAGTGTTCTTGTGTTCTTGAGCTAGCTACGGGGTGTAACTTGCCCAAAAGATCAGAATCCTTCTCCTGGACGCATCGGTCCTCCTTTTATAGAAAAAGGGGTTGCCACAGTGGCACACAGGAGGTGGAAAGGTGTACAGTGGATGAGTCTATCCTCTGGCACCGTCGGACAAACGCAATTAATGCGCTGCCGACGTGCCCCTCTCGCTTTATCGAGGACGCCAAGGAAGCTCGTCCCAGCTGTCGCCGCCTCGCCTCGTTCTGACGCGCGTCCGACCTGACAAGGCGTCGTGGCGCCATGTTGGTTGGCTGCTGGGCTGGTGCGGTGGTGGAGCCTTCACGAAGGTCTGCATGCCACCACGCAGGTGCTTGCTGGGTCGGTGTAGAAGCCGCTCGTCGCCATACAGGTGCCTGCCCAGCTGGTTGAGCTAGCAGCTGCATGGGGATGGCGGTGGAATCTTGGCAGGCGCGGGCCTGGCTGTGGTCCCGCTGATGCCCTCGACAAGGGCCTTGCCGCGGGCCCGGCAAGGGTCTTGCCGTGGCGCCATGATGCGTCCCGACAAGGTGCTGCCGGGGTCTCGCGGATTTCCTCGGCTAGGATCCCGCCGAGGGTCGTCGTCTTCTGGTCCTCATCTGATCTCGTGTGTTTATGATCTTGACAAAGATCTGCATGCCACCACGGAGGTGCCCCCCGAGCCTTGGTCCCAATGTGGTTGATGGCGCTGGAACTCTTGGGCTCAAGGGAGGCGCGCTCCGTTGGCGTCAGGCAAGTTGCCCCGGCAGGGCTCTTGCCGGGGCCACGGAGGCCACCTGGCAAGGGTCTTGCCGGGGGAGTCTGCCTCGCCCTTTTGCTCATTGTGGTCTCTGGTCTTGGCGTTGCTCTGATCGCCTTGTGCTCCGGATCTCCTTCCTTGCCCTGCTTAGTGTGGTCACGGGCGCGACTCTGACTGCCCGTGCACAACTAAAGGGGTCAAAAGGAGAGCCCCTACTTTTGTACACCGACATAGAGAAATGGCGGAAAGTGTGGTGCATGAGAAGGCGTGCAAAGAAAAGGGAAAGGCTCGTCCCAAACCAAATTAGGTGCTCCCATGATACTTTTTAAAAAACATCAATTTAAATGTTAAAAAAATTGAAAAAATTGTGAATGTTCACAAGAAATGTGTCTACAACGCCTAAAAATTTTAGGTTCGAACTCGGAATGCACACTGAGAAACAAAAAGACAAATCCAAATGTGAATAGCGTCAATTTTGCTTTTGTCTTTTTTGTGTTGCTATTCATGCCAGGTTTGTCATTTTAGTTCTGAATGTGTATTTCGAACTTGGATCTAAATGTTTTAGGGGTTGTAGTCACATACATTGTGAACATACACAAAAAAGTTCAGAATTTAATGAAACATTTAAAAATAATTTTTCAAAGTTGGTATCATGAGAGCATTTATGGTGTAGTATTACCTGATACTTTCCCTTGAGTTTGGGTCGTGTAGTAGTTGATTTCCAGGCTCTTACATTTGTTTTCTAGCCTTGTGATGTACTTTTTCTCTAGTCTATGTTTGGTATGGTCATCTCCGGGTCATCGACTCTTGGGTTAGTGATATTTAGGTCGTTTAAGTTATGCCCTATTGGGTCATCCCTCTTGTATGGGTCAGGTCTTTTTGGCGATGTATCTTCTTTTCTTAATGAACTCGCATGCAACTCTCTGCATGGTCGAAAAAAAGGAAAACCAATTAACAAACCATACCTTTTTTTAAACGTTGAACAAATCAGACTTGACTTCACACATATGTTGTCAGCAAATGTGGTGGTTCAGAGAGAGAGAGGGGGGGGGGGGGGGAGATCTGGTCCTTGTAGGGCATAAAGCTAAGGGCAACGGCATAAACTGTAGCAAATCTAAATACAAAAGTCACCTTTAACCTGATACTTTCTTCCCACATTTTTTCATACTTTTTTCCCATTTTATCATTTGTACAATTGTTCTGCATATTTTACATTTAAAACTCAATTAATAGAGTAGGGCAATGTTCCACTGTTTGCCCCTAAAAAGGGGGAAATAATTCTCATATGGTGGGCCACAGCCCACTGTAAGATGCAGCCTACCACAAGGCCAGACAACTCACGAAATCAATAATTAAGGGTACTCGTTCCAAAGATCACTCCCATCTCTTTACGTTGTGACAAATGGCACGCTGCATGTGCGCCACTTGTTGCAACTTGTGAGTTTTTTCATTTTTCGTACATCTTTTATTCAAAATGTTTTATCTCTTAAATCGTGCGTCCAAATCTCAAACCGTTTTCACCATTGGATTCCTCATGTAAGGATTTTCAAAACTAGATACCATGTCAATTGGTTTTTAGGAACTTTTTTTCCTCGAAAAAAATAGACGAAAAACCAAATCGGGAGCATCTTTTTTTTTTCCTTTTCGGAAGCCGTTTTTGAGAGGCACGGACGTGCTTCTCGCGGAAACAAAACCATACCTCTTGCGGAAAAAGATGAAGAGAAACACGTTTTTTTTGTTTTCGAGAGGCACGGCCGTGCGTCTCGCGGAATAAAAAGTATGCCTCTCACCAAAGAAAAAAGAAGAAGAGAGAACGTGTTTTTTTTTCACATTTCTGAGAGGCGCGGCCGTGCCTCTCACGGAAAAAAAAAGAGAAAACGTGTTTTTTTTTCGTTGGCACGACCATGCCTCTCGCGAAAGCAAAACCGTGCTTCTCACAGAAGAAAAAAAGGAAATTGCGTTTTTTTTTGTTTCGAGAGGCACAGCCGTGCCTGTCGCGGAAGCAAAACAAAGCCTCTTAAGGAAGCAAAAAACACGTTTTTTCGTGCAAATTTTTTTTAAATTTTTTTTGTCAAGAAGCATAGAAAGACCGGTGGAAAACCGATTTTTTTCTAAGAAGCCGAAACTGCGTGCGGAAAAATAAAAGAACAAAATCCAGAAGGAGCATCCAGGGCGCTCGTCAACTCGTCCATCACAACTCACGCACCTGGGCCACTGACGCGCATTTCTTGTTAACATGCATTTTTGTTCAGTGGCGCTTAAGGCACTCGAACCTGGGCCGGTCCTTTTTATTTCTATAAACTCGCAAAATAGATGTACCTTTTTTTAGGCAAGGTATATGACAGGCTTCGAACGTGCAATCTCTTAGTTGGAAGGAAAGCCCGCTATCAACAAGGACATTTATTAGTGCGAATTTTTTTCCAGACGTTTTTATTCCTATTATCTTTTTCTTTCTTTTCAATTTTTTCCTTTTTCTTCAATGCACGGATTCTTTTTAAATTGATGACTTTTTTTATAATCGACGAACCTTTTCCGAAATCTATGAACTTTTATTCAAATTCGTGAACTTTTTTTCAAAATTAATTAACTTTTTGCAGATTGGTAAATTGTTTTTAATAAAATCGCTGAAATGTTTTCAAATTCGACGGACTATTGTTAAAATTTGATGAACTTTTTTTAAAAATTAAACGATTTTTAATTGATGATTTTTTCCGTATTTGTAATCTTTTTTAATAAAATAGATGAAATTTTTTCAAATTTGGTGAACTAATTTTAAAATTTGATGAGCTTTTTATATAAGTTGAATGAAATTTTTTCAAAATTGATACTCTTTTAAAATCGATGAACTTTTTTCAAATCAATGAAATATTTTTAAAATTTTATGAACTTTTTCCAAATTCCATGATTGTTTTTCTTATCGGTGATTTAAAAAAATGATGAACGTATTTTTCAAATCAATGAACTTTTTCTTGGAGTGAATCAAGCTTTTTTTTTGAAATTTATGAACGTTTTCAAAATTTATGAACTTTTTTCTAGTTTCTGAACCTTCTGTCAAATAAATACTAATGAAATAGTTACATTTTTCCTCCTAGTAGAACAACCAAGTGAGCTTGGTCCAGTGGTTGTTGTGCCACTTGTTGAGGTAGGCGTCCCTAGTTGGAATCCCATTTCTTCCATGCAACGATTAGAATTGCTTTTTTTATTTGATAGGGGCATGTTGTTGGGCTGGACCGGTAGACATCGCATTTGATCGCCACCAGCCTTAACCGGCGCTTAAAGCGCCCAATAGGAGCTTCCCCCACTGACGTTACCTCGCAGCCCTTTCATGCTCCTCTTTTCTTTTTCCACATTATTAGATAGCTTAGAGAGAAAAAAGAACTTAGAGAATAATCATAAAAACAGAGCTTAGAGAATATATTTTACTATTAAAAGAGGAGAATATATGTGCTAATTATTAAAAAAATCCCTCAAGAAAAGAAGAATATATAGTAGATTTTTTTCTCGATTTCCTTTTGTTAGATTTGTTGAGAATTTGATGTTTAGACGTTCAGCTCCTATTTAGTTTAGGAGTATACAATGATTATTAAGCTTCAACATAGTGGGTTTCAAAAAAAGTTTTGTAGGATATTGTATAAGTCGTAGTAATCTTTTTCCTTTATTAGCTACCTAAATGTATGTGTCAATGAGCATATATTGAAGTTTTTGTGGTGAACGGTCTATTGTTTTGCCAGTGAATGGGATCAGAAAATGAGAAGTTCTCCCCTCAAAAAAGAAGAAGAAAAAAAAGTTTTTGCTGGTATTTGCATGCCTCAATTTTGTAAGGCCGAATCATGAGACATTTTTGTGATCTAGAAGCGCCCTGGCCCGTGGTCTTGGTGACATTGTGAAGATGTCTTCAATGCTATCCTGAAGCATATATAGCCGTGGGCCCGTGGCATCCCGTCGTCCATCGTCTCTCCGGCGTCCTCTTTGCCGAACGTGCGCCTCGCTCGCCGCCTGGATTGCTGTCGCATGCGACGGGAACTGCAGGGCGGGGCATGTAGTCCCCGCTGTTTCTTGAGTGAAGTGCACTGTAGGTCCCTAAACTATTCGATGGGTGTCAACCAGGTCCTCGAACTATGAAAATCGACATGTGGGTCCTCGAACTATTTTAACTGTCTCAGTCACGTCCAAAACCTGCCCGACCAGTCAGACCTACCGTTGATTGTTGCCACGTCGGACGAGGGTAACGGAGGTGGATGGATATTTACAAAAACACCCGAATCGCTTTGGATCTCCATTCCCGATCCTTGCCTCTTCTTCTCCTTCTATCCCGATCTCTCTCACGGCGATTTGGGGCGGCGGCGCCATGGTTCGAGTCGAGCGCGTCGTGAAGCTCTTCTGGCCGCCTTCCTCGACCCCGAGGTGGTGCATCTCTCCCTCTACTTAAGTCAGCACGCGTGCGGTGGAGGCAAGTGATTCGCCTAGCTTCCAAATCTGAGAGGAATCCAGGACGGGTTTTCTTCAAATGCCCTAATCACAAGGTCACTTTCGTTGTTTGAGTTAGTCTTCACTTTCGAATCAATAAGATTTCTCAAATTTTCTGCTCTTTGTTTGCTTGTTTTTTTTTTGTTTTTTTTTTGTTTTGGCGGAGAGGGTCACATGGATCTTGTGATCGCTATCCTTTGGATAGATGAATATTTGGATCTTGTTTTGTGCCATGGTTATAATATTCTGAAGAGGAGGTGGAGTACATTGCAATGATTTCCAAGCCCTATCTGGACAGGAGATGACAACCAAAGGAACGAAGCCAAACATTCGTGCTAGTTTCATAGAGAAAGATAGCAGGGTAGAAAGTGTGGTCAAGAAGATTAGCAACATTCCCGGAAATCGGATGAGCCAGATTGTCAAGATATCAAGCTTCAGTTGGAGCTTGTTGTAGGCATAGGTTGGAAGATTCTTCTTGTTTGTACCATGATTCTCGCCGTGAACTTGTATCTTTGTTGTAATGAAGTAGGAGCTGAAATGTGTTTTAGTTGCCAAATGTGCTTTGCAATATTCCCAGAATGTGTAAGTATGACAAATTTTGGCAAGCATTTCATCACATTTTTAACAAGCACTATCATAACAGGTTGTTCACAAAAGACATACATAATTGGCATGAAATCAGTCATCATTGATTAGCTGAATGCATAACAAGTTTTGTCACAAAAGAGGAGTGCATCCAAAAGAGAGGGACAGAGCATCTATCATAACAGGTTGTTCACAAAGACACATATGCACTCCATACGCTATTACAAGGTGTGGATCAAAACCTACAGCCAAGACATGGGCATGAGCTCAGGTTTCCTTCAACACCTCAAGGAGCTTTTCTCTCTATGCATTAATCTTTATGCACTTTCTTTGCCTTTGTTCTTCCGGCCTGTTTTGTCGCTTTTCATACACCAACAACAAAGATCTGTTTGGGAGGCTTGAGTGGCTGCTCTAGGAGGCACAAAGGCTTGCCTAACAATGCTTTAGGAGTTGTCTTTTTCTTCTTAGTTTGTAGCTTTTCTTGAGAAATTGTGCAATCGGCTGTAGCCACAGGCACTGGCAGCTCATCTCTCCTCGATGCAATGAAAGAGCACTCGTGAAGTGGTCCAGTGGTGCATCGTGTGTTACTTGAGATGCTTCAACCTACATTAATTGACACCACGGATACATCCGTTTGAGCGACAAGTATTTCCGGACAGATAAATATGTAAACAACATTTCCTTGGAACAAATGCTAACCTCTTGGAATAATGTTGACAACACCGAACATGTGTGTGAAATATCCTCACCGGTATCTAATTTCAAATGTAAAACCATGTCAATTCATTGCATTTGGATACAACACAAGTAGGCATTCAAGCATGGTTAGTTCAATACCGTGTGATGGTCATCTCAAAGTGCATTGGGAGTTACATGCGATAGGTGCTTGAAGCAAATTTCTGCTCACGGTAGTATTTCTAGTGCGAGCACTCTATCGATGGATGTAGTACGATTGCATTTTCTTCTATTGTGTTCTGTGGAGTTGCAGACACTGCAGTGCATTATTACTCCATGCTTGCTAAACCTAGTGCCTTCATCCTTCTCTGAAGGGTTGTAAGTGCATCTAGTGCCCCTTAGTGATTTTGGTGTATTGAAGACTTATAGGTTAAGTAACTAATGCGTTTGTGAGTGTACACAGGTCTATAAGTCTATGAGGAGTTTTGATATTTACAAGAAAAGTCGACCCCTAAAATGAAGTTCTTCAACTCAAGACTTTGATATTCTGAAGACTTTCTGAAGACTTTGAAAGTGAAGAAATTGGTGTGATCCTGAAGACTTGGTACTCGCTTGAGGAACATGAAGCGTGAAGACTTTTGTTTTCGTAATTTCATTTTCTCTTTCTTGAGTCATAGGAAACACCGTACTGTTAAAGGGGGTCGAGGAAATACTAAGGGAAAATTTCCATTTGATGCTCAACTCAAAATCCTACACCTACCAAACCCTTCGAGTGAAGCTTTTGGAAATCTCATACGATTCAGTCAATTTCTTCAAAGGATGTAGATGAAGCTCTTCCGATCACCGGAGGAATTTGTTCTCGATCGAGGAGTTAGGAATTCGCCGGCGAATTGCCTACACCTGTGAGGAACATGATTGCCTCAAGAATTTGATAGTCAAATTTCCGATCAAGGTCTTTGTCTTGCGCCACCTGTCCCAAAATATCTTATCCACCTAACGGTCATATCATTGAAGGGCATTTATGTCTTATCATGTCGGGCTGCTCCCTAGGCTATAAATAGCCGCCCCTACAACCACTAGCTGGTCGGCTGCTCCGAGAGAACTTGACACTTGTCATTTGAGAGCAACCCATCCTCCGAGGACTTTGAGCGAAAATCATCGAGTGAGGAAAAAACCCAAAAGTGAGGAAAAACCCAAAAACCAAACCCCTACAAAACCCAAAGTGATTGAGCATCATCAAGAAATTGATCCTGCGTGGATCCGACGCTTTTACCTTTGAAGACTGTGCTTCTTCCAGACGGTTAGGCGTCAAGGTCTAGAGCATCCAAGAGGAATTGTGGATTGCCGGGTGACCAAGTATGTGAAGGTTTGGAAGTCGCTCAAGACTTACCACGAGTGATTGGACGAGGTCTGTGACCTTAGTTCAAGGAGAATACGGTGAGGACTTGGTGTCCCGAGTTGCGTGCTTTCGATGATCGGGTGTCCGGACTGTGTGTCCTCGAGTTTAAATACTCAACCGCTCCAACCAGACGCATAACCGAGACAGCAGTTGGAACTGGTCTACCAAATCATTGTCTTCACCAACCTAATCGGGTTCTATTTCTTCAACCCTTTCATTTCCTCATAAGCGGTGTTGAGTGTTTGTCATATATCTGTGTTTGAAGACTTTGGTCAAGACTTTCTCAATTTCCTCGGTTCAATTTCTTGATCTATTTGTCTTCATCTTGTGTTATCCTGTGATTACGTTTTACGTACTCTGTGATTGTCTTCATTTCATCATGATGACTTTGCTTGTAACCTGTTATGCTTACTTCGAGTACTTATTCCATTGCATGTATTTCTTCGCTAAGGAATTTCCTCACCAGCAAATTCCTCAAAGGAAGAACTTGTAAAATTCTCTAAAAATCGCCTATTCACCCCCTCTAGTCGATATAACGACTTTCAATTGGTATCGAGCAAGGTACTCCCTTGTTACGTGTGATTTTAGTTTAACCACGGAGTTTCAGTTATGTCGACCGCAGGTATGATCAAGGTCTCGCGGGTGTCCTACCTTCGATGGGACGGACTACCCCTCGGAAGAACAAAATGCGAATGCATCTTGAAGCAATTGACAACGATCTACGGTATGTTGTGACAAAAGGTGTTTCCTCGGTCACACTTTCTCCGAATGATGCCGATGTGAAGAGATTCAAGCAACTCGATTCTCAAGCGAAGAATATCATATGTGGCCATCTGAGCAAAGGTCAATATGGAAGAGTGAGTGCTTTGGAATCGCCAAACTCATCCGGGACAGTGTCCAAAGTAAATGAAGGTGTTTCAACTCAGCGTGACTCTCGAGTTGATGTTCTTGGAATCTCTTCAACCGCTTCAAAAGACTCGACAACGAAAATGTTCAACAAACCTTCGATCGCCTCACCGACATCTCAAATGAGCTTCAAGCACTTTGGGTTCCACCGACATCACCGACCATGAGGTGGTGAAGAAATTGCTAAGATCGCTTGATTCCTCATTTGACACTCTGGCACTGATGATACAAGAACGAGCTGACTACAAGTCTCTTGATCCTGCTGATATCCTCGAAAGGCTAAATACTCACGAGTTCCAGCTTGCTAAAAAGAGAGATCTCTATGGCTCTGGCTATGGAAAAACACGTGCCCTGAAGGCCAAGGCTGAATCTAAATCTGAGAGTGAAGACTCGGTAGTAGCCTTGGAGATCCCTGAAGAATTTGGCGAGGAGCTAACCTTTGCTCGTGAAGAAATTCCAGAAATTCTCAAGACGTGGTCACTTTGGAAAATCCTCAAGAAGCAGTGATTCCTCATCTAGTGACTATAAGCGAAGACTTTGCCACAAATGCAAGAAACCTGGTCACTATATCCAAGATTGTCCTCGATTGGGAAAAGGAATTAAGAAAGAAGAAACACAAGGATTACAGTTCTGATGACGTGAAGAAGAAGAAGAAATCATCAAAATCTTCATCGTCAAAATCCTCAAAACCTTCTTCTCACAAGAAAAGCAGCTCCAAAAGGGCTCGGGCATTCATTGGCAAGGAAATGGACTCAAGCTGAATCGAGGAAAATGAGGAAGAGGAGGAGTCAAGAATCCGAATCTGGTGTGGCTAGTCCGGCTCTTGCTCGCTTATGTTAGCAAGTCCATCTTCAACACTCAAGAAACTGACTCCACCGACAAACCCGATGAGGAAAACGATGACTTCGCTCCCACCTATTGCTTCATGGCAAAAGGTGCCAAGGTACTCAATTTCACCTCCTCTGAATCCGGTGAAAATGAATCGATGAGGATCTCAAGCCCAGCTATTCTAAACTTGCTAAGATTGCTATAAAACAACAAAGGGCTTTTGAAAAGGTTCAAAACATGCTAGATAAGAGTGATGATATGTTAGGTGAAGAAATGGATCGCACTCAAGCCACATCGAAAATCTTCGTGAGACTTCACCTAAGCTTGATAACCTTCAAGGTCATCATAACACTCTCTTATCTCGATCATGAGAAACTTTCTTATGAATTTCTTCAAAGAAAGTAAGATCTTGAGAAGCTAAGAGCGAGTTATGAAGATCTTCGTAAGGAGCGCGATTCATTACTTGCTCAACAAATCAGCGCTTCTCAAGAAGAATTTGTTCCTCCATGCTTAAAGTGCATTGAGCGTGAATCGCTAATTCTTCACCTGAATGTTCAAATGCTTCAACTGTTACAAATTCTTCACCTGCCTCTGCTATCACTAATTCCTCATCCGAGGACATTGCTAGTATCACCGACGATGCAGATTGAAGGAATTGTACATGACAGGCATGTACAAAAGCCTCAAAGGGCATCAGACTCTTTGTGATGTGCTTAAAAGCGGATCCTCAACAGAAACCCTAGGAAAGAGGGTATCGCATTTGAGAGGAAATTAAATGCCGATGGAACATACTTTGGAAGCTTTGAGCAGCACCCCAAAACCTCATGGGTTGCTGCAAAGGGACCTCCAGTTGATCCATCTACCTTATCTGGTTTTACGTGCGAATTTCCTCATTCTGCTGATGAGTCATTTGACTCCAACTATAAACTGTTCAAAAATCAGAATGGTGAAGTATTTTCTAGATATGTTGGTACTAACTGCAGGAACGGTTCCCCTATGAAGAAAATCTGGGTTCCCAAGAAGTGCCTTGAAAGTCTTGGTGAATGTCCTCATGACACCACACCGTGAAGAAAAGGAACCCCAGATCAAATTCTTCATATGGACCAAATTCTTCATATGGATCCAAGTCCTCATACGGACCAAATTCCTCACATGGATCAAATTCCTCAAAAGGATCAAAGTCCTCATATGATTATCATCGTGCTAATAACTCTGTTTCATGAGGGTAGAGCTAAGGGCTATGAATATGTACATTATTCTTCAAATCATTATGTTCATAAGTCCTCGAAGAATTTCTCTGGTTATTCATATGTTTACCCTAACCCCTCTTATGTGAAACGAAATGGTTTGGCCTCTATGCCACCATTCTCATATGGTGCTCGCAGAATGATGAACTCTTTGCCACCCCTTCAGATGTGGGTGGTAAAGAAAAAGAACTAATATCTTCTGCAGAGTCAGGTCTCCAGACGTGCCTTAACGTCTGAAGAATTTGCTGGGGGCCTGACAAATTGCCTGAAAGGACGCAGGCTAATCATGATGAAATGAATGTTCATTTCACACGTCCTCATATCGCTTATCTCAGATATCTTGATCGATGAAATTCATCGATGAACTTGATATCATATTCTTCACTGATGAAGTATATGAGATCGTAAGTTGTACTAATTCATCTGCAGGATGATCAACCCAAAGCCACAGAGTGGGTTCTCGATAGTGGATGTACAAATCACATGACTGGTGAAAAGAATCTATTGATGGATGCTGCCTTATCACCGTCACATCTGAAGCATATCATATTTGCTGACAAAGGCAAAAGTCAGGTATTGGGACTTGGTAAGGTTGCTATCTCTAAGGACATGCACATGGACAAAGTCATGCTTGTTGAGTCTTTAGGATATAACCTCATGTCACCTCAATGCTCTGTGATCTTGATATGGTTGTTATCTTTGGCAAGTATCGGTGTGTTGTGATTATGGAAGTTTACAATTCCAAAGTCTTGAAGGCTTTAGGAGAGGAGACTTGTATATTGTTGATTTTTCCACAGGACCACAACCAGCCGTGTGCCTACTTGCAAAAGCTTCAGAAGGCTGGCTATGGCATTGACGACTTGGTCATGCAGGCATGAGGAATTTGCACACGCTTGCGAAGAAGAAGCATGTCATTGGCATTGAGAATGTCAAATTCCTCAAGGATCACTTATGCGGAGCCTGTGAAGCTGGAAAAATGACCAAGGCCAAGCATCCAAATAAGACTATCATGACCTCTACTCGTCCTTCGAATTGCTTCACATGGACCTCTTTGGTCCCAATCATTATTCAGCTGTCGTTAATGAAGCATCACTATATGGCTTTGTTATTGTTGATGATTACTCACGTTACACTTGGGTACACATTGTTACTTACAAAAATCAAGTGCAGGAAATCTTCAAACGATTTTCCTCGAGGGCTTCAACCAACTTTGGTGTGAAGATCAAGCACATCAGGAGTGACAATGGAACTGAGTTCAAGAATTCCGGTCTTAATGACTATCTTGATGAACTCGGTATTACTCATGAGTTATCTGCTCCCTACACTCCATGACAAAATGGCGTCGTGGAGCGCAAGAACAGAACTCTTGTTGAGATGGCTCGCACTATGCTTGATGAATACAAAACGCCTAGTCGTTTCTGGATTGAAGCAATTGACACTGCGTGCCACATCATCAACAGAGTATATCTTCACAAATTCTTCAAGAAGACTGCCTATGAACTCCTCACTGACAAGAAACCTAATGTAAGTTATTTCAAAGTCTTCGGTGCTAAATGCTGGATTAGAAATCCTCACCACACCTCTAAATTTGCACCAAAAGCACATGAAGGTTTTATGCTTGGTTACGGAAAGGACTCGCACACCTACAAAGTCTTCAACATCGCCCTTCACAAGGTTGTTGAAACTGTAGATGTGCGGTTCGATGAAACTAATGGCTCGCAAAGAGAGCACCTACCTTCTGTGTTAGACGAACCAGACCGAGGATTCTATCGGGTTCAAGGCAACCGAGGATGTCATTCCCATCAAGAAACTGCTGAAGAATTCATTCCTGTCTGCGAAGAACGCCGAATGATGCACCTGAAGATAATGCTCAAGAAAATGGTGCTGAGGAAAATGGTCAAATTCCTCGAAGACAACCAGCTCATCCTCGCGTTGCAAAAGAAGTGCAAGTTGACAAGATCATCGATGACATTGAAGCGCCAGGTCCTCTCACACGCTCAAAAGCTTCACATTTATCTAACTTTTGTGGGCACTATGCTCTTGTCTCTATCACAGAGCCCACTAAGGTAGATGAAGCATTCACTGAGCCGGAGTGGATTCAGGCCATGCAAGAAGAATTACATCGATTCGAGCTCAACAATGTCCGGGAACTGGTCAAACGTCCGGATCCTCGCAAGCATAATATCATTGGCACAAAGTGGATCTATCGCAACAAGCAAGATGAAAATGGTCTTGTGGTGAGGAATAAGGCACGACTAGTAGCTCAAGGCTACACGCAGGTTGAAGGAATCGACTTGATGAAACTTTTGCACCTGTCGCTAGACTTGAGTCTATTCGCATATTACTCGCCTATGCTAACCATCATAATATCACTTTATATCAAATGGATGTGAAAAGTGCATTCCTCAATGGTAAGCTTGAGGAAGAAGTATATGTTGCTCAACCACCAGGTTTTGGAGATCCAAAGAATCCTGACAAAGTCTTCAGACTAAATAAGGCTCTCTATGGCCTCAAGCAAGCCCCTCGGGCGTGGTATGATACATTGAAGGAATTCTTCGTGAAGAATGGCTTCACACCTGGTTCACTCGATCCTACTCTCTTTACTAAATCTTATGATGGTGAACTTTTTGTGTGCCAAATATATGTTGATGATATTATCTTTGGCTGTACTGACCAACGTTATAGTGATGAATTTGCCTATATGATGAGTGAAGAATATCAAATGTCTATGATGGGAGAGTTGAAATTCTTCTTAGGTCTTCAAATTAAATCAACAACACAATGGCATATTCATATCTCGTGAGAAATACCTCAAAGATGTCCTGAAGAAATTCGGCATGCAAGATTGCAAAGGTGTCAAAATTCCTATGCCCACAAATGGCCATCTATGCACCGATGAAAATGGTATTGACTTGATCACAAGGTATACCGATCCATGATTGGTTCCTTATTGTACTTATGTGCATCTAGGCCAGATATAATGCTTAGTGTTTGCATGTGTGCCCGATTTCAAGCTACACCAAAGGAATCACACCATAAGGCTGTGAAGCATATTCTTCGATATCTAGCTCACACACCAACACTAGGATTATGGTACCCCAAGGGCTCTACCTTTGATCTCATTGGATATTCTGACTCTGACTATGCTGGTGATCGTGTGGACCGCAAGTCAACATCTGGTACTTGTCATTTCCTTGGACGATCTTTGGTCTGTTGGTCCTCGAAGAAACAGAACTGCGTATCACTATCCATCATGGAAGCTGAATACATTGCTTTCTGGCTCGTGTTGTGCTCAATTATTATGGATGAAGCAAACCCTCAAGGACTATGGCATCAACGTGAAGAATGTGCCTCTCTACTGTGACAATGAGAGTGCCATCAAAATTGCTCACAACCCAGTTCAGCACTCGAAGACAAAGCACATTCAAATTCGTCATCATTTTCTTCGTGATCATGTGTTGAAGGGCGACATTTCCATCGAGCACGTGAAGATCAAGAACAGCTAGCTGATATCTTCACTAAGCCCTTGGATGAGAAGAGATTTAGCAAGTTGCGGTGTGAGCTAAATATCTTAGAATCTTGAATGTTCTTTGAAAAGGACACACATCCTAACACTTATGCAAATTTGATGACTTAGATGTGCAACACATGAAGAAACGTTTTTCTTCAATCAATGAAGAATAACACTCTAAGTGTGAAGAAATTAATGAAGAATTTGATTCTCAGAACCCTACGACAATTGTACGCGGTGTCTGAAATCATCATTCTTATACGCTGGGTCACGCCACCACCAAAGTTGAAAATCTTCAATTTGAGTTTTTCCTCAAATTTTGAAATTCTTCAGTTTTTCAAATTCTTCAACTTTGCAAAATCTTCACTATTTCCGTCGTCTTTCTTCATTGGCTGTATATATATGGGTTTATGTCCTCTACAGCATTCACTTATGGCTATTTCCTCAAATCGCGTTTTTCTGCTAAGTGAATGTGATCGGACCCTTCCCCCTCTATGCTATACTCAACCCAATCCATTCACAAATTCTTCATGTGCGTTCTACTTTGAAACTCGTTCAAAATCTTCACCTTTGTGTCCTTGGCATTTGAAGAAATTACGATCGAACTTTAAAAGCGAATCTTTTCAAACCTTCGTCTTTGCCGCTCAAACCGTTCCGCATCCCACGATGCATTATTATATTCACCCACGATCGTACACGATCTCCACTACACAGTACGTGGGTGACACATGTCGTGAGAAGGGAAGTGGTCAGGGGCATGTTCGTCCTAAATCTTCGGACGATCCATTTTTTTACCGTGTCTATAAATACCCCTCTCTCGCCCTTCCTCACTCTTTTACTCCGCTCAACCTCTCTCTCGCTCGTTCTCCTCAAAACCCTAGCGCCGCCGCTACTCCATCGTCGCCGGTGAGGAAAAGCTTCACTGCCTTGACCTCTTCGCCGACGTACTCGCGCCGACCGTGGAATATCTTCACTCCGCCGTCGCCGTAGCTGATTTCCTCTGCCAAGTTAGGGCGTGGAAGATCTGAACGGACGAACTTCCAAACTGTTCATCTCGGTTAAACGTGTTCTTCACTTCGGGTAATTAAGAGTACTTTTATTACTCGCTTTGATTCTGAAATTCTCTTCAAAATCTTCAAAGGTGTTTATTCCTCAAATCTTCACACATATGAACACCTCAAATCTCTTGACTCGTTTCTCTAAGCTATGATTTTCTTCAAGATTCCTCAATTGTGTGGATCTTCGATCTATACAACTCTGGAACCTAAGACAAAGAACGCTTATTGAAATTCTTCAAGGTTCATCTGGTCAAAATCCTCATCACTTGTTCTGTTTGAAAAACCTTACGAGAACGCATATGACCTCTCCAAATTCCTCGCACCTATACTCTGTTCACGGTACAAATGTCCGCTTTGAATCCCTAGGTTCTCATCAACTTAACTCATTTGCAGCGTTCCTCGAAGAAAACTGCACACTTCTTCGTGAGAACTCATTTGTTCAATTTCCTCAACTCAAGAAAATGGCGGATGGTAAGAAGCCGCAGAAGGGAGGAAAGAAACCGGAGGTTATGACAGCATTTGAAATCCACGAGGATATATATGTTGACTCGCACACCGATGAAGAAAGTAAAATCAACGCAAGGTGCGCATTCGTAAGATTGAACGGAGATGGGCACGGAATGGAGGGAATATAGATATGTAACTCCTAAGTACATGAAGAAATTCGCTCTTAACCCTCCATGCCCAAGAGCTCCTTTGGCACCTGGCCAAATAGCTGATCCCACTAGCGTCAAACGCGGTGAGGACTTTCCTAAGGAATGGGCTAAACGCCAAGCAAAATTGGCTAAGCAAGCAAAGGAAGCAGTGAAGAAATTCAATGAGGATTCTCGCTATCGCCCTGAAGGTCTCGGTCAAACCGAGGAAATCAATGCAAAAGAAGCCTGCTCATAAGCCAAGTGCTTCATCATCTGCGCCCTCACGGCCAAGTTCCTCAAAGACACCTTCCAAGCAAATTCCTCAAACTGCTGCTGCCCACCAAAGTCCTCAACAGCTCCGTCAAAACCTTCAGTTCTTGTGCACCTAGCTACATGTCAACGGACTGCTGGATTTTCAATTGCCTCGAGCATCTCTCGCAAGTTCTCGGCAGCTCCCATTTCTTCAACTGGTCCGACTCATTTGAAGACCAAAGCAACAGCTGGTCGAGGTCCTCGGCCTAGTCCGACGAAGAAAATGGTTGCATTCCATGTGCCATCTGAGGATGAGGCATCTGATGAAGAACTCGCAGAAATCATCAGAGACCGTCAAGCAAGGGCCGCTAGAGCCAAAGGTACATCTGTGCCACTGCTATTGGACCCGAAGATAGTCCTCGACTTTATTGATCTCTGGCACAATGATCCCAATACCCCTCTGCCTGATCTTCACTTGACACCTGGTCAAAGTCATATGTTGACTCACTTCATAGCTGAAGAAAAATGGAAGTTTGATAAGGCGAGGGAAATCAAAAGGGCTCAATACAGGAAGGAGAAGTTCTCAAGAAAAAGCGTTGTCAAGATGACACCGAGGAGCTTCTCCAAGTCCAGATCGAAATTCAAAACCTCAAAGAAAACTTCGATTCATTCAATGCTGATTGGCAAGGAGCCAAGGACAGATTCGTCAATCGGCGAAGAATCTCACAAGTGTTGCTACACATGCAACTTGAAATTCCTCAGGCTGAAGCCTCAGTTCAGCCTGCTGAAGAAAATGCTGATTCCAGGGCTGATGATCCCATCCCAGCCGCTGAAGAAATTGCCAGGGCACCCACTAGTGGTGCGCCTGAAGAAATTGCTCTAGACAGGGGAACTGCATCAGTTGCTCCTGAAGAAAATGAACCAAATTCCTCAGCTCCTCCTGCGCCAACTCCAACTCCAATTCTTCCATCTGCTTTTGATGTGAAGAAAACCAAAGCTGCAGAACGAGCTGCTGTGAAGAAAAGGAAAGCATCAGCTGCGTCAGATTCTTCGGCCGTGAAGAAAATGAAGCCAATGACCAGCTCATTCGAAAAACCAATTGATGCTGTTCCAATTTCCTCCATACCATCAAAGGAAGTTGTTCCTTTTGGAGAAGAATACGAGATCCCAGTCGGATCCGATGAAGAACATCAGTCCGCTGCTTCGTCAGAGCAGCTTGATGAAGAAATTGAAGTGGATGTCATCCCTTCAACCCCAGTTATTCCCTCATCAGACTATGGAATTCCTCTGTCGGTGGTCTGAGGAAATTGAAGATGAAGATGTGGATATTGGATGCACCACACGGTGTTCAATGATGATTTTTGGGAAAATCAGCATCCCAATACTCCTCTCTTCACTCCGCTCCAACAAGTTCCTCACTCCCTGCACAAACTGTCCACATAGACTCGGAGAAAATCAACCAACTGGTTACGTGCATGAAGAAATTCCAGCCACTAGTGCCGATGAAACTGCTGCCGCTATTCCTCGACCGCACAAGTTGAGGAGCAAGTAATTCCTCGGTGAAGAAACTGAACTTGTGATTCCCGAGGTGGTGATGCAAATCATCGACACCCCTCTGCCCAAGCGGAAGAATCCGTTCTCAACCAAGCAAAAGTTCAAGGCTGATGATTTCTTTGCCGAGCACGTGTTCTTCACTGAATATAATCCTTATGATTACGCTCGAATTAGGAAGAGGCGCTTACGACCGCCAACAAGCCAACTTCTATTCCTCAGTGCTTTTCAACAAGGATAAAATCTTCGATCATGCTCATATTCCTCATGTGGATATGGAGTCACTGCCAGGCTTTGAGCCAGTCCTCTGTGTTCTTCACGACACAGGACTTCTAAACTTCTGCACTGATATTTGTGGATCGAACGAAGAGCTAATTCTTCAGTTCTATGCAACCTCGCATATCACCTAAACGCTGAAGATGTCAATTCTTGGGTCTTAGATTGGATGACTGAAAACACTCACTACAAGGCACCTGCAATTGAATTGCTTCTTGCTCTTCCACTCAGTCCTCCGCTTGATGGTGCACGTCGGATCTATGAAGAAAAGGAACTTTCAAATCACTATATGGAAGTGCTGATGAAGCCATTGAAGCCAAGGCAGGCACCAAGAACCAAATTCCTCGTCAAGGAATTATTATATGTGCCTCGGACCGTCTATCGAATCTTGACGAAGACTATGAGTCCTATCAAAGGCCACGACTCAAACGATGAAGAAGTCGTTGGCATCATGAAGAATATGCTTTTCAACATCATCAATTGCGTTCACGTCAATTTCCATGATTTATTCATGAGGACTCGCTAACATTGCCATGTCACCATTTGAGTCAAGCCTTATGCGCCTTGGATTATGAGATTCATCAGACAAGGTCTTCACTCAATTACAAAGTCGATACTTTGAACCACTGCAGCTACCGCCCCGATTGAAGTCCTCAAACGACCAATTGCCTCGGTGATGAAAAGGGCAAGGCTCTTTGCTGTGATAGATGAAGGTATTCGTCCATTGGATGGACAGTTTACAGCAAAGCGACATCTTACTCCACCAATGATGACTCGCCACACATGACTCAAAGAAGAAATACCTCGATAAAGCAAAATCCTCAAGGAATCGCACCGTGGTGATGATCGATCGTGAATTACTCCTCGGTCTTCATCAAGGTTGATCGCAATCATAAGTGGGTCAAACGCCGGTTTGGTACTCTTCTTTACAATATGACGTCTACTCACAATGCAAAGTGAAGAAAAACCACTACTACCTTCATGAAACCTTCAAGCGCACCTGGGCTGTTCTTTCACATGTCTATAATGAAGAGGAACTGACATCAATGGGTCTCAATGTAGATTTTGACTGGTCTGCACATCCTCATAAGAAATTCATGAATGTCAAAGTTCCTTCCTTGGTGGCCAGCTCCTATTCTTCATCTCGCTACACCGATGAAAATGAAGATTTGGAAGACACTGCTGCTGGTCCTACTTCAACAAACAACCCGTCAATCTTTGGCGCTCCGTCTTCAACTTGATGTTCCTCAAGAGCGTTAGTCCTCAGTTTCGATCCTTTTGGTCATTCGATGACAAAGGGGGAGAAATTTGAGTTAGTCTTCAAGCGGGTCTAGTTTTGTCTATATACAGTATTTTATTAAGTTACAACTCTCGTTCTTCCAAACCTTTTATTGGATCGAGTTGTAATCTTAAACCCTATGGTGCTTTGATACTTTTGATGCATTATGATTTTGCACTATGCTTCATAGCAAATCTACTTGTGCTCGATACTTTATGTGCTATGATTCCTCATGCTGAATTTCATCAAGCACCATATTTCATCATGCATTTCAAATTCTTCATATTATATGTCAAATGCGTGTATGAATTACAAGATATAGGGGAGATCTCCATGATTCAATTCTTCAAGTGTGCATTGCCTCAAAAGCAAATTCCTCACTATGCACATCTTCGTGGGGAGTTCTTCTATATCTTGCAATCAAATTCCTCATTATCGGTATTTACAAGTCATATGTTTATCCTCGTTGAAAACTTAACCCATATTGTCATCAATCACCAAAAGGGGAGATTGTAAGTGCATCTAGTGCCCTTAGTGATTTTGGTGTATTGAAGACTTATAGGTTAAGTAACTAATGCGTTGTGAGTGTACACAGGTCTATAAGTCTATGAGGAGTTTTGATATTTACAAGAAAAGTCGACCCTAAAATGAAGTTCTTCAACTGAAGACTTTGATATTCAAGACTTTCTGAAGACTTTGAAAGTGAAGAAATTGGTGTGATCCTGAAGACTTGGTACTCGCTTGAGGAACATGAAGCGTGAAGACTTTTGTTTTCGTAATTTCATTTTCTCTTTCTTGAGTCATAGGAAACACCGTACTGTTAAAGGGGGTCGAGGAAATACTAAGGAAAATTTCCATTTGATGCTCAACTCAAAATCCTACACCTACCAAACCCTTAGAGTGAAGCTTTTGGAAATCTCATACAGCTCAGTCAATTTCTTCAGATGTAGATGAAGCTCTTCTGATCACTGAGGAATTTGTTCTGACTGAGGAGTTAGGAATTCGCCAGTGCGAATTGCCTACACTGTGAGGAACATGATTGCCCTGAAGAATTTGATAGTCAAATTTCCGACCGTTGTTGTCTTGGCGCTTGGTGTCCCAAAATATCTTATCCACCTAACGGTCATATCATTGAAGGGCATTTATGTCTTATCATGTCGGGCTGCTCCCTAGGCTATAAATAGCCGCCCCTACAACCACTAGCTGGTCGGCTGCTCCGAGAGAACTTGACACTTGTCATTTGAGAGCAACCCATCCTCCGAGGACTTTGAGCGAAAATCATCAAGTGAGGAAAACCCAAAAGTGAGGAAAACCCAAAAACCAAACCCCTACAAACCCAAAGTGATTGAGCATCATCGAAGAAATTGATCCTGCGTGGATCCGACGCTTTTACCTTTGAAGACTGTGCTTCTTCCAGACGGTTAGGCGTCAAGGTCTAGAGCATCCAAGAGGAATTGTGGATTGCCGGGTGACCAAGTATGTGAAGGTTTGGAAGTCGCTCAAGACTTACCACGAGTGATTGGACGAGGTCTGTGTGACCTTAGTTCAAGGAGAATACGGTGAGGACTTGGTGTCCCGAGTTGCGTGCTCAAGGATCGGGTGTCCGGATCGTGTCCTCGAGTTTAAATACTCAGCCGCTCAACAGACGCATAACCGAGACAAAGATTGGAACTGGTCTACCAAATCATTGTCTTCACCAACCTAACTGGTTCTATTTCTTCAACCCTTTCATTTCCTCATAAGCATGTTGAGTGTTTGTCATATTTGTGTTTGAAGACTTTGATCAAGACTTTCTCAATTTCCTCAGTTCAATTTCTTCATCTGCTTTGTCTTCATCTTGTGTTATCCTGTGATTACGTTTTACGTACTCTGTGATTGTCTTCATTTCATCATGATGACTTTGCTTGTAACCTGTTATGCTTACTTCTGAGTACTTATTCCGCTGCATGTATTTCTTCGCTAAGGAATTTCCTCACCAGCAAATTCCTCAGTGAAGAACTTGTAAAATTCTCTAAAAATCGCCTATTCACCCCCCCTCTAGTCGATATAACGCACTTTCAAGGGTGAACTATTCTCTTCTTCTTTTTCCTGCCTGCCTTCTTCTCATACTTTGGAGGTTCTACCGGAGGACCATTTGTTTTTACGCCACTCAATTTGGATCTCTGCAAGGCATGATGACATGTCCATATGCCAACCTCAGATGCCTCAATACTATAGCAAGCAGCCACTTTGTCCTCTGGTTTAATTCTCTCAAACCTCAAACAAGCAATACTATGGCTACAAGGAATCCCTCGTCACCGCCACCTTCTGCAACTACATTTGTTCTTGAGAATATCAACAACATATTCATTTTCACGGCTCATTACCTTGAACACGCCTTTGCCAAGAGGGGCGTTCATGGCAACTTTTGCCCATTCAATGTTTTTGTCAAGTTTTTCTTGATCTTTGGGCATAATGGTAGTTGAGACCAGTCATCCTCACATTGCTTTCTATTTGTATACCATCTTGTCATCAATCGCCTTGATCTTCCTCAACATGCTCGAATTGGTAACTCCCTTGCATCAAGTATCCATTTGTTGAAGACCTCACAACTGTTGTTGAGGAGTAGATCACATTTAGGTAATTCTTGAAAAATGCCCTACACCATGTGTTAGGGCAAGGCCATCCAAATATGCCCATGCTTCTAGATTCATCTCCTTCATCTCCTCCATGTTCTTTTTCCATGTAGCCATATTGTTGCTTCTTGCTATTGCCCACAACTGGTTCTTTAATGTTTCACCCTTCCAATTGGCATGGAAGTTCGTATAAGTACCGTACACAAATCCTATGCTCCGAATCGTGGAACATATCGTCCACGGCATTAATCAAGCCTTTACGCCTATCACTCATGATTGTCCATGGTTTAGTGTTCAATTAACAGATCCTCTTTCAAGGTCTTGAGAAACCATGTCCGGTGATGGTGTTTTCAACCTCAACTACTGCAATGGCTATTGGAATGATGCAGTCATTGGGATCAACTCCTATGGCTGTTAGAAGTATTCCTCCATGCTTTGTCTTAAGGTGGCAACCATCCGCATAAATTACTGGCCTACATCCTTGCAGAAAACCCCTCTTACATGCATCTATAGACATGTACAATTTGTCAAAAGAACACCATTTTTCAGTTTCAAATAGAATGTGCTACCAGGATTTTGTGTTCTCAGCTCTTCTGCAAAATCCCACAACATATTGTACTGTTTTTGCTCATCTCCTCTAATCTTTCTGATTGCTTCTCTCTTTGCTCTAGCAAGCTTGCTCTTGGTGGCTGCCATATTGTAATCCTCTTGCACATTACTTCCCAGGGTTCTCAATGAAATTGATTCATCTGTCCTCACCTTCTCAACATACTTCTTTGCTATGTAACTAGCAGTGAATTGCTTCACCTCCCACTCCCCTCGCAAGTGTGCTCATCTATGTATTTTTCAGCATTATGCACTTTGTTCTGCTGTCCTTTGAGGCAAAGAACTCCCAGGGGCAACCTGGGACACAATGAGCTTTCACTCTAATTTTGTCATTTTTTGGTGTCTTTATAACTACCCTGTTCTTAACAGCATACTCTGCCAAAGCTGTCCTAACCTCTACAATTGATGAAAAGACCATTCCAACTTTGAACACAGGATTTTTCATGTCTTCAGGCCTAAAACTTTTGAACTTCAAACTGTTCTCACCTCCTTCTTCATCTGAATCTGGAGGTCCAGCTCCTCCTCTTCTTCCACCAAATTCTTGCCCTTACTTGCATTTCCCTTTTCCTTTGAGCTTCCAATATCCTTGTCCTTGTCCTTGCTCTGCTCCTCCTCCTCTGCATCTGCATCAACATACTTCTCATATAGGTTGTCATCATCTTTATCGAACTCATTATCGGAGTCCACAAACTCTGATCCACTACTACTGTCTTCATCCCTAGAACTGTCCTCTTCAACTTCTGGTTCAAACTGAGCCCTCCTCCTATTGCTTCTCCTCTCATATGTGAACTGATGCCCTGCATTACTGTTCCATGCCTCAGCCTCTCTCGACAAAATTTCTCAAGTTTTGCTCTGCTTAGGGCTGATGACATTATCATAGAAGGGTGGAATATCGAGTGGCTTTCTCTTTGTAGGAGTAAAAACCTTAGGCAGCTCAGGGCCTCCAGTCATTGGAATGTCATTATCACTGAAGATTGATCTCTCCAGATCTTTATCATTCACATATAGCTCAAAAGTTTTGATCTTGCTGACCACATACATCATATAATTTGTGTCAAGATCACACCCGAGCACTCATGCAGACCACCAAACAATGATTTCCTGGCAGCAACCAATACACTTCCAACCTTGTGACATCTGCATAGCCACACTGCCTAACAAAATCTTCTATCCAAAGCAGAGACCATGTGTCCACTTCACAACAATCAAATGTGTCAATACGCTCATCTACATATGTCTTGTTTGGGCCGTCACCACAAAAGAACCCACTGTGATGAATCTCTCTGAAAAGAGGTCGCCGTTCGTCCCACGTGCAAAGAGAGGGAATCGAGCATCAGGAAGCTGCGCACAAACCTAACCCTATCCAATTCGGATCAAATCCTAACCCTAGTCACAAATCGATTGGGGGGGACAGAGTGGAACATACCGTACTGTGGAGGAGGATCTCCAGGGAGCCGCCGTACCGGAGCCGTCGACGCCTAGGCAGGCGCCGCCGTCTCCGTGCGGCCACACCAAATCGCCAGGGCGCCTCCGCCCCCAAATCGCCGTGAGAGAGATCGGGAGAGAAGGAGAAGAAGAGGCAAGGACTGGGGAATGGAGATCTGAAACGATTCGGGGTGTTTTTTTGTAAATATCCATCCACCTCCGTTACCCCTGTCCGACGTGGCAACAGTCAACGGTAGGTCAGACTGGGTCGGACAGGTTTTGGACGTGACTGAGACACTTAAAATAGTTCGAGGACCCACATGTCGATTTTCATAGTTCGAGGACCTGGTTGACACCCATCGAATAGTTTAGGGACCTACAGTGCACTTCACTCCTGTTTCTTCATAAACACAAGCTCGTGCTTCCTCTGATTTTTGGTGTCTCTGAGTTCGCTGCTGCAGAACACACTTTCTGATTCAAACAATATCTAACTAGTTAAAGATGCATGATCCACGTGTAAAATGGGGTCGGTCTGCTTGCTTAAGTGCATGCATTGTTCCACGCTGACCTGCTCTTACATTTCGTATGGACTTCATTGGGTCTTTTAGATCATGTCAAATTCGACAAAGACAAGTTTGGAGCCTTTTCCTACAAATTATGCCACACTACACTTTGCCTGGAGTAGCATTCCCCATTTTATTGACTACCTCCGTCTCGGTGAATAAGTCATTCACGTAGTTCTAGGTCGACGACTTAACTATCTAACTATGTATTATATGTGACAAAAATATATATTTAAAAACTACATCCGTGTAAAAATCTAGTGATATATTTTTCATGACATATAACACATATTTAACTCCTCAAATCGATGATCTAGAACTACGTGAATGACTTATTCACCTAGACGGAGGTAGTACCACTTTAACTATATGTAAGTAGCTTGCAAATAGATTTTCGGTCAGTCGGTTTTTTTGGCCGATGATTTTCTGCATTGAGATCCGAGCTATTTTTTTTCTTGGTCTATTCTGTTAGCAGTTTTGGGCTGTTTTATTTTACTGATCACATATTTGGGTTGGTTGATTTGCTACTAGGTTGATGCCCATTACATGTGCCAAACAACCCTCCCCTCTCTCCCTCTTTTAAATGTTTTTTCTATTTTTATGTGTCTTGTGCTTTGGTACTTTTTTTTTGAGGGGTACTTTGGTACTTTATTTTATTTTACGAGAATGCTACCACGCAAGTTCCATCTCGCAGCTTTTTTTCGGCCATCATTCCCGCGAGGCAGTTTCCTTTTTTTTCGGCCATCATTCCGGCGAGGGAGTTTACTTTTTTTTTCGGCCATCATTCCTGCAAGGGAGTTTCCTTTTTTTTCGGCCATCAATCCCTCGCACAAGTAAGTTTCCCATTTTGGGTCCCTCGATCTGGTTCAATTTCTCGCATAAAACTGGGGAGCTTGGAGTCAAACCTCGTACCCCTAAAGGTTAGTTATGAACTCAATAACCACTTGGGTTGGCTCGGCTTTGATGACAAATGTAGCTTTCTTTTCTTTTGTACCTTCATATATCCAGCCAAAAAATAACAAAGAAAGGAACGCTTGTGTAAATAGCATGGTGCATAGGATTCGTACATGGGGTCCCTACCTAACTAAGTTGATGTCCAGTAACCATCTCAAACTAGGTAGATTTTTTGTGTGAACTAAGCTCATTTTGTCTTCGGATTGAAAATATTATGGTTCCAGCAAAAAAAATATTAAAAACAAAACCCCGGTAAATTCTATGTAAATAGCATATACACCATGCACATGGTATTTTACACAAGAGAGTGGTTCTTCTACACCAACTCTCGGTGCACCCACGGTGCACCCACGCAAGAAAACATATCAAAACATTTCGAAAAAATCTAAAACTTCGTTGAAATGATCATCAACAAATGTTATGGGGGCTTGCAAAATTTGGTGGTCAAATAACATTCGAGGAGCTCTCTACAAAAAAGACAAAATCGCTGAAAATTAGTCAAAATGTACGTGCACTGTTTGAGCAGATTTTGCAATTTTGTCTTTTTTGTAGAGCGCTTCTCGAATGTTATTTGACCACCAAACTTTGCAAGCCCTCATAAAATTTGTTGTCGACCATTTCCACGAAGTTTCAGATTTTTTCTAAATGTTTTGATATGTTTTTTGCGTGGGTGCACCGAAAGTGGGTGCAGCCACTACTTTCCCTTTTACACAAACACCACGGTAACTTTGATCGAGCAAAAAAGTTGTTAAAAATATACTAAAAATACCCCTCGATAACTTTTGTGTAAATAACATGATAACATAAGCAGCTTTGACCTGATAACTTATGTACAACACCATGATAACATTGACCCAAGGAAAAATTGTTGAAAACATCCTATGATAACTACTATGTAAATAGCATGGTAATTTATGCCCCACGTCACCTCAAGAAAGCTATTTTCCAGTCGACTGGAAATTCGCTAACAGATCCGAACGATTCGGTATCCGTCCGATCGGCATCTCACGGTCACGATCAAGCAAGTAAACTACTCCTTCAACACATCCCGGGTTATATACAACCGTTAACTTTGTTGTTAATAGCATGGTAACTTACACATTGCACACATGATAACTTATGTACCCCAGTGCTAATAGCTTTGGCATGGGATATGTGTGTGGAGGGGGGGGGGGGGGTTGATTAAATATACCACTGTTAACTTTTGTGTGAATAGCATGATAACTCACACATCACACACCTGATAACTTATGTACCGCGGTTCTGATAACTTTGGCATGGTGTGTGTGTATGGGGGGGGTGATGAAATATCCCCCTGGTAACATTTATGTGAATAGCATGGTAACTCGCATATCGCTGACCTGATAACTTGTGTACCTCGGTCCTGATAACTTTGGCATGGGGGCAGGGGGTGATGAAATATCCCCTCGGTAACTTCTGTGTGAATATCATGGTAACTCACATATCACAGATCTGATAATTTAGGTACAAACACTGCGGTAATTTTAGACCCGAAAAGAAGTTGTTGAAACATACCCCGGTTACTTATATGCAAATAGCATGGTAATATATGCATCTCGGACCTAATAATTTAGGTACAAATACCACGGTAACTTTGAACCCGGGCACTAGTAGAAAAAGGGCCTATTATCCCGGTTGGTAAGGGCCTTTAGTCCCGGTTGGTGAACCGGGACTAAAGGGTCGGTACTAATGCCTCCCCCTTTAGTCCCGGTTCAATCTAGAACCGGGACTAAAGGCCGCGGCCACGTGGAGCTTCACCTAACACCAACCGGGACTAAAGAAAATTTTATGATTTTTTTTTGATTTTTTTTGAATTTTTTTTATTTTCAAATTTCTGAATTATTTTAACCTCTAATCTCTAATCAGCACCCCTCATCACTTCTCAATTTATCCTCTAATCTCTAATCATCCTCATCATTCCAAATCATCTAACTTCCCGAACGGTCACCCATCCTCCCACTCCCCCAGCCTAAGCACGCTTAACTTACGTGTTCTATTCTCCCTCGTTTCCAAGTCTGCACTTGTTGTTTTCCTGACAATAGTAAGATGTCAATCCTATTAACCCTCTGGAATTTTGCTTGAGCATGAAGTGAAACATTTCACTGTTTGAGTTTCAAACTATTGTTTTAAAAAACAATAACTATTTAGAAAACAATAGTTATTTTGAATAATTGGTTTGACCATAGTTTGACCACAGTTTGACCAGATTTGACCAAAATTCAAAATAACTGAACAAATTATTTAGTAACACTAATATTCTAGAATAATTGGTTTGACCATAGTTTGACCACAGTTTGACCATAGTTTGACCATAGTTTGACCATATTTGACCAAAATTCAAAATAACTGAACAAATTATTTAGTAACACTAATATTCTAGAATAATTAGTTTGACCATTGTTTGACCACAGTTTGAATTTTTTGAATTTTTTTGCCTCTCCAGATCTTAAAAGCCCCGTAACTTTTTTTCTGTTAGGTTTTTGAGGATTTTGAAAATGTTTAACGGGGTTCCCCCGTTAAATTTGGATGTAACTTTTCGAGTAGATGATTTTTCATATAAAAAACTTTTTCATCCGAGTTAGTATGCAAAAGTTATGCCCATATTTACAAATTCCAGAGAGATTTTGCAAATAAAGTCGAAATTCACATTTGCAAATTTTCCCAACAACTAGACTATATATCACATGGCAAACTTATTTTCTTTTATTTTTTTTGAACTTTCCATCATTTTCTTTTATTTTTTTTAAAACTGAAAAGGCGATCCAGGGGGGTAGAGTTTGAAAATGGGATCTTTAGTACCGGTTCGTGGCACGAACCGGGATTAAAGGTCTCAACCCCATTAGCACCGGTTCGTGCCTCAAACCGGGACTAATGGTCTAATCTTTAGTCCCGGTTTGAGGCATGAACCGACTATCGGCATCGCCTGCTTTAGTCCCGGTTTGAGGCACAAACCGCGACTAAAGGGCACAGTGAACCGGGACTAATGCCTTAGCCGCACGAACTGGGATAAATGCTCACATTAGTCCCGGTTCGTGATTGAACCGGGACTAATGTGAATATTGGCCCGGAACCATAGCCCTGTTTTCTACTAGTGGGGGAAAGAAGTCTTTGAAAACACACCTCCTGTCACTTCTACATGAATAACATGAGATCTAATTTTGAAGTTCTCGTCGCTATGAAGTTTTTATGTGAAAATGATTTTTAATAAAAAAATGATAGTTTGAGCTACAAAATATTTTACAGTTTCAAAAAAGCAAGAATCTACGATGACATCTGCTTTCCTGTGCTCTAGTGCATTTGCATTTGGAGAGATTGTTGGAAGAGCCATTTTTATGCCCGTTAATTTCTATGTAAACAGGATGGTAACGGACATACCACAAAGGTGATAAGTTATTTAGCCTAGGTCTGATAACTTTTGACACGAAAAAAAGTCGTCGAAACATACCAACATGGGATCTTATTTCGAAGGTCTCGTCGTGACCAATATTTTATGTGAAAACAGTTTTTCAGTCGGAGCGACGGTTTGAGCTAGAAAACATTTTGAATTTGAAGATTGAGAGAATATTTGATGATGTCAGCAATTTTGTTCTATATGCATGGTTGCATAGTTGCATGGGATTGACTATTACAAATACGTGAGCAGCTCAATGTGATTACACTGCATGCATGCATAGTATTGAATTGAGTTTCGTTTGGATTTGTTGCTAAACTCCCGTACATGTGGAAATTAGCACAGTCCTTTATTTTATTAGTTTCTTTTCTTTGTGGGTATTTTTGGGATGTTGGGTGAGTGTTAATGTAAACACACAAATACTATACAATATGTGCAAAACTTACACTATTATATGATTGTTCTTTGCATACTTAAAAAAGTGCAATTTTAGTGTAAAGTTGTGTTCCAGTTTGTTTAACCCTTTTTCATTATCTTTCTTATTAAAGAGTAATACAAATGCCATTAATTCATTGTTGCTAATAAAATTTCATTATTTTGACTTTGATTTAGTTATTATTTTATTTTCTTTCTTCTTTAAGGGTATTGCCAATGCCACTAATTCATTCATTATTATAAACATTTTTGTTACAATAATTTTCGCTGTTATTCCCTCTGCCCCATATTAAGTATCACTTAATCAGATGTATCTAGACGTATTTTAATGCTAGATACATCCGTTTGAGCGACACTTAATATGGACGGAGGGACTATATGCTTATCCTTGCATATTAAGAAGAAAGTATTTTTGTGTATATTGTGTGCAAATTTTGTCATTGTTTGTATTGTTATTTTTCATTTTCATTTTTCTTAAAGGGTTATATCAATGCCACTATTTCCTTCTTCCATCGTAAACCTCATTCTTTTGACTTTGTTTGAGTTCTTATTTCATTTGCTTTCTTGTTAAAAGATAATACTAAATCCATTAATTCATTTTTTTATTATAAAAATTCATTATTATTATTTTTGTATTTATTTCATTTTCATTCTTAGTTAATGGTAATATCAATGTTTTTATTCCTTCTTAGGAAACTTCCATTTTTTGCGAAAAGTCCACCATTATATGCATATTATTGAAAACCCGCAATTTTTCTATTTATGTAAATTATGTGCAAATTTTGTTTTTATGTTTTTCATTTGATTTCTTCTTAAAAGGTAATAGCAATGCCGCTAATTCATTTCTACTTAAAAAGCTTCATAAATTTGATCTTTTTTTTGTTTTGATTTTATTTCTTTCTTCTTAAAGGGTAATTCCAATGCCACTAATTCATTCCTTCTTACAATTTTTTTTTCAAAAAATCACTATTACATGCTTATTCTAGTATATAATAAAAATCACAATTTTTTCTAAATTGTATGCAAAATTTGTCATTGTTTGTTTTAGTTATTTTATTTTATTTCTTCTTAGAGTGTAATACCAATGCCTCTATTTTTTTTAGAAAATTTCATTATTTTGCTTAATTTATAATTTTTATTTCATTTTTTTCTTAGGTATAATCGTGTGTTAGACAGAGATAGTACCAGATTCATGCTGTTCGCACACGAACACGTCACCGTGTACCCTCGACATCGGGAGTGATGCACCGCAGCTCACGTCGAAGGAGACCCAGCTGGAAGCGTGGTACGCAGGCAATCCGGCGGGTGCTTTTAAGGACCCGAAATCCCACACGCCTGGGAGGGACCCCGTCAGGGCGCGCCGCGGTTATGGGCTGCCCTAGGTCAACCTGATCGCCCCTAGGGCCTCGAGGTTCGCTGCCCTGAAACAAGAAGAACGAACGAAGAACGAGGAAGAAGAAGAACTAGGGTTAAGGAGAGAAAAGATAAAAGATAAAAAGTGATAGATGATTTTTTTCGATTGGGTGTTGATCAATCGGCCTTCACTCCTTAGGTATACAAGAGGCGGCTGGACTTCCCGTGCAAGGAAATGACTTGGATTGACGTCCAAAATCCTAGTCAAATTCGGATTGGTTTTGTCCGAACTTTCCAAAATTGTTCGGTTTAAAACTGGCTGCACCTTGCGGGTCTTTTTTGTGGCAGTAAACGACCTCGGATGAAAACGCGCCCAAAAGCATATTTACTCATTTCGACGAGGCGAACAATTTTCATGTTGAACGTTTTTCGATTTGAAGCCATGTTCTGGGCCAAAACGGTTACGCAAAATATCTGTTTGCTCACGCTACCCATCAGACATGTGTCTGGTGGGGCGCGCCATATTTTGCCTCCTGACAGGGCTGCATTCCAATAGCTCTAACTTTTACATATTAACTCGGATTGGGATGACTATTATATCAAAATCAATCATTTCGACGAGATGAAGACAATTCGTGTAGATCATTTTTCCATATGAGGCCGTCTTGGGGGCGTAATCAGCCGAATAGTGTTCTGAATACAAAATCTCAGTACTTCGAACACAACTTCGGCCTTAGAGATGAGATCGGATGGCTATGGCCAAAATACCAAAGTTTCTCCTTTTGACAATATCGAACTTTCTCACTTTTAACACTTTTCCATTTGAGGCCATCTTAATCGTGTTTTTGACCATACTAAAATCTGGTGTCAACACATGCCCCCCTGTTTTTCGGCAAAGCTTGTGTACCGAAAAATAGCTTGCACATAGCTTATTCTGAGGACGATGTCAACACTCCATCAGCCATTTTGCATGTTCTTAAGACAATAAGTATATATCAGCCATTGCTTGTTTGAACCTCTTGATGCAAACTTGGGTGAAAAGTTCTCAATTTGCATAACAATCCGGTGATAAGGTTTCATAGATCAAAACCATCCTCCGAACCATATTGTTCACCCTTCCGCTAGGAGATAATCAAGAATGAACTTGCTCCAATCCTTACTTCACCTGCATAAAAGTTTCATTAGTGGCCGAGATGGTGAACTCCAATTCGGCCTTACCTATGTTGGCAAGAATAAGCATATGTGCAATACACCATGACCAACGTAGTAGCCGGATGCTTACTATGCCAACTCTCTCCAATTGTCATGTCTAGATATATGAGCGATCACTAGTAGAAAACAGGGCTTTCGTCCAGGCAAGTTTAGCCCATTAGTCCCGGTTCAATCCAGAACCGGGACCAATGGAGCTATTTGCCCCGGTTAAATGAAGCCTAGGGGCCGGGCCGGGCCACGTGGGCCATTGGTCCCGGTTCGTCCGGACCTTTGGGTCGGGGTTGGTGGGACGAACGGGCACAATTGGTCCTGGCTCCTGGCCCACCACTATTGGTCCCGGTTGGTGGCATGAACCGGGACTAAAGGGAAGCCTTTGGTCCCGGTTCATGCCACCAACCGGGGCTAATGGTGCTGCCTATATATAGCCCCTCGCGCAAGAGCAGAGCACACTGCTCTGTTTTTTTTGGCCGAGGGGGAGAGGGCTTGGTGGTGCTCTAGCTCACCTCCTATGCACACAAGGTGTTCGATGGAATGCCCGAGCCACACTACTTAAGGTTTCTCCTCTCCAAGCTCGACCGCCAAGCTCCATTTTCCTCAATATTTATCTAGGTTTAGCGGTCCGTCACGCCCCGTCCCCGTCTTCATCTCCGTCGATCACCCGCGCCGATCTCATCGCCGGCACCATCATGGTGAGCCTCTTGTTCTTATCTTCTTTCTGAAAGGAAAAATATTATTACTTGTTTGTTTAGATAGATACTTGTATTATTTTCTTACTTTCATTATTGCATCTTATATAGTGCGATGGTTTTGGTATCCGCCCCCGTCGGCCCTCGTCCTGTCTATGATTCGGATGTGGTATATATTATCTTTTCATAACTATTGGTTCATTCATTGTTTATGAAAATTATGCCGACCAACATGACATAGATTTTATTTATCTAGGAGGTTGTTGAACCGGAAATTCCAACCGACCCTATTGTCGAGAGGTTAAATTTAGTTGAATAAGAAAACAATTTCTTGAAGGAAAAAATAAAAATACTTGAGGAGGAGAAGATGATATTGGAGTTGCATGTTGCGGATGTCGTCGATGATCACAAGATCAAGATGGATGCAATGCGCTTGAAGATGAGAAAGATTAGAAAATATGACATTCATAACGATGATTTGTATCATTATGACGTTGTATGTTTTGTTTACTTGGTTGCGATTATGATCGTATTTGTTTTCGCATTGAAATTTTTTACATAGTTTCAATGTATGGTTTAATTAATTTAGATGCTCTGCAGAGCTTTATGTTGTTAGATGAGAACTATGTATGTACTTTGGTTTTATGTGATGATGAACTTCTATTGATTTGTTCACTTAATTATCTATTCATGATGTTACGTAATGGTTTTTGACACACTTAATTATATATAATGCACGCAGATGAACTGGCAATGGATGTACGGTGACAGACACACCTTCGAGTACATTAAGGGTGTGCATGATTTTCTCGAAGTGGCTGAGGCAAACAAGCAGAATGGTTTTATGTGTTGTCCATGCCCTATATGTGGGAATACGAAGTCTTACTCTGACCGGAAAATCCTTCACACCCACCTGCTTTACAAGGGTTTCATGCCACACTATAATGTTTGGACGAGGCACGGAGAAATAGGGGTTATGATGGAAGACGGCGAGGAAGAAGAGTACGATGACAACTATGTGCCCCCTGAATACGGTGATGCTACTGAACATCAAGATGCACCAGACGATGTGCACGATGGTGCTGGAACGGGCGAAGCTGCTAAAGATCAAGAGGAACCAGACGATGTGCCCGATGATGATGATCTCCGCCGGGTCATTGTCGATGCAAGGACACAATGCGAAAGTCAAAAGGAGAAGCTGAAGTTCGATCGCATGTTAGAGGATCACAAAAAGGGGTTGTACCCCAATTGCGAAGATGGCAACACAAAGCTCGGTACCGTACTCGAATTGCTGCGGTGGAAGGCGGAGAATGTCTGTGCTCGATAAAGGATTTGAGAAGCTACCAAAATAATGAAGAAGAAGCTTCCAAAGGATAACGAATTGCCCGACAAAGTACATACGCAACAAAGAAGGTCAGATGCCCTCTAGGATTGGAGGTGGAGAAGATACATGCATGCCCTAATGATCGCATCCTCTACCGTGGTGCCTACAAGGATCTGAACGCATGCCCGGTATGCGGTGCATTGCGGTATAAGATCGCACGAGATGACCTGGTGATGTTGACGGCGAGCCTCCCAGAAGAGGGTTCCCTGAAGGTGATGTGGTATGCTCCTATAATACCACGGTTGAAACGTCTGTTCAGAAACGGAGAGCATGCCAAGTTGATGCGATGGCACGTGAGGACCGTAAGAAAGACGGAAGTTGAGAGCACCACGACGGGTCGCAGTGGAGAAAAATCGAGAGAAATCTTTGGGATGAGTTTGCAAAGGACCCAAGGAACGTATGGTTTGCTTTAAGCGCGGATGGCATTAATCCTTTCGGGAGCAGAGCAGCAATCACCAGCACCTGGCCCGTGACTCTATGTATGTATAACCTTCCTCCTTGGATGTGCATGAAGCGGAAGTTCATTATGATGCCAGTCCTCATCCAAGGCCCTAAGCAACCCGGCAACGACATTGATGTGTACCTAAGGCCATTAGTTGAAGAACTTTTACAGCTGTGGAATGGAAAGCGGCGACGTCGTGGGATGAGCACAAAAGGAGGAATTTGACCTAAAGGCGTTGCTATTCGTGACCATCAACGATTGGCCCGCTCTCGGTAACCTTTCGGGACGGACAAACAAGGGATACCACGCATGCACGCACCGCTTACTTGACACCGATAGTATATACCGAAGCTGCGGGAAGAATGTGTACAGGCCGCCGTCGATTTCTTCCGACCAACCATCAATGTCGAAAGAAAGGCAAGCATTTCAAAGCGAGGCAGATCACCGGAAGAAGCCCGCCATGCGTACCGGTGATCACGTACTTGCTATGGTCAATGATTTACACGTAATCTTTGGAAAGGGTCCCGCGGACTAGCTGTTCGAATGACGCCGAGAATCACGCACCGATGTGGAAGAAGAAATCTATATTTTGGGACCTACCCTCTGGAAAGACCTAGAGGTCCGCTCTTGATCGACGTGATGCACGTGACGAAGAACCTTTGCGTGAACCTGCTAGGCTTCTTGGTCGTGTATGAGAAGACAAAAGATACACACGAGGCACGAGAGGACCTGCAACGCTTGCACGAAAAGAGGGCATGCCTCCGGCGGTATGAAGGTCCTGCCGGCTACGCTCTTACGAAAGAAGAGAAAGAAATATTCTTTCAATGCCTGCCGAGATGAAGGTCCCGACGGCTTCTCGTCAAATATAAAGGGAATAATAAATATGCCGGAGAAAAGTTCCGTAACCTAAAGTCTCATGACTGCCACGTGATTATGACGCAATCGCTTCCGGTTGCATTGAGGGGCTTCTACCGAAAAACGTCCGATTAGCCATTGTGAAGCTATGTGCATTCCTCAATGCAATATCTTAGAAGGTGATCGATCCGAAATCGCATTACCAACGCTAAGGAGTGATGTGGCGCAATGTCTTGTCGGTTCGAGCTGGTGTTCCCACCATCCTTCTTCAATATCATGACGCACGTCCTAGTTCATCTAGTCGATGAGATTGTCATTCCGGGGCCCGTATTTCTACACAATATGTACCCCTTTGAGAGGTTCATGGGAGTCCTAAAGAAATATGTTCAGTAATCGCTTAGGCGGAAGGAAGCATCTCCATGGGCCATCAAATGAGGATGTCATCGGGTTTTGTGTTGACTTCATTCCTGGCCTTAAGAAGATAGGTCTCCCTAAATCGCGGTATGAGGGGAGACCGGTGGAAAAAGGCACGCTTGGAAGAGACTCAATAATATGCAGGGACGGATATTCTTGGTCTCAAGCACACTACGATTCTCTGAGAACTCTCGTTGGTGACCCGTATGTCGATGAACACAAGAACGATCTGCGCTCCAAACACCCGGAGCAAAGGCGACGATCGGATTACATGTGAACACATCAGGACTTTCAGCAGTTGGTTGGAAACACGTCTCAGAGGTGACAGCACTCTTTGTGATGAGCTGTACTTGTTGTCCAGGGGACCATCTTCGACTGTAATGATTTGGAAAGGATACGAGATAAATGGGAATACATTTTACACAATTGACCAAGATGAAAAGAGCACCAACCAAAACAGCGGTGTCCGCTTTGATGCAGCAACCGACAAGGGAAATGACACATATTATGGTTACATAGTAGACATATGGGAACTTGACTACGGAGTAGATTTTAAGGTCCCTTTGTTTAAGTGCAAGTGGGTCAATCTGTCAGAGGCGGGCAGTGTAGATCTGAAAATCTTGGGTACACCGACGAACCGTTCGTCCTAGCCAATGATGTGGCACAGGTTATCTATGTGAAGGACATGTCTACTGCATCGAGGAAAAGAAAAGATAAGGAAGCGAATACATCATACAATGAGCCAAAGCGCCACATAGTTCTTTTTCAGAAAAAGGGACATCCACAGGAGTGGAGGGCAAGCCGGACATGTCTCAAGAGTATGAAAAGTTTCATGAAATTCCCTTCAAAGTCAAGGCTGACCCAAGCATCCTGATAAACGATGAAGATTATCCATGGTTACGGCGCAATAAGCAAGCGACACAAGCGAAGAAAAAGTAAAGACTTTCTCCGCAACTATTATGATGATACCATGCCAACTTTGTAATGCATTTAGTATGATACCATTGTCTGCTTTTGTACATGCACATGCTATGCCAACTTTCTCAGAGTTCATTTGAAAACTATGAATTTGAAAACCTCGCCAACCGAAGGGCGCTCACACCGGTTTATAAGCCCGTCCCTCTACACACCGTTTTGTTGTAAGCGAAGCAAAATAAAATAAATAAAGCAACAAAGAAAACAAAAAAGTGTTTTCAAATTTGAAAACTAATGGCACTAACAGAAAGTTTATAATTTTTCTAAAACTAAAAGCAAAAAGAATTAAAAATAAAGCAAAAAACAACAAAAACTAAATAATGCGTAAAAATGTAACAAAAACTGAAAAAAATAAAAATAGCAACAATAAGTATTTTGTTATAAGTAGAAACAAAATAAAATAAATAAAGCAACAAAGAAAACAAAAAAAGAGTTGTCAAATTTGAAAACTAATGGCACTAACAGAAAGTTTATAATTTTTCTAAAACTAAAAGCAAAAAGAATTAAAAAATAAAGCAAAAGACCAAAAGAAAAATAAACCAAAACCAAAATAAACTAAATAAAGCAACAAATAAAACAAAAAAACAAAAAAAGTGCCACCTACTGGGCAGCCACGGCCTGAATACGACTAGAAACCCTACCATGGGCCAGATTCAGCCCGCTGGAGGCCCAAGAGGGCCCACAGCACATATTGCACGCTTAGGCCCGAAGCCTGCTTTAGAGAGGAGCTCGAGAGGGAAGGCGCACCGCACCTTATAAACTGGTGCGGCTCCTCTCAACTAGCGAGGTGGGACTAAACATTTGGCTGGGCAGCACAGGCCTTTGGTCCCGGTTGGTGGCACCAACCGGGACTAAAAGTAACATTAGTCCCGGTTGGTACCACGACCGAGACTAATGCCCCTTTAGTCCCGGTTGGTGCCACCAACCGACCAAAGGCTGGCGGCCTTTGGTCCCGGTTGGTGGCACCAACCGACTAAAGTAGCATTAGTCCCGGTCGTGCCACGAACCGACTAAAGCCTTTTCTATATAAGCAGCACTTAGTAGTTTTCGACCAAATCACCCACTTCTCCCCGGCGCCCTGCTCCTCCTCGCCGCCGTCGCCGCCCGGCGCCCTGCTCCACCTTGCCGTTACCGCCGCCATCGACACCGTCATTCTCGCCGCCGTCGCCCGCCGCCCGTCAGGCTGCTTTCGCCTCGCCGTCGCCGCCGCCCCTGAGCACAGCCTGCTCCCGCGCCCCATCTGCTGGCAGCAGCGCGCCGCCCACTGCCATCTTGTGACACGCCGTCGCCGCCCTGCATGTGACAGCCGTCGCCCCCATCCTTTTTAGATTTTTTGTTTTTGCATTTTTATAAAAATGTATATATGTATGTATATATGTTCTCTGTATATATATGTTCATTAATATATGCAAAAGATAGATTTTTTAAAAAAAATAGTATTTTTTTCTGTTCATAGATTTTTTTGGTGATATTAATTATTGTAAATATGCAAATGTTTGTATATTCATATGAACAATGAATTAGGCAAAACCTTTACTTTTTTCTAAAATTTATATTTGATCATTATTTAAAAAAACAAGCAATACTACTTCATGTATTTTTAAGAAAGGAAGAAGAAGAAAAAGAAGGAGAGGAAAAAGGAAATAAGAAGAGGAAGAAAGGAGAAGAAGAGGGAGAGGAAGAAGAGGAGAAATAAATAAGAAGAATAAAAAGAAGAAGAAGAGGAGAAGAAGAAAGGAATAGAGGAGAAGAAGAAAAATAGAAAAAAATTCTATTTTTTCTTCTTCTCCTCTATTCTTTTCTTTCTTCTCCTCTTTTTTTCTTCTTCTTTTCTTCTTTTCTTCTTCCTTCTTCCTTCTTCCTCTTTTCTTCCTTTTTCCTTATTTTCCTTTCTCGAGGGATAAGAAGAAAAGAAGAGGAGAAGAAGAAAGAAAGGAATAGAGGAGAAAGAAGAAACTTTGACACGAGGGGGGGTGTACCGAGCACCCTCCCCGATAACATTATTTTCCCATGTATATGTATGTTGCGTCGTTGTCGATATAACGAGGGTGTCGAGGATCGCCGAGGGTCGAGGGTCGGGAACTAGGGTAGAGGGTCGAGGGTCGTTAAGGGTCAAGGGTCGAAGGTTTCAGGTCGAGGGTTCCTATAGTGTCAAAGTATTGAAGAAATCCATGGCTTCATCATTAGCGGAAGTAACCATGGCATGATGGTGCGAAGTCCTCCAAAGTTATTCTGGAATGGAGTCCCGGATAGGATAATTTGCCTTTTTGTACGAATCTCAGCAAAGGCCTTTCAAATAACGATATTCGGAAGGTTCTTGCTGAACTTTGTACCGTAAAGTGAATTATCCTATCCGGGACTCCGCTCCAAAATAACTTTGGAGAGCTTCACCATCATGCACCTCACATTACCTAATGATGAAGACATGGTTTTGTTGAATCCTTTGACACTAGGCAACCTCCCGACCCTCGGCGATCCTCCACCCTTGACCCTCGACCGCCGGGTGATCCACGACCCTCTACCCCATCAAGGCGTCGATGCCCACGTCACTTGTGGGACATAGATGTAGTGTTCAACGCCACCCCCTCCCGATAGCTTCAACACGTGGGGTCGATATTACCCTCCTAGCTTGAAGCGTTCTCGAGGCCACCCCCTAACCCTTGAAGCGTTGTCGAGGCCACCCCAAACCCTAGAGAAGCAGCGTCGAGGCCACTAATATGATTCCTTATTGTGATTAGCTAGCTAGTTCTACGTTTGCCACTAATATATCCATATTTGTCATGTTTGAATAATAATTGCCATGTTGTAAATATTTGTAGAAACTATGGACACCCCCCGAGACGAAGCACAAGAAGCGTTGTTGTGGGACATAATCGCACTAGGAAGTGATGCCGTCTGCTCGTTGATGTTTCTCAACGACAACGATGGTCTGGAAGGAGAGGGTGAAGAAGCAGCTGGCTATGATTTACATGGCTCCGATGACCCAATGCCGGTGCAAGAAGGAGAGGGTGAAGAAGTAGACCGTGAGGACGGCTCCGGTGATCACCAAACCGAGTCCGCCAGGTATATATATTAGTTAAGCCTGTGTCTTGACTAGCTCTCGCCTTTGTTTTGGTATGTACACATATTAATTAACTCTCGTCTTTGTTCTTTTTTCTAGCCCTTCGGATCGAGCACAACTTCGTAAAGAGACGAGGCCCAAAGAAAAAGTTGAGCTCGGATGAAAAGTTTGAGATCATACAAATCGCTACGACGGCCAACCGATTGAACCCCTACCGACAAAGAAGGCATTTGTTGCTCGGTCGGGGTTCTCGTTAGGGACAAGATCCCGATCAGCATCCACCAATGGTATAAGCCTATGAACGAAGACCACGAGGTGTCTTGTGTCAATGATATGCGAAAAATGATCTTTGGACCGAATGAAGTCAAATTTTACCCTACCGCTAGAGGATGATCCGGAGAAGCCAGTAATAGAGCCATTAATCAAGTCTTTTGCTCTTAAGAAGATGGCAGAACTATTCAGGAATTGGAAGAAAGAACTCAATACGTATGTCGAAAAAATGAGACACCAGAATTCAAGGGCAAATATGAGAAGATCAGAGATGATCGCCCGCATTTGTGGCCTACAAGACATCGAAAAAGAGTAAAAGATGTCGGCGACAAACAAGAGAAATGCTGCGAAGAAGAAGCTTCACCATCGCATGGGGTCAGTGGCTACCTCGTAGCCCGGCCTAAAGTGGGCCAAGGCTGAGAATGATCTGCTTGATAAAGGGATCGAACCAGAGACAATGAACTGGCTGCACCGTTGCGGACTTGGTTCTTCGGGGCCGGCAGATCCTTGGACCCTATAACAGGAAGTGCATTTGGACGGACGAACAATTGGACATACCACCAAGAGGCTTCAAAGATTATATCGAAGCAAAGATTAAGGGAAGTTCGCCTGCATGTGGAGAAGGACGAGCTCACAATGGCCCTCGGGAATCTCGAGCACCACAGGACGGACACGAGGCACGCCAGTTCGCTTCGTGGAAGGCTGGATTTCGGACGCAGGGGTTACAAAACCCATGAGAGGAGGAAGAAACTGGAGCAGAGCCTAATGCAGGCGCTGCACGAAAGTGTAATGGGGCTAGAGGAACGAGAAGAGGAACGAGAAGAAGCAGATCACAACAAACAACCTGCCGAAGCTTCCCCCGAAGCTACCCCGCCATCTCAGCGGAGAAGCAGCGTGGCTTCCACCGAGCTGCTTCAGCCAGACCAGCATGCCTTGACGGCTCCTGCCAGCTATCCCGTGGATGCTATCACGGATGCTGAAAATTGCCACCTTATGGCGCAATGGAGCAATTTGAAGGTCAAGGCGGCTGTTGGCTCTGCTTATCCTACTAAACCCGACTCAACTTTTCACCGCCACGATTCCGAAGGATATGCTAAGGTGATGGTCGATGAAATAACGGAGGGATTTGAGGACCTCCGTCTTGACCACCCTACCGGTGAAGGGGAGTATTGGCTGGGTTCTGCTCTGAAGACTCCATGCCTATGGCAGAAGGATCTCATCAACCTTCCGAACTGGACGCCTTCGCCTCCTCCTCCTCCGGTGAGTCAGGGCACTCCGCCTCCTCCACCGCCTCCTCCTCCGGCGAGTGACGATCAGGGCACTCGGCCGGCTCCTTCTCCGGCACGTGGCGGCACTCCGCCTCCTTCTCCGCCTGCGCCAGCACGCCCGAGCAGCCAGCCTCCTCCTTCTCCGCCTCGTCAGCAAGGGCGGAAGAGACCCGCCGCCGCTCCGGCTGCTCCGGCGCGTCGTAGTCCTTCTCCTCCGCCTCGTAAGCAAGGAAAGAAGACATCCGCTCCGTCTCCTCTGCCGGGCGTCTAGCAAGACAGCCAAAGGCGGGAGGAGATATGATTCGGTCCTTCTCAAGACTCGGAGAAGTTACCGCACGAGAGGAGCGAGGAGGAAAACGCGAAGATCGCGGCAGACCGAAGTGGATGACTGGTTTCAAGGGTTGAAAGCAAAGAGACATCCACCTCCGGAGGAGAAGGTAGATCCGTCAAAGCGAAGCGCACTGCTGCCCCGACAAAACCACCCAAGTCTTCGCCAAAGGCAACTATGAGCGCATTATTGGAAAGGCATTTGCGAAGCGGAGAGGTCGGGAAATCTTGTCGCTGATCAAAGGATGAAAGAACGACGAGCTGGGAAACAAATTGCCCAGCTCGGCGAACAAGCAGCAATCGTGCCCCCGCTCAAGGTACCTTCTAGCGACATCGTCGATCCGAGGATGGTGCCCGGTTATGGCAATCCTGCAGATTACCTGCCCGACGATGTACATTATGATTTCTTGGAGGTGCAGATACAAAGATACGAGTACGGGAAGCCTCTCGTCAAAGATGAAAGCTCTCTATCAACGATGATGCTAAGATTGCATGATTGGTACATGAAAACCTGCAAAGAGTCCGAGAGGAGGAGTACTTTGTATGTGAGAGTTAAAAGGAGCATGACCTCCTTGGAATTGAACTGTTGCCTATTCCATTTGAGGAGTTCTATCAGTTTTTCAATCAATTGGCCCTCGATAAAGCAACGGTCACCTGCCATCGTCTGTAAGTAGTACTACTTCTGTCATTAAGTATCTCTATATAACTCAGCTCTTTCATTGCATGTATTTATAAATATCCTCACTATATTATGCAGATTGAAGATCGCCGAAATGAAGAAAAGACAAGTGGGTGATATTGGGTTCATTAACACATATCTCATAGATGCAAATGAGGTTAAATATCGTGCTGAAGAAACCGAGGCCAACTTGCTACGATCGTTGGAAATAAATGAACACAAAAATATAATACTCTTTCCTTACAACTACAAGTGAGTGTTACTGCCTTGTGGCATATTCGGTTTCCCTTATTAGTCCAGGTTATAGTAATGTAATATTGATGAGTTATGCATGCGCAAGCAGGTACCACTATATTCTCCTAGAGATTAAGCTTGAGCAGGAGTAGTAACTGCCTTAGACTCGAGACGAAAAAGATCCCAAGGAGTATGCGGACATGACTGAAATGCTCGAGAAGTAAGTTAAATCGATCATTATCCACCATATCAGCAACTTTGTTTATTTCTGATATCAAGTAATTGTTTTCTTTGTATGGCAGGGCTTGGGGAAAATTCACCAAAAACCTCCGGGACTACCGAAGAAGCTGCAATTTAGACACCGAAAGTAAGTACTATATAGTAGCATATTCCACGCCAAGATCTCCTAGTGATTCAAGCGCTAGTTTCATCAATACCATTTAGCATGCTTGCTAATTATCAGTTTGATTGACCTCTGTTTCTTGTAAAGTGGTTGTGGCAGGAACAAGGGAATGATTTACGTGGATACTACGCTTATGCGAGTCCATCCGCCACACGACACCGTGAGAGGGCTACTCCGACAAACAATTTTAAGTGCGTAAATAAAAATATACACAATTTTATTTTATTACCATCATTTGTGTTGAGTTTCATTCATTCATATATATATATATACATATATATATATATATATATATATATATATATATATATGTATTGACCCCTTTCTTAAAATTAGATGTTTCGGAAGCGGGATGAACTCCTAGCACCAGATCGCATGCGAGCAATTCAAGAGGAATTGGCAGCATTCTTTCTTGACCACGTGATCGCTGAAGACGGAGAATACTATGTGGACCACGCGTCCGTATTGTAAAAGATAATTATTGTATATATGTAGCCGGTAGTGTCGGATAGATATACGAGAACTTGTTGTTCGACCAATCTCTGGGAGAAGGAGAGGTGGTCGATATCACTTCTCTGTATGCATATATGTTTATGACGATCTTCTGTTTGCTTAATTACTAGCTAGCTAGCGTTTCTAGCTAGTCCTCTCTATACGTATGTATAGTACGTAGCGTCGACCAAGCACGGACAAAAGAGAGGACACTTTTCTCTATTAATTAGCTAGCTATAGCACAATATATGAAACACCTAAATTAACCCCCCCAAAACCCCCCAACCCCCCCCCCCTTTAAAAAAACAAAAACCACAGCCATAGAAATCTTGTGGCGTGGATGTTTATTGGTCCCGGTTGGTGCCACCAACCGGGACCAAAGGCCCTCCCCGCTCGGGCTCACGGACAAACACGTGGAGGCCCATCAGTCTCGGTTCTGGATTGAACCGGGACTAAAGGGCCAGGGTATTAGTACCGACCCTTTAGTTCCGGTTCATGAACCGGGACTAAAGGCCCTCACTAACCGGGTCATTAGGCCCCTTTTCTACTAGTGGATGCTAAAATAATCCAAAGTAGAAATTTTATCTAGACATTTATCAAGATAAACATGAAGTGATTCGTCAAAACATTGAAAGACTTTGGATATTTGTTGCACTACTAATAAAGAATCACCAAAAGCCTCAATATGTGTAGCACCTATGGCAAACAACATCTCTAAGCCGAATAACAATTCTTCATATTCGGCCTGATTATTTGTGCAGAAATACTCTAAACGACACGAGTCTTCAAAAACAACACCATGAGGAGATATATAAACAACACCAACACCTTGGCCATTGCTACAAATTTAACCATCAATATATAATCACCATGGTACTAGAGAGATAAAGCTAAAATCAGTATTATGCATGATGTCAATATGATGCTCAATAATAAAATCAACCATGATTTGGCTTTACGTAAATTCTGAAAACTAATAAGCCAAAGCACAACCAATCAAAACGTAAGTCCACTTTTCAGTTTTGGTTTATTGGTCTATGCATAATATCTTCAATGGCATCAATTTGACGATTTCTATGCAAGCACTTATCTCAATCTCTACTCAAACTAAGGACAATGTTAGAATACCACACCGGCCATTCTTAGATATATTCTTAGGGCGATAGATAAATATCAGCCATTACCACGAGGTCCATGTAGAATTCACCCACCAAAGCATGAATAGCCAAAATAAACAAATGAAATAGCAATAAAATATTTCGGCCCCTTTGTATTAGCAACAAAAATGTAACTAACCAATTGCATAGTGATTTGGTAATACACTCTCGTGATATATAAAATTATGTTGCATCCATGGATCAAAATAAATCCATGGAGGGTAATTGATCATACCTAGGGATGAATTCCATGGCAAATGTATCATGGCATGGTTGAAGAAAATGGATGATGTGCTAACCGAAGATTTTGATGTTGTGATGCACACCTTCGACTTAATTGTTTGTTGCTTCCATCCTTCTCTTTCTTCACTTTTGTTGTACTTGTTACAATATAAGCATGCACATCATTTTTATTTTTATTGATCCTCTTGGGAACCCATGCCATGTTCTTCTTTTTCAGCTCTTGTGCACTAAGATTTTGTAATTCCTTCTTTTGCCAATATGATAAGCCGAGTGGGCATTTTGGCTGTGATTCTGTTTTGACCAATGGCAATTCTTTTTTGGCTTTGTGCACCCTCAACTTCTTTTGTTCAGATTTAACACTCTGATTTCTATCAATTGATTTCTTCAGTTCTTTGCCTTTTGTAGCCAATGTCAACACTTTAATCGGCTCTTTGTTATTTGAGATCAAATCTGAAGTAGCACACTTACGACCATCGCTTTTCATGCGGTAAACTTTCTTGACCACTTCTTTCTTCTTCCTTGAGCTCTGGACCGATTCCTTATGATTGAAACAGTCTTTGATGCGTGATTGTTCAAATGTTGATCTTGTTGGAGCTGCATAGTATTGGTGAGATGGTCTAAAATAAGATGGAGAATGTGCCCTTGTATCATACCTGTCCCATGATGAATATGGATTTTAATGATCATAGGACGGTATCCCTGGCATTGTCATTGGCGACACAAAATATGGATATGAATATACCGCATTAGAATTCTCATTTCGCCAATACCGATCCTCGGGTTTGCGCCTAGGGGGTGGTCTTGATGCTCTTAAATTACTTGGCCGATAAGTATTATTGTTCTCCTCACTTATCTTCTGATATTTTTTCAATAGTTGCGCGAAAGTGACTTTTGGCCATTTACCTTTGTGCTTACCTCGGACTTTGCTTTCTTTTGGTTTGCTTTCATAAATCATTGGATTTGCTTGCTACCCCCCAGTCCTTGGCCTCTTCATTGTACCTTTGATGGAATTCTTGCCCTCAAGTTTATGTTCATTATGCTCTTCAATAATGTCTTTACTTGAAAGCCTGATCCCGTCACCTGTAGTTTTTACCTACTCATGTTTAAATGGATCGGCTTGAAGCAACCGATGCAAAAAACATTTTCCATCAGGACCAATCGGAATAGACTGGTCATCTCTTGGTGTCAACAAATTTCAATCGTCCTTTATCAATGGCCGATTTAACTATTTAACGAAACATGTTGCAATCCCCAAAATTATGCTTCGAAGAATCATGCAACTTACAATACATTCGTCCCTGGATTGATGGCTTGACATGGTGATCAAGAATTCTAGTGTAATTATTTTTCAGCAACAAATCAACTAATTGATCACACATGCTTGAATTGAAGGTATACTTCTTGTTTTCTAGTCGATATTGCTGTGTGAACAGCTTTGGAGATAAGCAAAGGAATGATTCAGATTTGGAATCTCCCCATTCGGATATGCATTGTGTTTTCCACTCTATCTTTGATGTCTTTGGATAAGATATTATATTAGCATCGGATTTCTCAAAAGAATTTAACCTTAGCTTTAAATTTCTGAAACGAAAATATTTAGAACACACATGTCTCAGGTGAGACCAAGTGCAAGCCTACAAAATAAGCAAAGCTACCCAATTAGATATGAACTTTAGATAAAGCAATAGGGAAAGCCTTGGTTGCAACAATAAGTCACTATCGGTCTTTATAAATGGCATAATGGGTTGACCGATATGCTCAATAACAATTTTATTGCTAACAAGTAAATTAACCTTCTTTATTGGTCTTTCAAAATTACTTATGAGGATTTTTCTAATAGTTGCATCACCTATGAAGTTGCGACCAAATGTGGAAATAGGAAAATTACTTGCTAGGCATACCTCTTCAAATATGTTGGGAGAGCATGATGATGGTGTGACTTGAACAATGTCTTGCTCCATCTTTGTATGGCTCCCCAACGCCTTATCATCATCTTTTTCTTGATTCCGTGCATCATTACTTTGAAGATCCTTGTCAGCCAAACTTTGTTCAGCTACTGGCTCTTGTCCTTGAGTATTGTCAATTTCTAGGGCACGGAACTCATAGGGCAGGAAGTAGGTTCCATTAACTTCAGAAATATCAAGCACCTCTGTTTTCCTATGCTTGCCATGCCCTTTCTCAGTGATGCTTGCCTCTTTGGATTTGATGGATTCGAAATATATACTACTTGATTCAGCTTTTTCAACCGAAGCACTTTTAGTTTTCGAATCATCATTCTTTTCACCGGTTATATCAATTGGCAAGGCTTCTTTTCTTTGAGCTAATTCCCTATCAATTCTCTCGTGGCGAAGTACTTGCACCCTATCGCGCAAAGCTTTAACTCCCCCCTCAATGTCAGCCCGTGATACGTCCATTTTGCATCATGCTTTTATATCGATATTTATTGCATTATGGGCTGTTATTACACATTATGTCACAATACTTATGCTTGTTCTCTCTTATTTTACAAGGTTTACATAAAGAGGGAGAATGCGGCAATGGAATTCAGGCTAGAAAAGGAGCAAATATTAGAGACCTATTCTGCACAACTCCAAAAGTCCTGAAACTCCATGGAAGTTGTTTTTGGAAATAATAAAAAATATTGAGCGGAAGAAATACCAGAGGGGACCCACACCCTAGGCACAAGGGTGGGGGGCGCGCCCTACCGCCCTGGGCGTGCCCCCCTGCCTCGTGGGCCCCCTGTTGGCCCTCCGGTGCCCATCTTCTGCTATATGAAGTCTTTCGTCCGAAGAAAAATCATAAGCAAGTTTTTGGGACGAGACTCCGCCGCCACGAGGCAGAACCTTGGCGGAACCAATCTAGGGCTCTGGCAGAGCTGTTCTTGTTGGAAATATGCCCTAGAGGCAATAATAAATTAGTTATTATTATATTTCCTTGTTCATGATAATCGTTTATTATCCATGCTATAATTGTATTCATAGGAGACTCAGATACATGTGTGGGTACATAGACAACACCATGTCCCTAGTAAGCCTCTAGTTGACTAGCTCACGATCAATAGATGGTTACAGCTTCTGACCATGGACATTGGATGTCATTAATAACGGATCACATCATTAGCGAGAATGATGTGATGGACAAGACCCAATCCTAAGCCTAGCACAAAGATCGTGTAGTTCGTATGCTAAAGCTTTTCTAATGTCAAGTATCTTTTCCTTAGACCATGCGATTGTGCAACCCCCGGATACCATAGGAATGCTTTGGGTGAACCAAACGTCACAACGTAACTGGGTGGCTATAAAGGTGCACTACAGGTATCTCCGAAAGTGTCTGTTGGGTTGGCACGAATCGAGATCGATTTGTCACTCCGTGTGACGGAGAGGTATCTGGGCCCACTCGGTAGGACACCATCATAATGTGCACAATGTGACCAAGGGGTTGATCACGGGATGATGTGTTACGGAATGAGTAAAGAGACTTGCCGGTAACGAGATTGAACAAGGTATCAGGATACCGACGATCGAATCTCGGGCAAGTACAATACCGCTAGACAAAGGGAATTGTATACGGGATCGATTGAGTCCTTGACATCGTGGTTCATCCAATGAGATCATCGTGGAACATGTGGGAGCCAACATGAGTATCCAGATCCTGCTGTTGGTTATTGACCGGAGAACGTCTCGGTCATGTCTGCATGATTCCCGAACCCGTAGGGTCTACACACTTAAGGTTCGATGACGCTAGGGTTATAAAGGAAGTTTGTATGTGGTTACCGAATGTTTTTCGGAGTCCCGGATGAGATCCCAGACGTCACGAGGAGTTCTGGAATGGTCCGGAGGTAAAGGTTTATATATGGGAAGTCCAGTTTTTGTCACCGGAAAAGTTTCGGGTTCTATCGGTAGCTTACCGGGACCACCGGGAGGGTCCCGGGGGTCCACCAAGTGGGGCCACCATCCCCGAAGGGCTGCATGGGCCAAGTGTGGGAGGGGACCAGCCTTAGGTGGGCTGGTGCACCCCCCACAAGGGCCCAAGGCGCCTAGGGTTTGGGGGAGGGGGCGCACCCACCTAACTTGGGGGGCAAGTTTCCCCTCTTCCCCCCCTTGGCCGCACCCTAGATGGGTTTGGGCTGGCCGCCGCCCCTAGGGGTGGAACCCTAGGTGGGGGCGCAGCCCTCCCTCTTCCCCTATATATACTTGAGGGTTTTGGGGCTGCCAACAGATGAGTTTTCACCTCTCCCTGGCGCAGCCCTACCTCTCTCCCTCCTCCACTCCAGTGGTGCTTGGTGAAGCCCTGCAGATTGCCACGCTCCTCCACCACCATCACGCCGTTGTGCTGCTGCTAGATGGAGTCTTCCTCAACCTCTCCCTCTCTCCTTGCTGGATCAAGGCATGGGAGACGTCACCGGGCTGCACGTGTGTTGAACGCGGAGGTGCCGTCCGTTCAGCACTAGGATCTCCGGTGATTTGGATCACGATGAGTACGACTCCTTCAACCCCGTTCTCTTGAACGCTTCCTCTTAGCGATCTACAAGGGTATGTAGATGCACTCTCCTTCCCCTCGTTGCCGGTTTCTCCATAGATAGATCTTGGTGACACGTAGGAAAATTTTGAATGTCTGCTACGTTCCCCAACAAAGGGCATCATGAGCTAGGTCTATTGCGTAGATTCTTTGCACGAGTAGAACACAAAGTAGTTGTGGGCGTTGATTTTGTTCAATATGCTTACCGTTACTAGTCCAATCTTGTTTCGACGGTATTGTGGGATGAAGCCGCCCGGACCGACCTTACACGTACACTTACGTGAGACAGGTTCCACCGACTGACATGCACTTGGTGCATAAGGTGGCTAAGCGGCGTGCGATCTCTCCCACTTTAGTCGAAACGGATTCGATGAAAAGGGTCCTTTTGAAGTGTAAATAGCAATTGGCATATCATGTTGTGGTTTTGCGTAGGTAAGAAACGTTCTTGCTAGAAACCCATAGCAGCCACGTAAAACGTGCAAACAACAATTAGAGGACGTCTAACTTGTTTTTGCAGGGTATGCTATGTGATGTGATATGGCCAAGAAGAATGTGATGAATGATATGTGATGTATGAGATTGATCATGTTCTTGTAATAGGAATCACGACTTGCATGTCGATGAGTATGACAACCGGCAGGAGCCATAGGAGTTGTCTTAATTTATTGTATGACCTGCGTGTCATTGAACAACGCCATGTAATTACTTTACTTTATTGCTAACCGGTAGCCATAGTAGTATAAGTAATAAGTTGGCGAGACAACTTCATGGAGACACGATGATGGAGATCATGATGATGGAGATCATGGTGTCATGCCGGTGACGATGATGATCATGGAGCCCCGAAGAAGGAGATCAAAAGGAGCAAAATGATATTGGCCATATCATGTCACTATTTGATTGCATGTAATGTTTATCATGTTTATACATCTTATTTGCTTAGAACGACGGTAGTAAATAAGATGATCCCTCATTAAAATTTCAAGAAAGTGTTCCCCCTAACTGTGCACCGTTGCGGAAGTTCGTCGTTTCGAAGCACCACGTGATGATCGGGTGTGATAGATTCTTACGTTCACATACAACGGGTGTAAGCCAGATTTACACACGTGAAACACTTAGGTTAACTTGACGAGCCTAGCATGTACAGACATGGCCTCGGAACACGAGAGACCGAAAGGTCGAGCATGAGTCGTATGGAGGATACGATCAACATGAAGATGTTCACCAATGATGACTAGTCCGTCTCACGTGATGATCGGACACGGCCTAGTTGACTCGGATCATGTAATCACTTAGATGACTAGAGGGATGTCTATCTGAGTGGGAGTTCATTAGATGAACTTAATTATCCTGAACATAGTCAAAAGCCCTTTGCAAATTATGTCATAGCTCGCGCTTTAGTTCTACTGTTTTAGATATGTTCCTAGAGAAAATATAGTTGAAAGTTGACAGTAGCGATTATGTGATCAGTAGAAAGCTTATGTCCTTAATGCATCACTCAGTGTGCAGAACCCCAAACGTCGTCTGTGGATGTTGTGAACATCGGACATACACGCTTTGATAACTACGTGATAGTTCAGTTAAACGGTTTAGAGTTGAGGCACCAAAGACGTTTTCGAAACGTCGCGAAACATATGAGATGTTTCGAGGGCTGAAATTGGGATTTCAGGCTCGTGCCCACGTCAAGAGGTATAAGACCTCCGACGATTTTCTTAGCCTGCAAACTAAGGGAGAAAAGCTCAATCGTTGATCTAGTGCTCAGATTGTCTGAGTGCAACAATCACTTGAATCGAGTGGGAATTGATCTTCCAGAGATAGTGATGTTTCTCCAAAGTCATTGCCACCAAGCTGCTTGAGCTTCGTGATGAACTATAACAAATCAGGGATAGATATGATGATCCATGAGATATTCGCGATGTTTGACACCGCGAAAGTAGGAATCAAGAAGGAGCATCAATTGTTGATGGTTGGTGAAACCACTAGTTTCAAGAAGGGAAAGGGCAAGAAGGGATACTTCATGAAACGACAAATCAGCTGCAGCTCTAGTGAAGAAACCCAAGGTTGAACCCAAACCCGAGACTAAGTGCTTCTGTAATAAGGTGAAAAGTCACTGGAGCAGAAATACCCTAGATACTTGGTAGATGAGAAGGTTTGGCGAGGTCGATAGAAGTATATTGGATATACATTATGTTAATGTGTACTTTACTAGTGCTCCTAGTAGCACCAGGGTATTAGATACCGGTTCGGTTGCTAAGTGTTAGTAACTCGAAATAAAAGAGCTACGAAATAAACGGAGACTAGCTAAAGGTGAGCTGACGATATGTGTTGGAAGTGTTTCCAAGGTTGATGTGATCAAGCATCGCACGCTCCCTCTACCATCGAGATTGGTGTGAAACCTAAATAATTGTTATTTGGTGTTTGCGTTGAGCATAGACATGATTGGATTATGTCTATCGCAATACGGTTATTCATTTAAGGAGAATAATGGTTACTCTGTTTATTTGAATAATACCTTCAATGGTCTTGCACCTAAAAGGAATGGTTTATTGAATCTCGATCGTAGTGATACACATTTTCATGCCAAAAGATATAAGATAGTAATGATAGTACCACTTACTTGTGGCAATCGCCATGTAAGTCATATTGGTGTAAACGCATGAAGAAGCTCCATGTTGATGGATCTTTGGACTCACTCGTTTTTGAAAAGTTTGAGACATGCGAACCATGTCTATTGGTGTATACGCATGAAGAAACTCCATGCAGATGGATCGTTTGGACTCACTTGATTTTGAATCACTTCAGATATGCAAATAATACCACATGGGCAAGATGACTGAAAAGCCTCGTTTTAAGTAAGATGGAACAAGATAGCGACTTGTTGGAAATAACACATTTTGATGTGTGCAGTCCAATGAGTGCTGAGGCATGCAGTGAATATCGTTATGTTCTTACTTCACAGATGATTCGAGTTGATGTTGAGTATATTTACTTGATGAAACACAAGTCTGAATTATTGAATGGTTCAAGTAATTTCGGAGTGAAGTTGAAGATCATTGTGACAAGAGGATAAAATGTCTATGATATGATCATAGAGATGAGTATCTAAGTTACGAGCTTTGGCACGCAATTAAGACATTGTGGAAATTGTTTCACAATAAATACCGCCTGGAACACCATAGTGTGATGGTGTGTCCGAACATCATAGTTGCACCCTATTGGATATGGTGCGTACCATGATGTCTCTTATCGAATTACCACTATCATTCATGGGTTAGGCATTAGAGACAACCGCACTCACTTTAATAGGGCACCACGTAATTCCATTGAGACGACACCGTTTGAACTATGGTTTGGAGAAACCTAAGTTGTCGTTTCTTAAAAGTTTGGGGCTGCGATGCTTATGTGAAAAAGTTTCAGGTTGATGAGCTCGAACCCAAAGCGGATAAAAAATGCATCTTCATAGGACACCCAAAACAGTTGGGTATACCTCCTATCTCAGATCCGGAAGCAAAAGTGAGTGTTTCTAGAAACGGGTACTTTCTCGAGGAAAAGTTTCTCTCGAAAGAATTGAGTGGGAGGATGGTGGAGACTTGATGAGGTTATTGAACCGTCATGTAACGCCCCGGATTCGATGCGCCAGGTGTCCGTAAGTTATTCGCCGTCGTTGCCATGTCATTGGCTTGCGTGTTGCACTTTGCCATGTCATCATCTGCATTTCATATCATGTCATCATGTGCATCTCATCTTGCATACGTGTTCGTTTCATGCATCCGAGCATTTTCCCTGTTGTCCGCTTTTCCAATCCGGCACTCCTATGTCTCCCGGCGCCCCCTTTTACCTCTTTTCCTGTGCGGGTGTTAAACGGTCTCGGAATGGACCGAGGTTTGTCAAGCGGCCTTGGTATAGCACCGGTAGACCGCCTGTCAAGTTTCGGGTCATTTGGAGGTCGTTTGATACTCCAATGGTTAACCGGGTAACCGTAAAAGCCTCTTTTGTGTGCAGCCCAACACCCCTTCCAAAGTGGCCCTAAACCCAGCAAACTCCCCTCCATGCTCTCGGTCGTTCGATCACGATCGCTTGGCCGAAAACCGCACCCCATTTGGACTCTCCTAGCTCCCTCTACCTATAAATATGTGTGCCTCCCCGAAATTCTCGGTCTAACCCTAGTCTTCCTCTTCCTCGCGCCACGGACACATCCTCCCACCGCCGGACATGTCCGCTTGGCCACGGGACCAATCCGGTCTCGCCACGTCACCGCCACGGCCCTTCTCTCTCCTCCTCCATCAAGGCCCTCCGCCTGTCCCGGGGCAAGCCCTGGGCCCATCCGGGGCAGCGCCACGCCACACACTGTCCTGCCACGTGTCGCCCTTGCTGGCCCGCTGGCTCGCCTCATTGCCGCCGCCCTGCCCGGCTGAGCCGCCGCGCTCCTCGCGCATCCAGCGCCCGCGCCGCTTCGCCTGGGCTTGCCGGATTTCGCTGAGCTCCTCCGCCGAGCTCCTCCACTGCTCGCCTCCGCGCCTCCACTGCTCGCCCGCACCACTCCGCCCCTGCCGCCCGGATCCGGCAGATCCGGACTGGCCGCCTCCTGCCTCCCGGTGTATCCTCGACGCTGCCACCTCCCGAGCTCACTCCGGCGATCCTCAGTAAACCGTGCAACCCGAGGTTGACTCTTCCCCCATTTTCGTCTAAGTCTTTTACCTGTGATAATTTTGTCGCATTTTCGTCATGCCATAACTCTGCATCCGTAGCTCCGTTTCGTGCGTATGATATGTCAAATTGTTCGCCTCGATGAGTAAATTATTTCGTCTCATTGCATAATTTTCATTTGAGCTCATCTTGATGCCCGAAATGCGGTTAGAAGAGGGCTATGTGATGTTAGTTTCTGTTTTTTAACAGAACATGCACTTTTGTCATTTTTGCCATGATTGATGTGTGCACCCTATGAACTTGAGTCATACATGTGTTTTGTACTATGCCATGCCATCTTTACAGGGGTGTATGCCATGTATTTTTGTGATCTCTGTGGTGACTAGCACAAGCATGCAAAATAAGCTTCATGATGTTGCTGATTTCAGCCCCTGTTTTGCTGATATTTTTATGCCATGTAAACTTGATGCTACCGAGAGTTCCATGCATATTTTGAGATCCTTAAGTGAGGATGTTTTGGACATATGGTTATTCTCTATCCATCCATGCCCTTGTTTGCAATTATGGAGTGCCATAGCTTGAGTCAATCGAGCTCTACTTTTGCTATAAAATGTTTCCTGGCAGGTTGTTTACATGTTATGCAATTTTGCCAAGGTTGTTGTAGTTGATCCATGTATGCTATGATGTTGTTCTTGCCATGTATAGCTTCTATGCCATGTCTTTTTGCTGTTGGTTACCTTGCCATGCCATGTATTGCTCTGTGGTGAGTGGTTCAAGCTCACCAACAAGTCTAATTATTGTTGTTCCTGCCATGTATGAATCTGTAATATAACTTGCCATGTTTACATGGGTGCCATCATATCTTCTGGTCCTTTTTGGCTCATGGTCAGTAAAGGACCTTTGTTCTATGCATTTAGTGGTATCATGCCATGCCTTTGTTTGCCATGTTAAGTTCATGTAGCATGTTGTTTGATAGCTCTAAACATTGCAACCTGATGTTATTTCTACTAAAGTTTGAAACTGTTATTATTTGCAATCTTGCCATGGGTGTTTGAGCATGTTCTAGTGATTTCTGGAGATAGCTCAGTCTTCATGTTTTGTCATGCTTTACCTGTACATCATGCCCATGCCTCTTGTTATTATGTTAAGGTGCTGTAGCATGTTGTTTTGGTGCTTGCAATATGCCTAGTTGCTGTTTTGGGCAGATTGTTGCTATAACTTGTTTCATGTGTATGTGTTGAACCGTTGCTCTGCTTTTGAGTGTGCTCTATATGAAACTTGCTTAGAATTGCATGTAGTTTCATATTATCATGTGGCATCCTTGATTTGAGGTGTTTGCTTGATGTTTGTATGCATTTTGCATCAATGCCATGTTTAACTTGTTCTGCTCATATCTTCTAGGCCGTAGCTCCGAATCTAATGAACTTTATATGTAACTTGACTAGAATTTCGTGTAGATCATATTGGTGCATCTTAACTTGCTGTGTAACAACTTTAACATAAGATTTATTCAGATCTGGACTAATTTCGAAATTTGCATATGAGGACTTACCGGAATTGTTATATGTTGTTCCCGGCCTCATTTAAACTTGCCTTGATGTGTTGCTCTTGTTTGCATCATCCCTTGCCATGAGTAGCCTCATCTAGCTTTGTCATGCATCGTACTTGGTTGAGCATCATGTCTTGTATATGTGTGGTGTGTTTACTATGTTGTGTGCTTCTTCTGGTTAATTCCTGTTTCGTTGCGATCGTGAGGATTCGTTCGTCTACGCGTGGTTCGGCTTCATCCGTTCGTCTTCTTCATGGACTCGTTCTTCTTCCTAGCGGGATTTCAGGCAAGATGACCGCTACCCTGGATCTCACTACTATCATTGCTATGCTAGTTGCTTCGTTCCATCGCTATGCTGCGCTACCTATTACCTCTTTATCAAGCCATCCCAAATTGCCATGTCAGCCTCTAACCTTTGACACCCCTCCTAGCAAACCGTTGTTTGGCTATGTTACCGCTTTGCTCAGCCCCTCGTATAGCATTGTTAGTTGCAGGTGAAGATGAAGTTTGTTCCTTGTTGGAACATGGAGATGTTATTCCTTGTTGGAACATGTTTACTTGTTGGGATATCACAATATCTATTGTTTTATTAATGCATCTATATACTTGGTAAAGGGTGGAAGGCTCGGCCTTATGCCTGGTGTTTTGTTCCACTCTTGCCGCCCTAGTTTCTGTCATATCGGTATTATTTTCCCGGATTTTGCGTCCCTAACGCGGTCGGGTGATTTATGGGACCCCCTTGACAGTTCGCTTTGAATAAGACTCCTCCAAAGAAGGCCCAACATTGGTTTTACCATTTGCCTCACCTATGCCCTTTTTTCACTTGGGTTTCCGGAGCCCAAGTGTCATCTTTATTTTAGCCCCCCCCGGGCCAGTGCTCCTTCGAGTGTTGGTCCGAACCGAGCAGCCTGCGGGGCCACCACGGGGAAACTCGAGGCTTGGTTTTACTCGTAGCTTGACTTATCTGGTGTGTCCTGAGAACGAGGTACGTGCGACTCCTATCAGGATTTGTCGGCACATCCGGGGCTTTGCTGGTCTTGTTTTATTGCTGTCGAAATGTCTTGTAACCGGGATTCCGAGACTGATCGGGTCTTCCCGGGAGAAGGAATATCCTTCGTTGATCGTGAGAGCTTATCATGGGCTAAGTTGGGACACCCCTGCAGGGTTTTGAACTTTCGAAAGCCGTGCCCGCGGTTATGTGGCAGATGGGAATTTGTTAATATCCGGTTGTAGTAAACTTGAAGTAAACTCTTCTAAAATACACCAACCGTGTGCGTAACCGTGAGTGTCTCTTTTCGGGGTGGTTCGAGAGGAGAACACGGTTTCTGGGTTATGTTTGACGTAAGTAGGAGCTCAGGATCACTTCTTGATCATTACTAGTTGACTGTCGTTCCTTTGTTTCTCTTCTCGCTCTCATTTGCGTATGTTAGCCACCATATATGCTTAGTCGCTGCTGCAACCTCACCACTTTACCCCTTCCTTTCCCATTAAGCTTTGCTATTCTTGATACCCATGGTAATGGGATTGCTGAGTCCTCGTGGCTCACAGATTACTACACCACCAGTTGCAGGTACAGGTTATGCGATGAACATGACGCGAGAGCGATGTTTGCTTGTACTGGAGTTCTTCTTCTGCTTCTTCTTCGATCAGGGGATAGGTTCCAGGTCGGCAGCCTGGGCTAGCAGGGTGGATGTCGTTTGAGCCTCTGTTTATGTTTCATCCGTAGTCGGATGTTGATCTTGTATATGATGTTGATGTATTCTTGTGGCATTTGTGCCTTATGTATGTATCCCCGTCTATTATGTAATGTTGATGTAATGATATCCACCTTGCAAAAGCGTTTCAATATGCGGGTCTATCCTTGGTGGGACCGTCGAGTTCCTTTTGGATAGGGTCGCATATTGGGCGTGACAAGTTGGTATCAGAGCCTCGACCGACCCTAGGAGCCCCCTTGATTGATCATGTAGTTTGGCCGTTGTTGAGTCTAGAAGAAAACTGGTTTTCAGAGTTTAGTTATATCGGAGAGTAGGAATTCTTTTTACTCCTCAGCCCCTTCGTCGCTCTGGTCAGGAATCTTGACGTAGGTGTTTTAAATTACTCCTCTTCCCTTTCAAATTTTCTTTAGGTTCACGCAGTGGTTTTCCGATCGTTGTTCCTCAGCTCTTTTTATCCGGTGCATTTCTCGTCAAGTCGACTCGAACCCCTTCATCTTTGCAAATTCAATCCTCAGTTGTCTTATTTTCCCACCCGCCCTCCCTTCTTCTTCTTGGAACCGGAGTCCGTAATCGAGTATCCATCCTACTCGTGCGAAGTCTTTGCTTTCTTTCCTCAATGATTTCAACCGGTGTTTCCTCTTGAAGATATTCGTCGATTTCCCCTTCCAAGTTGCCTTTGTTTTCCCGCCCTCCCACCCTTTTCTTCCCGGAGTTCGAGTTTCTTCCGACCATCAATTCCATTCGTGGGGAGCCTCTTCAGGTTTTCCCTCAATTATTTCAACCGGTGAATTCTCGTCTGGTTTATCATTGTTCGTCTCGCTTTCTTTCCGGTGGATTTCAACTCAATTTTCTTGGTTCGATCATATTCTTTTCCTCGACTCAAGTGTTCCCTTTGCTCGTTCGCCTCTCGCCATTTTATCATTCCGGAGTTTGGAAGACATCTCAGGAGACTCGTCTGTGTTTTAATTAATTCGAGGTTGTCACCTCATTCAAATATTCCAATTGTTCTGGTGCATCATCTATCTGTTCATCATCCCCTTCCAACGGTGTTTTTCTCTTCAGTGGGCCCTAACCCACAGGTCTTTCTCAGGATCTTACCTGACTCTTTTAATTTCTCCGGAGCTATTCCCAATTCTTTTGAAGTGTGACGTAAGAATGGATTTCATCAGTCAGATGCTTTTCCAAGATCGATTTCAAATCATTTCATTGTTGGCTCAACCTCTCTGCTTTCCATTCTCCCGGAGTATCTCAGTAATTTTGGTGGTGTTTTCTCGTCGTCATTCGAAGACCGAAGTAGAGTTTCTCTTAAATCTTGTTCGTTCTCCCGGAGATTCATGGTGCTAGCTCGTTGTTATCCTATCTAGTTGTATCCAGTCATGCAAATTCTTTTCATCCATCCGGAGTATTTCAGGAGTTACTTTCCGTCTCAATCATCCGGAGGTCACCTTTTCGGAAGATTTCTTTGTTCCAAGTTTTCAAAGTCCTTCTCCAATTATTCTATATCCGTGCCCCTTCGTTCGTCTCAATATTCTTCCGGTGCTGCGTTCAAGCATTCGTTAATCAGTTCGTGATCTCTTCGATCCCTTTTCTCTAAATTCCCTCAAGTATCTTCGTGCTTTTCTTATTCTTTCCGGCGATCCGTTCTCTTCTCTATGTTCATTTTCATTTTTCAAGGTGGTTCGTTCAAGAATCTTTTCTTTGATTATCATATTAATCCATTCGTTCTTTTCAATCCTACCGGTGGTTCATGAAGACCTTCTCAAGTTTGCGACATGTCACTTCTCAATCCTTTTTCAAGAAGAATAAGTATTATGCAAAATCCATTGCTTGTCATCAATTTAATTTGATGAAGGATAAGCATACAATAAATCTTATTCTTATTTCCTCCAAGTGATTAGTCCCTTCCTTCGGAGTTTGTTCTTGAGGAATAAATTCTACTTCCAAGTGTTCTCATCTTTTCTTTTCCGGAGTTCAAATTTCCTCGGCTATTTCGTCAGAACCTCCATCTAAATCATCGCAACGCTCATCTTATTCTTTCTTCCTTCAATCTATCTCATCATCTTTTTGTTACCGGAGTTCTTCATGGTGGATCGTCATGATTTAATTCATTCTCCAAAGAGTTCATCAAGATTCTTGTTGGTGGAATTCAAATATCTTTTCTTCTTGCATCTCCAAGTGTAATTAATTCTCCGTATTCTATAGAATTGGAGTTTTGCATTTCTTTGTTCTTCTCAGATATGCAAATCCACTCAATCCTTCCTTCCAAGTTCTTTTCATTCAAATTTTTTCAATTCTTTCCGGAGGCTTTGCGTTGTTTATCTCGTCAAGTGTCATTCCATCTTGTGAAGTTCGTGTTCTATTCTTTCCTTGTTCAACTGGAGTGCTGCCTAAATTCTTTCAGTCTTATTCGTTTCTTATCTCGTTCTAACATGAGTTGTTTCATAGTCTATCTGATTCCGTGAGCTTTCGATTCTCGTCATTCTCGTCGTTCTTCTCTTCTTCTTGAGTGCTCTTGATTTCTTTGAGTACTTGTTGCACCTCATCCCTTTTCCCTTCCGTCTCGGTCCTAAGATCTCGGGACAAGATCTCTTGTTAGTGGAGGAGTGTTGTAACGCCCGGATTCGATCGCGCTGTGTCCGTCGATTATTCGCCGTCGTTGCCATGTCATTGGCTTGCGTGTTGCACTTTGCCATGTCATCATCTGCATTTCATATCATGTCATCATGTGCATCTCATCTTGCATACGTGTTCGTTTCATGCATCCGAGCATTTTCCCATTGTCCGCTTTTGCAATCCGGCACTCCTATGTCTCCCGGCGCCCCCTTTTACCTCTTTTCATGTGCGGGTCTTAAACGGTCTCGGAATGGACCGAGGTTTGTCAACCGGCCTTGGTATAGCACCGGTAGACCGCCTGTCAAGTTTCGGGTCATTTGGAGGTCGTTTGATACTCCAACGGTTAACCGGGTAACCGTAAAAGCCTCTTTTGTGTGCAGCCCAACACCCCTTCCAAAGTGGCCCTAAACCCAGCAAACTCCCATCCATGCTCTCGGTCGTTCGATCACGATTGCGTGGCCGAAAACCGCACCCCATTTGGACTCTCCTAGCTCCCTCTACCTATAAATATGTGTGCCTCCCCGAAATTCTCGGTCTAACCCTAATCTTCCTCTTCCTCGCGCCGCCAGACACATCCTCCCACCGCCCGGACATGTCCGCCCCGCCGCGCCGGACCAATCCGGTCTCGCCACGTCACCGCCGCCAGCCCTTCTCTCTCCTCCTCCACCGCGCCCGGCCTCCGGCCCGCCGGTCCCGTGGCTAGCCAGCAGGCCCATCCGGGCAGCGCCGCCCGCCAAGGCCGCCGCCGCCCGATCGACCATGAGCCGCCGCTTCGCCCCGCCTCCCGCCTCGCCGCCGCCCGCTGCCCGGCCCGGCCGCGCCAGCAGCGCCGCACGGCCTCAGCGCCGCGCCGTCCGCGCCCAGCGCCAGCGCCCGCCCGCTTCGCCAGAGCCTCGCCGGACTTCGCTGAGCTCCTCCGCCCGAAACTCCTCCACCGCTTCGCCCGCCCTCTGCCGCCGCCGCTTCGCGCCGCGGCGGATCCGGCAGATCCGGACTGGGCCGCCTCCCCAGCGCCTCGGTGTATCCCCTCGACGCCGGCCACCTCCCCGAGCTCACTCCGACGATCCTCGTAAACCGTGCAACCCGAGGTTGACTCTTCCCCCCCCCCCCATTTTCGTCTAAGTCTTTTACCTGTGATAATTTTATTGCATTTTTGTCATGCCATAACTCTGCATCCGTAGCTCCGTTTCGTGCGTATGATATGTCAAATTGTTCGCCTCGATAAGTACATTATTTCATCTCATTGAATAATTTACATTTGAGCTCATATTGATGCCCGAAATGCTGTTAGAAGAGGGCTATTTGATGTTAGTTTCTATTTCTTAACAGAACATGCACTTTTGTCATTTTTGCCATGATTGATGTGTGCACCCTATGAACTTGACTCCTACATGTGTTTTGTACTATGTCATTCCATATTTACAGGGGTGTATGCCATGTATTTTTTTGATCTCTGTGGTGACTAGCACAAGTATGCAAACTAGGCTTCATGATGTTGCTGATTTCAGCCCCTGTTTTGCTGATATTTTTATTCCATGTAAACTTGATGTTACCGAGAGTTCCATGCATATTTTGAGATCCTTAAGTAAGGATGTTTTGAACATATTGTTATTCTCTATCCATCCATGCCCTTTTTTGCAATAATGGAGTGCCATAGTTTGAGTCAATCGAGCTCTACTTTTGCTATAAAATGTTTCCTGGCAGGTTGTTTACATGTTATGCAATTTTGCCAAGGTTGTTGTAGTTGATCCATGTATGCTATGATGTTGTTCTTGCCATCTATATCTTCTATGCCATGTATTCTTCCTGTTGGTTACCTTGCCATGCCATTTATTGCTGTGTGGTGAGTGGTTCAAGCTCACTAACATGTCTACTTATTGTTGTTCCTGCCATGTATGAATCTGTAATATAACTTGCCATGTTTATATGGGTGCCATCATATCTTCTGGTCCTTTTTGGCTCATGGTCAGTAAAGGACCTTTGTTCTATGCATTTAGTAGTATCATTCCATGCCTTTGTTTGCGATATTAAGTGCCTGTAGCATGTTGTTTGATAGCTCTAAACATTGCAACCTGATGTTATTTCCTCTAAAGTTTGAAACTGTTATTATTTGCAATCTTGCCATGGGTGTTTGAGCATGTTCTAGCGATTTCTGGAGATAGCTCAGTCTTCATGTTTTGTCATGCTTTACCTATACATCATGCCCATGCCTCTTGTTATTATGTTAAGGTGCTGTAGCATGTTGTTTTGGTGCTTGCAATATGCCTAGTTGCTGTTTTGGGCAGATTGTTGCTATAACTTGTTTCATGTGTATGTGTTGAACCGTTGCTCCGTTTTGAGTGTGCTCTATATGAAACTTGCTTAGAATTGCATGTAGTTTCATATTATCATGTGGAATCCTTGATTTGAGGTGTTTGCTTGATGTTTGTATGCATTTTGCATCAATGCCATGTTTAACTTGTTTTGCTCATATCTTCTACGCCGTAGCTCCGAATCTAATGAACTTTATATGTAACTTGACTAGAATTTCGTGTAGATCATCTTGGTGCATCTTAACTTGCTGTGTAACAACTTTAACATAAGATTTATTCAGATCTGGACTAATTTCGAAATTTGCATATGAGGACTTCTGAATTGTTATATGTTGTTCCCGGCCTCATTTAAACTTGCCTTGATGTGTTGCTCTTGTTTGCATCATCCCTTGCCATGAGTAGCCTCATCTAGCTTTGTCATGCATCATACTTGGTTGAGCATCATGTCTTGTATATGTGTGGTGTGTTTACTATGTTGTGTGCTTCTTCTGGTTAGTTCCTGTTTCGTTGCGATCGTGAGGATTCGTTCGTCTACGCTTGGTTCGGCTTCATCCGTTCGTCTTCTTCATGGACTCGTTCTTCTTCCTAGCGGGATTTCAGGCAAGATGACCGCTACCCTGGATCTCACTACTATCATTGCTATGCTAGTTGCTTCGTTCTATCGCTATGCTGCGCTACCTATTACCTGTTTATCAAGCCATCCCGAATTGCCATGTCAGCCTCTAACCTTTGACACCCCTCCTAGCAAACCGTTGTTTGGCTATGTTACCGCTTTGCTCAGCCCCTCGTATAGCATTGTTAGTTGCAGGTGAAGATGAAGTTTGTTCCTTGTTGGAACATGGAGATGTTGTTCCTTGTTGGAAACATGTTTACTTGTTGGGATATCATAATATCTATTGTTTTATTAATGCATCTATATACTTGGTAAAGGGTGGAAGGCTCGGCCTTATGCCTGGTGTTTTGTTCCACTCTTGCCGCCCTAGTTTCTGTCATATCAGTATTATTTTCCCGGATTTTGCGTCCCTAACGCGGTCGGGTGATTTATGGGACCCCCTTGACAGTTCGCTTTGAATAAGACTCCTCCAAAGAAGGCCCAACATTGGTTTTACCATTTGCCTCACCTATGCCCTTTTTCCCTTGGGTTTCCAGACCCCAAGGGTCATCTTTATTTTAGCCCCCCCCCGGGCCAGTGCTCCTTCGAGTGTTGGTCCGAACCGAGCAGCCTGCGGGGCCACCACGGGGAAACTCGAGGCTTGGTTTTACTCGTAGCTTGACTTATCTGGTGTGCCCTGAGAACGAGGTACGTGCGACTCCTATCGGGATTTGTCGGCACATCGGGCGGCTTTGCTGGTCTTGTTTTATTGCTGAAATGTCTTGTAGCCGGGATTCCGAGACTGATCGGGTCTTCCCGGGGAGAAGGAATATCCTTCTTTTATCGAGAGAGCTTATCATTGGCTAAGTTGGGACACCCCTGCAGGGTTTTGAACTTTCGAAAGCCGTGCCCGCAGTTATGTGGCAGATGGGAATTTGTTAATATCCGGTTGTAGTAAACTTGAAGCAAACTCTTCTAAAATACACCAACCGTGTGCGTAACCGTGAGTGTCTCTTTTCGGGGTGGTTCGAGAGGAGAACACGGTTTCTGGGTTATGTTTGACGTAAGTAGGAGCTCAAGATCACTTCTTGATCATTACTAGTTGACGACCGTTCCTTTGTTTCTCTTCTCGCTCTCATTTGCGTATGTTAGCCACCATATATGCTTAGTCGCTGCTGCAACCTCACCACTTTACCCCTTCCTTTCCCATTAAGCTTTGCTATTCTTGATACCCATGGTAATGGGATTGCTGAGTCCTCGTGGCTCACAGATTACTACACCACCAGTTGCAGGTACAGGTTATGCGATGAACATGACGCGAGAGCGATGTTTGCTTGTATTGGAGTTCTTCTTCTGCTTCTTCTTCGATCAGGGGATAGGTTCCAGGTCGGCAGCCTGGGCTAGCAGGGTGGATGTCGTTTGAGCCTCTGTTTATGTTTCATCCGTAGTTGGATGTTGATCTTGTATATGATGTTGATGTATTCTTGTGGCATTTGTGCTTTATGTATGTATCCCCGTCTATTATGTAATGTTGATGTAATGATATCCACCTTGCAAAAGCGTTTCAATATGCGGGTCTATCCTTGGTGGGACCGTCGAGTTCCTTTTGGATAGGGTCGCATATTAGGCGTGACAAGTTGGTATCGAGCCTCGACCGACCCTAGAGCCCCTTGATTGATCATGTAGTTTGGCCGTTGTTGAGTCTAGAAGAAAACTGGTTTTCAGAGTTTAGTTATATCGAGAGTAGGAATTCTTTTACTCCTCAGCCCTTCGTCGCTCCGTCGGGAATCTTGACGTAGGTGTTTTAAATTACTCCTCTTCCCTTTCAAATTTTCTTTAGGTTCACGCAGTGGTTTTCCGATCGTTGTTCCTCAGCTCTTTTTATCCGGTGCATTTCTCGTCAAGTCGACTCGAACCCCTTCATCTTTGCAAATTCAATCCTCAGTTGTCTTATTTTCCCAACCGCCCTCCCTTCTTCTTCTCGGAACCGGAGTCCGTAATCGAGTATCCATCCTACTCGTGCGAAGTCTTTGCTTTCTTTCCTCAATGATTTCAACCGGTGTTTCCTCTTGAAGATATTCGTCAATTTCCCCTTCCAAGTTGCCTTTGTTTTCCCGCCCTCCCACCCTTTTCGTCCCGGAGTTCGAGTTTCTTCAGACCATCAATTCAATTCGTGGGGAGAATCTTCAGGTTTTCCCTCAATTATTTCAACCGGTGAATTATCGTCTGGTTTATCATTGTTCGTCTCGCTTTCTTTCCGGTGGATTTCAACTCAATTTTCTTGGTTCGATCATATTCTTTTCCTCGACTCAAGTGTTCCCTTTGCTCATTCGCCTCTCGCCATTTTATCATTCCGGAGTTCGGAAGACATCTCAGGAGACTCGTCTGTGTTTGAATTAATTCGAGGTTGTCACCTCATTCAAATATTCCAATTTTTCTGGTGCATCATCTATCTGTTCATCATCCCCTTCCAACGGTGTTTTTCTCTTCAGTGGGCCCTAACCCACAGGTCTTTCCCAGGATCTTACCTGACTCTTTTAATTTCTCCGGAGCTATTCCCAATTCTTTTGAAGTGTGACGTAAGAATGGATTTCATCAGTCAGATGCTTTTCCAAGATCGATTTCAAATCATTTCATTGTTGGCTCAACCTCTTTGCTTTCCATTCTCCCGGAGTATCTCAGTAATTTTGGTGGTGTTTTCTCGTCGTCATTCGAAGACCGAAGTAGAGTTTCTCTTAAATCTTGTCCGTTCTCCCGGAGATTCATGGTGCTAGCTCGTTGTTATCCTATCTAGTTGTTTCCAGTCATGCAAATTCTTTTCATCCATCCGGAGTATTTCAGGAGTTACTTTCCGTCTCAATCATCCGGAGGTCACCTTTTCGGAAGATTTCTTTGTTCCAAGTTTTCAAAGTCGTTCTCCAATTATTCTATATCCATGCCCCTTCGTTCGTCTCAATATTCTTCCGGTGCTGCGTTCAAGCATTCGTTAATCAGTTCGCGATCTCTTCGATCTCTTTTCTCTAAATTCCCTCAAGTATCTTCGTGCTTTTCTAATTCTTTCCGGTGATCCGTTCTCTTCTCTATGTTCATTTTCATTTTTCAAGGTGGTTCGTTCAAGAATCTTTTCTTTGATTATCATATTAATCCATTCGTTCTTTTCAATCCTACCGGTGGTTCATGAAGACCTTCTCAAGTTTGCGACATGTCACATCTCAATCCTTTTTCAAGAAGAATAAGTATGATGCAAAATCCATTGCTTGTCATCAATTTAATTTGATGAAGGATAAGCATACAATAAATCTTATTCTTATTTCCTCCAAGTGATTAATCCCTTCCTTCGGAGTTTGTTCTTGAGGAATAAATTCTACTTCCAAGTGTTCTCATCTTTTCTTTTCCGGAGTTCAAATTTCCTCGGCTATTTCGTCAGAACCTCCATCTAAATCATCGCAACGCTCATCTTATTCTTTCTTCCTTTATTCTATCTCATCATCTTTTTGTTACCGAAGTTCTTCATGGTGGATCGTCATGATTTAATTCATTCTCCAAAGAGTTCATCAAGATTCTTGTTGGTGGAGTTCAAATATCTTTTCTTCTTGCATCTCCAAGTGTAATTAATTCTCCGTATTCTTTAGAATTGGAGTTTTGCATTTCTTTGTTCTTCTCAAATATGCAAATCCACTCTATCCTTCCTTCTAAGTTCTTTTCATTCAAATTTTTTCAATTCTTTCCGGAGGCTTTGCGTTGTTTATCTCGTCAAGTGTCATTCCATCTTGTGAAGTTCGTGTTCTATTATTTCCTTGTTCAACCGGAGTGCTGCCTAAATTCTTTCAGTCTTATTCGTTTCTTATCTCGTTCTAACAGGAGTTGTTTCATAGTCTATCTGATTCCGTGAGCTTTCGATTCTCGTCATTCTCGCTGCTCTTCTCTTCTTCTTGAGTGCTCTTGATTTCTTTGAGTACTTGTTGCACCTCATCCCTTTTCCCTTCCGTCTCGGTCCTAAGATCTCGGGACAAGATCTCTTGTTAGTGGAGGAGTGTTGTAACGCCCCGGATTCGATGCGCCAGGTGTCCGTCAGTTATTCGCCGTCGTTGCCATGTCATTGTCTTGCGTGTTGCACTTTGCCATGTCATCATCTGCATTTCATATCATGTCATCATGTGCATCTCATCTTGCATACGTGTTCGTTTCATGCATCCGAGCATTTTCCCTGTTGTCCGTTTTGCAATCCGGCACTCCTATGTCTCCCGGCGCCCCCTTTTACCTCTTTTCATGTGCGGGTCTTAAACGGTCTCGGAATGGACCGAGGTTTGTCAACCGGCCTTGGTATAGCACCGGTGAACCGCTGTCAAGTTTCGGGTCATTTGGAGGTCGTTTGATACTCCAACGGTTAGCAACTGGTAACCGTAAAAGCCTCTTTTGTGTGCAGCCCAACACCCCTTCCAAAGTGGCCCTAAACCCAGCAAGCTCCCCTCCATGCTCTCGGTCGTTCGATCACGATCGCGTGGCCGAAAACCGCACCCCATTTGGACTCTCCTAGCTCCCTCTACCTATAAATATGTGTGCCTCCCCGAAATTCTCGGTCTAACCCTAGTCTTCCTCTTCCTCGCGCCGCCAGACACATCCTCCCACCGCCCGGACATGTCCGCCCCGCCGCGCCGGACCAATCCGGTCTCGCCACGTCACCGCCGCCGGCCCTTCTCTCTCCTCCTCCACCGCGCCAGCCTCCGCGGCCCGCCCGGTCCCGGGGCAAGCCAGCCTTGAGCCCATCCAGGGCGGCGCCCGCCAACGCCGCCGCCGCTGTCGACCCTTGAGCCGCCGCTTTCGCCCGGCCGCCTCCCTCGCCGCCGCCCGCTGCCCGGCCCGGCCGCCCGAGCAGCGCCCGCCGGCCTCCCGCGCGCCGTCCGCGCCCAGCCGGCGCCGCGCCCTTCGCCGAGGCCTCGCCGGACCAGCTCCTCACTTGAAACTCCTCCACCGCTTTCGCCCAGCGCCCCCTGCCGCGCCGCCCCCAGCCCGCCGGCGGATCCGGCCAGATCCGGACGGGGCCGCCTCCCAGCGCCTCCCGGTGTATCCCCTCGGGCCACCTCCCGAGCTCACTCCGGCGATCCTCAGAACCGTGCAACCCGAGGTTGACTCTCCCCCATTTTCGTCTAGTCTTTTACCTGTGATAATTTTGTTGCATTTTCGTCATGCCATAACTCTGCATCCGTAGCTCCGTTTCGTGCGTATGATATGTCAAATTGTTCGCCTCGATGAGTACATTATTTCATCTCATTGAATAATTTACATTTGAGCTCATATTGATGCCCGAAATGCTGTTGGAAGAGGGCTATTTGATGTTAGTTTCTGTTTCTTAACAGAACATGCACTTTTGTCATTTTTGCCATGATTGATGTGTGCACCCTATGAACTTGACTCCTACATGTGTTTTGTACTATGCCATTCCATCTTTACAGGGGTGTATGCCATGTATTTTTTTGATCTCTGTGGTGACTAGCACAAGCATGCAAACTAGGCTTCATGATGTTGCTGATTTCAGCCCCTGTTTTGCTGATATTTTTATTCCATGTAAACTTGATGCTACCGAGAGTTCCATGCATATTTTGAGATCCTTAAGTAAGGATGTTTTGAACATATTGTTATTATCTATCCATCCATGCCCTTGTTTGAAATTATGGAGTGCCATAGCTTGAGTCAATCGAGCTCTACTTTTGCTATAAAATGTTTCCTGGCAGGTTGTTTACATGTTATGCAACTTTGCCAAGGTTGTTGTAGTTGATCCATGTATGCTATGATGTTGTTCTTGCCATGTATATCTTCTATGCCATGTATTCTTGTTGTTGGTTACCTTTTCATGCCATTTATTGCTATGTGGTGAGTGGTTCAAGCTCACCAACATGTCTACTTATTGTTGTTCCTGCCATGTATGAATCTGTAATATAACTTGTCATGTTTACATGGGTGCCATCATATCTTCTGGTCCTTTTTGGTTCATGGTCAGTAAAGGACCTTTGTTCTATGCATTTAGTAGTATCATGCCGTGCCTTTGTTTGCCATGTTAAGTTCCTGTAGCATGTTGTTTGATAGCTCTAAACATTGCAACCTGATGTTATTTCTGCTAAAGTCTGAAACTGTTATTATTTGCAATCTTGCCATGGGTGTTTGAGCATGTTCTAGTGATTTATGGAGATAGCTCAGTCTTCATGTTTTGTCATGCATTACCTGTACATCATGCCCATGCCTCTTTTTATTATGTTAAGGTGCTGTAGCATGTAGTTTTGGTGCTTGCAATATGCCTAGTTGCTGTTTTGGGCAGATTGTTGCTATAACTTGTTTCATGTGTATGTGTTGAACCGTTGCTCCGTTTTGAGTGTGCTCTAAATGAAACTTGCTTAGAATTGCATGTAGTTTCATATTATCATGTGGCATCCTTGATTTGAGGTGTTTACTTGATGTTTCTATGCATTTTGCATCAATGCCATGTTTAACTTGTTTTGCTCATATCTTCTAGGCCGTAGCTCCGAATCTAATGAACTTTATATGTAACTTGACTAGAATTTCGTGTAGATCATCTTGGTGCATCTTAACTTGCTGTTTAACAAATTTAACATAAGGTTTATTCAGATCTGGACCAATTTCGAAATTTGCATATGAGGACTTACCGGAATTGTTATATGTTGTTCCCGGCCTCATTTAAACTTGTCTTGATGTGTTGCTCTTGTTTGCATCATCCCTTGCCATGAGTAGCCTCATCTAGCTTTGTCATGCATCATACTTGGTTGAGCATCATGTCTTGTATATGTGTGGTGTGTTTACTATGTTGTGTGCTTCTTCTGGTTAGTTCCTGCTTTCGCTTGCGATCGTGAGGATTCGTTCGTCTCACGCTTGGTTCGGCTTCGTCTGCTCGTCTTCTTCATGTACTCGTTCTTCTTCCTAGCGGGATTTCAGGCAAGATGACCGCTACCACCTGGATCTCACTACTATCATTGCTATGCTAGTTGCTTCGTTCTATCGCTATGCTGCGCTACCTATTACCTGTTTATCAAGCCATCCCGAATTGCCATGTCAGCCTCTAACCTTTGACACCCCTCCTAGCAAACCGTTGTCTGGCTATGTTACTGCTTTGCTCAGCCCCTCGTATAGCGTTGTTAGTTGCAGGTGAAGATGAAGTTTGTTCCTTGTTGGAACATGGAGATGTTGTTCCTTGTTGGAACATGTTTACTTGTTGGGATATCACAATATCTATTGTTTTATTAATGCATCTATATACTTGGTAAAGGGTGGAAGGCTCGGCCTTATGCCTGGTGTTTTGTTCCACTCTTGCCGCCCTAGTTTCCGTCATATCGGTATTATGTTCCCGGATTTTGCGTCCCTAACGCGGTCGGGTGATTTATCGGACCCCTTGACAGTTCGCTTTGAATAAGACTCCTCCAAAGAAGGCCCAACATTGGTTGTACCATTTGCCTCACCTATGCCCTTTTTCCTTGGGTTTCAGAGCCCAAGGGTCATCTTTTATTTAGCCCCCGGGCGGTGCTCCTTCGAGTGTTGGTCCGAATCGAGCAGCCTGCGGGGCCACCACGGGGAAACTCGAGGCTTGGTTTTACTCGTAGCTTGACTTATCCGGTGTGCCCTGAGAACGAGGTACGTGCGACTCCTATCGGGATTTGTCGGCACATCCGGGCGGCTTTGCTGGTCTTGTTTTATTCTTTGTCGAAATGTCTTGTAAACGGGATTCCGAGACTGATCGGGTCTTCCCGGGAGAAGGAATATCCTTCGTTGATTGCGAGAGCTTATGATGGGCTAAGTTAGGACACCCCTGCAGGGTTTTGAACTTTCGAAATCCGTGCCCACGGTTATGTGGCAGATGGGAATTTGTTAATATCCGGTTGTAGTAAACTTGAAGCAAACTCTTCTATAATACACCAACCGTGCGTAATCGTGAGTGTCTCTTTTCGGGGTGGTTCGAGAGGAGAACACGGTTTCTGGGTTATGTTTGACGTAAGTAGGAGCTCAGGATCACTTCTTGATCATTACTAGTTGACGACCGTTCCTTTGATTCTCTTCTCGCTCTCATTTGCGTATGTTAGCCACCATATACGCTTAGTCGCTGCTGCAAGCTCACCACTTTACCCCTTCCTTTCCCATTAAGCTTTGCTATTCTTGATACCCATGGTAATGGGATTCTTTGAGTCCTCGTGGCTCACAGATTACTACACCACCGATTGCGAGTACAGGTTATGCGATGATCATGACGCCAGAGCGATGTTTGCTTGTATTGGAGTTCTTCTTCCGCTTCTTCTTCGATCGAGGATAGGTTCCGGGTTGGCAGCCTGGGCTAGCGAAGTGGATGTCGTTTGAGCCTCTGTTTATGTTTCATCCGTAGTCCGATGTTGATCTTGTATATGATGTTGATGTATTATTGTGGCATTTGTGCCTTATGTATGTATCCCCGTCTATTATGTAATGTTGATGTAATGATATCCACCTTGCAAAAGCGTTTCAATATGCGGGTCTATCCTTGGTGGGACCGTCGAGTTCCTTTCGGATAGGGTCGCATATTGGGCGTGACACATCACTTCAACAAGTGTGTAGCAGGGCACAGGAAGTTGTTCCTGTGGCGCCTACACCAATTGAAGTAGAAGCTTATGATAGTGATCATGAAGTTTTGGATCAAGTCACTACCGTACCTCGTAGGGGACAAGGATGCGTGCTACTTGAGTGGTACAGTAATCCTGTCTTGAAGGTCATGTTGCTAGACAACAATGAACCTACGAGCTATGGGGAAGCGATGGTGGGATCATATTCCGACAAATGGTTAGAAGCCATGAAATCCGAGATAGGATCCATGTATCAGAACAAAGCATGGACTTTGGTGGACTTGCCCGATGATCGGCAAGCCATTGAGATAAATGGATCTTTAAGAAGAAGACAGACGTGGACGGTAATGTCACCGTCTATGAAGCTCGACTTGTGGCGAAGAGTTTTTCACAAGTTCAAGGAGTTGACTACGATGAGATTTTCTCATATGTAGCGATGCTTAAGTCCGTTGGAATCATGTTAGCATTAGCTGCATTTATGAAATCTGGCAGATGGATGTCAAAACGAGTTTCCTTACCAGTCTTCGTAAGGAAAGGTTGTATGTGATACAATCAGAAAGTTTTTGTCGATCCTAAGGATGCTAAAAGGTATGCTTTGGCTCCAGCGATCCTTCTAAGGACTGGAGTAAGCATCACGGAGTTGGAATGTGCCATTTGATGAGATGATCAAAGATTTTGGGTTTATGAAAAGTTTATGATAAAAAAGTATTTCCAAAGAAGTGAGTGGTAGATCTATAGAATTTCTGATAATTATATGTTGTTGACATATTGTTGATCAGAAATGATGTAGAATTTCTGGAAAGCATATAGGGTTGTTTGAAAAGTGTTTTTCAATGGAAAACCTAGATTAGGCTACTTGAACAATAAGCATCAAAATCTATAAGATAGATCAAAATGTTTAATAATACTTTCAAATGAGCGCATACCTTGACATAATATAGAAGGTGTTGAAGATGGATCACCAAAGAAGGAGTTCTTGCACGAGTTGTAAGGTATGAAGTTAAGAGTTAAAGCTCGACCACGGAAGAAGAGAGAGAAAGGACGAAGGTCGTCCCCTATGCCTTAGACGTAGGCTCTACAAGATGCTATCTTTGTGTACCGCTTTTGATGTGTGCCTTGCTACATATCTGGCAAGAGGGTACAAAGGTGATCAAGGAGTGGATCACCAGATAGAGGTCAAAATTATCCTTAGAGGAATAAGGATATGTTTCTCGGTTATGGAGGTGATAAAGAGTTCGACGTAAAGAGTTGCGTCGATGCAAGCTTAACACCTATCCGGATAGCTCTGAGTAGAGATACCGGATACGTATAATGGAGCAAAAATTTGGAATAGCTCCAAGTGGAACGTGGTAGCAACATCTACGATATGACATAAAGTTTTGAGAAATACATAGGGATCTGAATATTGCAGACTCGTTGACTACAACCTCTCTCACAAGCATAAACATGATCAAACCCAGAACTCATTGAGTGTTAATCACATAGTGATGTGAACTAGATTATTGATTCTAGTAAACTCTTTGGATGTTGGTCACATGGTGATGTGACCTATGAATGTTAATCACATGGCAATGTGAACTAGATTATTGACTCTAGTGCAAGTGGGAGACTATTGGAAATATGCCCTAGAGGCAATAATAAATTAGTTATTATTATATTTCCTTGTTCATGATAATCATTTATTATCCATGATATAATTGTATTGATAGGAAACTCAGATACATGTGTGGGTACATAGACAACACCATGTCCCTAGTAAGCCTCTAGTTGACTAGCTCGTTGATCAATAGATGGTTACAGATTCCTAACCATGGACATTGGATGTCGTTGATAACGGGATCACATCATTAGGAGAATGATGTGATGGACAAGACCCAATCCTAAGCCTAGCACAAAGATCGTGTAGTTCGTATGCTAAAGCTTTTCTAATGTCAAGTATCTTTTCCTTAGACCATGAGATTGTGCAACTCCCGGATACTGTAGGAATGCTTTGGGTGTACCAAACGTCACAACATAACTGGGTGGCTATAAAGGTGCACTACAGTATCTCCGGAAGTGTCTGCCGGGTTGTACGAATCGAGATCGATTTGTCACTCCGTGTGACGGAGAGGTATCTCTCGGCCCACTCTGTAGGACACCATCATAATGTGCACAATGTGACCAAGGGGTTGATCACGGGATGATGTGTTACGGAACGAGTAAAGAGACTTGCCGGTAACGAGATTGAACAAGGTATCAGCATACCGATGATCGAATCTCGGGCAAGTACAATACCGCTAGACAAAGGGAATTGTATACGGGATTGATTGAGTCCTTGACATCGTGGTTCATCCGATGAGATCATCGTGGAACATGTGGGAGCCAACATGGGTATCCAGATCCCGCTGTTGGTTATTGACCGGAGAACGTCTCGGTCATGTCTGCATGATTCTCGAACCCGTAGGGTCTACACTTAAGGTTCGATGGCGCTAGGGTTATAAAGGAAGTTCGTATGTGGTTACCGAATGTTGTTGAGTCCGGATGAGATCCCGGACGTCACGAGGAGTTCCGGAATGGTCCGGAGGTAAAGATTTATATATGGGAAGTCCTGTTTTGGTCACCGGAAAAGTTTTGGGTTTTATCGGTAGCGTACCGGGACCACCGGGAGGGTCCCGGGGGTCCACCAAGTGGGGCCACCATCCTCGAAGGGCTGCATGGGCAGAGTGTGGGAGGGGACCAGCCCCAGCTGGGCTGGTGCACCCACCCACAAGGGCCCAAGGCGCCTAGGGTTTGGGGGAGGGGCGCACCCACCTAACTTGGGGGGCAAGTTTCCCCTCTTCCTCCCCTTGGCCGCACCCTAGATGGGTTTGGGCTGGCCGCCGCCCTCCATCTTCCCCTATATATACTTGAGGGTTTTGGGGATGCCAACAGATGAGTTTTCACCTCTCCCTGGCGCAGCCCTACCTCTCTCCCTCCTCCTCTCCCGTGGTGCTTGGCGAAGCCCTGCAGGATTGCCACGCTCCTCCACCACCATCACGCCGTTGTGCTGCTACTGGACGGAGTCTTCCTCAACCTCTCCCTCTCTCCTTGCTGGATCAAGGCCTGGGAGACGTCACCGGGCTGCACGTGTGTTGAACGCGGAGGTGCCGTCCGTTCGGCACTAGGATCTCCGGTGATTTGGATCACGGCAGTGCGACTCCTTCAACCCCGTTCTCTTGAACGCTTCCGCTTAGAGATCTACAAGGGTATGTAGATGCACTCTCCTTCCCCTCATTGCTGGTTTCTCCATAGATAGATCTTGGTGACATGTAGGAAAATTTTGAATTTCTGCTACGTTCCCCAACAGTTCCGCCGGGGACACTTCCCTCCGGGAGGGGGAAATCATCTCCATCGTCATCACCAACGCTCCTCTCATCGGGAGGGGGCCAATCTCCATCAACATCTTCACCAGCACAATCTCCTCTCAAGCCCTAGTTCATCTCTTGCATCCAATTCTTGTCTCTAAGTCTGGGATTGGTACCTGTAGGTTGCTAGTAGTGTTGATTACTCCTTGTAGTTGATGCTAGTTGGTTTATTTGGTGGAAGATCATATGTTCAGATCCTATATGTATATTAATACTCCTCTGATTATGAACATGAATATGCTTTGTGAGTAGTTATGTTTGTTCCTGAGGACATGGGAGAAGTCTTGCTATTAGTAGTCATGTGAATTTGGTATTCGTTCGATGTTTTGATGAGATGTATGTTGTCTCTCCTCTAGTGGTGTCATGTGAACGTCGACTACATGACACTTCACCATTGTTTGGGCCTAGAGGAAGGCATTGGGAAGTAATAAGTAGATGATAGGTTGCTAGAGTGACAGAAGCTTAAACCTTAGTTTATGCGTTGCTTCGTAAGGGGCTGATTTGGATCCATATGTTTCATGCTATGGTTAGGTTTACCTTAATACTTCTTTTGTAGTCGCGGATGCTTGCAATAGGAGTTAATCATAAGAGGGATGCTTGTCCAAGTAAGGACAGCACCCAAGCACCGGTCCACCCACATATCAAATTATCAAAGTACCGAACGCGAATCATATGAACATGATGAAAACTAGCTTGATGATAAATCCCATGTGTCCTCGGGAGCGTTCTCCTTCATATAAGAGTTTGTCCAGGCTTGTCCCTTGCTACAAAAAGGATTGGGCCACCTTGCTGCACTTTATTTAATTTTGTTACTTGTTGCTCGTTACAAATTATCTTATCACAAAACTATCTGTTACCTATAATTTCAGTGCTTGCAGAGAATACCTTGCTGAAAACCGCTTATCATTTCCTTCTGCTCCTCGTTGGGTTCGACACTCTTACTTATCGAAAGGACTACGATAGATCCCCTATACTTGTGGGTCATCAAGACTCTTTTCTGGCGCCGTTGCCGGGGAGTGAAGTGCCTTTGGTAGGTGTAATTTGGTAAGGAAAAATTTATATAGTGTGCTGAAATTTACTGTCACTTGTTACTATGGAAAGTAATCCTCTGAGGGGCTTGTTCGGGGTATCTTCACCCGACCAGTAGAGCAAAGAGTTGATCCTCAACCTACTGAACCTACTAAAAATGAAAATTTCTACTTTGAAATTCCTTCGGGTATTATAGAAAAACTGCTAGCTAATCCTTTTGCAGGAGATGGAACATTACATCCTGATGAGCACCTAATATATGTGGATGAAGTTTGTGGATTATTTAAGCTTGCAGGTATGCCTGATGATGTTATCAAAAAGAAGGTCTTCCCTTTATCTTTGAAGGGAGATGCATTGACATGGTATAGGCTATGTGATGATATGGGATCATGGAACTACAAACGATTGAAATTGGAATTTCATCAGAAGTTTTATCCTATGCATCTTGTTCATCGTGATCGTAATTATATATATAATTTTGGGCCTCGCGAAGGAGAAAGCATCGCTCAATCTTGGGGGAGGCTTAAATCAATGTTATATTCATGCCCCAATCATGAGCTCTAAAGGGAAATGATTATTCAAAATTTTTATGCTAGGCTTTCTGACAACAATCGCACCATGGTCGATACTTCTTGTACTGGTTCTTTTATGATGAAGACTATTGAGTTCAAGTGGGATTTATTGGAAAGAATTAAATGCAACTCTGAAGATTGGGACCTCGATGAAGGTAAGGAGTCAGGTATGACACCTAAGTTTGATTGTGTTAAATCTTTTATGGATACCGATGTTTTCCGTAAATTTAGCACTAAATATGGACTTGACTCTGAGATAATAGCTTCTTTTTGTGAATCTTTTGCTGCTCACATTGATCTCCCTAAGGAGAAGTGGTTTAAATATCATCCTCCCATAGAACTAAAAGTAGTTGCATCTGTTAAAGTTGAACAAAATACTATCACTTATAATGATCCTATTGTTCCTATTGCTTATGTGGAGAAACCACCTTTTCCTGTTAGGATAAAAGATCATGCTAAAGCTTCAACTATGGTTCGTAAGAGAAATATTAGAACTTATACACCTCCTGAGCAAGTTAAAGTCGAACCTAATATTGCTATTGTTAAAGATCTCTTGGTTGATAATATTGATGGGCATGTTATTTATTTTTGTGATGAGACTGCTCAGATTACTAAACCTTGTGCTAAAGATAAACATAGACCTGTGGTAGGCATGCCTCTTATTTCTGTTAAAATAGGAGATCATTGTTATCATGGCTTGTGTGATATGGGTGCTAGTGCTAGTGCAATACCTATTGACTTATACAAAGAAATTATGCATGATATTGCACCTACTGAGTTAGAAGAAATTGATGTCACAATTCAGCTTGCCAATAGAGATACTATTTCACCAATTGGAATTGTTAGAGATGTTGAAGTCTTGTGTGGGAAAACTAAATATCCTGCTGATTTTCTTGTTCTTGGTTCCCCACTAGATAGCTTTCGTCCCATTATATTTGGTAGACCCTTCTTGAACACTGTTAATGCTAAGATAGACTGCAAAAAGGATGTTGTTACTGTTGGTTTGGATGATATGTCTCATGAGTTCAACTTTTCTAAATTTCGTAGACAACATTGTGAAGAGGAATTACCTAGTAAGGATGAAATTATTTGTCTTGCTTCTATTGCCATACGTCCTAGTGATCCTTTAGAACAATATTTGCTAGACCATGAAAATGATATGTTTATGAATGAAATAAGGGAAATAGATGAAGTGTTCTTTAAACAGGGACCTATTCTGAAACACAACTTGCCTGTTGAAATCTTAGGGGATCCTCCTCCACCCAAGGGTGATCCCGTGTTTGAGCTTAAACCATTGCCTGATACCCCTAAATGTGCTTATCTTGATGAAAAGAAGATATATCCTGTTATTATTAGTGCTAACCTTTTAGAGAAGGAGAAACAAAAATTATTGAAAACTCTGAAGAAGCATCGTGCTGCTATTGGATATACTCTTGATGATCTTAAGGGCATTAGTCCCACTCTATGCCAACACAAAATAAATTTGGAGAAAGATGCCAAACCAGTTATTAATCACCAACCACGGCTGAATCCTAAGATGAAAGAAGTGGTAAGAAAGGAAATACTAAAGCTCCTTGAGGCAGGTATAATTTATCCCGTTCTTTGATAGTCGATTGGGTAAGTCCTGTCCATTGGGTTCCTAAGAAGGGAGGTATTACTGTCGTTCCTAATGATAAAGATGAATTGATTCTGCAAAGAATTATTACAGGTTATAGGATGGTAATTGATTTCCGCAAATTAAATAAAGCTACTAAAAAGGATCATTACCCCTTTCCATTCATAGATCAAATGCTAGAAAGATTATCCAAACATACACATTTTTGCTTTCCAGATGGTTATTCTGGTTTATCTCAAATACCTGTGTCAGGTGATGATCAAGCTAAGACCATGTTTACTTGCCCTTTCGGTACTTTTGCTTATAGACGTATGCCTTTTGGTTTATGTAATGCACCTGCTACCTTTCAAAGATGCATGGTGGCTATATTCTCTAACTTTTGTGAAAAGATTTGTGAGGTTTTCATGGACAGTTTCTCCGTTTATGGATCCTCTTTTGATGATTGCTTGAGCAACCTTGATCGAGTTTTGCAGAGATGTGAAGAAACTAATCTTGTCTTGAATTGGGAAAAGTGTCACTTTATGGTTAATGAAGGCATTGTCTTGGGGCATAAAATTTCTGAAAGAGGCATTGAAGTTGATAAACCCAAGGTCGATGCTATTGAAAAGATGCCATGTCCCAAGGAAGTCAAAGGTATAAGAAGTTTCCTTGGTCATGCCGGGTTTTATAGGACGTTCATTAAGGACTTCTCAAAAATTTCTCGACCTCTGACTAATCTGTTACAAAAAGATATACCATTTGTCTTTGATGATGATTGTGTAGAAGCATTTGAAATACTTAAGAAAGCATTGATTTCTGCACCTATTGTTCAGCCACTTGATTGGAATTTACCCTTTGAAATTATGTGTGATGCTAGTGATTATGCTGTAGGTGCTGTTCTAGGGCAAAGAGTTGATAAGAAATTAAATGTTATTCAATATGCTATTAAAACTCCCGACAGTGCTCAGAGAAATTATGCTACTACTGAAAAAGAATTCTCAGCAGTTGTATTTGCTTGTGATAAGTTCAGACCTTATATTGTTGATTCTAAAGTAACTATTCACACTGATCATGCTGCTATTAAATACCTTATGGAAAAGAAAGATGCTAAACCTAGACTTATTAGATGGGTTCTCTTGCTACAAGAATTTGATTTGCATATTATTGATAGAAAGGGAGCTTAGAACCCCGTTGCAGACAACTTGTCTAGGTAAGAAAATGTTCTTGATGACCCACTACCTATTGATGATAGCTTTCCTGACGAACAATTAAATGTCATAAATGCTTCTCGTATTGCTCCATGGTATGCTGATTATGCTAATTACATTGTTGCTAAATTTATACCACCTAGTTTCACATACCAGCAAAAGAAAAAGTTTTTCTATGATTTGAGGCATTACTTTTGGGATGACCCACATCTTTATAAAGGAGGAGTAGATGGTGTTATTAGACGTTGTGTACACGAGCATGAACAGGAATGATCCTACGCAAGTGTCACTCCGAAGCTTATGGAGGACACCACGCTGGAGATAGAACTGCGCATAAGGTATTGCAATCCGGTTTTTATTGGCCTACTCTCTTCAAGGATGCCCGTAAGTTTGTCTTATCTTGTGATGAATGTCAAAGGATTGGTAATATTAGTAGACGTCAAGAAATGCCTATGAATTATTCACTTGTTATTGAACCATTTGATGTTTGGGGCTTTGATTATATGGGACCCTTTCCTGCCTCTAATTGATATACACATATTTTAGTTGCTGTTGATTACGTTACTAAGTGGGTAGAAGTTATTCCAACTAGTAGTGCTGATCATAACACCTCTATTAAGATGCTTAAAGAAGTCAATTTTCCGAGGTTTGGAGTCCCTAGATATTTAATGAATGATGGTGGTTCACATTTTATTCATGGTGCTTTTCGTAAAATGCTTGCTAAGTATTATGTTAATCATAGAATTGCATCTCCTTATCATCCACAGTCTAGTGGTCAAGTAGAATTGAGTAATAGGGAACTCAAATTAATTTTGCAAAAGACTGTTAATAGATCTAGAAAGAATTGGTCCAAGAAACTTGATGATGCATTATGGGCCTATAGAACTGCATATAAAAATCCTATGGGTATGTCTTAGTATAAAATGGTTTATGGAAAAGCATGTCACTTACCTCTCGAACTAGAACATAAGGCATACTGGGCCATTAAAGAACTCAATTATGATTTCAAACTTGCCGGTGAGAAGAGGTTATTTGACATAAGCTCACTTGATGAATGGAGAACCCAAGCCTATGAGAATGCCAAGTTGTTTAAAGAAAAAGTTAAAAGATGGCATGACAAAAGGATACAAAAGCGTGAGTTTAATGTAGGTGATTATGTATTATTATACAACTCTCGTTTAAGATTTTTTGCAGGAAAACTTCTCTTTAAATGGGAAGGTCCTTACATTATCGAGGAGGTCTATCGTTCCGGTGCCATAAAAATCAACACTTTCGAAGGCACAAATCCGAAGGTGGTGAACGGTCAAAGAATTAAACATTTTATCTCAGGTAATCCTATAAATGTTGAAACCAATGTTATTCAAACCGTAACCCCAGAAGAATGCATAAGGGACACTTTCCAGAATGTTTCAGACTCCGAAAAGGAATAGGTATGTGGTATGGTAAGTAAACTGACTCCAAAACAGTTCTAATGGCAATTTTTCTCCGTTTTGGAATAAGAAGCAGTCTAGGAAGGACATGAGGGCTCCACGAGGGTGGAGGGCGCGCCCTACCCCCCTAGGTGCGCCCCCTGCCTCATGGGCACCTCATGCGCTCTCCGGACTCCGTTTTCTTGCACGATACTTCTTTTGGTCGGTAAAAATTCTTTATATAATCTCCCAAAGGTTTTGACTCCTCTATCACGCAGTTGTCCTCTATTCTTGTTTCGAGCTATTTTTCTGACAGATCTAGATCATCATGACATCTCCAAGTGCCCCCAAGGACAAGTTCTTCGAGAAGGTCATCAACCCCTACCTCGCGGAGGTGCTGCAACACCCTCAAACCATTGAGATGCATGAGGGGGTGCTGCACATCGACGATGTTGAGGGACCAAGGAGGACCGGAAGCGTGGAGACAAGGCTTGAGGCAATGGAGCAACAAGTTTTCAAGTGCCAGGAGATGGTGGAACGTGGACTTGACCCCAATCACATAATGATCATGGAGTTCACCAACAACCACAAGCTGGATGCCAAGGACATTAGGGAGGCCTGAGGGAGAACTGGACTAAGGGGTCCTCTGGCGTCCGGCCTATTATCTGTTGGGCCAGACTGATGGGCTATGAAGACATGAAGGCCGATGACTATAACCGTGTCCGGATTGGACTCTACTTGGTGTCGAAGGAAATCTAGGTGATCGATTATGAAGATTTCCTCCTATGTAGCCGACTCCATGTAACCCTAGATCTCTTCGGTGTCTACATAAACCGGAGGGCATAGTCCGGATAGCACAGATTCATTACCATATACTCATAGGCTAGACTTCTAGGGTTTAGCCGTTACGATCTCGTGGTAGATCAACTCTTGCAACATTCATATTCATCAAGATCAATCAAGAAGGAAGTAGGGTATTACCTCCATAGAGAGGGCCCGAACCTGGGTAAACATTGTGTCCCCCGTCTCCTGTTACCATTGATCCTAGACGCACAGTTCGGGACCCCCTACCCAAGATCCGTCGGTTTTGACATGGACATTGGTGCTTTCATTGAGAGTTCCACTGTGCCGTCGAAGAAAGGTTCGATGGATCCTTCGATCGTCAGTCATGACGTGGTCCAAGGAGAAACTGTAATGCCCCGGATTCGATGCGCCAGGTGTCTGCCAGTTATTCGCCGTAGTTGTCATGTCATTTGCTCGCGTGTTGCACTTTGCCATGTCATCATCTGCTTTTCATATCATGTTGTCATGTGCATCGCATTTGCATACATGTTCGTCTCATGCATCCGAGCATTTTCCCCGTTGTCCGTTTTGCAATCCGGCACTCCTATGTCCTCCGGCGTCCCCTTTTTGTCTCTCGTTGTGAGTGGGTGTTAAACATTCTCCGAATGGACCGAGGCTTGCCGAGTGGCCTTGGTATAGCACCGGTAGACCGCATGTCAAGTTTCGTGCCATTTGGAGGTCGTTTGATACTCCAACGGTTAACCGGGTAACCGCAAAAGCCTCTTTTGTGTGCAGCCCAACACCCCTTTCAAAGTGGCCCAAAACCCAGCAAACTCCCCTCTATGCTCTCGGTCGTTCGATCACGATCGTGTGGGCGAAAACCGCACCTCATTTGGACTCTCCTAGCTCCCTCTACCTATAAATATGTGCATCTCCCCCGAAATCCCGGTCTAACCCTAGCCATCTTCATCCTCGCGCCGCCGGACACGTCCGCCCGAGCCAGACATGTCCGCCCGACACCTCACCCCGGTGAATCAGATCGCGCCACGTCACCCCGCCGCTGTCGCCAGCCTATCGCGCGCCGCCACCTCACCGCCTCTCTCTCTCCACCGCGTCGGCCCGCGGGGCCCATCCGAGCCCGCCGCGGGCCGAACTGCCGCCACCGCCCAGAGCTTTCTGGCCGCCCGCTACCCGGCTTCGCGCCTCCTCGCCGGGCGCCTTCACGTGAGCCCGCCGTCGCCCGCCGGAGCCTCCGCGCCCTCGGCCATCTCCCAGCGCTGCCGCCTCCTCGCCTCGCCGCCCGGCACCTCCCGCCGTCCCGAGCGAGCTCGCTCCGGCGCCTCCCGCCCGTCGCGAAGCCCGGCCGTCGCCGCCGGTGCCCCGAGCTACCCGGGCGCCCCCGCCTCTCCCCATCGGCCGGCGCCGCCCTCCGCCGCCGAGACCGGACGGATCCGGCCCGGATCCGCCCATCTCCCACAACTCCGGCCACCACCACGTCCATCTCCGGCGAGCAGCTCCGTCGAACCTCGTTTTTCGTGCGAAGGTTGACTTTTCCCCCTTCAAAATTCATCTAAGTCCCGAGATATTTTGACATCATCATGCCATGTTCATCGCATCATAACTCCGTATCCGTAGCTCCGTTTTGGGTGTGTAATATGTCGAATTGTTCGCCTCTACGAGTAATTAATTTCATTCCATTGCACCATGTTCATTTGAGATAATCTTGATGCCTGAATCATCGTTGCAAGAGTGCATGTTGCTGTTAATCTGCTGAAACTGTTACAACTTGATGATTTGTCATTTTTGTTGCATTTGATGTGTGCATCCTATGAGCATGAGCTCTACATGTGTTTTGAACTACATCATGCCATCTTTACATTGGTGCCATCCATGTATTTTTGTGAGTTGTGTAGTGAGTGCATCAAGCATGTTAAATAGGGTACTTGCTGTTGCTGTTTTGCATGTCTGAAACTGCTTTATCGTGATGCTATATTAACCTGCTTCTACAAGTCATTCTATGCATAATCTGGAGATGTTCACTAAGGATGTTTTGTTATACATGTCATTCTCTATCCATCCATGCCCCTGGTTGAATTTATAGCTTGCTGTAACTTGTTGCTATCTTGCTCCGAAGTTGCTAAATAATGTTGCTGTCAACCTGTTAACTTTAAGTTCAGTTTTGCCATGAGCTTTGCTAGTGATCCATGTACCCTATGAACTTGCTTTTGCCATGCTTAGCTTCATAAACATGTATTCTTACTGTTGGTTGCCTTGACATGTAATGTATTGCTCTGTGGTGAGTGGTTCAAGCTCACCAACATGCGTACTTATTGTTGTTCCTGCCATGTATAAATCTGTCATATAACTTGCCATGTTTACATGGGTGCCATCATATTTTCTGATTATTTTTGGCTCATGGTCATTAAGGGATTCTTGTTCTATGCATTTAGTAGTATCATGCCATTCCTTTGTTTGCCATGATAAGTTCCTGTAACATGATGTTTGATAGCTCTAAACATTGCAACCTGATGTTATTTCTGCTAAGCCTGAAACTGTTATTATTTGCAATCTTTCCATGTGTGTTTGAGCATGTTCTAGTGATTTCTGAAAATAGCTCAGTGTTCATGTTTTGTCATGCTTTACCTGTACATCATGCCCATGCATTTTGTTATTACGTTGAGATGCTGTAGCTTGTTGTTTAGGTGCTTGAAATATGCCTAGTTGCTATTTTGGACAGCTTGTCTTTTAAACGTGTATGGAGTGTATGTGTTGAACCGTTGCTCCGTTTTGAGTGTGCTCTATATGAAACTTGCTTGTTTTGCATATAGCTTCATATTACCATGTTGCATCCTTGTTTTGAGGTGTTTGCTTGATGTTTGTATGTATTTTGCATCAATGCCATGCATATCTTGTTTTCCTCATATCTTCTAGGCCGTAGCTTCGAATTAAATGAACTTTATATGTAACTTGACTAGAATTTCGTGTAGATCATCGTGGTGCATCTTAACTTGCTGTTTAACAACTTGAACATAAGGTTTATTCAGATCTGGACCAATTTCGAAATTTGCATTTGAGGACTTACTGGAATTGTTCTATGTTGTTTCCGGCCTCATTTAAACTTGTCTTGATGTGTTGCTCTTGTTTGCATCATCTCTTGCCATGAGTAGCTTCATGTAGCCTTGTCATGCATCATGCTTGATTGTGCATCATGTCTTGTTCATGTGTGGTGTTTTTACCATGTTGTGTGCTTTTCTCGATAGTTCCCGTTTCGTTGCGATCGTGAGGATTCGTTCGTCTACGCTTGGTTCGGCTTCATCCGTTCGTCTTCTTCATGGACTTGTTCTTCTTCCTTGCGGGATTTCAGGCAAGATGACCGCTACCCTGGATCTCATTACTATCATTGCTATGCTAGTTGCTTTGTTCTTTCGCTATGCTGCGCTACCTACACTTGCTGCTCAAGCCTCCCAATTTGCCATGTCAACCTCTAACCTTTGACACCTTTCCTATGCAAACCATTGTTTGGCTATGTTACCGCTTTGCTCAGCCATCTTATAGCGTTGCTAGTTGCAGGTGAAGATGAAGATTGCTCCATGTTGGATTATGTTTATGTTGGGATATCACAATATCTCTTATATTATTAATGCATATATATACTTGTTAACGGGTGGAAGGCTCGGCCTTATGCCTGGTGTTTTGTTCCACTCTTGCCGCCCTAGTTTCTGTAATATCGGTATTATGTTCCCGGATTTTGCGTCCCTAACGTGGTTGGGTGATTTATGGGACCCCTTGACAGTTAAACTTTGAATAAGACTCCTCCAAAGAAGGCCCAACCTTGGTTTTACATTTGCCTCACCTAGCCCTTTTTCCCTTGGGAGTCGCGCTCTCAAGGGTCATCTTTATTTTACCCCCGGGCCGTTGCGTCGTGAGTGCTGGTCCAAACCGTCGACCGCCGGTGTACCAGGGCAACTCTGGGTTCGCCTACCGGAAGTTTGGACAATCCGGTGTGCCCTGAGACCGAGATATGTGCAGCTCCTATCAGGATTTGTCGGCACATCCGGGCGGCTTTGCTGGTCTTGTTTTATTGCTATCGAAATGTCTTGTAGCCGGGATTCCGAGACTGATCGGGTCTTCCCGGGGAGAAGGAATATCCTTCGTTGATCGCGAGAGCTTATCATGGGCTAAGTTGGGACACCCCTGCAGGGTTTGAACTTTTGAAAGCCGTGCCCGCGGTTATGTGGCAGATGGAAATTTGTTAATATCCGGTTGTAGTAAACTTGAAGTAAACCCTTCTAAAATACACCAACCGTGTGCGTAACCGTGAGTGTCTCTTTTCGGGGTTGATCGAGAGGAGAACACGGTTTCTGGGTTATGTCTGACGTAAGTAGGCGTTCAGGATCACTTCTTGATCATTACTAGTTGACGACCGTTCCTTTGTTTCTCTTCTCGCTCTCATTTGCGTATGTTAGCCACCATATATGCTTAGTCGCTGCTGCAACCTCACCACTTTACCCCTTCCTTTCCCATTAAGCTTTGCTAGTCTTGATACCCATGGTAATGAGATTACTGAGTCCTCGTGGCTCACAGATTACTACACCAACAGTTGCAGGTACAGGTTTGCGATGATCATGACGTGAGAGCGATGTTTGCTTATGTTGGAGTTTCTTCTTCTGCTTCTTCTTTGATCAGGGGATAGGTTCCAGGTCGGCAGCCTGGGCTAGCAGGGTGGATGTCGTTTGAGCTTCTGTTTATGTTTCATCCGTAGTCGGATGTTGATCTTGTATATGATGTTGATGTATTCTTGTGGCATTCGTGCCTTATGTATGTATCCCCATCTATTATGTAATGTTGATGTAATGATATCCACCTTGCAAAAGCGTCTTCAAGATGCGCTTCTATCCTTGGTGGAACCTTCGAGTTCCTTTAGGATAGGGTCGCATCTTGGGCGTGACAAGTTGGTATCAGAGCCTCGACCGACCTTAGGAGCCCCCTTGATTGATCGTGTAGTTTGGCCGTAGTTGAGTCTAGAAGAAATCTGTTTGAGTCTAGTTATATCGGAGAGTAGGATTTCTTTTTACTCCTCAGCCCCTTCGCCGCTTCCGGGTGAGGAATCTTGACGTAGGTGTTTTGAATTACTCCTCTTCCCTTCAAATTTTTCTTTAGGATCACGCAGTTGGTTTTCCGGTAGTTGTTCCTCAGCTCTTTTTATCCGGTGCATTTCTCGTCAAGTCGACTCGAACCTCTTCATCTTTGAGCTCAATCCTCAGTTGTTTTCTTTTCTCACCCGCCCACCCCTTTTTCTTCTCAGAGCCGGAGTCCGTAATCGAGTATCCATCCTACTCGCGCGAAGTCTTTGCTTTCTTTCCTCAATGATTTTAACCGTTGTTGTTTCTTCAAGATATTCGTCGTTTCCCCTCCCGAGTTGCCTTTGTTTTTCCCACCCACCCACCCTTTTTCTTCCCGGAGTCTGACTCTCTCGACCAGCTATCTCATTAAATGCGGAACCTCTTGAGTCTTTTCGTAAATTATCTCAACCGGTGAATTCTCGTTTTGTACGACATTCTTCGTCTCTTTTCTTCTCCGGTGGACTCAATTCAAGTTTTTCGGGTTAATCATATTATTTTCCTTCGAAGTGTTCTCTTTGCTCGTTCGCCTCTCGCCAGTTTATCCTTCCGGAGTGCTCAAGTCATCTCAGGAGATTTGTCGGTGTTCCAATTAATTCGAGGCTGTCACCTCATTCAAATATTTCATTTGTTCCGGTGCGTCCTCCAAATTCTCCCAACTGCCAATGGAGTTTGCCGGCCCTTTGAGTTTTAGTGCATGGGAGGTACTTGATGGCATGTAGATCGTCACCGCGGGCCATGTGGATGTGGAGGAGGAAATCTTCAATCCATACCGCGGGGTCTGTTGTACCATCATATGATTAAATGGTCACGGGTTTGAAACCTTCTGGGAATTCGTGATCCATTACTTCGTCAGTGAAGCACAGGGGGTGTGCGGCGCCTCTGTGCCGGGCTATGTCGTGACGTAGTTCATACGAGTCTTGTCTACTGTATTCGGCCCTGCCGGATTTGCTTTTAGTACATCTGGCATGACGGTCGTCGTCACGCATTGGGGCACGCCCCCGTGATCCATAGATCGATCTTGCATGTCCTCCTTTGTTTTCCAATACGTGTCACAGGTCCTGCGTGTTACCCCGGGCCTTGGTATTTTTGTTTAACTCGCGACGGTGTGCGGGCTGGACTTTGGCCTGATATGCCGCTTTCTCTCGACCACGAGGTGGCCGGTCAGCCACACCATACGCTGGAAGTGTAGGTTTTAATGCTTCCTCCTTGAGTTGGGGTAGCAACCTACGCTTTGAATAACTTTTGGTTGGGCGCTCGAGTTCGTATTCCTCGGCCGCCATGACCTCGGTCCATCTATCCGCTAGCAGATCTTGGTCAGCTTGAAGCTGTTGTTGCTTTTTCTTTAGGCTTTTTGCTGTGGCTATAAGCCGGCGCTTGAAGCGCTCCTGTTCGACAGGATCCTCGGGCACGATAAATTCTTCGTCGCGGAGGCTCACCTCGTCTTCGGAGAGAGGCATGTAATTGTCATCCTCTGATTCTCCGTCTGCTGCCTGTTCCTTAGGGCTAGCTTGCCCATCCTCCCGCCAAGCTTTGGTGGAGGGGATTGTCTTCGTCTTCGGCACTATCCGCAGCGTTATTGTCTCTTGTGCCGGTATCGCCGCTATTGCTATGGCGGGGCTTAGAGCGGCACCATTGACGTCGGTGCTTAGATTGCTTCTCGAGGGGATTATCCTCCGTTGCCTTATTTCCATCGCTTTCTTTAGGGGTGTCCACCATGTATATATCACATGATGAGGTGGCAGTCCAGTGCCCTGTGGGCGGTGGTTCCTGTTCTTCTCCTGCATCGTCGTCCATACTGTCCATGTCTTCGGAGCCGAAATCAAGCATGTCGGTTAAGTCGTCGACAGTGGCTATTAAGTGGGTGGTTGGTGGGAAACGAATTTCTTCGTCGTACGCTTCCCACTCGAGCCGGACATAGTTCAGCCAAGGGCCTCCTGACAAGGAGAGTGACCTTAATGAATTCAGCATGTCGCCTAGGGGCGAGTGCTGAAAGATATCCGCGGAGGAAAACTCCATGATCGGCGCCCAATCAGATTCGATAGGCACGGGCGCAGGCGGTTTGGAGCCCGTGGCCGGGGACGAATCCAAGGGTCCGGCAACGCAGGTCTCGTAGGAGGTGAAGTCAGTATTCGGCTCTATCGCTGCTGAGTGTGTGGCCTCCGTGGCGGGGTCCATCCAGCCGTCATCAGACGGCGCAATCTGCTCCGGATTGAGGGCCGGAGTAGCCACAGGTGTGATCTCCCGAACACCGTCCGACGGCAGAGCTAAGTCATGCTCGTCATGACTGTGCGGCGCACCTGACATGGGCTCGAATCCATCAAAGATCAAGTCTCCGCAGATGTCAGCGGTATAGTTTAAGTTTCCAAACCTGACCTGACGGCCAGGTGCGTAGCTCTCGATCTGCTCTAGATGGCCAAGCGAGTTGGCCCGCAGTACGATGCCGCCGAATACAAAGATCTGTCCGGGGAGAAAAACCTCACCCTGGATCGCATCGTTGCCGATGATCGAAGGAGCCATCAAGCCTTTATCATGATGGCACAGTGGAACTCTCAATGAAAGCACCAATGTCGGTGTCAAAACCGGCGGATCTCGTGTAGGGGGTCCCAAACTGTGCGTCTAAGGCGGATGGTAACTGGAGGCAAGGGACATAATGTTTACACAGGTTCGGGCCCTCTTGATAGAGGTAATACCTTACTTCCTGCTTGATTGATCTTGATGATATAAGTATTACAAGAGTTGATCTACCACGAGATCGTAGAGGCTAAACCCTAGAAGCTAGCCTATGATTATGATTGTTGTTGTCCTACGGACTAAACCCTCCGGTTTATATAGACACCGGAAGGGGCTAGGGTTACACAGAGTCGGTTACAAGGGAGGAGATCTACATATCCGAATTTCCAAGCTTGCCTTCCACGCAAAGGAGAGTCCCATCCGGACACGGTACGAAGTCTTCAATATTGTATCTTCATAGTCCAACAGTCCGACCAAAGTATATAGTCCGGCTGTCCGAGGACCCCCTAATGCAGGACTCCCTCACTCATGCTAGCCAATTCTTAGCACCAAGTAGGGATACTAATGGTGCTTCCAAATACCCTTAAACCCAGTTTTGCCATGAGAGTCCACCATATCTACCTATGGATTGAGTAAGATCCTTCAAGTAAGTTATCATCGGTGCCAGCAATAAAAATTGCTCTCTAAATATGTATGACTTATTAGTGTGGGAGAAAATAAGCTTTATACGATCTTGTGATGTGGAAGTAATAAAAGCGACGGACTACATAATAAAGGTCCACATCACAAGTGGCAATATAAAGTGACGTTATATCGCATTAAGATTTTGTGCATCCAATCCTAAAAGCGCATGGCAACCTCTGCTTCCCTCTGCGAAGGGCCTATCTTTTAGTTTTATCTCTTACCCTCATGCAAGAGTCATGGTGATTTTCACCTTTCCTTTTTACATTTTATCCGTTGGCAAGCACAGTATGTTGGAAAGATCCTGATATATATATATCCAAATTGATGTAAGTTAGCATGAACTATCACTACAAAAAAAGACACATCCGTGACATTTTGGGCCAAACAATTTTTTTTTCTGTCATACATATGACACTTCTATGATGATAATTGTGACAAAACCTGGTACCATCATAGATGTGGTGGGCTCCTACTTCTATGAAAACAAATCATGATAGAAAATGGGATTTTCGTCCTGGGCGAGCCGGAGACACAGCTGCATGACATTCTTTGGGCCGTCAATGACGGAAAAAACCGTGGTAGAAGCGAGGGAGAGGAAAATTTCGGGGAGTTCCCGGTTACGGTGGGTGGTCGGGGGCCGAGCGATGCGCTATTCTCTCTAACACGCTGCAGCGTGTGTGCGGCGTTGGCTCTAATCAACCCGAAGCGAGGCGTTGGGCTCTAACTCGAACCCGAGCTATTGTGCGATCGCAGTTACGCGTTCATCGAACCCGGCGATCGATCGATGGCTGTTAATCGAACCCGATCGGCGATTCCTTCGCTCATCGCTGCTAATTGAAGCCGATCGATGCTGCCTGCAGGATGAGCGATTGGCGTTGCGGGGGTTGGATGAGCAGAGAGGCTGGCGTTTCCTGCGGATGAACAGGACCCGTGGTGTGGTGGAGGGCTGGATGAGCGATGAGCGGTGGAGGGGTGCCCGTGGAGGGTGGTTGAACAGGACCCCGTGGTGTGGAGGGCTGGATGAACGACACGGTGGAGGGGTGGTTGAGCGATGGCCGGTGGAGTGGCGGCGGTGGAGGCTGGATGAGCAGGAGATCGTGGAGGCTGGAGGAGGTCGGCGGTAGCCCGTGGAGGCCGGAGGAGGTCGACGGTGGAGATGAACGATATCCGTGGAGTCCGTTTGTGGTACGCCACACCTCTGATGAACAGGACCCCCGTTTCGACCGTAGCGCTCCAACACAAGTCCGTTTCGTCCGTTTTGCGGCACGCCACACCTCTCCACCCTCGTTTCGACCGTAGGAGGTCCGTTTCCTCTGTTTTGCGGTATGCCACACCCCTCCCGATCAACAGGACCCCCGTTTCGACCGTAGGAGGTCCGTTTCTTCCGTTTTGCGGTACACCACACCCGTCCCAATCAACAGGACCCCGTTCCGAACATAGGAGGTCCGTTTCCTCCGTTGTGCGGTACGCTAGGCCTCGTTTCCATCGCCTGTTCCGTCCAAGCCCTCCCGATGAACACGCCCACGCATTCCGTTCTGACCCAGCCGGTTGGCTCCCACGCGTTCTGTTTGCTCCCGATGAACACGACGCATTTCGTTGCCTCCAGATGAACACGATGCACTCTGTTGCCTCCCCATGAACACGACGACGACGCTGTTTCTCTGTTCCGACCCAGCCATGTGCACGAGCCCTGGCCGTATTATCGCGCCGAGTAGGCGTTCGAGACCCCGCCCAGATGTACACATATGTGGTCGTATTTTCTTTCTTGCACCTGGCGGCGCGTGCGTGTACATGCTACGTGCGCGCCTCTACTACGACACGTGCGCGCCTCTACGACGACCAGTATGTACGTACACGTTCACGACCAGAATGACAACGCTACGTACGCTTCGACCAGGTGGGTTCCGACTGTCAGGCACTTCCTTGCGTGCGAAGATGTAGCTGGTGGGTCCCAGCAGTCAGGGGGGCGAATTGTTTTTTTGCCCGGATGCACTTCCTTGCGTGCGAAGATGTAGCTGGTGGGTCCCAGCAGTCAGGGGGGAGAATCGTTTTGTTTTTTTGCCCGGACGCACTTCCTTGCGTGCGAAGGTGTAGCTGGTGGGTCCCAGCAGTCAAGGGGAAACACTTTTTCGCGAAATACGGTGGCCCATCCGGTGGGTCCCTGCTGTCAGGTGGAGGAATAATTGTTTTGCACGTAATAAGGAGGCACTTCCTTGCTGCGGCCGTGGACCCAGCTGTCAGCGTCTCCATGCATAGTACTCTTTCGATGGAAGTTAGTCGTTGACCACATTGACCATGCCGCTCTGAGAGCACCACGGCGGTGGACGACGGTGAGGCCTAGGATGGGGACGACAAAGAGGCAGGGAAGACTCGGCAGTTGGTTCCCGCAGGGGAGAATCTGTTGTCTGAGGGTTTATTGGTTCGTCTGCCGTCGCCGGAGAATAACAGCAGGTGTGGGTGAGTAGAGGGATGGCTAGGCCAGCGATGGGAGTACGGTGGGGCGGTGAGGCCTGCGTGGCAGCACAGCCGGCTGCGGGGAGGAGGTAGCAGGCAGTCCCGCCGGGGCTTGTTTGAGCAGCTCGAGCAAGAAGAGCAGAGATTTAAGAAGCACGACGGCCATTGGATGGACATCCAACAGTCACTGCTTTTGCATCAACCTTTTTTTAGGAGAGCCTCGAATCTGTGGAAAACAGCATACAACCCATCTGCCATTATTTCTAATAATTTACAACCCATTTGCTAATTCTTAAGGTTTTTTTGGAGCCCATATTCTTTTTGTTAGCATTACAGCCCATATTGTGGCCACGGTTAAAAAATTATACGAATTTTTGCATATTTCGGTGCGGTCCGAACTGTTTTTAATCCCGAAATTTCGACTCACATTCAAACTGATTTTAAAAATAAATGTATATCAATATAAAATCAACAAATTCTCCACGCATAAAAATTAATGTAATTTAAAATCTCGAAATGAAAAAAAGATATTTGAAACTAATTGCGGTTTGATGTGTTTTAAAATGTACATCCAATTTCTCATTCTTGATGGGCCATTTTCTCGGCCAGCCAGATGAAAGCTTTCCTCGTTTGAAAGATTTGCAGCCCAACAGGCCCTGACAAAGCGACTTACTTGGCAAATCACAAAAAACAGGATGTTGCCGTGGACCCGGTATCGGCCTCTCCGCATCTGATACTCTTCCGATGGAAGTCATTCCTTGACCACGTTGACCACGCTGCGTGGAGAGCACCACGGCGGTGGATGACGGCGAGGCCTAGGAAGGGGACGACGCGGAGCCGGGGAAGATGTGGCAGTGGAAGCCGCGTGGAGAGGAGTACGAGGGTTCACTGGTTCGGCTGCGGTGTGAGGCTGCCGTCACCGCAGGGCCTGGCCAACAGTGGGAATAGTAGGGGCGGTGAGGCCTCTGCGGCAGTGAGCCGGCCGGGAGGCGAAGCATCTTGACACGACCGGCGCTGCTTTGGGCGGTGGAGCAAGAAGACCAGAGGTTGAAGAAGCACTACGGCCGTTGGATGGACATCGTCACAGTCCTTTGGAGCTAGAATCGTTCATATTGAATAAGTTGACAAAGCCCTTCGCCCGTCAACTTAGTAGGCCCTAAGTCATCCTCCCACCAAGGTGGGTCCCAGCTAAGCCGGGGAGTATTCATTTTTTGTGTAATAAGGAGGCACTTCCGGTGGGTCCGGTGACAATGAGGAACGTTTTTTTCGCGAAATACGGTGGCCCGTCCGATGGGTCCCAGCAGTCAGGGGGAAATGATTTTTTTTGCAAAATACTAGTGGCCCGTCTGGTGGGTCTTCGATGTCAGGTGGAGGAATAATTATTTACCGCGTAATAAGGAGGCACTTCCTTGCGGCTGCCGTGGACCAGTATCGGCCTCTCCACGTCTGATGCTCTTCCGATGGAAGTCGGCCGTTGACCACATTGACCACGCCGCACCGAGAGCACCATGGCGCTGGACAACGGCGAGGCCTAGGAAGGGGACGACGCGGAGCCGGGGAAGACGCCGCAGTGGACGCCCACGTGGAGAGGAGTACGAGCGTTCACTGGTTTGGCTGCGGTGTGAGGCTGTCGTCGCCCTTGAGAATAACGAGGTGTGGGTGAGTAGAGGGATGGCACGGCGATGGTGGGAGTAGTGTGGGGCGGTGAGGCCTCCGGTAGCACAACCGCCACGGAGGAGGAACAGATGGCACGACCAACTCTGCTTTGGGCGGCTGGAGCAAGAAGACCAGAGGTTGAAGAAGCACTATGGCCGTTGGATGGACATCATACGGTCACTGGAGTATTGACAAAGTTGAGAAAGCCCTCCGGCCCCGTCAACTAAGTAGGCCCACAAGTCAGTGCAACAATATGGTGGGTCCCAGCTAGCAGGGGGTATTCATTTTTTTGGGCGTAATAAGGAGGCACTTCCTTGCGTGCGAAGATATAGCTGGTGGGCAGCGGGGGAACGTTTTTTTCGCGAAATACAGAGGCCCTTCCTGTGGGTCCTAGCTGTCAGGTGGAGGAATCATTATTTTGCGCCTAATAAGGAGGCATTTCCTTGCGTGCGGCCGTGGACCCAGTTGTCAGCCTCTCCACGTACCGTCCACTTCCGATGGATGTCGTTCATTGACCACGTTGACCAGGCCGCGCCGAGAGCACCAGGGCGGTGGACGACGGCGAGGCCTAGGAAGGGAATGACACGGAGCCAGGGAATACTCGGCAGTTGTTTCCCACGCGGAGGAGTCTGAGGTTTCTTGGTTCGTCTGCCGTCGCGGAGAATAACATCATGTGTGGGTGAGTAGAGGGATGGCTAGGCCAGCGATGGGGAAGTACGGTGGGGCCGTGAGGCTCTTGTGGCAAGCCATAGCCGGCTGGGAGGAGGGAGCGAGCAGTCCAGCGCTTGTTTGAGCAGCTGGAGCATGAAGAGCAGAGATTGAAGAAGCACGACAGCCGTTGGATGGACATCCAGCAGTCACTGCTCTCGTGTGTTCACTAAGTTGACAGGGCGTTGCGTGTGCGTCAACCTTTTTTTATGAAAGCATACGCGTCAACCTGTAGTAGGCGCACCCATCTGCCATTATTTGAAATAATGTACAACCCATTTGCTAATTCTTAAGAATTTTTTTGGAGCCCATCTTCTTTTAGTTAGCATTACACCCCATATTGTGGCCACGGTTAAAAAGTATACGAAATTTTGCATATTTCAGTGTGGTCAACTGTTTTTAATCCAGAAATATCGATTCACATTCAAACTATTTTGAAAAATAATTTATATAAATATAAAATCCAAATAATTTTCCAGGCATAAAATCAATGTAATTTAAGATATTGTAATGAAAAAACAATTGAAACTAATTCCCGGTTTGATGTGTTTTAAAAATGTGCAACCCATTTCTGGGCAAACCGAATGAAACTCTCCTCGTCTTGAAAGATTTGCAGCCAGCAGAACCGATAAAGCAAGTAGGCCTTATTTGGGTATTTCTTTAAAAAATAGAACTTCGGCTAGCCATTTTTGACAAGAAAAAAACACAACTGGGCTCATGATGTGGTACACATAAATAAAACCCACAGCTAGGCGGGCCACAGCCCCCAACCCCGTTGTTACCCTGATCCGTTGCTAAAACTAGTATAAATAACAACTGCTTGTTCCTCAAAAAAACTGCGCGACTTGCTGGGTCCCTGGTGTCAGCCGCTCGTAGTGTAATTCTCCCGTTTATTGACTACGTTGACAATGGCGTGAGCCCCAGATGTCCAACCATTAGGAGGAACCATATTTTTGGGCTTGTACTATAGAGGCACTTGCTTGCGTCGCCATGATCTTTGGTGGGTCCCTACTATCATCCTCTCCACGTCTGATCATCTCCTTATTCCTCTCGGTTGTTGATGGCGTTGACAATGCAAGAGGCGGCGCACAAGACGCAGCGAGCGAACCAACACCGCAAGGTGGGCGGCACGGCGAGGCCTCGGACGGAACGAGCGAGAGCCGTTGAACATGCGCCGTCCAACATGGGCGGAGGGAGTACGAGGTTGATCGTCCGGGCGCGGTGCGTGTTGGTCTTGGCGTCGCCGGAGAATAACAAGACGTGTGGGGGAATAGAGGGAGGGACTGGCCAACATTGGAGGGTATGTACGGTAGGGCGGCGGAGGCGCAGCCAGCCATGGGAGGCGGGAGCAGGTGGAGCCGACGGGGTGGTTTGGTTTGGCGGCTGGAGGAAGAAGAAGACAAGAGATAGAAGATACACGACAGATGTTGGATGTCAATCCAACGGCGGGTAGGCAGAATCGTTTGTTGACTGGCTAGTAAGTCGACACCACCTTGGATAGGCTATTTCCTCGCGAGTCCCAACTGCCGTAATCCAAGTACATCACGGTCATGCAGCCTTTCCTATGAAAATTTACAACCCATTTGATGTGCTAGTTCGAAATAAGTTTGTGGGTGCTGGTGGGGGCTAATCACTTGGCTTCATAATGCACAGATGAGCTCAAGCAGCTGCGAGAGTGATGTTATTTCCCTTGGTTGGGATTTGTTACAACATTTCACTATAAATTAAACGAATGGCAAGCCATTTGCCTTGCTTCAAAGAAAATATGACAGTCACATCCGAGTTGAAAAGGGCAGGAACATCTAACTCCAGCTTACAAACTGTACAAAAGCACGAGGGTTAATTGTTCATCAGGTTTACAAAAAAACCCAGATTGAAAAGGGCAACAACGTCTAACTCCGACTGTTTTTTGGCGATCCACGGTCAAATGGATCGGTCAGGTCCATAGAATGAACATCCTGGGTCGTTAAATTTACTGGATTATGACCACAATATGTTGTAAATAGAAGACCGGTACGTTCAGAAGATCTTTTACCCACCTGAAACTCCTTCTTTTGCTCTTCGACATACCCATCCGTCAAAACCATGATGCTGATAAACTTAAGCCTGATGGACAATAGTAACCTCGCATTCAGCAGGAAGAATGTGACAAATCTTGTGTTTGCACGGTTGGCTACATACCGTTCTAGCGTTATTGTCTTCCATCGAATCTCATGAGAAGTGAGAAAATCCCAATGCTTACGAATCCACCGATTGGTTATAACTTTCTTACCCCATCATGTTGCCTAAATATACATGAAGATTGAAAACAGTTAAGGTCTAAAAGAAGAGTGTCGAAAGAGCAACAGCTGAACGGTTAATTCTAGTACACTATATGCGGGCGCGTCCAATGTGCGTGAAATTATCACCTTTATATACAACTTCTCCAGACATGGAAAGCATTGCAGCAAGCCAATAATCTTGTTCAGATCAAAACTATTCATTTGGATATATAAGATCTTGACAGAATCCAGCACCATTGATAGGCCACCCATGGAGAAACTCTTCATTGAGCATAGAACATAATATTAGTACAAAATGTGTACTCCAAGATGATATATAAATTATGCGCAGAAATTTAAAATGCAGCTTATGGTTACAAGTGTAGATGATAATATAAAGTACCTGAAGAACTGTGGAGCCAATCACCATATTTAAATGAGCACGAAGATCATGTATTACACCCAAGGTCTCCATTTTAGGCGTAGAGAGGACGGTTATTTGCAACGGTGAATAACTAGAATCAAGGATCAACCTTTGAAGTGAAGCGGCATCTTGGATGATGAGCTGCCTTCCATCAAAACAAATTCCAATTCTTACAAGGTTAGGCGACTTTATTTGGAGACAACCGATTCTAACTGTGAAAACAAAGCACCAAGCACTCCAGCGCAGGGCAACTGGAGTGGATGATGCTGTGCAATGAGGCCTCCGATATACGAACCCGCACAAGTGAAAGTTTCTTGAGAAATGGGAGTCGAAGGTTTAATACTAGATTGTCCGGTAGGAAGCACAGCGCAAAGGTGGCGGTGTGGAGAGAGGAGGAAAACCGCGAGATGGACATCGGTGCTGAGGGCACAAGTTCATGGCGTTCGGTATGTGGTATGTGATTTCCAGGGGAATAGTAGAACTCAAGCAACTGTAGTTCTGTGAATTCAGGGGATTTCAGCCAGGCATCCACCGTGCAGGGCATGGTATGCTTGCTCAGGTAGCATGACGGGATGCAGAGGCTTTGAACGGAGCCCTGGTGGGAGGAGATGATGGCTCTGGGGATTTCAAAATTATTGAAGAGAGATAGGCGGCGATCGAGATTAAGACACGCATGCGCCATAGAGGGCGCCACCGAATTGAGAGGACTTGGGTGCGGCAGCAATCCTTGGTGGGGAGAAGCGAGATGATCTCCCCAAGGACGGCGTCTAGGAGATCGCTGATGCGGTCCACCCGAGATTCTACAGGTTCCTGGGATCCAGTGGGGGCGGGGTCGCTGCTTCTCCCCGCGCTGCCGGGTGCAGGATCTACAACAGGCGTCTCCGCTGGCAAGAGCCTCATCTTCTTGGCGCTGGGGTCAGCCGACTCCATTTTCCTCGAGGGCGTCTCGTTGCGCTCACGGATTTGAGCAGAGTAACGAATGAAGAGCCTAGTTGTAGTGCAAACAAAGAAGAAGGGGAGCTGGGGGTTTTCTGTAGGAGTGAGGAAGAAGGGGAGCTGGGGTTTTCAGAGGAGTGAGGTGAGGAATTTGGGGTACGAGTGGGCGAGCTGACGTGAGGTGGGTGGGAGCGAGGAGGAAGAAGAGCACCTGTTTTTTGGGGGGTGTCTTTGGGTGTGGGTAGCGCCTCTCATTCAGGAAATATATGGGCTTTTGAATTGATTTTACTATTTACTAGTGTGGATGGGATGTTTTGCCTTGGGCCCAGAGAAACAATTACTACTAGTATAGTGGAGACACTCTACAGCTACCCAGAAAAACAACTACTACTAGTACAGTGCAGACACTCTACCGCTTCTAGCTCCTCCTAGGTCATTGAAACGTCTCCCCCTACTGAATGCCGTTATACTTTTGTTCACCGACATGCGGGCCATGCAGTACAAGGGCCCAAATGCCATCCACCAAATTATAAGGCAAGATGCAGCAGAGAGTCACCCAGTCGTGGCGCCGACAAAGAGCGAGCCGTCGTATCACAAAACCCCACCTCCCCGCAGTCTAAGTTTGACGGACGAAGCAACCATCATTTCACTCTTTGCTGAATCCCCTTCTCCCTCACCACCTTTAAGAAAGGCAACACTTGCATCTGTCATTGTTCTTCTCTTCGAAAGAAGGGAAGGTAAGTGGATCCGTGATGTTGGTATATTTTCGTTCAGAGAAAAAAAAGAACTTTTGCAAAGCAGTAATTGATCCTCACTCTCCTTTTGGTTTCATTGTCATTGCGATTGTGTTTTCCTTTCAGTGGTCTCCTAGTATTCGTCAGTTTCATGATGGACCAAGGAGAACCGGGCAAAGATCTGCAGATATTGGAGCAGACGTGGGAGGCTGATCCCCACGAGACAGAGAGCTCCAAGAAGATGGAGGCAACCACCGAGCCGACCCCAGATACGCTCACAGCCACTACTGAGATGGTCAACATGTGCCCCCCATTGAGCTGCCCAAGGTGATTTCCTTCTTTGCCGATTTCGATTGTGGTTTTCATCTAAGTATGTGGTGATTTTTTAGAAAAGGAAGTATGTGGTGATTAATAATGCAAAATTTTATTAGCTTTGATGCCATGCTATACATAGTGGTTTAAATAACTTGTGTTTCTTATACTGAAAAGTAATTCAAAATTTGTTTCTGTTTCAATTAGAGCCCTCATGTAGACAAGGATTGTGTGGTTGTACATGTCACTCGCTATGAGGCGGACGACCTGAATATACGCACTGGGAAAACAGAGTTCTTAGGCTATTGGATCCTGGAAGCCATTTGCGGTTATACCAATGAAGAGTTGTATTCCAGCCTCACTGTTGTCAGGCGTGTTGTCCAGGGTGTACTGGAGCACAAGAAGTTCAAAGCTACTCCTTCGTTTGTGAGGCATACTGTCCTTGTCAAGCTTACGCAGGAAGATGACGTGGCATGCCTCCACAAACAAGTTTATCAGTGGCAAGGCCACAAGGTTGTCTTCATGAAGGTTCACAGGATTGAGCTGCGGCGGGACGTCCTCGATGATGTTCATGGCAAGGTCCGTCTTGTGTCCAACCAAAATTAGATCGAGGCATGAAATAGTTGCCCCAGCTAGTGTTTAATAGTAGTTTGGATTGTGTCTAATTATCCGAACCTTGCTCAATTATCGACCCCTCCGGGGCTAGTACTCTATTTGAATCCGTCTATGGGAACTGCCGCTACTTTTGTTCCGCCTTGCGTGAATCTTATGAGAACCATCGTAATTGTTGCTGAAACAGATGCGTTCTCACTAGTTTTTTCATGAATATGGCATGGTAAGACATAAGTTGTCACGGTTTATCATACGAGCAGTGTGTGTTTTGCTAAAATAGAGCACTTGTTCAAGAACCATGCACCAACGTATACATAAGTACTTGTAAACACTGTTGGTGCTACCCCACTTGTAAGCAGTTGTGCAAAACACATCACACTGGCTCAGCTCGCTTCAACACTAGGCTATCGACCAGCTAACAATCAACAATCTGCTATCTGACATATAAGCAACTATGTATCTTGTTACAGTGGTTCATGCAGTTAATTGAGGCCACAATGTAATAAATTCCAAACGTTCACACGCTAGTCCAGCGCTCATGTGGAACACTCACATTAAACTCATCTTCATAAAAAACTTGAAAAGCATAAGTTAAGCAATTTTATACATCTCAATGATTCATAGAACATAACAAACATATACTAGTTCACATCAAAAGACAAAGTTGTGAGAAGATTTACAAATCAGGAAAAAACAAGCAAAAGGCTTCTTCCGAGGAAAGATTCCCGGCAGGCTTAAATTTCACGGAGATCACTCTTTTTTTCTTGTTGCCACCATCCGTGGTTAGGTTCTCTCATTCCGTAACAACCAGTTATAATTGTGGTCTCACCGAATGTCGAGCTGAACCATGCAATTATCTTGACCAGCTGAAATGCTTGTGCATTCCACTAAATTTAAGCACCGCTATTTGCAGAAATAAGCAGACCACAATGCCTCTTGTCCACAAGACCTGTCCAAAAACCGCCATGCAGCCGTGCTGGCTAGTCCTCGGTCCATGGATGAACTGGTAGAAAGTGCATTCGGACTAGGATGCGCGATTGTTTTAAGCTCGTCCTGCCTTTATGTCAGGAAGTAGAACATACGAATCAGCTTCTTTTAGATTGCGTTGGTCATTCTACCTTAGTTACTACCAATGTAGGGATACCTTGAAGACGGGAGGTTAGACAACGGCAACAAGGGATAGCCATCTCATTTTGCGCAGTTGTACTAAAACTGAGGTGTGTGCTTTTGATTGTGCAGATAGAAACGATACGGAGACAGACATCCCTGTTTGCGCAAATACGAAATACGGTTATTTAAACAGTGACAGATATTACTAATTTCCCCCGTTTCCTCTTAGAACCAAGTCCTAGATTCATGCTATAGCTATCCCACTTTCTTCCCTATTTGAACCAACGCTTTGAGTCGACTGTATGAACTAGCTTTACTTCTAATAATAGTCGAAGTCTAGGTGGCTTTGGAACAGCGGATGGAAGTAGAAAAGGATCCACACGAAGGGAGCTGGGGCAGTAGAGCAAGGCAGGTTTCGAAGGAATATATACCTGAGGGTCGTCGGCATGTGGCAAAGACGGCGTCGGGAGGCCGCATCTTGGCCACAATACCGCATGGAGGAAGAAGGGGTCGGAGGCCCTCCCGAGCCGGCGCTCTCTCGAAGAGAATGGCACGGCCGCCGATCAGGACGCGCAGGCAGCCGTTGGTCTCCTCCCTCGCCGCCGACGACAGCGTGAACGATGCACCTACACCCCTGCCCCGGTCGAGGTTGTCCGGCCGGATTTGTGACCAGTCGTGAGCTGAGAGAGAGTGTGGCCACTTATGTCTTGCTTAGATCTGGAGAGCATGAGAGAGTGAACGAGAGGGACCCTAGTAAAGCAAGCGCTAAGGCTCCTGCTTTTATATATAGTGGAGTGATTTTGTTGAACCAGCTTCAAAAAAAATGCGCTCCTACGTGTACCCGCAAGTGGGTGTGAGAGAACTAGTGCGTGCGTGCACTGCTTCTCTTCGTGAGAGTACAATATACTATGCCCAAAGAATGTTCTTTGCAAGAGTAATAGTATAAGTGTGTGACGTGTGAGCTAAAATAAAATGTGTGCGTCGTCTTTTGTTTTCTAGAAGTTTTGAGGGTAGGGTGTGAAGAGCACATATGTGCGTGACGTCTACCTACAGATAGACGGTGGGTGCGACGTGCGAGTCTGCGAGAGGACTTGGGAGAGTCGTGACTCGTGAGGGTGCGTGTGCGTGAGAGAGAGGGGGGCACGTATCAATGCAATGCATGTGTCCGTAAATCATTATCCGAAAAACGTTCGCCACAAGCCTTTTCCTGAGGAACGCCGTAAGAACCGTTAGATCGGCATCCGACAGTGTCAGTTTTTCCATGTCATTTAACAGAACAGCCACTCCTCCTACACAAAAATCTTCCATGTGAGTGTTAAGAACTGCCGTATGCTCCCTCTATTCCGAAATGCAGTGCATATAGCTTTATTGAAAATTCGGACCTCGCAAACTTTTACCGAGTTTTCGTGTACCAAATTGCACATGTAGAACACCCTGTATATATCATTTCATTCATCTTCGAGAGGTAACTATAAACATGGGTGAGGAGTCTACAAAGAAAGACCATCATATCACCCGCATCAATTTCAAGCATCCTTTAGTGTCGAGGAATATCATAGGAACTCTATATGATATGATTTTTATAGGATTTTTTCCTTTAGAGCCAATTGGTTCATAGGAATAGATTCATATACTCCACATTTCAAAGGAAATAAACATGATAGCATTTCTATAGCTTTAGAGCCACTTGATTCATATGAATGGATTCCTATACTCCCTTAGTTTCAAAGGAAAATAAACATTAGCGTATATTCAATAGAAAAGTTCCTATGATATGAACCAAATTACATCTCTTTTCTAATCCCTCCTCATAGGAATTGAGATACATGTCATCTCTAGATTCAATAAAAAGTTCCTATGATGTGAACCAAATGACATTTCTTTTCCAATCCCTACTCATAGGAATTGAGATGCTCCATGTCATCTCTTTCCCTACAACTTCCATGTATACATCTTCTATTCCTAAATAGATAGTACAACCCACTAGTTGTTTTTTTTCCAAAACAGGCAACTATGGCACAAGAACTATATAGTGTGCCAATAACTTTGAAAGATGGTCATTTGGATGAAGCTAACCCGACAAAGTGCAGTAGATAGGAAAATCCGAGCACGACTGGCCGTTGGATATCATCAACATTCCACCAGATCTGCCACATGTACAATTTAGAAGACTCAATGGTTGAACTTAAGCATAATGCACAAACCTCAAAACACAAGCACTTCTCCTTTGTTCTAGAATCTTCTGCATCATAATTGAATATTTTTTCTAAATGAATTGCCATTATTTGTTTTTTACTTTATGATTTACAATGCACAACCCCATGAATCTTAACATTTTTATAAAACTAATTGATTTTGAATGAGATGAACTATAAGAACTAAAAGAACATCTACATCATGCATATATGACTCAAAGCTTTACATCCTATAGTGTGTATTTATTCATAATTTGGTTTCGAAATCTCATGCGTTCAATACATGTGTACCTTACTAGTTTTGAGTAGAGTAGCAAATTTCACGCGGCCCCGGGTATATCAAAATGCAGGGCCCATGCATCATTGCCTTTCGGTCGAACCTACGTCCACAATTTTTTGTACGTACTATATCTCCACTGGTCCTCGAACCCAAAATGCTTCCTCGTTCCCATAAAACCAAGTGGCCCACACATATTTAAGGCGTCGACTCGAATCCATTTACTATGACGTGGCCCCGCACGCCGTAGTACTCCTACAAACCCTACCGCCGCACTCATCATCGGTTTTCTTCAAGAGGACTAGGGAGAAGCCGATTTGTAGTGGAGGCGCTTTAAAAAAAGGATCTGTAGTGGAGACCCCTACCCTAGGGTGCCCTAGGTAGCTGCCGCATGCATCATTCTTTTCTCTTTTCTTTATGCTCTTGCGCCCTAGAGTGAAATGATGGTTACTTCGTCCGTCCAGCACTCCAGCTTAATGCGGGAAAGGTGGGGATTTTTGATTTGACCACTCATCGCTCATTTTCTACTCTTTCTTGGCGCTTCTGACCGGGTGCCTCCAATTCCAACCGCTGCTCCGAACTGTAATTTGGTGCATCGCACGTGAAACAAGACGGTGGATGAGCCGCATGTCGGCCAAAGGGGTCCTGTTAAGTGTGTCGCCATTTCGCAAAGTGATCGACCTCGCTTGAGTTGCTACGCCAACACGACAGGAGCAGCCTACCACTTGGTTTTGCTCCTTGGTGAATCCCGACTATATTGATCTAAAATGATACCTGTTGAACTACACTCTCCGTCTCGGTTTTTTTATTTTTAGGCGTCTCGGTTTATAGGGCCTGCACGTAGTTCTAGGTCATCCATTTGACTAACTAAATATGAGTTACTATGTCACAAAAGGTATATCATTGGATTATTAAGCGGATGTAGTTGTATTTAAAAGTCGAGGGCGGGGCTTTTCCTGCACAGTAGGCGGCGGGGCAGTTCTGCCTAGTCGGTTCGACAGAGACGCGAGAATACGAGGGATTAGGCTGCTGCAAACATAGGGTTGTGTGATTTGGCAGCGAGTTACTGCTGGACAGGTGAGGCCCCATGATTTGACTTGCCATTATCATTTTAACTGCGGCGCTACGACCGGTGTGAGTCTCTCGATTCCTCACCACCTCCATACAGGTGCCTCTCCCAGTGCTCCACCATGTAGTAGAGGCTGGCTCTTGCATGAGAGCCCACTTCTCCACTTTTTCCTTGCCTCTCTTTCCTCCACATATGCAAAAATGCCATGTAAGAGCAAGTACTCCCTCCGGTCCTTTTTACTCTGCATATTAGGTTTGTGTGAAGTTAATCTTATCCAACTTTGACCAACTTTATATAAAAAATTATAGACATTCACATAACAACGCCAATATCATTAGATTCATCTTGGAATATATTTTCATATTATATTTTTTAGATATTAGATGCTAATAATTTCTAATATAAATTTGGTCAAACTTAGAAAAGTTTAACTTTCGGCAAATCCAATGTGCAGAGTAAAAAGGACTGGAGGGAGTACAATAGAGCTGACTCAGCGGGCCATAAGATATAGACTAGTATATAGGGGAGCGGCGTAGGTGTGCGATTCTTAGCCGGCGTTTGGCCTCATTTAAATAGGAGATTAAATAGACGGCGGACAGGAGGACCTCGGCAGGCGTTGCGTTTAACACCGGCCCGGTCATGAACGGACGTGAGTCCAGAGTGGGTTTCTCGGCTTCCACACGGGCGGGTTTCATGGAGGCGTTTAAATGCGGCACGGAGGCGTGTTCAGCCGGGTGTGCCGCGAGTGGCGCCCTCGACTCTGACCTAGGACACCACGCCGTTCTTCCACTGACGTGTGGGCTCTTTGGGTGCATGGCCTGCATGTCAGTGACCCAACGCAGCAGCGACAGAGGAACCTTTGGTGGGCCAGGGCGGTCAGAAGCGGGCATTTCATAAATCGATGATTGTTCATTGAGTGTGACGTCATCTTTTTCATGTAGATAAGCCTACTATGTTGATAGCCCGTTCGATACATTGTGATTCATAAAGACTTCTGCAAACATCAATGTTCTACTTAGCACAGATAAGATTGATTAATACTCTTAACAATCCATGTCCTTAACAAAGGGTGCATGCACGTATAGGTTGAGCGTGTGTCTTACGTCGTGTGTTGTGTGCATGCAGGCGTGCGAGTGTTGCGTGCGTGCAAGGGTATGTTTCAGTGTTGCATGCATGGGTGCGTTCGTGCGTGTGCTCGTGAGTGCATGTGTACGTGTCATTGTTGCACGCCAGCATGCGTGCGTGTGTACGTTATGTGTACCTGTCAGTGTTGCACACCTACATGCGTGTGTGTCTTGCGTGCATGCATGTGTACGTGCGGGGTGAGGCTACACGTCAGTCGACTGAGTTTTTCATCTCTGGTCATTAGATTTTCCAGCCGTTGGATACAAAATCAAGGGCCTCCAGTTTATCATCAAACTCCACCCCCCCTGAGCCGCCAGCCACCACCGGCCGAACCGCCAGCCCCCGCCGCCCGCGGCCGGCCCGCCCTCCCCGAAACCACTCCCCACCGCCGGTCCGCCACCGCACCGGCCATCCCTCTAGCCCCCCCACCCCCGCCGAGCTTTTTCTCCGGGGATCCCCACCTCACCGCCCAATGAATGCCCCCAACCGCCAGTGACTGCCAACCAGAGGTCTCACGACTTCGAATACCCACCGACCACTAATTTATTACCATTTCTGTCCTTCATATACGCGCTGACGGGTGGGCCCTATGGTAATGTGCGCCGCTGAATGTGGACCGTTTGACTGGTCAATTAATCGTGTTATCAACAAATTACGGAGCTGTATGGTGAGCCAGTGACCGTATGATCACCCTAAAATGTACTCCTATTTTATTAACACAGTACGGACTCAAACTACCATTTCTTTCTTTCATATACGGGCCGACAGGTGGGCCCCACGGTTACGTGCCCCGATGGTGCAACACTAGTTGCGCCGTGTGGAATGTTTGACTGGTCAATTGATTGTGTCATCAACATAATACAGAGTTGTACGGGTGATCCAGTGACCGTATAATCATGACATGTATTTGTTTAACATGGTACAGACGCAAGGGCTCATATATACACGCAAGCACTCACCGCTATAAGCGCACACACGCGAACCCTACCCCTATGAGCACCTTCGAGAGAGTGGGCCAGCATATATGATCTTGATATTTTATGAAGTCACCATAGGTGCCTCGTAGTCGAGTGGAACGTCTCCTCCCACTGAACATACATCACCGGAAAATACTGAAATTAACACAAGATAAATGCGAGCACCGGGACTTTAACCTTGGTGGGCTCGAGAAACCACTGTCCTCTAACCATCCAACCACATGTTGGTTAGCACGACAAAATGTATGTGGTGACCGTGATGAGCTTATTCTGAAGTCCAGTGACCATATCGTGCTTTCGCTTGAAATACAATGACCGTAAGTGTCGTCAACAAAATACGGAGCACGCATCAAATGCAAAGTCCGTCAGTGTCATCAACAAAATATGGACACGTATAGTGAGCTAGATACCGTTGTACTATTGTATATGCTTATTTTCTTAGTGGCCCATTGCGTGTGTGGTGTGGTGGGCACATCATTTCTAGTTGTGGTGGGTCAACATCAAGACTCATGGGTCGGTTCCATCCTACGCCACATATAGGTTGGACTGAGACGTGTTATATGAAGACCCATGTGGAGGACTCGGCGTACAACACAAAGCTACCAGAGTCACGGAGGACTCTATCCCCACTGGTGATAAGCCGACTATATATGATTTGTAACCCTAGGCCCTTAGTATGTTATACAAGCTTGGGGGCTAGTTCATCGATAGTATACACACACGCACAATGCCTGGTATTCACGTGTACTTTGTACACGCCCCTATCACTAATATATAGTACCAGGAATAGGCTCTTTCTTCAACTGCAAGGGCCCGATCCGAACTAGGGTAAAACTTTGCCTCGTATTACCATGCAGCCTAACAACCAGGGATATCCTACTGAATGACGATATGATGAAATCATATCTTCCAACTACTAAGAGAGAGGTGTGTCGGGGCGGGGGGCAATGTGTGCGAGAGAGGCCTAAAGATAATGTGCGTGCGGGAGACACGTAGGCACATATATGTGCGTATAGAGGGCTAGTAGAGACCGTGCATGTGTATATATGCATGTGAGAGAAATAGTGTTTTCCAACCGAGATTAGTGAAAAGAGTGGTACATAGTAGTCACAAAGAGAGAGAGAGAAACAGAGAGAGCATGTGCATGAGACACCACGACACCCTAAGAGAGATTGTGAGCATGTGTGAAAGAGAAATGCCGATGCATATAAAGTGTGTGCACTTATGCGTTAGATAGAGAGATATATAACGCGTCTATGAGAACGGGGCGAGGCATAGTGCATCTACGTGTAAAAGGCGGTTCTACGCATTAAACTAAAATATAAATGGCATTATTATTTTTGGATGAGATCATGAATTTTGCAAATTGCGTATGGACGAAAATCAGTCTATCAGACACCCATACTCTATTGAATTCTAGCATGTGCATGTGTTTATTTCATATTATTGACACATAGAGTGAGAGCGGTTTGAAATACAGGCAATGGATGCTTTTGCAATTCATATATAAACATTAATTAGTGCACTCCATGTTGTTAGTGTGAAGCACTTTATACATTTGTCACTTGCATGGATACATTCCAAATTGCTAGCTACGAAATAGAATACATGTCGAATTCAGCATAAAGGGGGTTTGGAAGATTCGAATTCATAGGACGTGCATTCATCTATTTGAACCCGAGATAATGGCATTTGTAAATCAGATGTAAAAGGGGGCATCAATCTTTGTTGTGAGTTTGAACATGCTATATATATTCATACGCATATCTAACTTTTTTTGCAACCAAGGAGATTATATCTGGAACCATGCATGAACTGAGGTAAGTTGCATATTTTTTAATATATATTCGTGTACAATGTATATTCGAATGTACCCCCTTCATTCCAAAATAAACATAGCTTTAGGATTTTCAAGAGTAAAGATTTGTGAAGTTTGACAAATCATGAAAGTTCAATTCAAGAGAACCGAAAATGTTAATGCTTCTGCTCCCGAATATTGAATGAAGAGCCAAATAGCCTCTGGTCACCCGAAACTGCCCGAGACTAATGTTTTGGTGGTAGGAAATTACTGTCCTGACTCTGGCCCGTGTAGCCTATCGGCCCGATGTCCAAAGGTCTAAACCGGGGTAGGTTTGTAACTTCACCAAGACGCTAGTCTCAACCGCCTCCGAGAAGCATTCATATGAAAGTGCAACTATCCCTAGGTGGTTTTGGTAATTCATAACAACATATAGGTCATTGAGCTAATGCTACTCCAAGATGAACATTTCAGGAAAGCTCAATGAATGGCATGGCATGGATGATGAAAGTGCATCCCTCAAAATGCTAATGACAAAGGATTGGCTCAAGCTCAAAAGCTCAAGAGTCTTCATTTTATATTTTAGTGATTCAAGATCACATCGAGTCTATAGGAAAAGCCAATACTATCAAGGAGGGATGAGGTGTTGCTTAATGAGCCTCTTGCTTCATGTGCTTAGTGATATGCTCCAAAACCCTCAGCTACTTTCTCACATCCACATATGACCTAAACCTAAAGCCAAAATCGGTCTCACTGATTCTTCCTATCCGGCGCCACCGATTCCATATGTCATAGCCACTGCCACAAACCCTAGGCAAATTGGTTCTACCGGTAGGGATCTCGGTCTCACCGAGATGGGATTGTAATCTCTCTGTTTCCTTTTCGTAACTTTTCAGTCTCACCGAAAGAGCGGATCGGTCCCACCGAGATTGCAATGTAAACTCTCTATTTCCCTTTTGTAACATTTCGGTCTCACCGAAAAGAGCAAATCGGTCCCACCGAGTTTACCTGACCAACTCTCTCGTTAGCTAATTACCAAAATCAGTCTTATCGAGTTTGTGTAATCGGTCTCACCAAGATTACGTTATGCCCTAACCCTAACCATATCTGTCCTACCGAGATGCAAGTCAGTCCCACCGAAAACCCTAACGGTCACTAGGTTTACTAAAATCAGTCTGACCGAGTTTGTTGATTCGGTCCCACCGAGATTGGTAAATTGTGTGTAACGGTTAGATTTTGTGTGGAAGCTATATATACCCCTCCACCTCCTTTTCATTCGTGGAGAGAGCCATCAGAACAAACCTACACTTCCAACTTACCATTTCTGAGAGAGAACCACCTACTCATGTGTTGAGACCAAGATATTCCTTTCCTACCATATGAATCTTGATCTCTAGCCTTCCCCAAGTTGCTTTCCACTCAAATCTTCTTTCCACCAGATCCAAATCCTATGAGAGAGAGTTGAGTGTTGCGGAGACTATCATTTGAAGCACAAGAGCAAGGAGTTCATCATCAACACACCATTTGTTACTTCTTGGAGAGTGGTGTCTCCTAGATTGGCTAGGTGTCACTTGGGAGCCTCCGACAAGATTGTGGAGTTGAACCAAGGAGTTTGTAAGGGCAAGGAGATCGCCTACTTCGTGAAGATCTACCGCTAGTGAGGCAAGTCCTTCGTGGGCGACGGCCATGGTGGGATAGACAAGGTTGCTACTTCGTGGACCCTTCGTGGGTGGAGTCCTCCGTGGACTCACAAGAACTGCTACTCCTACGTGGGTTGAAGTCTCCACCAACGTGGAAGTACGATAGCACCACCTATCGGAACCACGAGAAAAACATCCGTGTCTCCAATTGCGTTTGAATCCTCCAAACCCTTCCCTTTACTTTCTTGCAAGCTGCGTGCTTTAATTTCCGCTACTCATACACTCTTTGCATGCTTGCTTGAATTGTGTGATGATTGCTTGACTTGTCCTAAGATAGCTAAAATCTGCCAAACTCTAAAACTGGGAAAATGCTAAGTTTTTAATTGGTCAAGTAGTCTAATCACCCCCCCCCTCTAGACATACTTCAAGGTCCTACATCATACGCCGTGGGCGCCTAAACACCCATGCGCTCGGTCAAAATCTATCCCGCCCACATTTGGGACACCTGACATGACTGTTCTACCCCCAACCTGCAATATGTCCGAAATTTTAGATGGGGGCAAAGTTTGTAACTTTCCCCAAATTTCAAACAAGCGCGTCTCAAACCGAACATTGTTCCCCCTTAGTTCCCCGCCTCCCTCCGTTTCCCCATTCATACTCCGTAGGCACGAAAACACCCTCTCCACCAGCCGTGAAACCCCAGCCTTCTCCGTCGGTCCGTCCTTCACCCCATAGCGGCCAATCCACCGCCGCCCTCCTCCATCACGCCGGAGCCGGTACCCCGACGTCGTCGTCCAACGCAACTAAAACCGCAACGCCGCTGGCGAATTAGTAGCTGAAGCCGAGGCAGAGCTGCCTCCACGACGCCGACGCCGACGTGCGCCGTACCAGAATCACTCCGACCACGCCGTCCTGCGCCTCACTGCTGCGGCTCCACTGTCGCAACTGTCCACCGCACCGGAGTTGTTCCCGCTATGCCGTCATTCGCCGCCTTGGATCTGCTTCCCCGCCGCCGACAGACGGCTACCGCACCACACTTAACAACTTGGCCATGGGTTCGTCCAAGGCTGCACCGTCCTCCACAACTTCCGGTTTCCGATGAACAACAAGAAGATCGTCGGAAAAAACAGAAGGAGGACACAGCACTGCCAGCAGAAAGAGGTACTCCTCTTCCCTTGTTCGTGCAAATCTTACGTCTCCGCTCACACCGTATTCATCCCAGGAAAGAAACTAGTTGAGCGCTTCTTACTGCATCTTCTTCGTGATACTAAATGCACAAGGTTTCCTCCCTTTTACTATTTCACCTTTGCTAGAGGTCAGTAGCCTGCCTGGATTTCAATTCAGGGTCAGTCGAACCACAATTAAAAGAAGCAGCACCCGCTTAGGTGCGCGGAGCACCTAGTATGCATGTTCCCCGGGGAAGCGGCGCATCGGTGTCTATCATAGGGGTGTGGGGCACAGGAGCTGCTTGCGCCCGATCTGGAGGTCGGCGGGGCTTGAATGGATGGCCGGGGGGCGGTGCCAAGCACGGCGGTGCGGTGAGGTCGAGGGGAGGGCGCATGCGAGGGAGGAATCTTGGGCGGTGGTTCTTTGGCGTTTGAGGAAGATCGTCAACACCGACCGGCCGAGGTAGATGAAGGCGATCTGCCCGTTCTTTGTACATCGGACGGTGCAGAAAAAATGGACTGACCTATTTTCTTTCAGTCGACTGTTATTTTCATAGAATCCTGTAGTAATTTAGTGTGCCATGCATGTTGTAGAGCTATCATATGTCTCCCGTCATTTATTTCTCACCGACCTGCTATCTGCCACCTTTACACTGTACTAATTGTGCACACACTTCACCCATACTCACACTATTTTTTTATGCATGGGTATTTCAGACTTTGACGCGGTGTTGATGAATGCAGAAAAAAAGACAGAAGTCGCTCCAGTATAATTCGAAGACAATCACTAAGCGTTTCAACGCTCTAATGGGTGCAAAGGCCGATTGGAGACGATGGCAACGTAGCTCTGCAGTTGATGATCTCAATTGCCACACACAACCATCCCAGGTGATTGCTTTAACTTCGCGTTGTCAAATGTGGTTGCATGTTGCATATGGTGTCTAGCTTGTATTGCTTCCAATTTGGTTAAATTGCATCTGCTTAATTTACACATTATACCTTTGATAATGACATGCCTTCCTGTTTTTGATACATACCACATATGTCTATTAACCATGTTCGTACATCAAATTAATGCTCTTTTGTATCCCTCGTCAATCACTTATGATGAGACAGTCACCCGGGTGGGTTACTGTGAGACGTCCTACTCGTTTAAAGAGTGCAGTGTCATCCTCCCCACATGATTCTCAAGAAACAGCAAGGCTAAATGAAGATAGTCAATGTAGCTCTCTAGTTGATCACCAATTCCCCACACCACCATCGTAGGTGCTTGCTCTTACTTGGCAAAGCAGGATATGTGGTTGCATGTTGCATATGGTGTCTACCTTGTAATGCTTCTAATTAGGGTAAATTGCATCTGCTTAGTTAACACATTAGACACTGTGAATATGACATGCCTTCCTGTTTTTGGTACATACTATGTCTTTCTATTAACCATGTTCTTACATCAAACTACTTTTCTTGTGTATCCCTCATCAATGCTCCTAATTTGTTAAATTGCATCTCCTTAGCTTACACATTATACATGTGAATATGACACGCCTTCCTGTTTTTGGTACTTACTACATCTGCCTATCACACCATGTTCTTACATCAAACTACTGTTCTTGTGTATCCTGCGTGTATCGCTTATGATGAGACAGTCCGCTGCAGCATTGGGTTAATATGAGGCATAATAGTCTTATAAAGAATGCAATTTCATCCTCTCCACACGATTCTCAAGAAACAGCAAGCCTAAATGAAGACATTGAACGTAGCTCTGTACCTGAAGACCGCACTTCCCCTACACCACCATCACAGGTGTTGCTCTAACTTCGCAGTGTGATATGTGGTTGCATGTTGCATACGGTGTCTAGTTTGTAATGCTTCTAATTAGGGTAAATTGCATCTTCTTAGTTTACACACTATACCTGTGAATATGACATGCCTTCCTATTTTTGGTACACACTACATCTATGTGTTAACCTTGTTCTTACATGAAACTACCTCTCTTTTGTATCCTGCATCAATCACTTACGATGAGTCACCTTTATTCATTGCATATTGCATATTATTTCTAGCCTGTCGCCATGTATTGCTTCTAATTTGGTCAAATATATTTGTTAGGGCACCCTTTTAATTTGGCAGAGTGATATTGGTTTCATCTTTCATATGGTTTCTAGCTTGCATTGATTCTAACAAGTTCAAGCACCTTGTGCTTAGTTTACATTTTATACATCATACATGTCAATCACGCCGTCCTGTTTTTCATACATATTCCATCCTCCTATCATGCGGCTGCCTTACATGAAATTAGTGTTCGTCAGTATCATCCATCAATGAGTTCTGAAGAGCAAATTTTATTCCTTTTTCTTGTGGGTTTGACTTGACAAGGCAAAATCAAGAAAGAGGAAGGAAAAAAGTAAGGAAAGGCGATGATGGTGGTCGTCTGCAGCAACGTAAACAGAGCATCTGTACCGATTCTCCTTGTACTGATAGTGCATTACAAGGTCCAAGTCTCCGCTCCCCTACTCCACCATCCAAGGTGCTTGCTCTAACTTGCCAGTGTGATATCTGGTTGCATGTTGCATATGGTGTCTAGCTCGTATTGCTCCTAATTAGTGTAAACTGCATCTGTTTGGCTTACACATGATACATGTGAATATGACATGCTTTCCTGTTTTTGGAACATACTATATCTGTCTATCACACCATGTTCTTACATGAAACTACTCTTCTTGTGTATCCTGCATCAGTCACTTATGATGGGAAACCTTTAAGTTGGCAGTGTGATATTGGTTTGCGTCTTGAATATGATTTCTAGCATGTATTGCTTCTAGTTTGATGAACGCCACCTATGACGAGACAGTTTTAACTTGGCAGAGTGATATTGATTGCACCTTCCATATGGTGTCTTGCGGTGTTTCTAATTTGTTGAAGTGCCTTACCTTAGTTACCACATCATAGGTGTGAATATGTCAAGCCGTCCATTTTTTCGTACATATTCCATCCTCGTATCATGACTTTGCCTTTCATCAGAGTAGTGTTCGTCAGTATCATGCATGAATGAGTTCTGAAGAGCGAATGATATTCCTTTTTCTTGTCGGTATGACCTCACAATGCAAAATCAATAAAGCTGAAGGAAATTGCCAAGGCATTGGATGATGGTGGTCCTTCCGAGCAACTGAAACGGAGGTTCTCTACAGATTCTACTCCGCCATCCTCCAACAAGATTCACAAGACAACGCAAGGCTAGACAGTCAACATAGCTGTGTAGATTATGAGCACATCTCCCCTACTCCACAATCACAGGTGCTTGCTCTAACTTGGCACTATTATATGTGGTTGCATGTTGCGTATAATGTCTAGCTTGTATTGCTTCTAACTTTGTTGAATTGCATCTGCTTACTTTACACATAATACCTGTGAATATGACATGTGTTCCTGTTTCTACATCGGACTTCTATTCTTGCATATCCCGCATCAGTCACTTATGATAAGGCACCTTTAAGTCGCCACTGTGATATTGGTTGTGTTTTGCATATGATTTCTAGCATGTATCGCTTCTAATTTGTTGAAACGCCATATAGTTTGAACTTGGCGAGTGATATTGGTTCATCTTTCATATGGTGTCTAGCCTGCAAAGGTTTCTAATTTGTTGAAATGCCTTCTGCTTAGTTGCCACATCATAGGTGTGAATATGTCACACCATCCTGTTTTTCATACATATTCCATCCTCACATCATGTGTTTGCCTTTCATCCGAGTAGTGTTCGTCAGTATCATGCATGAATGAGTTCTGAAGAGCGAATTTTATTCCTTTTTCTTATCGGTTTGACTTCACAATGCAAAATCATTACAGCTGAAGGAAATTAGTCCGGCAGTTGGATGATGGTGGTCCTTCGGAGCAACTCAAACAGGGGGTATCTACAGAATCTACTCCGCCATCCTCCCAACAAGATTCGCAAGACAACACAAGGCTGGACAGTCAACGTAGTTGTGTAGATGATGAGCACATCTCCCCTACTCCACCATCACAGGTGCTTGCTCTAACTTGACACTATTATATGTGGTTGCATGTTGCGTATGATGTCTAGCTTGTATTGCTTCTAACTTGAATTGCATGTGCTTACTTTACACATAATGCCTGTGAATATGACACGTGTTCCTGTTTCTAGAACATACGTGTACATGATGAGCACATCTCCCATACTCCACCATCACAGGTGCTTGCTCTTACTTGGAACTGTTATGCGTGGTTGCGTTTTCCATATGATGTCTAGTTTGTATTGCTTCTGATTATGTTGAATTGCATCTGCGTAGCTTACAACTTATACCTGCAACAATCACTTACCCATAAGACACATTTAACTTGGGACTGTGATGTAGGTTGCATCTTGCATTGTCTTGTAGCTTGTAGCTTCTAATTTCTTGAAATGGCACTTCTGACGAGACACTTTTTACACGATAGAGTGATATTGGTTGCATGTTCATATGGTGCCTAGCTTTCATTTCTTATAATTTTGTTGAAATGCCTTCGCTTTTGTTTTTCCATACATATTCCATCCTCCTATAAATGCGTGTGAATATGAAACACCTGTCTTTTTTGTATATATTCCATCCTCCTATCCAGTATGCCTTACATCAAAGTAGTGTTAAATGCAGATCATGCATCAAACAGTTATGCAGAGCTAATTTTATTCATCTTCTTGTGGTTTTGACTTCATAAGGCAATATCGGAAAATAGGAAGGAAAAGAGTAAGTTAGGGGATGTTGGTGGTCCTCCGCACCGACGCATAAGCAGAGACTCTCTAGATTTGCCCTACTCTTTGCTAATGAAGTTGAAGTCCCAAGTCTACATCATGAGTTCATCTCCCGTACTCCACCATCGCAGGTGCTTGCTCTAAGTTGACAGTGTGATAATTGGTTTCATGTTGCATATATTGTCTAGCATGTATTTCTTCTATTTTGATTAAATTGCACCTGCTGAGTTTATACATGTGCATATGACATGGCTTTCTGTGTCTAGAATACACTGCATCTATCTATCATACCATGTTCTTACATCAAAGTACTGTTGTTGTGTATCCCGCATCAGTCACTCATGATTGGACGCTTTTAACATGGCAGTTTGATAGTGGTTGCATCTTGCATTGATTTCTACGTTGTACTGCTTCTAATTTTCGAATTGCCACTTATGAAAAGACACTTTTAACTTGGCAGAGTAATATTGGTTGCATCTTTCATATGGTGTCTAGCTTGCATTACTTCTATTTTCTTGAAAATCCTGCTGCTTAGTTTGCACATCGTAGCTGTGAATATGTCATGCCGTCCTGTTTTTCTTACATATTCCATCCTCATACGGTTGTCTTACATCAAAGTATCGCTTGTCTGTACCATGCATCAATGAGTTCTGAAGAGTGATTTTATTCTTTTGTGTTGTGGGTACAGCTTGACATGGCAAAGTCAAAAAAAGCAAGGAAAATATTATAGTGGGGAGTGCTGTTACTCGTCGGGTGAAACGGAAAAGGTTCTGCCATCGAGATTCTGTTGGTACTTATAGTGCAGTAGAAGGTCCAAGTCCACCGGCTAAATCTACAAATGCAGTATCACCTGCTCCACCAGCCGCAACATCCGCTTCAACTGCATCCAAGATCTCAACCCAGTTACTCATTCGTTTGCTCGAACTGGCGGTTCCAAAGCTGCCTTCACACCTAACACTACTTCCGAAGCACTGGCGACACAACAGGACTTGGCAAGACCAGATGAACCTCATGAGCATCAACACCAAGGCGGTACTGACCGAGTCAAGTTGCGATTGCATGCTCCTTTATATGTACTCTCACAGTTTGATGTACATTAACACTTTCCATATTCGTTGTTGAACTAGCACCACGGCGCAAGCGGAAAAAGACATCAGGGATAATGCTTGACAGATTAACAAAATCTAAAGGAGGGAGAATGGAGATCCATTTTGAGGCACGTTTAAAAAGGCCACGTGATGCTACAGAGTCAGCCAAGTTAGTATCAGAGGCAACCGTTGCCGTTAGGTGTCATGCACGTATCCTCCCAACGTGGATCCAGTACAGGAATGAGAAAGACAATACCCAGTTTAACACCTTCCTTGACCATTTATCCGCAAGTAATGTTATTCATCGCAATTAGTAATATTGTCTTGCACTGTCCCATACTTTCTAGCTTCCTCCTAATAAGACTCACATTCTTTTTTCAACAGATGAGGTTCAAGTTGGATCCGAAAGATGATGCAACTAAAAAGCATGCACTCATGTTTTTCGATGCGCTTCATGCGACGATGTCGGTACGACCTTAGAAAATCTCACTTTGAAGGCAAGGCTAACAATGAAATCGCCCAAACATCTCCAGTGGAATATATTAAAGATGAAGATTGGACAGCCCTCGTTAAACACTGGTCTGATCCAAAGTATCAGGTAGGCTATATGTATTTGATCGGACCACATATTGAACTTGTATTTATGTATGTTCCTTACAAGTGTATCTTCTTCTAGGCTAACTGTTTGAAGAACAAGACCAACCGTTCTAAAGTGAAATTCCAACAGACAACAAAGATCTCGTAGCTATATTGCACATCGCGAGGCTCTTGTAAATAGCTGCTACTTCCTTATTTTTTTGTGCCATATTATCGTATCTATATTGACTTGTTCCAAATCTGAGAGGAAAGCCCGTGCGGACCAAAAGAACCTGAACCGAATGCAGTGCAAATCTTCAAGGATTGCCACACCGGAAGATGAAGGGCATGAGCACACCAGTTCAAGCCGCTGTTCTAAGTCCTTACTCCTCCTACCTTGAACTGATTGGTACTGTGATGTGTTCATTTAACTACTTGGTTTGCAGCCAATGTCAGTTACTCTGTTCACTTTTATACACAGTTGTCTTAACGTATCATTTCACCTTACATGGTTTAAAAGAGATGAAGGATATTCTTTTGGTCTTGATCTGTAATCTAGTTGTTATGTTCACGTGGCGCACACAATGATAAAATAGGTTGTTTGTTTTATATCTGTTTGCCCATGATATGAATGATGTCATACTATGTTCATCCTACTTTAAACCATGTCTCTTTATCCTTAGATGTCAGCGAATGTGAGGAAATAGACAATACAGAGGGCATGCTACATGGACATATGTTCGAAAGTGCTTTTATTATGTAGTTGGCACTACAATACATGCTAATGTATTACAAGAGTTCACCAAAATAAGTTATGTATAAACGTTTAACCTACTTTGTTTGTTTTTTCTCATTAGTAACTTATCCGTACACTAATCTACAAGTTCAAACTTTCGTGAAGCTATGGAAAAATGATTGAACAGCCACAACCACACGAGGTGACGAGGCTACTAAAGGCACAATGTCACCTCTTGCTGCGGTCGTCGGTATCTCTCCACTAACGAGGCAAAAGCACCTTCCTGCGTAATTCTGGGTTGGTTGTCAAGGTAAGCTCGTCCAAATCGCCTACTGAACAAAATCTTCCGGCTAGACAAAGTGATATATCTATGCTCCAGACACAAGTCCAATCCCTAATGGACGTTGTTTCGGAAACAAGAATAGTGGTTGAGAAATGTCGTCAAGATATGAATGGTTTTGAAACCAGACTATCAGACATTCGCTTCGTTGTTCAAGAGGAATGGCGGAAAAAGGTGGAGATCGTCTTTGCTCCATCGATTCTGACTGAAACATTAGCACTCGTGTCAAATGATCCGTGCTTCTATACAACCGATGGTGCTTTTATCTGGAAGGATCATAAACTTTATGCCTACAGGCCTTTTGTTGTGTGGTTGGAATTTATTTTGTTGTGATACAACATTTATGATGCTGCCCCAGGCTGCAGTAATTACGACGCTATTTTTGTATAGTGTAGGTTTATCTCAGTAATGTATTCGGCCGACAGCTTCATTGGAGACCAACATGCCAACATTCGTCGGGCCCATTCCAATTGGGCTAAAAATGATTACGGGCCGAAATTGACATGTAGCCCACTAAAAATATCTGGGCCTAAATCAGCATAAGCTTTCATATTTTTCTGGTAGGCCTGTGCCCATAGTGGGCCTTTAACAGGCCTAAACATAATTTGGGCCCTCAGTAAAAATAGGTCGTTTACAGGTGTAAATATCTTGAGCCCATAAAAAACATGGGCGTTTAATAGACCAAAAGTGATATTGGGCCCTGATTGTGCCAAATAACCCACTGGACTTAGCAGGCCAAAATGGTGGCCCATTTACGACGCGGATCTTTGACGGGCCGAAATTAGGACGGGCCGTAAATGCGCCGACCTAATACACGGGCCTTTTACAGGCCGGAACTTCAGTCAGGCTAGATTATCGTCATTTTTATATGGTCCGTTAATGGGCCCGATATGACGTGAGGCCACATATGGACCATGGTTTACGTCCGGCGTTAACAGGCCGAAAATGACAACAGGAAGAAAGTGGCCCAAATCTATGGTGTGCCTCTAACAGGCCGAATGTCAGACATGGCCGAATATGACCCAAATCCTTCACGGTCGTTGATGGGCCGAAAGTTTTGATGGCCTGTAAATGGGCCCAAATGAAGCCGAACCTTTAACGGTCGGAAATACACGGGCCATGATTCGCCCAATTACTTAGCGGACCGTTAATGGGCCGAAGTGACCATGGGCGCGTTGATGGCAAGTTTAGGACAGGCCGTTGACGGGCCGATTTGACAGAGAATGTTGGGCCTTTAGCTGGGCCGGCCCATTATGGTCTGCAGAATCCTATGGGCCTTTAGTTGGGCCAGCCATTGTGGTCCACAAATTCTTGTGGGCCTTTAGCTGGGACAGCCCATTATGGTCTGCAAAATCTTGTGGGCCTTTAGCTGGGTCGGCCCATTGTGGTCCGCTAAATTTTGTGGGCCTTTAGCTGGGCCAGCCCATTATGGGCCGCTAAATCCTATGGGCCTTCTGTTGGGCCGGCCCATTTAAACTTTGTGGGCCACTGTTGGGCCGGTCCACGTGTCAACATATCATAGGCCCATCTCGACCGTTGGATAAGTGACACCTGTGCCAACGCAGAGTCGACGATGGATCCGTCACCAATGTGAATTTTACACGTGGAAAATCGGCATTGGTCGTGGTACGTTAACGGGTTATCGAATCCAAAATCCGACCCGATAGCTTAACGGCGTTCGCTACGGTGGATGCCACGGTCGGTCATCCTTGAAAAGCACTTCAGGACGCGGGATTTATCGTCATGGAAGTGGACACTTCCGTGATGATAATTTTGGTAATGTCATGGAACACTTCTACGACAAAGACATGTATGACTATCTTGATTCTGTCATAAATTTGTCATGGATGTACATGCATGACAAAAAACGTAACCTACTGTGACAAACACGTATCATCACGGAAGTGTATTTTTTTTGTAGTGTATTATTGTTGACATTACCCTTGAAGTAAAAGGTTGGGAGGCGAAACTATAAGCCCTTATCTTTCTTTGTATCCGATTAAAACTCCGTAACCACAAGTATTGCGTGAGTGTTAGCAATTGTGAAAGACTAAATGATATTCGAGTATGTGGACTTGTTGAAAAGCTCTGACATAGACTCTTTCCGATGTTATGATAAATTGCAATTGCTTCAATGACTGAGATTATAGTTTGTTAGTTCTCAATAAAGTTTCTGATTCATACTTGACATTGTGAATAGATTATTACTTGAGCATAAGAAATCATATGACAATATTCATATATGTTGCTATTATAAGAATGATCATGATGCCCTCATGTCCATATTTTATTTTATCAACACCTCTACCGCTAAACATGTGGACATATTTATCATTATCGACTTCCGCTTGAGGACAAGCGAGGTTTAAGCTTGGGGGAGTTGATACGTCCATTTTGCATCATGATTTTATATCAATATTTATTGCATTATGGGCTGTTATTACACATTATGTCACAATACTTATGCCTATTCTCTCTTATTTTACAAGGTTTATATAAAGAGGGAGAATGCCGACAGCTGGAATTCTTGGCTGGAAAAGGAGCAAATATTAGAGACCTATTATGCACAACTCCAAAAGTCATGAAACTCCACCGAAATTGTTTTTGGAAATAATAAAAAATATTGAGCGGAAGAAATACCAGAGGGGACCCACACCCTGGGCATGAGGGTGGCGGGCGCGCCCTACCCCCCTGGGCACGCCCCCTGCCTCATGGGCCCCCTGTTGGCCCTCCGGTGCCCATCTTCTGCTATATGAAGTCTTTCGTCCGAAGAAAAATCATAAGAAAGCTTTCGGGACGAGACTCCGCCGCCACGAGGTGGAACCTTAGCGGAACCAATCTAGGGCTCTGGCGGAGCTGTTCTACCGGGGACACTTCCCTCCGGGAGGGGGAAATCATCGCCATCGTCATCACCAACGCTCCTCTCATCGGGAGGGGGTTAATCTCCATCAACATCTTCACCAGCACCATCTCCTCTCAAACCCTAGTTCATCTCTTGTATCCAATTCTTTGTCTCTAAGTCTGGGATTGGTACTTGTAAGTTGCTAGTAGTGCTGATTACTCCTTGTACTTGATGCTAGTTGGTTTATTTGGTGGAAGATCATATGTTTAGATCCTATATGTATATTAATACTCCTCTGATTATGAACATGAATATACTAGTTTAACCGAATAGCTAGTAGTAGCATGGCCAATTCTCCCATCCATTTGCAATATACTAGTTTAACCGAAAATCGGCATTGGTACTAGTATATTGCAAATTAGTTGCCGATGAATTAAAAGGTGAAACACTTTCTTGTATGCTATTGGAAATTTGAACATGAGGTGCTTCAAATTGATTAACCAAAATCATCATGTTGTTCATCGGCATATGTATTTGTGGGGGTGCCGATGCATGAGAGTTGGAGTACATATGGTGCATGTTACTAGTATCATAAGAAGTTGAAGCATGTAAATTACTTTCAATCGGCCTTTGCATGTAATTAGATGCATGATTAAAAAAACTAGGTTTAGCCAATAGAGCATACTCATTGAATGATCTATTAACACCATATGAATTATTTGCATCTACAGTAGGAAATTGGGTATTCATATTACCTTTGTAGATTGCAAACACTAGATGACGATCCCTTCGTAGCAAGAACAGGCCGGAGACCGTTCAAAGCTACGTCCCAGCGGAGTCGCCAAAAAGTTTGTTCCCACACGAACACGTCACCGTGTACCCTCGACACCGGGGGTGATGCACCGCAGCTCACGTTGAAGGAGACCCGGCTGGAAGCGCGGTACGCAGGCAATCCAGCGGGTGCTTTTGAGGACCCGAAACCCCACACGCCCGGGAGGGACCCCGTCAGGGCACGCGGCGGTTATGGGCTGCCCTAGGTTGACCTGATCACCCTAGGGCCTCGAGGTTCGCCGCCCTGCAACAAGAAGAATGAACGAAGAACGAGGAAGAAGAAGAGCTAGGGTTAAGGAGAAAAGATAAAAGATAAAAAGTGGTAGATGATTTTTTTGATTGGGTGTTGTTCAATCGGCCATCACCCCTTAGGTATATAAGAGGCGGCTGGACTTCCCGTGCAAGGCAAAGACTTGGATTCACGTCCAAAACCCTAGTCAAATTCGGATTGGTTTTGTCTGAACTTCCCAAAACTGTTCGGTTTAAAACTGGCTGCACCTTGCGGGTCTTTTTTGTGGCAGTAACCAACCTCAGATGAAAACGCGCCCAAAAGCATATTTACTCGTTTCGACTAGATGAACAACTTTCATGCTAAACGTTTTTTGATTCGATTCCATCTTCTGGGCCAAAACGGTCACGCAAAACATCTATTTGCTCCCGATACCCATCAGACATGTGTCTGGTGGGGCGCGCCATATTTCGCCTCCTGACAGGGCTGCATTCCGATAGCTCTAACTTTTGCATACGAATACGGATTGGGACGATTTTTATATCAAAATCGACCTTTTCGATGAGATGAAGAAAACTCGTGTAGATCATTCTTCCATATGAGGCCGTCTTGGGGGTGTAATCAGCCGAATAGTGTTCTGAATACAAAATTTCAGTACTTCGAACACAACTTCGGCCTTAGAGATGAGATCGGATGGCTATGGACCAAATATCAAAATTTCTCCTTTTGACAATACATAACTTACCCACTTTGAGCAATTTTCCATTTGAGGCCATCTTAATTGTGTTTTTGACCAAGCCAAAATCTGATGTCAACACATGCACTGGACAGGAAGGGCATGCATGCATGTGCGAGGGCTTGGCGAAGTGGAATTGAACAATGAACATGCATACACTGGGTAGAAACATACCAGTCAGCCGACCGGCACCACTTACATACGAAAGTGGAGCCTAGCTAGCAGACAGGCCAATGCAGAAAAAAATGTGACTGACCAAAATCAGAATTCAGTCACTTACATACTGTAGCAACAGCTATGGTTCTGCATATAGCATGCAGGGCCTTCCCTCGGCATTCACGTTCTGAATTGCCCTTCGACAACTCTCACGCCAAGCATTGTTGCATTGCACAGCATGTTACTAACATTTTCAGTTGTGATGCAATCGACAATTATATAGCAACCATCTTATATTTACTAATTGGAAGCACCAAACGAGCCTCCACGTTAATCCTTAAAAAATAGAAATAATAACCTTAGGATAATAATTGTAGGGCTTGGATTAAATAAGGGGCCATGGAACTTTCTTTCGTGTTCAAAGGAGTCCTAGAGGATCACGTCAATAAAAAAAATGAGTGCTAGAAGATTACAATTGGTAGTGGCAGAACACGTATTGCAATCCATGCCTTTTTCCACAACCACAATTGGTAGTGGCAGAACACGTATTACAATTGGTAGCTCCTCCTATTTTCTTGCGTCCAATAAAATCATGATCCAAATCTCATCCAAGAAAATTGGCGGCAGCCGACCCAGTTGATGCTGCAGATGGGCGTGTCATGTGGGAGTTGCGCCGGCGGCTGGGGTTCCACGTGATCAGTTCGAGCATCCTCTATCTCTCCATCCCGTATTTTAATGTCATCTTCGACTTCAACCTTCCATCCGTATTGCATCCATCAAGAAGAACATGTCTCAATCGATTTATCCCCTCCCGTCTAACCTTAAATCTTATCTATATTCCAAGTTTTGCAATTCAAGATAGCTGATGCATGGGATGAGGATTTGTATGCACGATAATTTGAAGAAAGCGAGGCGACATGGATAGTTGAGGCACCCGAGTGGAGGAATTACGTTGGAGTGGTGGCGGCACACAAGTATAACACTCCAAATCCAATTTGAGTGGATCTATAATATCTGATCAAGAAACATCGGCCTTTTCCATGTCCATCTTGCATCACTTCTCTTTACCAGATTATATATTGGAGGGAGGGGAGGAGAACCAGCAGGGGTGGTCTGTACGAGCATCTTTCCGATGATGACCACATTTGGTCGGGTTCCGTTGGTAGCACGGGCATGAATCCCCCAACTCCTCCATCAATCCCCTGCTGTCAAGATCATGTATGTCTTGCTTGGCTATCATCTATAGTACAGGTTGGCTTTCTCTTGCTTTCGTTGTCTTGGTTCTAATTGATGTTTCCTCACCTGACTCCCGAAGGGAAATAAATACATGGCGTGATGCAGATCAATAGACAATAGATTTGGTAGGCAGGATAAAAATATGAAATAATTATGTTTTTTCTTTGTTTGATGTTTTCTTGATCTGCGCACATGCTTTTCTAATAATTCCCAATGGATTATAGGAATGGGCTTCATGCAGATAGACAGAAATATGTTTGTGATCAGTCAAAGACAATGAAAACATTTACTGAAATCTTCATGTGTGGATCCTATGAATTACTTTGACTGGAAGTCCAACGATCAATCTCATCTTAGTAATAACTATGTTTGGAGACATACGTGATGTTAGTTTCTTTATCTCTCAAGCTCTTGCCCTCCATGCGCACTGAATTAAGAAAGTGGCAATGTTCTGGAGAAGATGCAATGCTGCAAACAAGTCATCATAGTAGTTAGCAAATTATCGCATATTTTCAGTTAGGCTACTCTGCATATATATAATACTACTCTACTATAGTGGGGAAAGACATCACGTTCTCTCTCTTTCTTTTGATATGAGTGGCTGGGTATTAATAATAGTCCTCATGATTGCATTGTGAGATTATCTTCAGCAAAAGAGATTTGAATCAGTGGTCGATCAACGACAACGTACAAGGGCCTTGATGACAGCTATTCGTGTTACAGCATGCAGCCTGAGCCATGCAAGCAACAATGGTATCATGTAGTCTAGACTGGAGTAGCGTTTGCTTTATTTATAAAGCGGGGCGAAAGCCTTTTTCAGTAGATTGGAGTAGCGCATAGTAATATTTGATTATTAATTTCTGCAGGCAACCAAGGCAATGACGATGTAGTCTTGGCTAATGTTTCTATTTAATTAGCTTTTTTGGAAAAATGGTTCATACATATATGTATGTGCATGAAACAACTCATTGTTCAGAACTGACATCATCGTTAAATCGAGAAATTCATATACGTACAAAGAAGAAAAATCAATCAGCTATCCGTATGGACGATGCGTAACAATGTTCTCATATTACCTGAGTATACATATAGATATTTGTATAGTTAGGAGTTCAGTGACAAAAATGTACGTCTTACACAAAAATATTTAGAGATCCCCAGTTCAATATATAATTTCAACTCCCGAAAGGCCTGTTCGATATTTCACAATTTTCTTTTCTAAAATCTCCAATTCCGATCATAGGAATTGAGAGGCCAAATATATTTTTCAATTTGCTTTACACATGTCAATCCATGAGCAGAGTATTTTCATGGATTCTACTACTAATTATTCACATCCACTGCACAAAATACAGGGTATAGGCCGATTGTTCCCTTTCATTGCAACCAAAACATATTTTTTCGTATTTTTGTAAGATATTTCTCCCAACAAACTTCTTTTTTTGCGAGGAATTCTCCCAACAAACTTACCTGAACCTTTCCAGCGAAGTAATATATCTTCATATGTTTTAAAACTCCAAATTAGACAGAAGACATTATTGTTGTGGTGTTGACCATATCAACCACGAAACAAGGTTCATATGAGTTTCAGTTTTTATCCTTTAATGATATAGCATCCAAAGGGCTGGCACACAATGCTAATTCATAGAAGCCATCTCTTGCTTGCCTTCATTTGGCCTAGGGTTACATGATGCTTCGGAAGAATTGCGTATCGTTTGCCTGGGCAAAGTGCAGCTCAGACAACTGAACAATATTTATACTGCAACTTTTTTATGCATCGTTGTTCTTGCAGTCATACATTGATGTGAAGGTATTAATATTTTCCATTCATGTACAAATTATAGCACCTCCATTCGACGACTTTTTTAAATTTATTTTACTAATGTTCTATTTACAGTTGGTGCAGGGAGAAGAAGGGTTGAGGATAAAATCATATAGAAAAGGACAAAAATAGCTACTCGAAAATACTTTGATTTCGATTACTGTAAGTGAAACTATTTTGTTATTTTTAGTTATCAAAGTATTTCCTATATTTTTTAAATATACTTAACTGAATTTTTCTTTATTGGAAATATTAAGAAAACAGTTACAGATGATGCTTGGTAGCCTCTTTGCATGTATATTTGATTGAAGGGGTCCATAAATAGGGCATAGGTCCAAGTGATTTAACACATCTAGGCCGTTAGCTAAGTGCACATTTTGTTACTTGAATACAACTGATTATATTGTTAGAAGTTTAAAACGCGAAAACCTTAGCACATCATATGCGAGTGAGACGGTGGAACAACAACTCGATTGGTAGTGTCATGATGATAGAATTTTCCCAAGAGAATTTAACTAATAAAAATGTCAAATACTAGCCCATGCAGATGCACGGGTTGACATAAAAAGAAATTGCATATTGCCCTAAAAAAGCGCATCTTGGATTCTAATCTCCTCCACGATCTCCGCGGGGATGGACGAGTTTTGATCTTGCAGCAGCTAGCGTTGTTTCCTCTCCACCAGCGCCTCCCCCACGATCTGCTCCACCTTACACTGACCTCCACCGCCGGCATCCGACCAAGGTTCGCCCTCCACCAGCGCCTCCCCCACGATCTGCTCCACCTTACATTGACCTCCACCGCCGGCATCCGACCAAGTTTCGCCCTCAGCCCTTACTCCTGACGAGCCGCCATGGGCCTGCGTATCTCCAGCAGACGACACCTAGAATCGCCACTTCGCACATCATCTGTACAGGCCGTGGGGACGAGAAGATCGATCCATGTAGGGGTGTTAATGATGATGTTGACCTGGGTACTCAATTCAACAGCTGCTACAGGATCTTGCCATCAAGCATGCTCGGCAAAGATGTGCCAGTGTAGCAGGCATGTATTGGCTACTCTATTGGTCTGAGGTAATCACCTCCTTCTCCATCACCTCTACGTACTTAACTAGCTCAGGTAGTTCTCTCAAAAAAAAAAACTAGCTCAGGTAGATTGGTCAACGCTTACAAATTTCATAGGCCTTGGCTTCCCTCACGATGCCAATTTAACATCTAATACCCTTTGTGGCCCGTTTTATATTCCTCCGTACACATCTGTATGCATTTTCATTGGAGCTGGATTGGAAGAATCGAGATATGCTTCGCTGCAGAGTAGGTGTATGTTCTATCGGATCAGTTATTTTGTATATACACAATAGGGAGCAGCAAAGTGGAGTCAAATATTATAGTTTTTACTTATCCAACTATATTATCTAGGAAATTGGCCATCTCTAGAGAATAGTACAACTGAAATTTTGAAGCAAATTTGCAAATCCGTCTGCCTCAATATACATATAACTGAGCTTAGATGGCAGTGGAATTGAAAGAATCAATATGACTGCTGCTATGTATTACAACTTATGGTTTAATGTCAATGGAATTAAATAGCAAACAAAATCTGCAGTATAATTTCACATGAAGACACAACAGTATTCTCTCTTTGCTTTTATTCTTTTGTTTCCAGATCGCACTAAGTGGTGATAATTAAGGAGCAATGTGAGGTTGTTGATGGCCATGGTGGCTGGCGCTAATGACCACAGACCGTGATGGCGAATGTGTGACAGAACTCGGAATCTGGTACAGATATATCTGCATCGAGGAGCATCTTTACAGTATACATGCGGGTGGGGAGTTGGTAGAGCAGCATGCTCTCCTGTACAGAAGGGCTAATGTTCTGTGGCGACCAACTGGACCTAGACGTCCCTGTATCAAAAGATCTCACGGAATTAACTATTCTGCATGTTTGTCCAGTGAACAAAAAGTATGAAAATTTTACCTTTTTCCTAACAAGTTCTGATCGTCATCCGTTCACTTGGTAGCTCCTTATTTCTTCGAGCTGGTCAATCTTTAAATTTTTTTTACATATCCATGTTTATCAGGTTTTTGTTACTTACATGTTATAAATATTGTAAGACACAGAAATTTTTTATTTGACGACCTTTAGGCGGCCCCTGAACAACAACTGCAGTTCGTGTTTCCATATAGATACTAATTTTTCTCAATACCAAATTTTTGACATGAATGGATGGATGGTAATCTTTGCATCACTACTGGAATCGCACCCTATGCCGACGGCCAGGGCCGTCGGCATATCCCTGACTTGCCGTCGGGACAGGCCTATGCCGACGGCGGCCGTCGGCAACGTATCCGTCGGCGTAGCCCGGATGACCGTCGACATAGAAAGGCCGTCGGCATAGACCCTATCCCGACGATGGCCGTACATCTATGCCGGCAACGGCGGCCGTCGGCAACGCCATCGCTTAACGGCGGTTGCCGTCAATCAGCTGAAACAACGGCGGCTCGCCACGTGGCGTGTCTATGCCGGCGGCACGCCGTCGGCCGTTTAGAATTATGCCGACGGCGGGCCGTCGGCATAGACATGCCACGTGGTGAGAAGCCGTTGCTCTGGTGCTTGCCTATCTTGACGGCACCGCGCCGTCGCCAGTTTGGAACTATGCCGACGGCCTCGCCGTCGGCATAGACGTGCTGCGATATTAAACAGCCCGGGCACTCACAGGGCGAGAACTAAGCCGACGGCCGGGCCGTCGGCATAGACATGCTCTGCGATGTCGACAGCAGGCACTCACTGGCGAGAACTAAGCCGACGGCCGTGCCGTCGGCATAGACATGCCACGTAATCGGCAATCAAGGCGCTCACGCCCGAGCCTATCTTGCAAGCTGGGCCGTCGGCATAGTTTCTGCCCGATTTTTTTCTTTTTTCTGTTTGTTTTCAAATCAGTTCAATTCAAATAAAAGCACATGTATAACAGACATATCGCCAAAGACATATCAAACAACGTAAGCATAAGCAACATCACACACACAAGTCTCTAAATGATCATCATCACAACCAACATAAGCATAAGCATATAGAAAAGCACCACACACAAGTCTCTAAATGATCATCACCACACACAAGTCATCTCAAGCATCATCACCACACACTCGGCTTAAGCGCCAGGACGTCGAGCACCGCGGAGGTCGTCACCGCCAAGACCGCCAAGCCAGTCGTCATCGCTAGCGGCAGCGCTACCGCCAAGACCGCCTCCACCTCCGCCTCCGTGGATCGGAGTGGTCGGGCTCCGTGTCTCCGGAGTCTTTGCGAAGACCACCGCCAACGGTAGATCCATCTGCTCCTGGATGTTGAAAAGACATATTAATGGGATATATGATCGTGTTGAAAGGCATGACATGCTTGGGGTGAATAGATTGGGGATGAACTAACCGCGAGGGGCCAGCGTTACGTGCCACAAACTCCTCAAGGTCAATGACCTTGGTTGTCTTTGGAGGGCATGGTCTTGCTGGCTGGCCCGAGGACACCGCCGCCGCCATTTCTGAAAAGCCTGCTCCACTGGCGATCCCTCTGCACTTGGTGTTCATGAATCCTCCGATGCCACGCCATGGTCTCCTGGCGTGTGTACTCAGTAGGCCTACGGTATGACATGATGGAACTCATAAAACTACTAGATCACGAGAAAATAAAGTGAGCAATGAAGATAAGAGGAAATACTTACAGTCATTTGCTCTGAAAGAGGGACTGTGAACTGGACCTTTGGGCTGGCTCATGCTGGCTCGGGCTCGGGTCGATCCGACGAAGCTGTGTGTAGGAGATAGTCGGAGTGACCACAGCATCGAGAACCGCCTCCCGACGTGCTCCTTGGGCCCCATGCTCGCCACCGCCACTGTCGTCCAGATCCGCCGCAATGGGGTCAGTGTGTCAGATGTAACCCAGATAGGCTGCGGAGTAGGCCTCCTTCCTCCACGCGGTCTTCTTGCCGTAGTACTTGGGCTCGCCGGGCTTGGGGTCCTTCCGCGTATGGGTGATCTCCCACGCCTGCATGTCTGAGAGCGGCCGCTTCAGTTTCTCCTCCTGCACCACCAAACAGATGTTAGTCATACATAAGAAAGTGATGGTAAATAGAAGAAGAAGAATGTTTAATGGGGTTAGTCATAAATTAAGCGCCTTGTGGAGATAGTGGTTTCGGTTTCCACGAGCATGTACTCCCTCATTCCCTCGGTTAGCCTTATTTTTTATTCTCATAGCCGCCTGTGCTCCAAATTTATCACACCAAAGATCCACCAATGCCGCCCAGACTCGTCTTTTCCATAACACCAATTTGGACACACCTACATAATAAAAGCATAATGGCATGTCAACATGAAGCGGTGAAATGTACCACATGGTAATGAAAGCATAATGAAAAATCTTTTATACTTACCGCCAAGTACTCGTGCCTCTCCAAGGTAATGCCCATCCTCCGCGCTTCTTCCTTGGTCATCTTCACACCAAGAACATCGTGGTAGTATGTCGAGATGGCCACATAGCGCACCTCGTCTTTGCATCTGGCGGGCCTTCTTCTTGCATTGGCGCAGTACGATCTGGTCCGCTCTAGCCCCTGTGCTCCGGAAGAACTCGATAGAATTTCTACAATCATGCATGAAACAAGAATGGAAGAAGCCATGAGTTAAATCATTCATGAAACTAGAATGGACTTGTGCTTCTGAAGAGAACTCACCCAGAAAGTAGTGGTTATGACTTGGCATGGGTCTCATGGTCCGCGTGGAGGGCCGCTTCCCAGTGGTCCCAGCTCGTGGCCAAAAACCCGACGGTCCGGCTTGACCGGATCCGGACGAGACAACCCGCCAAGATAACTTCAAAGAAGACGGTGATGAGGCCGTTGGGAATACGGACCCTTTAGAATATATCCGATTCTTTGCAAAAGAATGAACTATTAGCATGTGACAAGCAAAATAAATAACAACCAGAATATGCATGTGACAAGCAAAATAAGGAACCGCTTGCTCTTTTCCCGTGGGCTCAATGAGCCATTTCTGCTCCTCAGTAGCAGGAACCTGCTTTGGTAGCTTTGCGTTGCCACCTCCTCTAGGATGTCCTGAGGTCTGACACCTCCTCTAGGATAACTGCCTCAGCTATGGAATCTTCAATCTTAGCTTTGTTTCCACATTTCCGTCGGAGATGCTTGTTCTGCCTCTCAGGGCCGTACTGCCACCGATTTTGTACAGGGCCCCAACAATACCTCGTTCATGTAGGTGCGAGAATGAGATGTGTCATCGGAGTAAAGAAGCTGGCGGAAAGATCTTCTCTAGCTTGACTATCAACTCCGGTGCCTTCTTATGCAATTTTTCAATCACCTCTTTACTTACTTCTTTAGCACAGGCGTGCGGAAGAAATGGCTAAGCTTCGGCAAGCACTCGCCGGACATGCTCGGGGACATAGCCTCGAACCATCACCGGCATTATCCGCTCAATCCATACATGGTAGTAATGACTCTTCAGACCGGTCACTTTGCCCGTTGAAAGATTGACTCCTTACTTATATTCGATGCATAACCATCGGTGAACTTCAAAATTTGTTTCAGCCGGATAAGTACTTCTTTTTTTTACGGCGGTTTAAGGACAAAGTCATCGGCTTGAACCAGTTTTTCGACCGCTTTGTGGGAGGCTTCATGTTCAGGCGTGGTCTATCACAAATTCTCTGTTGATCGGCTCTAGCTTTTACGTTATCCTTCGTCTTATCAGGAATGTTGAGGATCGTGTGGAAAAGGGACTCTGCCACATTCTTTTCGGTGTGCATCACATCAATATTGTAAGGAAGTTTGAGGTCCTTGAAATAGGGAAGCTGCGAGAAGGGGGTAATGTGAGTCCAGTTGTGCGTCTCACCATATCCCTCGAAGCCTTTGTCTTTGGCTTTGCCTTTGCCTTTGACTTTAGGCTTCAGAGCTTTTAGCTGAGCAAGAACATCTGCCCCCGAAAATGTTGGAATCTCGATTACTTCATGAACAACCCGACCTTTCGTGAAGTTCTTCTTGTCTTCCCTGTCTGGATGGTCTGGAGGGAGGAACTGTCGGTGCAGGTCAAAGGCTACATACTTGCCACCCTTACTCAGCCAAATCATTCGCAGATCCTGCATGCACACTGGGCATGGCATCTTACCACTTGTACACCATCCGCAGAATAGAGCATAGCCGGGAAAGTCATGCATGCAATAGTGCAACCAAACTTTCATCAAGAAATTTCTCTGCAGATCCCGGTCGTATGTCAACCTCGGAAAGTACCAAGAATGGTGCAAAGCATCCACAAGCGGCTGCATAAACACACCCAATTGCTTCCCGGGTAGTCGGGCCCCGGAATGATGAGCGACAAGAACATGGTCTTCCGTTGCATTAGGGCACCGGGAGGAAGATTGAGCGGAATTACAAACACAGGCCAGAACTGTATGGATTGGACGACATACCATATGGATTCAACCCATCACCGATATGGCTATTCGACATTCCCAGCCTCGGCTGCTTCCTCGGGTATTCTTCATCGAATGCCTTCCATGCTTCCCCTCCCGATGGATGTACGATTTTTTTGGATTGTACCTTATACCTTCCTTGTGCCACTTCATCATTTTGGCGAGACTCCTTCGTGATGAAAAGGCACTGCAGTCTTTTTATAAAATCAAGATACCGAAGAACCTTAACGGGATGGTTAGCTGCTTTTCTCACCATCCTCACCGACCACCTCAATGTATCGAGACGAACCGCACTTCCTACAAAGATTTGTCATCCGCATACTGCGTGCCTAAACAAAAGGCAATTCTTGAGCAAACATCTATTTTCTCATAATCCATAGAGAGTGCCTTCATGATTTTCTTTGTATCGTACATGCTTTTTCGGCTCATGACCCTCGGGGAGGCTGTTAGCCCATACTCCCGTGAATGCTTGAAGCATTTACGGCTACAACCGTACTCAGCCTTGACTGCAATCGATTGCGAGATGGCATCCGGTGAGATATTTTCGCACCCGCATAAAGAGGTTTCTTCGACGAGGCCAAGACCTCCAAGAAGGCCTTTGCGGTTGCCTCCGGCTCCTCCGGTTCATTCTCTGAAGGTGTCGCATTTGCCGTTTACGCAACAATGACATCATCTAGCATGTCCCTCACCCCGTCGTCCTCATATCCATCGATGCGTTGTCGCATCACCTCCTCTCTACCACGGTCCTGATCGGCTATGTTTATCGGCGGCATGTCAAAGTTTGGCATATATCCGTGCGTGCGAAGGTGCTCACTCATGTCCATCTGATTTCTACGATGACGTCGGCACATCTCGCCTGCAGGGGCATGGTGGGATAATTCTCATTGGACGACGGAATATCTCCTTCAAATACACATCGGTTTTCGCGATCCACTGATGTTACTCGATTCCGACGGATAAAACCACTGTACATCCACTGATTATCTGCCATCCTCTGCTATTTTGCAAACCACACAACATAATTAAGGATTCACTTAAATTAATCACATCAAATTTTCAGTTTCTACCGCGCTGAATCCACCTACATCTCTAATAGGTAAAGATGGGTCCTAATCCCACCCGAGGATGTGTAGATTGAGTCGTTCTCCATTCTACCCGTTCGAGAGACAAAATTTGGCAGCACCTCCCGCTGTTCTCCGGATACGTCTCGTCAAATAGCCGAGAGAATGTGCTCCGGAGAACAATGGGAGGCGCCGCGAAATCCTGTCTCGGAACGGGTAGAACATGGAGAACATACCCAATCTACACATCCTCGGGCTGTCCGTGGAAAAGCTGGACAATCCGAACAGCTGCGGTGATAAATATGCAATTGAATGCATATTTATCGATGCAACCCTTTCGGACGGGAGACGTCTAGGTTACGCCAGTTGACTTGAGAATGAAATCTAGCGACATGATTCGTAGCTCACCCTCGGTTGTAGAGGAAGTAGTCGAACAGCGGAGGGACAATCAGGGTCCAACAGATCCTACGACGATCACTCCACCGAGATGGAACACCACAGAACCTGCACCGTATCATCATCAATATCATCATCATCATCATCATCTATCATCATGTAACAATCATTGAAGCATAAAAAAAATCATCATCATCATCATTTATCATGATCCAACAATCATCATCATTTATCATCTCTTCCGCAAAAAAAATGGAAATCTATCATCATCATCATCATCTAAAAATTATCCAGGCAAAAAAAAGCATTATCATCTATCATCAACATCATCATCTATCATCATCAACATCATAATCTATCATCATCAACATCATAATCTATCATCATCAACATCATCATGTATCATCTAATTTTTTTGCATTTCTCACATTTCTAACTATCATCATACATAATGCATGCATCCATCCATCTAACCATCTATCATCATACATAATGCATCCATCCATAAATCATCTAACTAAATTAAAAAAATTGCTTCAAAGAGGGAGGAAGGAGCTCACCGTGTGGGAGGGCCGGCTCGGGGGGCAGGCACGGAGGGAGGTGGAGGGAGCTCGTGCTCGGGCTAGGCCGACCGAGCAGCGGCAAGAGGAGGGCCGGTGCAGACTAGCCCGCCCGGCGAGCGGCGATCGAGGCGGTGAGGAGGAGTGGGCTCGGGAGGTCCGCCGACCGAGCTTGACGAGGGCGCCACCGAGGGTGGCCGGGAGGAGTCCACGCGCCCCATCGCAAAAAGGTAAGCGTGGCGGCGAGCCGAGATGACGAGGCCGGCGGAGCACGGTGGGCCGGCTGCGGCGAGTGGCGAAGGCGGCGGCCCGAGCGCTGATGGGGCGGCGCGACGGAGCAGGCGAGGAAGGGTGGCGGCAGCGACCGGAGCGGATCCGGTGGCGGCGGGGTGTGGGTCGGGGAGGAGAGATGGAGAATGGGTGGCGGGGGGCGAACCGCATCGGATAAGGCAATCATATGCCGACGGCCAGGCCGTCGGCATAGGCCTGGCCATTACCACGTCATCCATCCGTGGTCGGCCCTATGCCGACGGCCTGGCCCTTTGCCACGTCATCGATCCGTGGACTGCGCTGCTATGCCGACGGCTAAACCGTCGGCATACATACTTTGCATTTTTTTATTTTTTTATTACGACATATGTGTGACTCTCAGCACACTGTAAAAAATAGTCCCACCTCGCCCAAAGACAAGCATAGGAGGGCCCACCGTAACACCTGGCGGCATTGCTACCCCCCTCCGGTACCCCGTCCCATCTAACCCTAACACAGACGACCGCCGGATCTAGCTCTGGGAGTGTTGTGGCGGTTGCAAATGCCCGGCACGCGTCTCCGGGGTGTCCCCCCTCCCCCCCCCCCTCACGGACGTCGCCGCCGCCGGCACCTGGAGGGGGGAAACGGACGCGTCGGGTCTACACGGAGTGGATGTAGCTGTGGGTTTGGCCCGGATGTTGCTCCCGGGTGTCCCTATGGGCCGAACTGACACAACCGGGTGGAGAGGTCCACTGGTCAAAGCCCGTCCGTGGGACGTCAAAGGGGTAGATCTCGTGGTCAACCGCTCCGGGGTTAGGGCGGGGCCAGGGGCCACAGGGTAGCAATGCCACCGGACCGTCACATCGTGCCCTCATACATGCGGGGGTGGTGTGGTGGCATGTCCGAAGAGGCGACGCAGCGTCTCGAGTGTGGCCCCCCTCACGGACGGGCGATGACACACGGTAGTAGGCGTTCTTGAAAGCGATGCGGCGTGAATATTATTAAATACTCGAATGGCGATAAAATCATGAGTTTTTACATGACGTGGGCACATGTGCTATAGGACCGATGGTAATTTTTCATAATTTTTCGTGATGGAGAAGTATCTGAACACTTCCCTCTCGGATTGCTCTTGGCGTCTCTGTTGTGGCGGCGGCCTCCGGGGCTAGCATACCGTCAAATCTTGCGTGGCGGCCTCTCACAAGTCTGGAAGTGTTGTGGCGGTTGCAAATGCCCGCACGCTGCGTCTCGGTGTCCCCTCCCCCCCCCCTCACGGACGTCGCCACGCCGCACCGGCTTTTGGAGAAGCAGACGCGTCGGGTCTACGGAGTGGATGTAGCTGTGGGTTTGGCCCGGATGTTGCTCCGGGTGTCCCTATGGGCCGGACTGACACAACCGGTGGAGAGGTCCACCGTCAAAGCCCGTCCGTGGGAAGTCAAAGGGTAGATCTCGTGGTCAACCGCTCCGGGGTTAAGCGGGGCCAGGGGCCCCGGGGTAGTAATGCCACCGAGCGTCGCACCGCCCTCATACATGCAGGGTGGTGTGGTGGCATGTCCAAAGAGGCGGCACGTCTCGGGTGTGCCCCCTCACACGGACGGCGCCGCCGCCCGGCACTGGAGAAGCAGACGCGTCGGGTCTACGGAGGGATCTTGCTGTGGGTGTGGCCGGATGTTGCTCTAAAGTGTTCGTATGGGCTGACCTAACATGACCGGTGGATAGGCCCATGGTCAAATCCCGTCCGTGGGAAGTCAAAGGGTAGATCCGGTGGTCAACCGCTCCGGGGTTAAGCGGGGCGGGGCCCCGGGGTAGCAATGCCACCGGACCGTTGCATCGGGCCCTCATACATGCGGGGTGGTGTGGTGGCATGTCCGAAGAGGCGGCACGCGTCTCCGGGGTGTGGCCCCCCTCACGGACGGCGATGACACACGGTAGTAGACGTTCTGCGGAAACGATGCGGCGTGAAAATTATTAAATACTCGGAGCGCGATAAAATCATGAGTTTTTTACATGACGTGGGCACATGTGCTATAGGACCGATGGTAATTTTTCATAATTTTTCATGATGGAGAAGTATCTGAACACTTCCCTCTACGCGGATTGCTCTTCGCACGTCTACGACTGTGGCCGGCGGCCTCCGGGGGCTAGCATACCGTCAAATCTTGCGTAGGCGGCCTCTCACAAGTCTGGAAGTGTTGTGGCGGTTGCAAATGCCCGGCACGCGTCTCCGGGGTGTGCCCCCCCTCCCCTCACGGACGGCGTGGCCGCCCGGCTTTGGAGAAGCAGACCTTGTCGGGTCTACACGGAGTGGATGTAGCTGTGGGTTTGGCCCGGATGTTGCTCCGGGGTGTGCCTTTGGGCCGAAGTGACACTTCCGGGTGGAGAGGTCCACTGTTCATAGGCCGTACGTGGGTAGTAATAGGGGTAGATCTCGTGGTCAAGCGCTCCGAGGTTAGGCGGGGACGGGGCCCTGGGGTAACAATGCCACGGGCGTCGCACCGCCCTCATACATGCAGGATGGTGTGGTGGCATGTCCGAAGAGGCGGCACGCGTCTCCGGGTGTGCCCTCACACGGACGGCGCCACGCCGCACTGGAGGGGAGAAGCAGACGCGTCGGGTCTACGGAGGGGATCTTGCTGTGGGTGTGGCCGGATGTTGCTCTAAAGTGTTCGTATGGGCTGGCCAAACATGACGGGTGGATAGGCCCACCGTCAAATCCGTCCGTGGGAAGTCAAAGGGTAGATCCGGTGGTCAACCGCTCCAGGTTAGGCGGACGGGGCCCTGGGGTAGCAATGCCACCGGACCGTCGCGCCAGGGCCCTCATACATGCGGGGTGGTGTGGTGGCATGTCCGAAGAAGCCTGCAGCGTCTCCGGTGTGGCCCTCACGGACGGCGATGACACACGGTAGTAGGCGTTCTGCGGAAGCGATGCGGCGTGAATATTATTAAATACTCGGAGCGATAAAATCATGAGTTTTTACATGACGTGGGCACATGTGCTATAGGACCGATGGTAATTTTTCATAATTTTTCGTGATGGAGAAGTATCTGAACACTTCCCTCTGGCGGATTGCTCTTCGCTGCGTCTGTTGTGGCCGGCGGCCTCCGGGGGCTAGCATACCGTCAAATCTTGGGTAGGCGGCCTCTCACAAGTCTGGAAGTGTTGTGGCGGTTGCAAATTCCCGGCACGCGTCTCCGGGGTGTCCCCCCTCCCCCCCCCCTCACAGACGGCGCCGCCCGGCTTTGGAGAAGCAGACGGCGTCGGGTCTACACGGAGTGGATGTAGCTGTGGGTTTGGCCGGATGTTGCTCCGGGTGTCCCTATGGGCGGCCGACACAACCGGTGGAGAGGTCCACCGTCAAAGCCCGTCCGTGGGAAGTCAAAGGGTAGATCTCGTGGTCAACCGCTCGGGGTTAAGCGGGGACGGGGCCCTGGGGTAACAATGCCACGGAGCGTCGCACCGGCCCCTCATACATGCAGGGTGGTGTGGTGGCATGTCCGAAGAGGCGACGCAGCGTCTCCGGTGTGCCCTCTCACACGCAGACGGCGCCGCCCGGCACCGCAGGGGAAAGCAGACGCGTCGGGTCTACGGAGGGGATCTTCTTTGTGGGTGTGGCCGGATGTTGCTCTAAAGTGTTCGTATGGGCTGACCTAACATGACCGGTGGATAGGCCTTGGTCAAATCCGTCCGTGGGAAGTCAAAGGGGTAGATCCGGTGGTCAACCGCTCGAGGTTAGGCGGGGCCAGGGGCCCTGAGGGGTAGTAATGCCACCGGACCGTCGCCATCGGGCCTCATACATGCGGGGTGGTGTGGTGGCATGTCTGAAGAGGCGGCACGCGTCTCCGGGGTGTGGCCCCCCTCACGGACGGCGATGACACACGGTAGTAGACGTTCTGCGAAAACGATGCGGCGTGAATATTATTAAATACTCGGAGCGCGATAAAATCATGAGTTTTTTACATGACGTGGGCACATGTGCTATAGGACCGATGGTAATTTTTCATAATTTTTCGTGATGGAGAAGTATCTGAACACTTCCCTCTCAGCGGATTGCTCTTCGCGTCTCACGACCGTGGTCGTGACCTCGGGGCTAGCATACCGTCAAATCTTGCGTAGGCGGCCTCTCACAAGTCTGGAAGTGTTGTGGCGGTTGCAAATGCCCGGCACGCGTCTTCGCGGTGTCCCCCCTCCCCCCTCCTCACGGACGTCGCCGCCGCCGGCACCTGGAGGGGGGAAACGGACGCGTCGGGTCTAGACGGAGTGGATGTAGCTGTGGGTTTGGCCCGGATGTTGCTCCCGGTTGTCCCTATGGGCGGCCCGACACAACCGGGTGGAGAGGTCCACTGGTCAAAGCCCGTCCGTGGGAAGTCAAAGGGTAGATCTCGTGGTCAACCGCTCTGGGTTAGGCGGACGGGGCCTGAGGGTAACAATGCCACGGAGCGTCGCACCGGCCCCTCATACATGCTGGGTGGTGTGGTGGCATGTCCGAAGAGGCGGCACGCGTCTCCGGGGTGTGCCCTCACACGGACGGCCGCCGCCCGGCTTTGGAGGGGGGGGAAAGCAGACGCGTCGGGTCTACACGGAGGGGATCTTCTTTGTGGGTGTGGCCGGATGTTGCTCTAAAGTGTTCGTATGGGCTGACCTAACATGACCGGGTGGATAGGCCCACCGGTCAAATCCCGTCCGTGGGAAGTCAAAGGGTAGATCCGGTGGTCAACCGCTCGGGGGTTAAGCGGGGCCAGGGGCCCTGGGTAGCAATGCCGCGGACCGTCGCATCGGGCCCTCATACATGCGGGGTGGTGTGGTGGCATGTCCGAAGAGGCGGCACGCGTCTCGGGTGTGGCCCCCCCTCACGGACGGCGATGACACACGGTAGTAGGCGTTCTGCGGAAGCGATCTGGCGTGAATATTATTAAATACTCGGAGCGCCGATAAAATCATGAGTTTTTACATGACGTGGGCACATGTGCTATAGGACCGATGGTAATTTTTCATAATTTTTCGTGATGGAGAAGTATCGAACACTTCCCTCTCGCGGATTGCTCTTGGCGTCTCGTAATGGCGGCGGCCTCCGAACTAGCATACCCGTCAAATCTTGCGTGGCGGCCTCTCACAAGTCTGGAAGTGTTGTGGCGGTTGCAAATGCCCGACGCAGCGTCTCGGTGTCCCCCTTCCCCCCCCCTCACGGACGTCGCCGCTTGCCCGGCTTTGGAGAAGCAGATGTGTCGGGTCTACAAGTGGATGTAGCTGGGTTTGGCCGGATGTTGCTCCCGGGTGTCCCTATGGGCCGAACTGACACAACCGGGTGGAGAGGTCCACCGTCAAAGCCCGTCCGTGGGAAGTCAAAGGGTAGATCTCGTGGTCAACCGCTCGAGGTTAAGCGGGGACGGGGCCTGGGGGTAGCAATGCCACGGAGGCCGCACCGGCCCCTCATACATGCAGGCTGGTGTGGTGGCATGTCCGAAGAGGCGGCACGCTGCGTCTCGGTGTGCCCCCTCACACGGACGGCGCCATGCCACACTGGAGGGGGGAACGGACGCGTCGGGTCTACACGAAGGGGATCTTCTTTGTGGGTGTGGCCGGATGTTGCTCTAAAGTGTTCGTATGGGCTGACCTAACATGACCGGGTGGATAGGCCCACTGGTCAAATCCCGTCCGTGGGAAGTCAAAGGTAGATCCGGTGGTCAACCGCCTGTGGTTAGGGCGGACGGGGCCCTGGGGTAGCAATGCCACGGACCGTCGCGATCGGGCCCTCATACATGCGGGGTGGTGTGGTGGCATGTCCGAAGAGGCGGCACGCGTCTCGGTGTGGCCCCCCTCACGGGACGGCGATGACACACGGTAGTAGGCGTTCTGCGGAAGCGATGCGGCGTGAATATTATTAAATACTCGGAGCACGATAAAATCATGAGTTTTTTACACGACGTGGGCAGATGTGCTATAGGACCGATGGTAATTTTTCATATTTTTTCGTGATGGAGAAGTATCTGAACACTTCCCTCTACGCGGATTGCTCTTCGCGCGTCTACGACTGTGGCCGGCGGCCTCCGGGGGCTAGCATACCGTCAAATCTTGCGTAGGCGGCCTCTCACAAGTCTGGAACTGTTGTGGCGGTTGCAAATGCCCGGCACGCTGCGTCTCCGGTGTCCCCTCCCCCATCACGGACGTCGCCGCCGCACCGGCTTTTGGAGAAGCAGACGGACGCGTCGGGTCTACGGAGTGGATGTAGCTGTGGGTTTGGCCCGGATGTTGCTCCCGGGTGTCCCTATGGGCGGCCCGACAACCGGGTGGAGAGGTCCACCGTCAAAGCCCGTCCGTGGGAAGTCAAAGGGTAGATCTCGTGGTCAACCGCTCCGAGGTTAAGGCGGGACGGGGCCTGGGGTAACAATGCCACCGGGCGTCGCCGTGACCGCCCCTCATACATGCAGGGTGGTGTGGTGGCATGTCCGAAGAGGCGTACGCAGCGTCTCGGTGTGCCCCTCCTGACAGCCAGCGCCGCCGCCGGCACTGGAGAAGCAGACGTCGGGTCTACGGAGGGGATCTTGCTTTGTGGGTGTGGCCGGATGTTGCTCTAAAGTGTTCGTATGGGCTGACCCTAACATGACCGGGTGGATAGGCCCATGGTCAAATCCCGTCCGTGGAAGTCAAAGGGTAGATCCGGTGGTCAACCGCTCCGAGTTAGGCGGACGGGGCCCTAGGGGTAGCAATGCCACGGACCGTCGCATCGGGCCCTCATACATGCGGGGTGGTGTGGTGGCATGTCCGAAGAGGCGCACGCGTCTCCGGTGTGGCCCCCCTCACGGGACGGCGATGACACACGGTAGTAGGCGTTCTGCGGAAACGATGCGGCGTGAATATTATTAAATACTCGGAGCGCCGATAAAATCATGAGTTTTTACATGACGTGGGCACATGTGCTATAGGACCGATGGTAATTTTTCATAATTTTTCGTGATGGAGAAGTATCTGAACACTTCCCTCTCACGGATTGCTCTTGGCGTCTCACGACTGTGGCGGCGGCCTCCGGGGCTAACATACCGTCAAATCTAGCGTGGCGGCCTCTCACAAGTCCGGAAGTGTTGTGGTGGTTGCAAATGCCCGACACGCGTCTCCGGGTGTCCCCTCCCGCCCCCTCACGGACGTCGCCGCCGCACCGGCTTTGGAGAAGCAGACGTCGGGTCTACACGGAGTGGATGTAGCTGTGGGTTTGGCCGGATGTTGCTCTGGGTGTCCCTATGGGCGGCCCGACACAACCGGGTGGAGAGGTCCTTTGGTCAAAGCCCGTCCGTGGGAAGTCAAAGGGTAGATCTCGTGGTCAACCGCTTGTGGTTAGACAGACGAGGGCCACAGGGGTAGCAATGCCACGGGGCGTCGCACCGGCCCCTCATACATGCAGGGTGGTGTGGTGGCATGTCCGAAGAAGCGGCACGCGTCTCCGGTGTGCCCTCTCACACGTCTGGCGCCGCCGCCCGGCTTTGGAGGGGGGAAGCAGACGTCGGGTCTACGGAGGGGATCTTCTTGTGGGTGTGGCCGGATGTTGCTCTAAAGTGTTCATTATGGGCTGACCTAACATGACGGGTGGATAGGCCTTTGGTCAAATCCCGTCCGTGGGAAGTCAAAGGGTAGATCCGGTGGTCAACCGCTCCGGGTTAGGCGGGGACGGGGCCACAGGGGGTAGCAATGCCACCGGACCGTCGCGCCAGACCCCTCATACATGCGGGGTGGTGTGGTGGCATGTCCGAAGAAGGCGGCACGTCTCCGGGTGTGGCCCCCCCTCACGGACGGCGATGACACCACGGTAGTAGGCGTTCATGCGGAAGCGATGCGGCGTGAATATTATTAAATACTCGGAGCGCGATAAAATCATGAGTTTTTACATGACGTGGGCACATGTGCTATAGGACCGATGGTAATTTTTCATAATTTTTCGTGATGGAGAAGTATCTGAACACTTCCTCTCTGTGGATTGCTCTTGTGGCGTCTCTGACGTGGCGGTGACCTCCGGGGCTAACATACCGTCAAATCTTGCGTGGCGGCCTCTCACAAGTCTGGAAGTGTTGTGGCGGTTGCAAATTCCGGCCGCAGCGTCTCGGGTGTCCCCTCCCCCCCCTCAGACGTCGCCGCCACGCCCGGCTTTGGAGAAAGCAGACGCTCGGGTCTACGGAGTGGATGTAGCTGTGGGTTTGGCCGGATGTTGCTCCGGGTGTCCCTATGGGCGAAATGACACAACCGGGTGGAGAGGTCCAGTCAAAGCCCGTCTGTGGGAAGTCAAAGGGGTAGATCTCGTGGTCAACCGCTCCGAGGTTAGGCGGGGCCACGGGGCCCTGGGGTAGCAATGCCACGAAGGCGTCGCACCGGCCCCTCATACATGCAGGTTGGTGTGGTGGCATGACCGAAGAGGCGCACGCTGCGTCTCGGGTGTCGGCGGCGACGCCGTCTGCGGAGGGGGGGCACCCCGAGCTCCCAAGACGGGCGTGACGATGCATGAACACTTTCACATATGCATCGGGACCCGTGCGATGTTTGATGACATAGCTACACCCGAATCCCCCACCAACTAATTCCTTCCGTGGCGACCGTTTCTCCATGACACGGCGATAGCGATGTTCAGAACGGCCGGGGCAATCGATATACCATCGGGTATGTTTTTTTAGATAAGGCATAATTATCATATACAAAAACAAAAATTAAAATAAAGTAAAATAAAAAACAGAGTAAAATAAAAATAAAAAATAAAGTAAAATAAGCGTATGCGGCGGCCGGGGCCGTCGGCATACCTATTACCTACGGAGGTTGTCCCACGGATCGTTGGCGTGGCGTGGCACCTGGATCGGCGCGTGGCGGAGGGGCCTATGCCGGCTTGGCCGTAGGCATACCTCTGCCATCGATATGCCGACGGACGCCGTTCTTGCCCGTCGGCGTAGGGTCAACGCCGTCAAATGGTCGTGACGGCCAAGGCGGTGGAGCCCGCGGATATGCCGACGGCTGCCCTATGCCGACGGGCCTCGTGAGGCGTACCTCGGCGGTCCCGACGGCCTTGTCTATGCCGGCGGCCCGTCGGCATAAATTGATGTATGCCGACGGCTTTTCTAAGCCTACGGCCTTTCCGTTGCCGTCGGCATAGGTCCATAGATGCCGACGGGGGCCGTCGGCATAGATTTGGCCGTCGGCAACCCCAGTTTTTCTGGTAGTGCATTTTCTGGATGCCTTCAAGTAAAGATTTTCCTTTGTGCTAGAATTAATGGCAGGTAATATGGGTATTAAAATATGTATTCCTTGATGTGGATATAGTCCTATTTGTTTGTAACTAATGGTATACAACAGCTATGTACACAAGCAGAGGGTACAAAATGGCTGGATGCAATTGCAATCATTAAAAGAGCTGGTGATGCTACCTTGAAAAACAATATTTCTTTACCAGTTCATGGATTGCGAGTACGGGTTGCATAAATTGTCCTCGAGGTAAAAGATGTTGGCTGAAACAGGTGAATAAGAAATGGAAGGACTTGGTCGTTCTCGGTTCCACACTTTGTGCTGCTTCCTTTGGAGCTTACATTTTCTTTGGTCATCCAATATTACTTTCATATATGTTTCTGAGATGTAAGAATTAATTTACCCAGCTGGTGTTTTGGCGACCTTTTTCCTTTAATATTATTCATATTACTAAGTAGTGCGAACATATGTAAGCAAAATTAGCTTTGCTATTTGAGCTTATATTAATTCAAACTATCTTTGTTCTAATATACATGAATTCATAGAAAGTGTATAGTCAAACTTTTTAATCTTTGACAACAAGCTGACTAAAAACTCTATATGTATAATTATCTAGACCTTGCACCCACAGATTCCTAACAATAAATAATATGAAAATAAATAATTATATATGTATTTTACATGTTAAAGGAATGGTCAAAGTGTCAGCTTCCAGTTCTGTATCTAAAACGGCATGCCATTATGAGTGGGAGAGTAATTTATTCAATTTTTATCTTCAACATCATGAATGCTACTATGCCGATTCTATACAGCTGTCCCTGTATATATGAACACTGCATTATGTTTATGTTTCCATTTTTAAATGTAAAATGAGCTTCACAAGAGGTCCCATGGTGTCCTTGGAGTGCAAATATCTACATCTTCAAGATATTCTTGCATCTAGATTCTCTGCTTTTGTGAAGTTCAGAACATTTACTATGTATAAGGCATATTTTTCGTACTTTCTCATGTATTATACTTTATTAATCTCAACCACGGTAATAATGAAATTAGGCTTGGGATTCACAGGCAAAATCGATAATACCGGACACGAAAGGAAATAAACAGATTAATCATACGAGCGGGGGTGGCTCGGGGGTGGCTCAAACAGAATTATATTGTGTTATTATTATACACTCCGGTTTTACACCTACATAGTAATTGTGACACAATTGGACAATCATGAATCGATACAATAAACAATTCAGGAATTCATCAATGGAATAACTTTCCTTTTGGGACTATGAGCATGGAGCAAACTTTTTACACGTTTTCATCAATAACTCTGCAAAAGGGGAACCCTTATATATTTTTAATATTTAATATTAATATTATTTATCTGTTTCACCCGCAAAAAAATATTTATCTTTTTAGAATGTATATCGAAATAATGATCATTCTCTCTTTAATAATGCTAGCCCGTGCGGATGTCCGCACGGGTTGAGGACTAGTAGTAATAGTGACAATTGAGGTTTGTAATGCGATTCAGTCGTTAGAACAGTGACAACAGAAGTAACAGTGAAAATTTTCACTGGTCAAGTCCATGCTTTCTGCCATGCCCAACATCGCCATCACCGTTTTAAAACCCCCAAAGGGCTTTATCAAGGAAACCTTCAAGGTCAGGTGGCGCTTTCTTTGGTTCCTGATGAGAACCTGACCGGCAACAAGTGCAAAATGAACTGGAAAACGGTGTGATTGCCTGTGGAGACGGGGGGGCATTGGCATTCAAGAATACAAGAACTTAGCTCTTTTGGTGCGCCCCGGATCGGCCCCGGTGTGCCTGGGGAAATATCTGGTGCTATGGGTGCACCAAGCTCATATTGTGTTTTTAAATTATTCAAAAAATTCTGAAAAAAATTTAATCAGACTCACACAACGTCAATGTAGGTTTTCACAAAATTTCAAGTCAAAATTTGAAGCATAACTCAAAAAATAAAAATGACAAATTCAACACTGAATAGTACGTAACATAACTTGGGCTCTAGATTCGACCCATTATCACACTGATGTCTAATTTGTCATTTTTGTATCTCAAAAAGTATTTCAAGTTTTTATATGAAATTTTATAACATCATACATCAATGTTGTGTTAACATGCTAGAACATTTTTTTTTAAATATTCTATGACATCCGGTGCACGGGTAGCACCACAAATGCGGGTGCACTGGATACATTCCCCGGGGTGCCTTGAGATTGCCTGGACCGTGAGTTCTTCTTCTTATTCTTCTTTTGTGAATAGGACCGTGAGTTCTTTGCCTCGGCAACTATCATCATTATCAGCAATAGCAGTCAGGCCTACTGAAATTCTTATTGGTTGTTGCCCTGCTCGGTATGTAGGCGATGCCCAATTTGTCCAAGCTGTAGAATTGTATTGAATACTTGTTGATACAATATTGTGCCGATACAAGAAGTACATATAAGAGCCAAGTTGCACCTGACCTAGCCTTATTACAATCCGAGTAGGAGTCTTAATACTATTATAAGTTGTATTCTAACATCCCCCGCAGTGTCAACGGTAGGCTCGACGACGTTGAGACTGAAACGAATGTCTTGAAACGGAGTAGTCGCCAGGCCTTTAGTAAAGATATCAACAAACTGAGCAGAAGTAGGCACGTGAAGAACGCGAACTTGACCGAGAGCCACCTTCTCTCAAACAAAATGAATGTCGATCTCAATATGCTTTGTGCGACGGTGTTGAACCAGATTCCCTGACATGTAGACAGCTGAAATATTATAACAGTAAACAATGGTAGCTTGCTCAATAGGACGGTGCAGCTCCGACAGCAATTGGCGCAACCAAACCATTTCAGCAACCGCATGAGCCACAACGCAGTACTCAGCTTCAACAGACGAGCGGGAGACCGTAACCTGCCTTTTCGAAGACCAAGAAACCAAATTGTTACCAAGAAAAACACAAAATCTGGATGTGGACCTACGAGTATCTAGACAACCAGCCCAGTCTGCATCAGAGTAAGCTGTCAAGGAGGTGGGAGAGGAGTTGTTGATATGAAGACCTAAGTCTAGTGTGCCTTTGAGATACCGGAGAATACGTTTGACATGATTGTAGTGTGGAATACGAGGATCGTGTATGTATAAACAAGCTTGTTGGACAGCAAAAGAAATTTCAGGACAAGTGAGAGTGAGATACTGAAGTGCACCGGTAAGACTACGATAAAGAGAAGGATCAGAGAAAGGATCACCGTTGGTAGAGAGTTTGGAACCTGTATCAACAGGGGTACGGGAAGTTTGACAATCAAGCATACCAGCACGAGAAAGAAGATCCAGAGTGTACTTACGTTGAGACAAGAAAAGACCAGAGGAGTTAACAGCAACACCTAAGAAATGGTGAAGAAGACCTAAATCTGTCATAGAGAATTCGTGGCAAAGAAGAGAGATAATATGATCTAAAAAAAATTGTGAGGAAGCTGTGAGGATAATATCATCAACATATAAAAGACGGTAAGCAGTGTCGGTGTTGTGATGAAAGGTGAAGAGTGAAGTGTCAGAACGGGAAGGGGTAAAACCGATGGTTTGAGCATAAGTAGAAAAGCGTTGGAACCAGGCACGTGGTGCTTGTTTAAGACCATAAAGAGATTTGTTAAGAAGACAAACATGATTAGGATAGGAGGAATGTTTGAAGCCAAGAGGTTGTTGACAATAGACTGTTTCTTGAAGAGAGCCATGAAGAAAAGCATTTTTGACATCTAGTTGATGAATTGGCCAGGAATAAGAGACGGCGATGCTAAGGACAGTGCGAATAGTGCTGGGCTTGACAACTGGAGAGAAAGTCTCATCATAATCGATGCCATGTTGCTGAGAGTAACCACGGCATACCCATCGAGCCTTATAAAGTGCAAGACTTCCATCAGAATTAAATTTATGGCGAAAAACCCATTTGCCCGAAACGATATTTGTATTGGAAGGACGAGGAACTAACTGCCACGTGTTATTCTGCAGAAGGGCATCATATTCATCTTGCATAGCTGCGGCCCAATTAGGATCTAGGAGAGCTGATTTGTAAGATTTGGGTAGAGAGCAAGGATATATAGATGCATGAAGATTGAGACGATCTTTTGCAGGTAAACGAAACCCGGACTTGGCACGTGTGCGCATGGTATGATCGTCAGTAGGAGCTGGAACGGGGATAGCATGAGCAGGAGGAGTGGGGGAAGATGTGGTGGACGCGTGTGGCGCAGCAGAGGAAGCAGACGCGGGAGATGGCGGTGAAGACTGCGGCGACACGAGGTCTGCCGCGTCAGAGTGTAATGTGTTTTCCTTTGCTGGGACAGAGGTGATGACAGAAGTGGTGGCGGCAGTATCCACTACTGCAGCTGGTTTCGCTGGAAAGGTTGGCGGGTGAAAGAAGGGAAGATGATTGCGACGAGAGGGACTAGTGGACGGCATGGGTGAGTTGGGATCTAATTGTTGATGCTCGGAAAAGGGAAAAATATTTTCAACAAAAGTTACATGACGAGATGATACGTCTCCAACGTATCTATAATTTTTTATTGTTCCATGCTATATTATATTCTGTTTTGGATGTTTAATGGGCTTTATTATACACTTTTATATTATTTTTGGGACTAACCTATTAACCGGAGGCCCAACCCAAATTGCTGTTTTTTGCCTATTTCAGTGTTTCGCAGAAAAAGAATATCAAACAGAGTCCAAACAGAATGAAACCTTCGGGAACGTGATTTTCGGAACAAACGTGATCTAGAGGACTTGGAGTCTACGTAAAGCAATCAACGAGAAAGGCACGAGGTAGGGGGGGCGCGCCCTCCACCCTCGTGGGCCCCTCGTTGCTCCACCAACGTACTTCTTCCTCCTATATATACCTGCGTACCCCCAAACCATCAGTATGGAGCCAAAACCCTATTTCCACCGCCGCAACCTTCTGTACCCGTGAGATCCCATCTTGGGGCCTTTTCCGGCGCTCCGCCGGAGGGGGCATTGATCATGGAGGGCTTCTACATCAACACCATAGCCTCTCCGATGATGTGTGAGTAGTTTACCTCAGACCTTCGGGTCCATAGTTATTAGCTAGTTGGCTTCTTCTCTCTCTTTGGATCTCAATACAAAGTTCTCCTTGATCTTCTTGGAGATCTATTCGATGTAATCTTCTTTTGCGGTGTGTTTGTCGAGATCCGATGAATTGTGGGTTTATGATCAAGATTATCTATGAACAATATTTTAATCTCCTACGAATTATTTTATGTATGATTGGTTATATTTGCAAGTCTCTTCGAATTATCAGTTTGGTTTGGCCTACTAGATTGATCTTTCTTGCAATAGGAGCAGTGCTTAGCTTCGGGTTCAATCTTGCGGTGTCCTTTCCCAAAGGATGAGGGGCAGCAAGGCACGTATTGTATTGTTGCCATCAAGGATAAAAAGATGGGGTTTATATCATATTGCATGATTTTATCCCTCTACATCATGTCATCTTGCTTAAGCGTTACTCTCTTCTTATGAACTTAATACTCTAGATGCATGTTGGATAGCGGTCGATGTGTGGAGTAATAGTAGTAGATGCAGAATCGTTTCGGTCTACTTGTCACGGACGTGATGCCTATATACATGATCATACCTAGATATTCTCATAACTATGCTCAATTCTATCAATTGCTCTATAGTAATTCGTTTACCCAGCGTAATACGTATGCTCTTGAGAGAAGCCACTAGTGAAACCTATGGCCCCCGGGTCTATCTTCCATCATATTAATCTTCCAACACTTAAGCTATTTCTATTGTCGTTTATTTTACTTTGCATCTTTATTTCTCTTTATCATAAAAATACCAAAAATATTATGTTATCATATCTATCATATCTCACTCTCGTAAGTGATCGTGAAGGGATTGACAACCCCTTTATCGTGTTGGTTGTGAGGTTCTTGTTTGTTTGTGTAGGTGTGTGGGACTTGCGCGTGGTCTCCTACTGGATTGATACCTTGGTTCTCAAAAACTGAGGGAATTACTTACGCTACTTTACTGCATCACCCTTTCGTCTTCAAGGGAAAACCAATGCAGTGCTCAAGAGGTAGCAAGAAAGATTTCTGGTGGCGTTGTCGGGGAGGCTTACGCAAAGTCAACTCCCGACAACGAGCCATTTCTGGCGTCGTTGCCGAGGAGTCTACGCACAAGTCAAGACATACCAAGTACCCATCACAAACTCTTATCCCTCGCATTACATTATTTGTCATTTGCCTCTCGTTTTCCTCTCTCCCACTTCACCCTTGCCGTTTTATTCGCCCTTCCTCCGTTCAATCTTGTGTTACCATGTGCCTTCTTTTTGCTTGCATCTTCGCTTGCTAAGAGCTTATGGATCCTCATCCACTTGCTAATCTCTTTAATAAATCCAATTATGATGAACCTATTGCTAGTGAGTTGAGTGCACTAGATTATCTTTATGAGGTTTTGCTTGAAATTCATGAATCTGAAAATTGTGATGAAGTACTTTATGAAGCGATTCATGACAGATCTTTGAATAAAAATCATGATTGCAATGATTTTGTTATAAATTCTATTGATGTAAATTATGCTAATAATATGCAAAACCCTAAGCTTGGGGATGCTAGTTTTGCTATGTCCTGTACTTGTTGCAATGATCATGATTGGGGTCTTCTTACGATCTTGAAAATTTACTTACTCCCCATGATGAATATGAGATTGATAATAATGTTTGAAATAATATTGAAAGTGGGTTTGGAAGAGTGTCAACTTTAGATCCCACATATTTGGAGAATGTTCAATCTTTTGATTCTTTTGATAAAAGTGGATTTGGAGAGGTCATGACTTTAGTTAATGTTAATCCCACTATTTTGGAAGAGTGTCAACTTTGCATGCATGTGGATCATGTTGAGAAAATTTTATGTGATAGCTATATTGTTGAATTTGATTATGATCCCACATGTAATTATTATGAGAGAGGAAAATATGGCTGTAGAAATTTTCATGTTACTAAATTACCTCTCGTTATGTTGAGATTGTCTAGGTTTTATTCTTCTTCCTTGCATATGCTAGGATTTGCTTGCCTTGATAATTTGTTTTCCTATAAGATGCCTATGCATATGAAGTATTTTAGACTTAGATGTGTTTTTCACATGCTATATGATGCTCTCTTTATGTTTCAATTGCTATATTTCTTGTGAGCATCATTGAAACCTTTATGCCTAGCTAGGGGCGTTAAACGATAGCGCTTGTTGGGAGGCAACCCAATTTTATTTTAGTTTTTTTTTGCTTTTTTATTCTGTTTAGGAATAAATATTTGATCTAGCCTCTGTTTAGATTTGTTTTTATGTTTTTATTAGTGTTTGTGCCAAGTTAAACCTATAGGATCTTCTTGGATGATAGTTATTTGATCTTGCTGAAAATTCCAGAAACTTTCTGTTCACGAAAACAATTGTTTAAAATCACTAGAACGTGATAAGATACTGATTCCAATTGAAGTAGATCAATAAACAAATTTTCTAGGTCTTTCTATTTTGGTAGAATATTTTGAGTTCCAGAAGTTTGCGTTAGTTACAGATTACTACAGACTGTTCTGTTTTTGACAGATTCTATTATTCGTGTGTTGTTTGCTTATTTTGATGAATCTATGGCTAGTAAAAGAGTTTATAAACCATAGATAAGTTGGAATCCAGTAGGTTTAACACCAATATAAATAAAGAATGAGTTCAATACAGTACCTTGAAGTGGTGTTTTGTTTTCTTTCGCTAACGGAGCTCACGAGATTTTCTGTTGAGTTTTGTGTTGTGAAGTTTTCAAGTTTTGGGTAAAGATTTGATGGATTATGGAACAAGAAGTGGCAAGAGCCTAAGCTTGGGGATTCCAATGGCACCCCAAGGTAATCTAAGGACACCAAAAATGCAAAGCTTGGGATGCCCCGGAAGGCATCCCCTCTTTCGTCTTCGTCTATCGGTAACTTTACTTGGAGCTATATTTTTATTCACCACATGATATGTGGTTTGCTTGGAGCATCTTGTATGATTTGAGTCTTTGATTTTTAATTTACCACAATCATCCTTTCTGTACACACCTTTTGAGAGAGACACACATGATTCGGAATTTATTAAAATACTCTATGTGCTTCACTTATATCTTTTGAGCTATATAGTTTTTGCTCTAGTGCTTCACTTATATATTTTAGAACACGGTGGTGGATTTGTTTTATAGAAACAATTGTTCTCTCATGCTTCACTTATATTATTTTGAGAGTCCTACAAAACAACATGGTAATTTGCTTTAATCATAAAAATTAGTCCGAATATGATAGGCATCCATGATTAGTAATTTTTTTTCTTATGAGTGTGTTGAATACTATGATAAGTTTGATGCTTGCTAATTGTTTTGAGATATGAAGATGATGACATTAGACTCATGCTAGTTGAGTAGTTGTGAATTTCAGAAAAACTTGTGTTAAAGTTTGTGATTTCCGTAGCATGCACGTATGGTGAACCGTTATGTGATGAAGTCGGAGCATGATTTATTTATTGATTGTCTTCCTTATGAGTGGCGGTCGGGGACGGGCGATGGTCTTTTCCTACCAATCTACCCCCCTAGGAGCATGCGCGTAATACTTTGCTTTGATAACTTGTATATTATTGCAACAAGTATATGAGTTCTTTATGACTAATGTTGAGTCCATGGATTATACGCACTCTCATTCTTCCACCATTGCTAGCCTCTCTAATAACGCGCACTTTTCACCGGTATCATACACCCACCATATAACTTCCTCAAAACAGCCACCATACCTACCTATCATGGCATTTCCATAGCCATTCCGAGATATATTGCCATGCAACTTACCACCATTTCGTTTACTATGACACGCTTCATCATTGTCATAATTGCTTTGCGTGATCATGTAGTTGACATCGTATTTGTGGCAAAGCCACCGTTCATGATTCTTTCATACATGTCACTCTTGATTCATTGCATATCCCGATACACCGCCAGAGGCATTCACATAGAGTCATATTTTGTTCTAAGTATTGAGATGTAATTCTTGAGTTGTAAGTAAATAAAAGTTTGATGATCATCATTATTAGAGCATTGTCCCAAGTGAGAAAAGGATGATGGAGACTATGATTCCCCCACAAGTCGGGATGAGACTCCGGACGAAAAAAAAGAGAAAAAAAAAGAGGCCATAAAAATAAATAGAAAAAAGGCCCAACTAAAAAATGAGAGAAAAAGAGAGAAGGGACAATGCTACTATCCTTTTCCACACTTGTGCAAAGTAGCACCATGATCTTCATGATAGAGAGTCTCCTAAGATATCACTTTCATATACTAGTGGGAATTTTTCATTATAGAACTTAGCTTGTATATTCCAATGATGGGCTTCCTCAAAATGCCCTAGGTCTTCGTGAGCAAGCGAGTTGGATGCACACCCACTTAGTTTCTTTTGTTGAGCTTTCATATACTTCTAGCTCTAGTGCATCCGTTGCATGGCAATCCCTACTCACTCACATTGATATCTATTAATGGGCATCTCCATAGCCTGTTGATAAGCCTAGTTGATGTGAGACTATCTTCTCCTTTTTTGTCTTCTCCACAACCACCATTCTATTCCACATATAGTGCTATGTCCATGGCTCACGCTCATGTATTGCGTGAAGATTGAAAAGTTTGAGAACACCAAAAGTATGAAACAATTGCTTGGCTTGTCATCGGGGTTGTGCATGATTTAAATATTTTGTGTGGTGAAGATAGAGCATAGCCAGACTATATGATTTTGTAGGGATAACTTTCTTTGGCCATGTTATTTTGAGAAGACATAATTGCTTAGTTAGTATGCTTGAAGTATTTTTTTATGTCAATATTAAACTTTTGTATTGAATCTTTCGTATTTGAATATTCATACCACAAATAAGAGAATTACATTGAAAATTATGATAAGTAGCATTCCACATCAAAAATTATGTTTCTATCATTTACCTACTCGATGACGAGCAGGAGTTAAGCTTGGGGATGCTTGACACGTCTCCAACATATCTACAATTTTTTATTGTTCCATGCTATATTATATTCTGTTTTGGATGTTTAATGGGATTTATTATACACTTTATATTATTTTTGGGACTAACCTATTAACCGGAGGCCCAGCCCAAATTGTTTTTTTTCCTATTTCAGTGTTACACGGAAAAAGAATATGAAATGGAGTCCAAACGGAATGAAACCTTCGGGATACGTAAAGCAATCAACGAGGAAGGCACGAGGTAGGAGGGCGCGCCCACCTCCCCCAGGAGCGCCCTCCACCCTCGTGGGCCCCTCATTGCTCCACCGACGTACTTCTTCCTCCTATATATACCTGCGTACCCCGAAACCATCAGATACGGAGCCAAAACCCTATTTCCACCGCCGAAGCAGAGATATCCGCACTATCAGAAGCTTGTTTATGGGATTTATATGACCACGAAGAAGGTTGCACACTATTTCTCTGGCCACTCATTACGATCGTCGTGACGCTCCATTATCGAGAGATTACACTGCAGAGATGCAATCGGTCGAGTGGCAAAATGGGCGATTGAACTCCTTCCCTTAGATATTCAGTTTGAGGCAAAGAAAGCTATCAAGTCCCAAGCAATAGCTGATTTCCTCGCTGAGTGGATCAAACAGCAACTGCCGAATCAAGTTCACTCGGAGCACTGGACCATGTTCTTTGACGGTTCCAAGAGGCTGAATGGTTCGGGTGCCGAAGTGGTATTAGTATCCCCCCGAAGAGACAAGCTCAGATATGTACTCCAGATTCACTTTTTTTGACAGAAAGACTGTAAGGGAACACCCTACAGTATAATTGGTGCAACAACCCCAAATTGCAAGTACCATGCCTTGAACCTGGGTGGGTGGGAAGGCATCAGCCCCTTCCCACCACTAGGCTATGCCTTAGTCTGCCTCCAGATTCACTTTAATTCCTCCAATAACGAAGCAGAATATGAAGCACTCTTATATGGGTTGCGCATGGCCATTTCACTCGGCGTCCGTTGCCTCATGGTCTATGGCGACTCAGATTTGCTGGTCAATCAAGTGATGAATGAAAGTGCGTTATATCGACTAGAGGGGGGTGAATACGCGATTTTTATGAATTCTTTAATGAGGAATTTGCTGGTGAGGAAATTCCTAAGCGAAGAACTACTTGCAGCGGAATAAGTACTCAGAAGTAAGCATAAAAGAATGCGGGCATGGTCATCATGATGAAATGAAGACAATCACAGAGTACAGAAAGCGTAAACACATGATAACACAAGATGAAGACAAACGGACTGAAGAAATTGAACTGAGGAAATTGAGAAAGTCTTGATCAAAGTCTTCAAACACAGATATGAACAAACACTCAACACGCGTAATGAGGAAATGAAAGAGTTGAGGAAATAGAACCAGTAAGGTTGGTGAAGACAATGATTTGGTAGACCAGTTCCAACTGTTGTCTCGGTTATGCGTCTGGTTGGAGCGGCCGAGTATTTAAACTCGAGGACATACAGTCCGGACACCCGATCGGCCGAAAGCACGCAGCTTAGGACACCAAGTCCTCGCTGTATTCTCCTTGAACTAAGGTCACACATACCTCGTCCAATCACTCGTGGTAAGTCTTCAGGCGACTTCCAAACCTTCACAGACTCAGTCACTCGACGATCCACAATTCCTCTTGGATGCTCTAGACCATGACGCCTAACCGTCTGGAAGAAGCACAGTCTTCAAAGGTAACAAGCGTCGGATCCACGCAGGATCAAACTCTTTAGTGATGCTCAATCACTTTGGGTTTGTAGGGGTTTGGTTTTGGGTTTTTCCTCACTCGATGATTTTCGCTCAAAGTCCTCGGAGGATGGGTTGCTCTCAAACGACAAGTGTCAAGTTCTCTCGGAGCAGCCAACCAGCTAGTGGTTGTAGGGGCGCCTATTTATAGCCTAGGGAGCAGCCCGACATGATAAGAAATAAATGCCCTTCAATGATATGACCGTTAGGTAGATAAGATAATTTGGGACAGCTGGCGCGTAGCACAGCAACGGTCGGAAATTTGACTGTCAAATTCCTCAGGGCTATCATGTTCCTCACTGTGTAGGCAATCCGTACTGGCGAATTCCTAACTCCTCAGTCAGGACAGATTCCTCGTGACTGTAAGAACTTCGTCTACATCAAGAAAATGACTGAACTGTATGAGATTTCCAAAGACTTCACTCGAAGGGATTGGTAGGTGTAGGATTTTGAGTTGAGCATCACATGGAAATTTGTTCCTTAGTATTTCCTCGACCCCCTTTAACAGTACGGTGTTTCCTATGACTCAAGAAAGAGAAAAACGAAACTATGAAAACAAAAGTCTTCACGCTTCATGTTCCTCAAATGAATACCAAGTCTTCAAGGTCACACCAATTTCTTCACTTTCAAAGTCTTCAGAAAGTCTTCAGAATACCAAAGTCTTCAGTCGAAGAACTTACATTTTAGGGGTCGACTTTATCTGTAAATATCAAACTCCTCATAGACTTATAGACCTGTGTACACTCATAAACACATTAGTCCCTTAACATATAAGTCTTCAATACACCAAAATCACTAAGGGGCACTAGATGCACTTACAATGAAAGAGTGGGACGTCAGAAGCCCAGCCATGACTGGCTACTGCAATGCAGTGAGAAAGTTGGAAAAGAAGTTTGCGGGGTTAGAGCTCCATCATATACCCCGACTGAAAAATCAAGCAGCCGATGATTTGGCGAAGATAGGCTCCAAGAGAGAAGCCATTCCCAACAATTTGATTCTGGAACACATTCACACACCATCAGTTCAAGAAGATCCTTTTACAGAAGAGCCCCCGCAACCTAAGAGCGCCACAGATCTGACTGAAGTCGACGTTCCAGCCGTGGTCGACCTAATCATGGAAGTTCTGGTCATCACTCCCGACTGGACAATACCTTACATCGCGTACATCCTTAGGAAGGAACTCCCAGAGGATGAAGAAGAGGCTCGACAGATCGTCCGTCGATCCAAGGCCTTTACGGGGTCAGTCAGAAATTCATAACTCCCAGAGGATAAAGGGACAATTGTTCAGAGAAAGTGTGACTGGGGTCAGTCAGAAATGCATAACACCAGAAGAAGAATGAGTTCTTCAGAATCACAGATGTGCAGCGTCGCATAGAATTGAAGAATGAGTTCTTCATTCCAATCACAGATGTCAGTGCAGAAACTCAGCAATCCAGCATCGTGAAGAACAATGAGGACTGGCTCGAAGCCTGGCAGAGATTCAATGTCCACGTGACGAATATGTGCATGATTGAAGACTTTGTCTTTGTGGAATAGCACAGAGGAATAGAAGTTGGCTTGACTAGCAGTCCAGAAATGCCTCTTCCTTATGCAAGCAAAGTCATATGGGTTGTAGTCAGTGAAGAATACATGCTCGCCGAAGAAATCTTCAGCCTTGAACTTTTGCTTCGTTGAGAATGGATTCTTTGGCTTTGGCAGTGGAGTGTTAGTGAGTTGCATCACTACCTCAGGAATCGCAATCTCAGGTTCTTCAGGCTGAGGATTTTCTGGTTCCTCTTCATATGCAGTCTGCATTTTCAAAGGATCAGCAGCAGCAAGTTCTTCAACACTAGTGGCTGGAATTTCTTCATGCACAGACGAGGTGGGATGAGTTTCTTCCGAGCCCATTTGAACAGTTGGTGCAGGGCACTGAGGAATTTGTTGTATTGGAGTGAAGAGTGGAGAATTTGGATCCTGACTGTCCTAAAAGTCATCGTTCATCACTGGCGTTGTGCTTCCAATATCCACATCTTCTTCAATTTCTTCAATGCCAGCCTCTTCAGCTGTGAACTGAGGCATTGGCGAGGAAATGATTGGTGTTGAAGGGATCACATCCACTTCAATTTCTTCATCAAACTGCTCTGACGAAGCAGCAGAATGATTTTCTTCATCAGATCCGCTAGGAATCTCATATTCTTCACCAAAAGGAACAAGGTCCTTTGATGGAATGGAGGAAATCGGAACAGCATCAATCGGATTTTCAAAAGAGCTTGTCATAGGCTTCATCTTCTTTGGAGCTGAAGATTCTAAAGCAGTTGATGATTTCCTTTTCCTCACTGCAGCTCACTCTGCAGCCTTGGTCTTCTTCACATCTGATGCAGATGGAAGGATAGGAGTTGGTGTAGGCGCAGGAGGAGCTGAGGAATCTGTTTGAATTTCCTCAGGAGCAACTGATGCAGTTGCCCTGACTTCTTCAGTTTCTTCAGGCGCACCACTAGTGGATGCCCTGGAAATTTCTTCAGCGGCTGGAATGGAGTCATCAGCCCTGGAACTAGCATTGTCTTAAGCAGGCTAAAAATCAACAGCGGTGTTGGCATGTTCTTCAGTAGGCTGAGGAGAGGCTCCAGCCTGAGGAACTTCTTGTTGCGCTGGAGCTGCAACATTTGTGAACTTCTTGGTCAGGTTTACAAATCTGACTTTGGCTCCTTGCCAATCAGCATAGTAGGCATCAAAGTCATCACGAGGGCTTTGATTTCGCATCGATTTTGAGAAGATCATCAGGTGTCATTCTGACAACATTTTTCCTCAGGAACTTCTCTTTTCTAAACTGAGCCTTCTTGATCTGCCTTGCCTTCTCAAATTTCCATTTCTCTTCAGAAATGAAATGGGTCAGCATGTGACTTTGGCCAGGAGTCAAATGAAAATCAAGTGTAGGTGTCTCTGGATCCGTGTGCCAGAGATCAATGTACTCGAGGGTCGCCCTTGGATCCAAAAGCAGTGGCACAGGTGTGCCTTTGGCTCTAGCTGCCCTTTCTTGTCGGTCTCTGATGATTTCTGCAAGTTCATCATTAGCAGCTTCATCATCAGATGGCAGTTGGAAGGCAACCTGTTTCTTCTTCGGACTTGGCCGAGGACCTCGACCAGCCGTTGCCTTTCTCTTCAGCAGAGTGGGGCCTGATGAAGAATTTGGTGCAGCTGAGGAACTTCTTTGAGACACCAGAGGCAATAGAGATGCTCGCAGTCCTTTGGCACGTGGCCGGATGCACAGTCTTGCCGAGGACTTGGGAGGAGCTGCTGAGGACTTTGGAGGAGGAGCTGAGGATTTGGGAGGAGCAGGAGCAGCATGAGGAACTGGCCGTGAGGGCATTGAAGATTCTGGCCGTGAGGACATTGCTGAGGATTTTGGCCGTGAGGGCACTGTTGGTGAAGCACTTGGCTTGTCTGGCTTCTTTGCCATTGATTTTCCGGGCTTGACAGGGGCCTCGATGGCAGCAGCGATATGAGTCTTCATTGAATTTCCTCACTGCTTCTTTGGCTTGTCTCACCAACTTGGCTTAGTGCTTGGCCCATTCTTCAGGAAAATCCTCACCATGCTTGATGCTGGTGGGGTTAGCTTCTTGGCCAGGTGCCAATGGAGCTCTTGGGCATGGAGGATTAAGAGCGAATTTCTTCATATACTTTGGAGTAACATATCTGTACTCCCTCAATTCTCTTGCCCATCTCCTTTCAATCATGCGCACCTTGCGCTGATTTTTGTTCTCCTTTCCGAACTTGGCCCCATCAGGTGTGCAATAGTCAGCATATATGTCCTCAGGTATTTCAAAAGCAGTCATGACCTCAGGCCTCTTTCCTCCTTCCTGTGGCTTCTTACCGTCAGCCATATTCTTCAGATGAGGAATTTGAACAATCGAATTCTCTAAAGAAGTGTGCAACTTTTCTTCGAGGAATGCTGCAAATGAGTTAAGTTGATGAGAACCTAGTGATTCAGCAGCGGACATGAGTACCTGTGAACAGAGTATAGTTGCGAGGAATTTGGAGAGGTCATATGCGTTCTCAGAAGGTTTTTCAAAAGAACAAGTTTGAGGAATTTGACCAGTTGAACCTTGAAGAATTTCACTAAGCGTTCTTTGTCTTAGGTTCGAGTTATATAGATCGAGGATCCTCACAAATCGAGGAATCTTGAAGAAAAATCATTGCTTAGAGAAACGAATCAAGAGCATATTACGTTTGAGGTGTTCATATGTGTGAAGATTTGAAGAATAAACACCTTTGAAGATTTTCAGGAAGGTTTGAGAATCAAAGCAAAGTAATAAAAGTAACTTTTAATTACCCGAACTGAAGAACACGACGAACTGAGAAGTGTAGATTAGAAGTTCGTCAGTTCAGATCTCCCTCGCCCTAACTCGGCGGAGGAAGACAACAACGGTGGTGGCGGAGTGAATATTTCCGCGGTCGGCGTGAGTACGACGGCGACGAGGTCGAGGCAGTGAAGCTCTTCCTCACCGGTGATGATGGAGTAGCGGCGGTGCTAGGGTTTGAGAAGCTCGAGCGAGAGAGAGAGAGCGGTCGAGCGGAGTAAAGGAAGTGAGGAAGGGGAGAGGGGGTATATATAGCCACGGTGAAAAACTGTTCGCTCAAGATTTTGGACGAGCGTGCCTCGACCCTTCTCATTAAACTTGACATGTGTCACCCACGTACTGAAAAGTGGAGATCGTGTTAGATCGTGGGTGAATAGATAAGTCTATCGAAGGAAGCGGAACGGATTGAGCGGCAAAACCGAAAATTTGGATAAGATAAGTTAAAAGTTCCGTTCGCAATTTCTTTGGTGACAAGGACACGGTGAAGATTTTGAGCGAGTTTCAAATCGAGCGCACATGAAGAATTTGTGAATAGATTGGGTTGGGTATAGCATAGAGGGAAGGGTCCGATCACATTCACTTAGCGAGAAAATGCAACTTGAAGAAATAGCCATAAGTGAATGTCAGAGAGGACATAAACCCATATATGTATATAGTCAATGAAGAAAGACAACGGAAACAATGAAGATTTTGCAAAGTTGAAGAATTTGAAAAACTGAAGAATTTCAAAACTGAGGAAAAACTCAAATTGAAGATTTTCAACTTTGGTGGTGGCGTGTCCCACCGTATAAGAATGATGATTTCAGACACCGCGTACAATTGTTGTAGGGTTCTGAGAATTAAATTCTTCATTAATTTCTTCACACTCAGAGTGTTATTCTTCATTGATCGAAGAAAAACGTTTCTTCGTGTGTTGCACATCTAAGTCATCAATTTTGCATAAGTGTTAGGGTGAGTGTCCTTTTCAAAGAACATTCGAAGATTCTAAGATATTTAGCTCACACCGCAACTTGCTAAATCTCTTCTCATCCAAGGGCTTTGTGAAGATATCGGCTAGCTGTTCTTCAGTCTTCACATGATCAATAAAGATGTCGCCCTTCAACACATGATCGCGAAGAAAATGATGACAAATCTGAATGTGCTTTGTCTTCGAGTGCTGAACTGGGTTGTGAGCAATCTTGATGGCACTCTCATTGTCACAGTAGAGAGGCATATTCTTCACGTTGATGCCGTAGTCCTTGAGAGTTTGCTTCATCCATAGCAATTGAGCATAGCAAGAACCAGCAGCAATGTACTCAGCTTCCGCAGTAGACAGTGATACGCAGTTCTGTTTCTTCGAGGACCAACAGACCAAAGATCGTCCGAGGAAATGACAAGTACCAGATGTTGACTTGCGATCCACACGTTCACCAGCATAGTCAGAGTCAGAATATCCAATGAGATCAAAAGTAGAGCCCTTGGTGTACCATAATCCTAGTGTTGGTGTGTGAGCTAGATATCGAAGAATATGCTTCACAGCCTAATGGTGTGATTCCTTCGGTGTAGCTTGAAATCGGGCACACATGCAAACACTAAGCATTATATCTGGCCTAGATGCACATAAGTACAATAAAGAACCAATCATGGAGCCGTATACCTTGTGATCGAAGTCAATACCATTTTCATCAGTGCATAGATGGCCATTTGTGGGCATAGGAATTTTGACGCCTTTGCTATCTTGCACGCCGAATTTCCTCAAAACATCCTTGAGGTATTTCTCCTGAGATATGAATATACCATTGTGTTGTTGATGAATTTGAAGACCTAAGAAGAATTTCAACTCTCCCATCATAGACATTTGATATTCTTCACTCATCATATAGGCAAATTCATCACTATAACGTTGGTCAGTACAACCAAAGATAATATCATCAACGTATATTTGGCACACAAACAATTCACCATCATAAGATTTAGTAAAGAGAGTAGGGTCGAGTGAACCGGGTGTGAAGCCATTCTTCACGAAGAATTCCTTCAAAGTATCGTACCACGCCCGAGGGGCCTACTTGAGGCCATAGAGGGCCTTTGTCGGTGTCAAAACCGGCAGATCTCGGGTAGGGGGTCCCGAACTGTGCGTCTAGGCGGATGGTAACATGAGACGAGGGACACGATGTTTTACCCAGGTTCGGGCCCTCTTGATGGAGTGAAAGTGCGTTATATCGACTAGAGGGGGGGTGAATAGGTGATTTTTATGAATTCTTCACTGAGGAATTTGCCGGTGAGGAAATTCCTTAGCGAAGAAATACTTGCAATGGAATAAGTACTCGAAGTAAGCGTAACAGATTACAAGCATAGTCCTCATGATGAAATGAAGACAATCACAGAGTACGAAGCGTAATCACAGGATAACACAATATGAAGACAAACAGATCAAGAAATTGAACTGAGGAAATTGAGAAAGTCTTCCCAAAGTTTTCAAACACAGATATGAACAATCACTCAACACAGAATGAGGAAATGAAAGGGTTGAGGAAATAGAACCCAGTTAGGTTGGTGAAGACAATGATTTGGTAGACCAGTTCCAACTGCTGTCTCGGTTGTATGTCTGGTTGAGCGGTGAGTATTTAAAATCGAGGACACACAGTCCGGACACCCGATCCTTGAGCACGCAGCTCAGGACACCAAGTCCTCACCGTATTCTCCTTGAACTAAGGTCACACAGACCTCGTCCAATCACTCGTGGTAAGTCTTGAGCGATTTCCAAACCTTCACATACTTGGTCACCCGCAATCCACAATTCCTCTTGGATGCTCTAGACCTTGACGCCTAACCGTCTGGAAGAAGCACAGTCTTCAAAGGTAACAAGCGTCGGATCCACGCAGGATCAATTTCTTCAAGATGCTCTATCACTTTGGGTTTGTTGGGGTTTGGTTTTTGGGTTTTTCCTCACTTGATGATTTTCGCTCAAAGTCCTCGGAGGATGGGTTGCTCTCAAATGACAAGTGTCAAGTTCTCTCGGAGCAGCCAACCAGCTAGTGGTTGTAGGGGGCGGCTATTTATAGCCTAGGGAGCAGCCCTACATGATAAGACATAAATGCCCTTCAATGATATGACCGTTAGGTGGATAAGATATTTTGGGACAGCTGGCGCACAAGACAAAGCAACGGGTCGGAAATTTGACTCTCAAATTCCTCGGGGCTATCATGTTCCTCATCGTAGGCAATTCGACCGGCGAATTCCTAACTCCTCGATCGAACAAATTCTCAGTGACCGTAAGAGCTTCGTCTCACATCAAGAAATTGACTGAACTGTATGAGATTTCCAAAGGCTTCACTCGAAGGGATTGGTAGGTGTAGGATTTTGAGTTGAGCATCAAATGGAAATTTTTCCTTAGTATTTCCTCGACCCCCTTTAACAAAGACGGTGTTTCCTATGACTCAAGAAAGAGAAAATGAAACTACGAAAACAAAAGTCTTCACGCTTCATGTTCCTCAAATGAATACCAAGTCTTCAAGGTCACACCAATTTCTTCACTTTCAAAGTCTTCAGAAAGTCTTCAGATGAAGAACTTCATTTTTAGGGGTCGACTTTCTCTGTAAATATCAAACTCCTCATAGACTTATAGACCTGTGTACACTCACAAGCGCATTAGTTACTTAACCTATAAGTCTTCAATACACCAAAATCACTAAGGGGCACTAGATGCACTTACAATCTCCCCTTTTGGTGATTGATGACAATATGGGTTAAGTTTTCAACAGGATAAACATATGAATTGTAAATACTGATAATGAGGAATTTGATTACAAGATATAGTAGAACTCCCCCTGAAGATGTGCATAGTGAGGAATTTGCTTTTGAGGCAATGCACATTTGAAGAATTGAATCATGGAGATCTCCCCCTATATCTTGTAATTCATACGCATTTGACATATAATATGAAGAATTTGAAATGCATGATGAAATATGGTGCTTGATGAAATTCAGCATGAGGAATCATAGCACATAAAGTATCGAGCACACGTAGATTTGCTATGAAGCATAGTGCAAAATCATAATGCATCAAAAGTATCAAAGCACCATAGGGTTTAAGATTACAACTCGATCCAATAAAATTTTCGTAAGAACGAGAGTTGTAACTTAAAAAAAATCAGTATATAGGCAATAAACTAGACCCGCTTGAAGACTAACTCAAATTTCTCCCCTTTGTCATCGAATGACCAAAAGGATCGAACCGAGGACTAACGCTCTTGAAGAATATCAAGTAGAAGACGGAGCGCCTTGACATTGCCGGGGTTGTTTGTTGAAGTAGGACCAGCCAGCGGTGTCTTCCAAGTCTTCATTTTCATCAGTGTCGCGAGATGAAGAATAGGAGCTGGCCACCAAGGAAGGAACTTTGACCTTCTTGAATTTCTTCGGAGGAGGTGCAGACCAGTCAAATTCTTCCTTGAGACCCATTGAAGTCAGTTCTTCTTCACTATAGACATGTGAAAGAACAGCCCAGGTGCGCTTGAAGGTTTCATGAAGGTAGTAGTGGTTTTTCTTCACTGCATTGTGTGTTGAGGTCATGTTGTGAAGAATTGAACCAAACTGACGCTTGACCCATTTATGATTGCGATCAACCTTCGATGAAGACCGAGGAGTAACTCACGATCAGTCATCACCACAGGTGCGATAGCTTGAGGACTTTGCTTGACCGAGGTATTTATGCGGCAGAGTCATGTGTGGCGTAGTCATCATTGGTGGAGTAGGATGCTGCTTTGCTAAACTGTCCATCCAATGGACGAATGCCTTCATCGATCACAGCAGTAGCCTTGCCCTTGTCATCACCGAGGTAATTGTCCGCTTGAGGACTTCAATCGAGGGCAAGTAGCTGCGATGGTTCAAAGTATCACCTTTGTAATTGAGTGAAGACCTTGTCCTGATGAATCTCATAATCCAAGGCGCATAAGGCTTCAGCTCAAATGGTGACATAGCAATGTTTGCCAGAGTCCTCATGAAGAAATCATGGAAGTTGACGGGAACGCCATGGATGATGTTGAAAAGCATATTCTTCATGATGCCAACGACTTCTTCATCATTTGAGTCGTGACCTTTGATTGGACTCGTTGTCTTCGTCAGAATACGATAGACTGTCCGAGGCACATATAATAATTCCTTGACGAGGAATTTGGTTCTTGGGGCCTGCCTTGGCTTCAAAGGCTTCATCAAGACTTGCATATAGTGATTTGTAAGTTACGGTTCGTCATAGATACGACGTGCACCATCAAGTGGAGGATCGAGTGGTAGGGGCACGAAGCAATTCAGATTCTTTGGTGCCTTGTAGTGAGTATTTTCGGTCATCCAATCTAAGACCCATGAGTTCACGTCTTGATGTCTGCGGTGATGTGCGATGTTGCATAAAACTGAAGAATTAGCTCTTCATTCTAGTCACAAATATCGGTGCAGAAATTTAGAAGTCATGCGTCGTGAAGAACACCGAGGACCGGCTCAAAGCACAGCGGTGACTCCATATCCACATGAGGAATATGAGCATGATCAAGATTTTATCCTTGTTGAAGAGCACCGAGGAATAGAAGTTGGCTTACCGGCAGTCCGTAAGCGCCTCTTCCTAATGCGGCGTAATCATAAGGATTATATTCAGTGAAGAATACGTGCTCGGCAAAGAAATCTTCAGCCTTGAACTTTTGCTTGGATGAGAATGGATTCCTTTGCTTGGGCGGAGGGGTGTCAGTGAGTTGCATCACCACCTCAGGAATCGTAAGTTCAGGTTCTTCAGGCTGAGGAATTTCTTGTTCCTCAACAAAGTGATCGAGGATTAGCGGCAAGAAGTTTCATCAAGACTAGTGGCTGGAATTTCTTCATGCACAAAACCAGTGGGTTGATTTTCTTCAGAGTCGATTCGGACTGTTTGTGCAGGGGACTGAGGAATCTGTTGGAGCGGGGTGAAGAGAGGAGTATTGGGATGCTAACTTTCCCAAAATTCATCATTGATAACTGGTGTGGTGCATCCAATATCCACATCTTCATCTTCAATTTCCTCGGCACCAGCACTGAGGAATTTCATAGTCGATGAGGGAATAAGCGGGGTTGAAGGGATGGCATCCACTTCAATTTCTTCATCAAGTTGTTCGACGGCAGCGCAGACCGATGTTCTTCATCGGATCCGATTGGGATCTCATAGTCTTCTCCAAAAGGAACAACTTCCTTTGATGGTATGGAGGAAATTGGAACAGCATCAATTGGAGTTTCGAATGAGCTGGTCATTGGCTTCATTTTCTTCACAGCCGAAGAATCACGCTTTGATGCTTTCCTTTTCTTCACAGCAGCTCGTTCTGCAGCCTTGGTTTTCTTCACATCAGAAGCAGATGGAAGAATTGGAGTTGGAGTTGGCGCAGGAGGAGCTGAGGAATTTGGTTCAGTTTCTTCAGGAGCAACTGATGCAGTTCCCTGTCTTGAGCAATTTCTTCAGGCGCACCACTAGTGGGTGCCCGGCAATTTCTTCAGTGGTGGAATGGGATCATCAGCCACGAATCAACGCTTTCATCAAAGAAGCTGAACGTCATCAGCGGTGCTGGCATTTTCTTCAAGAGGGTTGAGCTGAGGCTACAAATGAGGAATTTCATGTTGCATTGGGACAGCAACATTTGTGAGATTCTTCGTCGAGTTGTTAATCGACCTTGGCTCCTTGCCAATCAGCATTGTATGAATCAAGTTTTTGCCGAGGTTTTGAATTTCAGTCCGACCTGGAGAAGCTCCTCGTGTGTCATCTTGACAACGTTTTTCTTGTGAACTTCTCCTTCTGTATTGAGCCTTTTGATTTCCCTCGCCTTTTCATACTTCCATTTTTCTTCAGCTATGAAGTGAGTCAACATATGACTTTGTCCAGTGTCAAATGAAGGTCAGCAGAGGGGTATTGGGATCATTGTGCCGTAGATCAATAAAGTCGAGGACTTTCTTCGTCCAATAGCGGGGCACAGATGTACCTTTGGCTCTAGCGGCCCTTACTTGACGGTCTCTCGATGATTTCTCTGAGTTCTTCATCGATGCCTCATCATCGATGGCACATGGAATGCAACCATTTTCTTCTTTGGGCTAGGCCGAGGACCTCGTCCAGCTGTTGCTTTGGTCTTCAGCTGAGTCGGACCAGTTGAAGAAATGGGAGCTGGTGAGGAACTTGCAGAGACGCCTGAGGCAATTGAAAAGCCAGCAGTCCTTTGACATGTAGCTAGGTGCATAGGAACTGAAGGTTTTGACGGAGCTGTTGAGGACTTTGGTGGAGCAGCAGCAGTTTGAGGAATTTGCTTGGAAGGTGCTGCTGAGGAACTTGGCCGTGAGGGCGCAGATGATGAAGCACTTGGCTTATGAGCAGGCTTCTTTGCATTGATTTCCTCGGTTTGGTGAGACCTCTGTGGCGATGCAGTGGCAGAATCCTCATTGAATTTCTTCACCGCCTCCTTTGCTTGCTTTGCCAATTTTGCTTGGCGTTTAGCCCATTCATCGAGAAAGTCCTCACCTCGTTTGATGCTTGTGGGATCAGCTATTTGGCCAGGTGCCAAAGGAGCTCTTGGGCATGGAGGATTAAGAGCGAATTTCTTCATGTACTTAGGAGTTACATATCTATATTCCCTCCATTCCCGTGCCCATCTCCGTTCAATCTTCTGAATACGCACCTTGCGTTGATTTTTGCTTTCTTCATCCGTGTGCAAGAGTCGCATATATATCCTCGTGGATTTCAAACGCAGTCATAACCTCGTGTTTCTTTCCTCCCTTCGTGGCTTCTTACCATCTCGCCATTTTCTTCAGTTGAGGAAATTGAACAATTGAGTTCTCTCAAGAAGTGTGCAGTTTTTCTTTGAGGAACGCTGCAAATGAGTTAAGTTGATGAGAATCTAGGATTCAAAGAATGACATTTGTACTGTGAACAGAGTATAGGTGCGAGGAATTTGGAGAGGTCATATGCGTTCTCGGAAGGTTTTTCAAAAAACAAGTTTTGAGGATTTGACCAGATGAGCCTTGAAGAATTTTACTAAGCGTTCTTTGTCTTAGGTTCCAGAGTTGTATAGATCGAGGATCCACACAATTGAGGAATCTTGAAGAAAATCATAGCTTAGAGAAACGAGTCAAGAGATTTAAGGTGTTCATATGTGTGAAGATTTGAGGAATAAACACCTTTGAAGAATTTGAAGAAAATTTGAGAATCAAAGCGAGTAATAAAAGTAACTATTAATTACCCGAAGTGAAGAACACGACGAACTGAGAAGAACAGTTGGGAAGTTCGTCCGTTCAGATCTTCCACGCCCTAACTTGGCGGCGGAAGACAGCTACGACGACGGCGGAGTGAAGATTTCCGCGATCGGCGCGAGTACGTCGGCGACGAGGTCAAGGCAGTGAAGCTTTTCCTCACCAGCAACGATGGAGTAGCGGCGGCGCTAGGGTTTGAGGAACTCGAGCGGGAGAGAGAGGTCGAGCAGAGTAAAAGAGTGAGGAAGGGGAGAGGGATATTTATAGACGCGGTGAAAAACGGGTCGCCCGAAGATTTAGGACGAACATGCCCCTGACCATTTCCCTTCTCACGACATGTGTCACCCACGTACTGTGTAGTGGAGATCGTGTACGATCGTGGGTGAATAAAGTAATGCATCGTGGGATGCGGAACGGTTTAATGGCAAAAGCGAAGGTTTGGATAAGATTCGTTTAAAGTTCCGTTCGCAATTTCTTCAGCTGTCAAGGACACAAAGTGAAGATTTTGAACGAGTTTCAAAGTAGAACGCACATGAAGAATTTGTGAATGGATTGGGTTGAGTATAGCATAGAGGAAAGGGTCCGATCACATTCACTTAGCATAAAAAGCGACTTGAGGAAATAGCCATAAGTGAATGTGAGGACATAAACCCATATATGTATATAGCCAATGAAGAAAGACGACGGAAATAGTGAAGATTTTGCAAAGTTGAAGAATTTGAAAAACTGAAGAATTTCAAACTCGAGGAAAAACTCAAATTGAAGATTTCAACTTTGGTGGTGGCGTGACCCACCGTGATAAGAATGATGATTTCGCATACAGCTGCATAATTGTCGTAGGGTTACGAGAATCAATTTCTTCATTAATTTCTTCACACTTAGAGTGTTATTCTTCATTGATTGAAGAAAACGTTTCTTCATGTGTTGCACATCTAAGTCATCAATTTTGCATAAGTGTTAGGATGTGTGTCCTTTTCAAAGAACATTCAAGATTCTAAGATATTTAGCTTACACCGCAACTTGCTAAATTTCTTCTCATCCAAGGGCTTAGTGAAGATATCAGCTAGCTGTTCTTGAGTCTTCACGTGCTTTCGATGGAGATGTCGCCCTTCAACACATGATCACGAAGAAAATGATGACGAATTTGAATGTGCTTTGTCTTCGAGTGCTGAACTGGGTTGTGAGCAATCTTGATGGCACTCTCATTGTCACAATAGAGAGGCACATTCTTCACGTTGATGCCGTAGTCCTTGACAGTTTGCTTCATCCACATCAATTGAGCACAACACGAGCCAGCAGCAATGTATTCAGCTTCCGCATGATGAAGCGGTGATCTGTGATTACATTTCTTCGAGGACCAACAGACCAAAGATCGTCCGAGGAAATGACAAGTACCAGATGTTGACTTGCGGTCAACACGATCACCAGCATAGTTAGAGTCAGAATATCCAATGAGATCAAAAGTAGAGCCCTTGGGGTACCATAATCCTAGTGTTGGTGTGTGAGCTAGATATCGAAGAATATGCTTCATGGCCTTATGGTGTGATTCCTTCGGTGTAGCTTGAAATCGGGCACACATGCAAACACTAAGCATTATATCTGGCCTAGATGCACATAAGTACAATTATGAACCAATCATGGAGCGGTATACCTTGTGATCAAGTCAATACCATTTTCATCGGTGCATAGATGGCCATTTGTGGGCATAGGAATTTTGACACCTTTGCAGCCTTGCATGCCGAATTTCTTCGTGACATCTTTGAGGTATTTCTCCCGAGATATGAATATGCCATTGTGTTGTTGGCGAATTTGAAGACCTAAGAAGAATTTCAACTCTCCCATCATAGACATTTGATATTCTTCACTCATCATGTAGGCAAATTCATCACTATAGCGTTGGTCAAGACAAACAAAGATAATATCATCAACATATATTTGGCACACAAAAGTTCACCATCATAAGATTTAGTAAAGAGAGTAGGATCGAGTGAACGGTGTGAAGCCATTCTTCACGAAGAATTCCTTCAATGTATCATACCACGCTTGGGGGCTTGCTTGAGGCCATAGAGGGCCTTATTGAGTCTCAAGACTTTGTCGAGGATATTTTGGATCTTCAAAACCTGGGGTTGAGCAACATATACTTCTTCCTCAAGCTTACCATTGAGGAATGCACTTTTCACATCCATTTGATATAAAGTGATATTGTGATGGTTAGCATAGGCGAGTAATATGCGAATAGACTCAAGTCTAGCGGCAAGTGCAAAAGTTTCATCAAGTCAATTCCTTCAACCTGCGTGTAGCCTTGAGCTACTAGTCGTGCCTTATTCCTCACCACAAGTCCATTTTCATCTTGCTTGTTGCGATAGATCCACTTTGTGACAATGATATTATGCTTATGCGAGGATCTGGGCGTTTGACCAGTTCCTGCACATTGTTGAGCTCGAACTGATGTAATTCTTCTTGCATGGCCTGAATCCACTCCGGCTCGTAAATGCTTCATCTACCTTAGAGGGCTCTGTGATAGAGACAAAAGCATAGTGCCCACAAAAGTTAGATAAATGTGAAGCTTTTGAGCGTGTGAGAGGACTCCGCGCTCCAATGTCATCGATGATCTTGTCAACTTGCACTTCTTTTGCAACGCGAGGATGAGCTGGTTGTCGCCGAGGAATTTGATCATTTTCCTTAGCACCATTTTCTTTAGCATTATCTTCGTGTGCATCATTTCGACGTTCTTCACGCATGAGGAATGAATTCTTCAAATAGCTTTCTTGATGAGGAATGACATCCTCGGTTGCCTTGAACCTGATAGAATCCTCGTGTGCTGGTTCGCCTAACACAGAAGGTAGGTGCTCTCTTTGCGAGCCATTAGTTTCATCGAACCGCACATCTACAAAGTGTCAACAATCTTGTGTAGAGTGATGTTGAAGACTACGTAGGTGTGCGAGTCCTTTCAGTAACCAATCATAAAACTTTCATGTGCTTTCGGTGCAAATTTAGAGTTGTGGTGAGGATCTCTAATGCAGCATTTAGCAAAGAAGACTTTGAAATAACTTACATTAGGTTTCTTGTTAGTGAGGAGTTCATAGGCAGTCTTCTTGAAGAATTTGTGAAGATATACTCTGTTGATGATGTGGCACGCAGTGTCAATTGCTTCAATCCGTAAACGACTAGGCGTTTTGTATTCATCAAGCATAGTGCGAGCCATCTCAACAAGAGTTCTGTTCTTGCGCTCCACGACGCCATTTTGCTGAGGAGTATAGGGAGCAGATAACTCATGAGTAATACCAAGTTCATCAAGATAATCATCAAGACCGGAATTCTTGAACTCGGTTCCATTATCACTCCCGATGTGCTTGATCTTCACACCAAAGTTGGTTGAAGCCCTCGAGGAAAATCGCTTGAAGACTTCCGCACTTGATTTTTGTAAGTAACAATGTGTACCCATGTGTAACGAGAGTAATCATCAACAATAACAAAGCCATATAGTGATGCTTCATTAACGATAGCTGAATAATGATTGGGACCAAAGAGGTCCATGTGAAGCAATTCAAGGGACGAGTAGTGGTCATGATAGTCTTTGCCGTGGATGCTTGGCCTTGGTCATTTTTCCAGCCTCACAGTTCGCATAGGTGATCCTTGAGGAATTTGACATTCTCAATGCCAATGACATGCTTCTTCTTCGCATGGCGTGTGCAAATTTCTCATGCCTGCGTGACCAAGTCGTCGATGCCATAGCCAGCCTTCTGAAGCTTTTGCAAGTAGGCACACGGCTGGTTGTGGTCCTGTAGAGGAGTCAACAATATACAAGTCTCCTCTCCTAAAGCCTTCGAAGACTTTGGAATTGTCAGCCCATAATCACAACACAACGATACTTGCCAAAGATAACAACCATATCAAGATCACAAAGCATTGAGATCGACATGAGGTTATATCCTAAAGACTCAACAAGCATGACTTTGTCCATGTGCATGTCCTTAGAGATAGCAACCTTACCAAGTCCCAATACCCGACTTTTGCCTTTGTCAAGAAAGATGATATGCTTCAGATGTGACGGTGATAAGGTAGCATCCATCAATAGATTCTTGTCACCACCATGTGATTTGTACATCCACTATCGAGAACCCACTCGGTGGCTTTGGGTTGATCATCCTGCAGATGAATTAGTACAACTTACGATCTCATATACTTCATCGATGAAGAATATGATATCAAGTTCATCGGATGAATTTCATCGGTCGATATTCAGATAAGCGGTAGGAGGGCGTGTGAAATGAAAGTTCATTTCATCATGATTAGCCTCTCCTTTCGAGCATTTTGTCGTGCCCTCAAAGAAATTCTTCGGGACGTTTAGGCACGCCCGAGACCTGACCCTCAGTAAGAGATTAGTTCTTTTCTTCACCACCCACATCTCAAGGGGTGGCAAAGATTTCATCATTCTCATGAAAGCACCATACGAGAATGGTGGCATAGAGGCCAAACCATTTCGTTTCACATAAGAGGGGTTAGGGTAAGCATATGAATAAGCAGAGAAATTATTCGAGGACTTATGAACATATTGGTTTGAAGAATAATGCACATATTCATAGCCCTTAGCTCTACCCTGCGAAACAGAGTTGTTAGAACGATGATAATCATATGAGGACTTTGATCCTTTTGAGGAATTTGATCCACGTGAGGAATTTGGTCCGTATGAGGACTTGGATCCATATGAAGAATTTGGTCCATATGAAGAATTTGATCTGGGGTTCCTATTCTTCACTGGTGGTGTCATGAGGACATTCACCTGAAGACTTTCAAGGCACTTCTTGGGAACCCAGATTATCTTCATAGGGGAACCGTTCCTGCAGTTAGTGCCAACATATCTAGCAAATACTTCAACATTATGATTTTAGAACAGTTTATAGTTGAGTCAAATGACTCATCGGAGAATGAGGAAATTCGCACGTAAAACCAGATAAGGTAGATGGAATAATCGAGGTCCCTTTGCAGCAACCCATGAGGTTTTGGGATACCGCTCGGGCTTCCAATACGTTCCATCAAGATTGAGTTTCCTCTCAAAGGCAATGCCCTCTTTCCTAGGGTTCCTATTGAGGATCTGCTTTTAAGCACATCACAAAGAGTCTGATGCCCTTTGAGGCTTTTGTACATGCCTGTCATGTACAATTCCTTCGATCTGCATCGTCATTGATACTAGCAATGTCCTCGGATGAGGAATTAGTGATAGCAGGCAGGTGAAGAATTTGTAACAGTTGAAGCATTTGAACATTCAGGTGAAGAATTAGCAGTTTCACGTTCAATGCACTTTAAGCATGGAGGAACAAATTCTTCTTGAGAAGCGCTTGATTTGTTGAGCAAGTAATGAATCGTGCTCCTTCGAAGATCTTCATAACTCACTCTTAGCTTCTCAAGATCTTGCTTTCTTTGAAGAAATTCATAAGAAAGTTTCTCATGATCGAGATAAGAGAGTGTTATGATGACCTTGAAGGTTGTCAAGCCTAGACCAAGTCTCTGAAGATTTTGAGCCAGGGCTTTAGTGCGATCCATTTCTTCACCTAACATATCATCACTCTTATCTAGCATGTTTTGAACCTTCTCAAAAGCCCTTTGTTGTTTTATAGCAATCTTAGCAAGTTTAGAGTAGCTGGGCTTGAGATCCTCATCGATTCATTTTCACTAGATTCGGAGGAGGTGAAATTTAGTACCTTAGCACCTTTTGCCTGAAGCAATAGGTGGAGCGTAGTCATCATCATCCTCATCAGCTTGTCGGCGGAGTCGGTTTCTTGATGTTGAAGATGGACTTGCTAACAAAAGCAAGAGCAAGAGCCGGACTAGCCACACCAGATTCGGATTCTTCGACTCCTCCTCTTCCTCATTTTCCTCGCATTCAGCTTCAGAGTCCATTTCCTTGCCAATGAATGCCCGAGCCTTTTGGAGCTGCTCTTCTTGTGAGAAGAAGGTTTTGAGGATTTTGATGATGAAGATTTTGATGATTTCTTTTTCTTCTTCACGCCATCGAATCTGTAATCCTTGTGTTTCTTCTTTCTTAATTCCTTTTCCCATCGAGGACAATCTTGGATATAGTGACCAGGTTTCTTGCATTTGTGACAAAGTCTTCTCTTATAGTCACTAGATGAGGAATCACCGCTTCTTGAGGATTTTCCAAAGCGACCACGTCTTGAGAATTTCTGGAATTTCTTCACGGCGATTGCTAGCTCCTGGCCAAATTCTTCAGGATCTCCTAGGCTACTACCGAGTCTTCACTCTCGATTCGGACACGCCCTTGGCCTTCGTGGCACGTGTTTTCCATAGCCGTAACCATAGAGATCTCTCTTTTCGCAAGTGGAACTTCGTGAGTATTTAGCCTTCGAGGATATCAGCAGGATCAAGAGACTTGTAGTCAGCTCGTTCTTGTATCATCAAGCGAGTATCAAATGAGGAATCAAGCGATCTTAGCAATTTCTTCACCACCTCATGGTCGGTGATGTCGGTGGCACCCAAAGTGCTTGAAGCTCATTTGAGATGTCGTTGAGGCGATCGAAGGTTTGTTGAACATTTTCGTTGTCGAGTCTTTTGAAGCGGTTGAAGAGATTCCAAGAACATCAACTCGAGAGTCACGCTGAGTTGAAACACCTTCATTTACTTTGGACAGCCTGTCCCGGATGAGTTTGGCGGATTCCAAAGCACTCACTCTTCCATATTGACCTTTGCTCGATGGCCACATATGATATTCTTCGCTTGAGAATCGAGTTGCTTGAATCTCTTCACATCAGCATCATTCGTGAGAAGGTGTGACCGAGGAAACACCTTTTGTCACAACATACCGTAGATCGTTGTCAATTGCTTCAAGATGCATTCGCATTTTGTTCTTCCAAAGAGGGGTAGTCCGTCCCATCGAAGGTAGGACACCCTGCCTGAGACCTTGATCATACCTGCGGTCGACATAACTAAAACTCCGGTGGTTAAACCAAAATCACACGTAACAAGGGAGTACCTTGCTCTGATACCAATTGAAAGTGCGTTATATCGACTAGAGGGGGGGTGAATAGGCGATTTTTATGAATTCTTCACTGAGGAATTTGCCAGTGAGGAAATTCCTTAGCGAAGAAATACTTGCAGCGGAATAAGAAGTAAGCGTAACAGATTACAAGCATAGTCATCATGATGAAATGAAGACAATCACAGAGTACAGAAAGCGTAATCACAGGATAACACAATATGAAGACAAACAGACTGAAGAAATTGAACTGAGGAAATTTAGAAAGTCTTCAGTCAAAGTTTTCAAACACAGATATGAACAATCACTCAACATAGTAATAAGGAAATGAAAGGGTTGAGGAAATAGAACCAGTTAGGTTGGTGAAGACAATGATTTGGTAGACCAGTTCCAACTGCTGTCTCAGTTGTACGTCTGGTTGGAGCGGCTGAGTATTTAAACTCGAGGACACACGGTCCCGGACACCCAACATCGAAAGCACGCAGCTCGGGACACCAAGTCCTCACCGTATTCTCCTTGAACTAAGGTCACACGCACCTCGTCCAATCACTCGTGGTAAGTCTTCGTGCGACTTCCAAACCTTCACATACTTGGTCACCCGGCAATCCACAATTCCTCTTGGATGCTCTAGACCTTGACGCCTAACCGTCTGGAAGAAGCACCGTCTTCAAAGGTAACAAGCGTCGGATCCACGCAGGATCAATTTCTTCAGTGATGCTCAATCACTTTGGGTTTGTTGGGGTTTGGTTTTTGGGTATTTCCTCACTTGATGATTTTCGCTCAAAGTCCTCAAAGGATGGGTTGCTCTCAAATGACAAGTGTCAAGTTCTCTCGGAGCAGCCAACCAGCTAGTGGTTGTAGGGGGCGGCTATTTATAGCCTAGGGAGCAGCCCTACATGATAAGACATAAATGCCCTTCAATGATATGACCGTTAGGTGGATAAGATATTTTGGGACAGGCTGGCCAAGACATGATCGGAAATTTGACTCTCAAATTCCTCGAGGCTATCATGTTCCTCATGTGTAGGCAATTACGCCTGGCGAATTCCTAACTCCTCGATCGAGAACAAATTCATCGGCGACCGGAAGAGCTTCGTCTCATCCTTTGAAGAAATTGACTGAATCGTATGAGATTTCCAAAGGCTTCACTCGAAGGGATTGGTAGGTGTAGGATTTTGAGTTGAGCATCAAATGGAAATTTTTCCTTAGTATTTCCTCGACCCTTTAACAAGACGGTGTTTCCTATGACTCAAGAAAGAGAAAATGAAACTACGAAAACAAAAGTCTTCACGCTTCATGTTCCTCAAATGAATACCAAGTCTTCAAGGTCACACCAATTTCTTCACTTTCAAAGTCTTGAAGTCTTCAAAATATCAAAGTCTTGAGATGAAGGACTTCATTTTTAGGGGTCGACTTTCTCTCAGAATATCAAACTCCTCATAGACTTATAGACCTGTGTACACTCACAAACGCATTAGTTACTTAACCTATAAGTCTTCAATACACCAAAATCACTAAGGGGCACTAGATGCACTTACATGGAGGTAAAACCCTACGTCCTGCTTGATTAATATTGATGATATGGGTAGTACAAGAGTAGATCTACCACGAGATCAAGGAGGCTAAACCCTAGAAGCTAGCCTATGGTATGATTATTGTTGTATATTGTATCTCTGTCGAGTAGCCTGGCCCTGGTTTATATAATGTACCAGAGGCCTAGGATAACAAGAGTCCTAGCTGAATACGCCGGTGGGGGAGGAGTCCTTGTCTTGATCACCAAGTCTTGTGGAATCTTCCTTGTATGCAAATCGTCTGGATCGCCCATGAGTATGCGGCCCTGGGGTCCTCGGCCCAATCTAACCGATTGGGGATGACGTGGTGAGTACCCCTAGTCCAGACACCGTCAAGAGCCCTGAACCGGTCTTCAAGTTAGGGATGCTCCTCGATTCTTCCGAACTGTTCTTCATCTTCGGTTGCCGGTCTTGAAAACTGGTTCAACAAATCTTCTCATCTTCGATCTTGAGGATCGCCGAAATGCATTCGGCGAGTTTATACGTCGGGTATCCGAGGAGCCCCTTTAAGTTTACGGCCTTCATCAATGCCTTGTTATTTTTATGCCACGCCTCGGGTTTGAAGTTATTCCCAGGAGGCAGTGTCCTCTTGCGTCCGAGCTCTAACGTCGGACTGCATTCGGGGTATCTTTTGCAGCTGAGCATCAACGTCGGACTGCTTCCCAGCTCTAACGCAGGACTATGTATCCGAGCTCCAACGCCGGACGGTATCCGAGCTCCAACGCCGGACTATGTATCCGAGCTCCAACGCCGGACTATATCCGAGGTGTCGTAAATCACCTTGGTTCAAAGAAGTTTGAAGGAGTTTAGCCGAGCTTAATACCGGAAATGCCCTCTATGGAGCCAGCCACTAGCGCCCGAGCTTTATGCCGGACTGCTTCCGTGGTGGTGCAATTTATTCTCTGCCAAGATACATAGCCAGTAGCCCTCAAGGTGGGTATCGGTTTAAAACCCGAGATGCCCATGAAGGATGACATAAGACCGCTGATCCCCGTAGCTGCTGAGACTTAGGTTGATTTGCAAAATTGGTCTGAGGATCAAGTCCTAGCTCGGCAGAATACTTCGGGACACAAAAAGCGGCGTGTTTCAGTCCTCAAGACTCGGGTTGGGTGCGGCCGACCAACCTGAGGATCAAAATCTCCTCGGAGACTGTATTACACTTAAAATTTTCTGCATTGGACAGGCAATGCAGTAGCCCCCGAGACATTGGTCGGGTGGCAACACCAGATCAGGGATTGACGTGCCCCTTTAATATTTGTAAATAATAAGCCCGAAGCTCAAAGAGCCCCGAGCCTTAATGCGGGCACGGGAGTCGGAATTAAGGATCGATATCCATAGTAAAATCACAAATTATGTGTAATGACTCTATGTATCCAAGTACTTTACGTCATTAATGCTCGGATCCGCATTGTACAAAACTTTGTTGACCGACCATCGGCTTCAACCTCCTCGGCCAGTAGCCGAGGAGTGTTTGTCCTACTTTATAAATCCTTTATGAGGGCAAAGATTTACGACAAACAAGGCAATCTGGCCATACGGTTTTATAAACAAAGGTACGCAGAGATATGTTATATTACTGTTTAACAGAAGAAATGTCTTCCAAAGAAAATAGTCCCGCTATCGGTTCCTTTCTTTGGGTTGTCATGCTAAGCATGATCATGAAACCTCAGCTCCAATGTAAGAGCAAAATATTGAGGATTTAGTTTAGGAGGCCGCCATTAGCCCCGGTAGTATTCGGCGACAGTCGAGGTCAAGACGGAAACACTTCGGCCAATTTTATGAATGGCCCATCATTTAATATAGTCATCGGATCGCTGACCAATTTACACCTATTGTGACAGTCAGTTTTTGGCTTTCTCCACTGAGGTGCTTGACCATGCGAGCTGGAAGCCCAATCGCAGTGGTTCTCCCTTTGCACACCTAGCCGAACAAAGCGGAACGTAGGAGGCAAGCGCGGGAGCCGGGCAACCCAACTATTGACCGAAGACACAATTCAAATCGATGCATATATAGCAATATCCGAGAATTTTTTTGCCGTATCTCTAAAGGTGTCCGGCGTTGCACTGCGAGACTTGTGCTGAAAACACACAAATAGTTAAAAAGTGCCAAAAGCTTGGAAAACCAAAAACGTCAGTAAAAACATGACGTCTGAACAAGATCAAGTGTTCGGTGCCAATCCGAAAATTGGACTTTAGAAAAAAAAGTGCTTCTGTCGTGCTTTAACATGACACATCCTAACTCAAGTGTCGGGAGTTGGGTGCGACATATGCCAAAGGATGGTTTATCATGGAGGGGGCGAGTAGAACGTCGCCGGTGCCTGGAAACGGGATGAGGCGAAGACATGCACGCCGGCGAATCTTACCCAGCCTGTGGCTCTCCGAGGAGATAACACCCCACTCTGCTGCTCTGCGGGGTCTCCGCATGATCACTATGGCAAAGTGAGTACAAGATGCTCCTTGAGCTGTTCGGTGAGGAAGGAGAAGGCACGGCTAGCTCTTCTCTCACTCTATGAGTGTGTCTAAAACTACTAGCTTCCAACCCTTTGCATGGGTGCCCCGGGGGTTTATATAGGCCTACCCCCCGGGGGTACAACGGTAATCCGGCTGGGTGCGGGCCCAAGCCGTCAGTATCTAAGTCGCCGTCTTCTCCACCGACTTCTGGGGCCCGCCGACTAGTGGGCCCCGTCGACGGTCCAAAGATGGGGCCGACAGCCCCTTGTCCGCCCTTGTGGGTCTTGCCCATTGCAGATTCTTTATGCCGTGCTTCTAATGACGCTGAAGCTTGGTCATGGGGTCATGGCAGCAGTGCCGCCACGGGCGAAGCGATCACCGCTGCCATTCCCGTCTTGTCTCGGGTTAATGGCGCGTGGAACCCAGCTGAGGGGCCGGCCGCCTCCGGAGGCCGACTTCATCGGGTCCGTCTTTGGGGCGCTCTGCTGTCTTGAGTACTCCGACGGCGGGTCCCGCCCGTCTTGGGTTGTACAGATAGGCCATCGTGGAGTAGAATCGCCTTACGGCTGATGTCGAGGCCAGCAACCAGCGATGCAGCGCCGGACGGAGATCTCCGTCGATGCACGGTGCTCAGAGCCATACCTGCCCTTTATGGGCAGGGCAGGGATGGGCCGCGAGGCGGCTTTACCCCATCCCGCTTGTAGTCGCTCAGGTAGGAGGTGGTTGGGGTCGCGGGCCGACTCCCCGTAGCCGGCCTCGCCTGAGGTCACCGGCTTGGAGTCGGCTTGTCCTGAGGTCACCGGCTTAAAGTCGGCTTGTCTTGAGGCCGCCTCTGGGACTCGGCCCAGAGGGGTAGTCGCCGACTCCTTTACCGACTCTCTGAAGGCGGCTTTTCATCTTGGCGTTTTGAGGGGCGCAGTTTGCCCCGATGTTTTGAAAGATTCAGGGGCTCGGGTCTGCCTACCCGTGGCCCATTACTCCGACAGTAGTCCCCGAAGCTGGTGAGGCGCCGAGGGCAGCCTGTCGAGGAGCCTCGACAGCTTCATCCCTTTGGTAGAAGAATCTGGACTCGGCCCGCCGTCTCCATCTTGAGCCGACTAGCTGGAATCGGCCTTGCAGGGGGCCGTCTTGCTCTTCAAAGGTTTCGAATGTCGCAGCGGGATCCGGGCGGCGTGCCTGATAAGCTTCCCGGCAGCTGCCCGTTGTGGGCCCGCCACGTGACGCCACGCGGCAGGTCCAGTCTGCCAGCCCACGCGCGTGACAAGACAGACCCGTCAGGCGGGGCCCGCCACTACCGTGCCCTGGCGCGCAGCGGATCCGCTGCGGTCGTGTGGGCGGTTGGGCTCCCCACGCCATTACTGCACGCAGTAACGTCGTGGGTTAAATCGTGGGGGCGTGGGGACGTGGGCGCAGTTAATCCCACGCCCGCCCCCTCGGCTTCGCAGCCTAGGCGCCTATAAGTAGGCGGGGGGAGGGAGGGGGCGGTGACGCACGCGCACTCTCTCATCCCCGCTCCCTGCCTCGTCTTCTTCCTCGCTCCACCGCGCCGAGCCTCGTTTCTTCCTCGCTCCACCGCGCCGAGCCTCGTTTCTTCCTCGCTCCACCGCGCCGAGCCTCGCCGCGCCGCGGAGATGAGCTCCTCATCCGCCGCCGCGCCTCCCACCGCGCGCTCCGGCGTGTGGGACGGCTCCATCATCGACGACGACATAATCGAATTCCTTCGTCAAACGCGCCGCATCCCCGGCAGCCACCTAGTGCGGGCCCGCGCCGCGCCGGAGGGCGAAATCACGCCGGCGCCGGAGGAGGGCGAGCGGGTGATTTTCCGCTCTCACCTCATGCGCGGGCTAGGGCTGCCGGCGAGCGGCTTCTTCCGCGTTCTTGGAGTTCTTCGCTCCACCGCACCACCTCACCCCCAACACGGTGGTGCTGCTGGCCGCCCGCATCCTTATGCGAAGGTTTTCTCGGAGTTCTCCCCACCATCGAGCTGTGGGGGGAATTCTTCCAAGCGAAGCTCGGGACCCACGTCGCTCGCGTGCCGGCTCTGTGCGGCACGTTCATCGCCAAGAGGAGGCCGGTGCCCGAGAACCCTTTCCCTGCCATCCCCCTCATCAAGTCGGTGAAGATGTGGCAGCGTTCATACTTCTACGTCAAGAACGTCGCCCCCGAAGGCGACTGGGTCAACTTGCCGCCCTACGTGGGCGGCGGTATGAGCCGACCCACCGGCTGGTCCCTGAGGCCAGACGCCGACTCCCTTGAGCAACACCGCCGTCGCGCGGCTCCGCGTAATGATACAGTCGGAGGGCCTGACTGGGGCAGACTTGCTGGCCGCCTTCATGGTGCGCCGAGTTCTCCCTCTTCAAGGCCGACCTCATCTGATCTGCCGGATGAGCGGCCGCCGGGACCCCAGCCGGCTGTGCTCCAAGGACATGCCCCACGCGGAGGTGGTGGACACGGTGAACTTCTTGGAAAACTGCGACCTCACGGAGGAATGGCATTTCGGCAAGGAGCCATACTCGCGTGCCAATCCCCCGCCATTGGTAAGTCGTCTCTTGCTTCTCTGTTTCCTTCTTTAGCCGGATCCGGCTCTTACTTTCCTTGGTCTTTTCTGAATCAGAATCCTCTCATGCCGCCCTCGACCGGCGCCCAAGGCGGCTCGTGGTCGTCCCGACCCGGGCGGAGAGCGGCGCCGACGACCACGACTTGGGTGTGGCGGCAATGGAGGCCGACGCCGAGGGAGGTGGGGCCGACGACCTCAGGCCTTCGCCACCTTTCGTCAGGCCCGATGATGGCGTCGAAGGAAGTCGCCCCCGCCCGCCCAGCCGACCATCCAGCGCGAGCCTCCGCCGCCTTTGGGGTCGAGGCGCCGAAGAGGCGCTGGCCGGGCCGAGTCAGCCAAGTGGCTGTGCCAAGAAATTGAGGAGCGGCCGCCATGACCAGTATGAAAGCGGTCACAAGGCTAACCGCTTCCGTAAGGAAGGTGAAGAAGCCACCGTTGGTCTCCGCGTAAGTATTTTTTTCATTCTGTCTTGTTTCCTTCCAGTCCGTCTTGCCTGAGTCTTCTCATGTTCTTTTTTCTCATCGTGGCTCCCTCACCTTGGAGAGGGTCACGCCGCCTCCGTCATGGGGTCGGCGGAGACGTCCGCCAATAGTCGGCCGGGTTGACCCTGCGGCCGCCCTCGGGAGGCACCAAAGCGGAATCTGCGCAGGGAGAAGCGCGACGAGGAGGAGGCCGCCCGTCGGGAGGAGGCGGAGGCCGAGAAGGCGGTCGAAGCTGCTGCAGCAAAAAGGCGAGCCGAGGAGGCCGCGCGCCTTCAGTCGGCGCTGCTCGTCACTCCGCTGAGCTCAGCGCCACCACCGCCGGAGTTCACGGGGCAGTCGGAGGGAGTCGGTGGTGAGGTCCCCATCGCAGGGAGGGAAGGCGGCGAGGTCTCTTCACCGGGCGCGGCCACGCCACCTCCACCGCCTCCGCCGCAGTCCGAGATCGCGCGAGGCAAACAGCCGGCGGACCCGCCTGTGCCGCCGACCGACGACATGGCCGTGGCGCAGCTGCTTCTTCAAGTCGCTCCCAAATGGCGCCGTCTTGAGAAGGCGACCTCGGCGCCGCGCCCCTTGGAGACCGGCGCTGCCAGCTCGGCCATCCCTGAGGAGACAAGCGCCGCGCCCGTTGGGTGGGTGCGAGGAGGCGGCACGGGCCCGCTGAACACGGCGCTCCTAGACGTCCAAGCGAAGCTGCGGGCTGAAGGCGACGCCCTCCAGAACCTTTCCAAGGCGCACCTGGCGTCGCGATCCGCCCGTCTTGGTATGTTTCATTTCCGAATTTTCTCTTGATCTTCTTCTTCGTAAGGCCAACTCCACTGGGTGTAGTCCCCGAGTTTCGGGCCGGCTGCTGAGCAGGCAGCCCGGAACTTTATTTGCTTACTTCCATGTTTTTTTTACCTATGTATGGAATTCTTGTTACAGGAGTATCACAACCTCCGCGCTACTGCGTTCAACCGCAACGTTGAAGAACTGAACAAGCGGGCTGCTGACCTGGCGAGGAGCAGAGGTGAGTTTTCTTCTTCAAGGGCGCTAAGCGCACTCCGCTGGCTGTAGTCCTCGAGATTGGAGCGATTGCCGCGCAATGGGCCGGATCTTCCTAGCGACCTTCTTAATCATTTCCACTTCGTCCCTTCTTCTTTTTTTTATTCTTCGAGTCCAACGCCACTCTGCGGGGGCAGCTGAGTCTGGCCGAGACCGCTTTACGTGCCAAAGAGGAGGAGTGCGGCAAGCTCGCCCAGAGCGCGACCCTACAGCTACGGCGGAGCAGAGGGAGCTGCTCAAGGCAGCCTTGGTGAAAGCGGAGAAGAAAGAGGCCGCCCTCCTGGCCGAATTTGAGAGCGAGCGCTCCGCCTGGACCGACAGGGAAGCGCAGCTGACCTCCGGCTTCCATGAAATTGAAGATATCGTCGATGGTAAGTTTGCCTTTACTTATTCTTTTGGGTTGCCGACTATGGGTTAAGCCGGCTCTTGTTTTTTCTGACTTGCTTCTTCTTCTTCTTGGCAGACTTCTTCCCTGGTCAAACGCAGGCGGCCAATCAGGCCATCGAGGCCGAGAGCGAGGCGCGGAGGGCGGGTGGCGCTGAGATCGCAGCCAACGCCCCCCGGACCCTTGACGAGCAGCTCCTAAGCATCGAGGCTCGTCTGCGGCCGGCACATCGGATGCTGCGCCATCTTCAGCATGTCGGGGCCCAAGCGATTGCTGCCCTGTGGCCGGACATGCCAGTTCTGCGCACTCCCAGCCGGACCGCCGACTGGCTGGAGGTCGCGGCTGGGCATCTTGAGGCTTGGAAGGGCTCCACGGCGCTCGCCGAGCCCTGGAGTTCGTCAAGGCGTGGTATCCAGGGCTCGACCTGGACCGGCTGGCCGCGTTCGGTCGAAGCCCGAGCGGGCTGGCAGCGAAGGGCGCCCTCGTCGGCGTCTTGGCGGCGATCGCCGACCATCGGACACCAGTGTCTTCGCCCCTGAAATTTGAAGATGGTGGGGAAGCACCGCGGAGTGGTTCGGGATGAACCCGGACTCTGGCGGAGACTTCAGCGGAGGTGATCGACTCGGCCACGAGGATGACTATGAGGCGGAGGACCGGAGGCGGCATGGAGGCGCCAGAAGAAAGGCGGAGGCCAGGCGGCCAGCCTCAGCTCGACGCGCCTCCAAAGAACGAGCCGCCCATCCGAGCCAGCCACGCCGAGGCGATCAAACCGAGATGCCCTTGACCCGGTCGCCCGGCGCCACGCCTTGCAGCCGCCTCCGGCCTTCCAACCCCATCGCTACTTCTTAGGCTGCTGCCTTGTCTTTATTTTATCTGTTTGCTAGTCTTTTGAAAGAACTTTGTTAATTCGCACAATTCCACCCGCGGGGTGTATTCTGAACCTTTGTTTGAAGATCCGGCCAAGGGCCTAAGTTTGTGTAAATATTATTCTAATTTTATGTTTCCTTGCTTATTGCTCTTGTGGCTTTTTCCTTTGCCGCATTCCCTTAGATGCCGCCTTGCCCGTTGGGCAACCGCTCTGCGGATTGCCGTCTAGGTCAAGTGCTTGGCTACTTTGAGAAGGCAAGTACTTGGCCATTTTAGAGTCATTTAAGCAAGTTGGGTAGAAAACGGCAAGCCAGCTTCTTAAGAGTCGGTTTCACAAAACGGGCTGGGAGCCGATTTAAACTATGTTTATGCTTTGGGTCCTTAGCCATTTTTTCGTGTGGGCGCCCGCTCTACCTTACTCCTACCCACCAAACAGTCGCTTTGCGAAACTACGGCTTCGACAGAGACGGCTTGGGCAATCAGACGCTACTTGTCTGACTTGAGGAAGCACTTCATAGCTCAAAGGCGGCGAGTCCCCGGGCCGAGTAGTCGAGCCCGGTGTCAAACAGCATAATCAAAGGGTAACATACTCAAAGGCATAATTCTTATCATACAGATAACAAAAGAGGGCAGTCCCCGAGCTCGTCTCGGGGGGCCTGGAGTCTTGGTATTTCAAACACAAAAGGGTAGCGTGGTACATACTGCATCAACTGTAAAATCTTCGGAGGAGATTCGCATTCCATGGACGCTCCGTCTCCTTGCCGGAGTCGTCCCTCTTGCGTGCTCGGGGCTTCTGAGCGTCGATCAGGTAGTAGGAGTCGTTGCCCAAAGACTTTCATTGATGATGAATGGGCCTTCCCAAGGTGCCGGCGACTTGTGCTGGTCGGCTGTTCACTGGATCATTTGGAGCACAAGGTCGCCCTCTAGGAATGATCTTGACACGACCTTCTTGTTGTAGTAGCGGCGCGAGCTCTGCTGGTAGATGCTGGACCGGTGAGTGCCAACAGCCAGCCCTCTTCCAATGAGATCGACGCCGTCTTGACGTGCTTCTTCCGCTTCCTCCTCGGTGTACATGGTGACTCGCGAGTCGAACTCTATATCCGTTGGGATGACGGCTTCAGCACCGTGAGACGAGGAAGAAGGGTGTGAAGCCGATTGACTTGTTTGGAGTTGTACGCAGACTCGGAGGGCGGTAGCAACTCCTCAAGCAGCCGGCCGAACGCTCCAGTGGATTCGACGATCGAGGCTTGATGCGACGAGGATGAGGCCGTTCGCTCGCTTCCACCTAGCCGTTGGACTGTGGATGGGCAGCGGACGCTAAGTCCGATCGGATGCCCTGCGTCCAGAAGCGGGCGAAGGCGCCTTTAAGCGAAATTTGTGCCGTTGTCGATGATGATCTTTGTGTGATGCAGACGTCTTGAGTCGTGATGTCGGCGATGAAAGTCACTGCCGTAGGACCATTCAACTTCTTGATGGGTTTGCTTCTATCCACTTGGTGAACTTGTCCACCGCGAAAAGTAAGTGAGTTAGGCCACCTCGTGCCATCTTGAATGATCCCACCATGTCCAGGCCCCAGACAGCAAAGGGCCAGGCGATGGGGATAGTCTTGAGCGAAGCTTGGTGAAGCGGCTTGGAGCGGAACACACGGCACCCTTGCATTTTGAACTAATTCCTTGGCCTCTTCTAGGCGGTTGGCCAGAAGAAACCGTGTCGGAAGGCTTTGGCGGCAGAGTGCTCTGGAGGCTGCATGATGGCCGCTTTTCATACGATGGATGTCTTCAAGGGTTGCTGGCCTTGCTACGATTCGACGCCTTGTGTTGGTAGACACCGTGGCGTTGCGCTGACCAGCTCTCTATTGACTATAGTGTAGGCTTCCGCTCGGCGTTGCACTTGCCGAGCCAAGGTTTCATCAGTTGGTAGCTCTCCGCTTATTAAGAACTTCAGGATGGGCTGGGCCCAGGAGGGAGCTGTTATTTCTTCGACTGCCAGATCGCTACTTGGGACGAGGGCGGGGAGGCGGCAGGTTGGAGTCTGCAGCATCTTCTTTGGGTTGAAGAAGTCCCAGACCGGCGCGATCCCGGGCAATCTGGAGTCTTCCACGATGGTCGCCTTGATCCCGGGCCGTGTTACGAAGTCCCAGGCCCGGCTTCGACCAGCGTTCTTGGGGCGTCTGCTGCTTGATTCTTGTGTCGTCTCTTGAGGCTCACGGAGTCGGATCCGGCTTCTTGAGCCGGCACAAAAATGGAGTCTGACTCTGGTGACGGCTTGACAGATGGCTTGAGAAGGCGCTGAAGGGGGACGCCGGATGGTATTGCCTGACGGGTGGAACTGATTCTTGCCAGGGCATCTGCTTGGTCATTGTCGTTTCTTGGCACGTGGAGGAATTCGCATCCCTCAAAATATCTACTCAGCTGTTGTACCAGAAAGCGGTAGCTCGCCATATTTGCATCTTTGGCGTCCCAGTCGCCAGATGACTGTGGGACCACCAAGTCGGAGTCGCCATAGCACAGGATCCAGCGAATGCCAAGCTCTTTGGCAAGCCGGAGCCGTGGATGAGCGCCTCGTATTCGGCGACATTGTTGGAGGCGGCGAAATGGATTTGCAGCGCGTACTTGAGCTTGTTGCCCTTAGGGGAAGTGAGGACCACGCCGGCTCCCAAGCCGGTGCGCATCTTGGAGCCATCAAAGTGCATCCGCCAATGGGTGGAGTCGGGCGCTGGCGGCAGGTACTGGGTCTCGGCCCAATCGATGAGGAAGTCGGCCAGTGCTTGTGACTAGACGGCGGTGCATGGCTGGTAAAAGATGGTGTAGGGGGCCAACTCTGTGGCCCATTTGGCCACCCGGCCTGAAGCATCTCGGCTTCCGATGATCTCTGCTAGCGGGGCCGTGCAAACCACGGTGATTGGATGCTCTTGAAAGTAAGGCTTCAACTTCTTGGCGGCAAAGTGCACGCCGTAACACATCTTCTTGTAGTGGGCGTAGTTCTGCTTGGAGGTCGACAATACCTTGCTCAGGTAATACACTGGTCTCTGGACAGGTAGCGCGTTGCCTTCCTCCTTGCATTCAACTACAATGACTGTGCTGACTACCCTGCTGGTGGCGGCAATATACAGGAGCATGGGCTCCTTTGGAGTCGGAGCCGCCAGCACTGGGGGAGTAGTCAGCATTCTTTTCAACTGGAGAAAAGCTTCGTCCGCCTTGGAGTTCCATTCGAAGAAGGTGGTCTTCTTCATAAGCTGGTACAAAGGAAGAGCTTTCTCGCCCAGCCGACTGATGAATCTACTGATAGACGCCAAGCAGCCGATGAACTTCTGCACATCTAGCAGTCGGCGGGGTACTTCCATCCTTTCGATCGCCTTGATCTTCACGGGGTTGCACTCTATGCCGCGTTTAGATACCAGGAAGCCAAGGAGCTGGCTGGCTGGTACTCGAGACGCATTTCTCTGGGTTGAGCTTGATCTGGAATCGGCGCAGGTTTTCAAAGGTCTCTTTGAGGTATTCCAACAGCGTTCCTCGCCTCTCCGTCTTCACCACCATGTCGTCCACGTAAACGTGGGCGTTTCTGCCAAGCTGCTTGAGGAGGCACTTCTGCATGCAACGCTGAAAGGTGGTGCCGGCGTTCCTCAAGCCGAACGTCATGGTCAGGTAGCAGAAGGCTCCAAACGGCATGATGAAGGCGGTCTTCAGTCTGTCGGCCGGGTTCAGCTTGATCTGATGATATCCTGAATATGCATCTAAGAAGCTCAACAGCTCGCATCCGGCTGTGGAGTCTATCACCTGATCAATTCTCGGCAAAGCGAACGGGTCCTTGGGGCAGGCTTTGTTGAGGCTTGTGTAGTCAATACACATCCGCCACTGCTTGTTCTTCTTTAGTACCAAGACCGGGTTCGCCAACCATTCTGGAAAGAAAACTTCCATGATGAAACCAGCTGCGAGGAGTCGGGCTATCTCTTCTCCAACAACTCTTCTTTTTTCTTCTGACAGGCGGCGTAAGGGCTGCCTGACGGGCTTCACATCAGATCGGACATGTAACTTGTGCTCGGCGAAATCCGTCGGTACACCTGGCATGTCTTTGGGGGACCATGCGAAGATGTCCCAATTCTCACGGAGGAAATCGACAAGCTCGCCTTCCTATTTGCTGTCAAGGTTTGCGCCTATGACAGCGTACTTCTCCGGGTGCTCCGGGTCCAAGGGTATCTTCTTGGTCTCTTTGGCCGGCTTGAACGAGCCCTCGCCTTCGACTCCTTGGGGTCGGGCGATATCTCTGGCTGCTTGCGGCCATCGCCACAACCCGATCCAGAGCCGCTTCTCATTTCGATCACCGGGGACTCGGCTAATAGCTTGCTTTCAGCTACCTGGTAGACGACTTTACTGTAGTCGCCGGCTCTGATCGAGAATCCTTGGAGCTCGGCATCTTCATATTGAGGTTGGCGTAGTCGGGGACCGCCATGAACTTGGCCAAGGCAGGTCGGCCAAGCAGGGCATGGTAGGGGCTTTCGAGGTCCACCACTTCGAACCAGACTGGCTCTCGGCGAAAGTGATCCTTGTCCTCAAAGAGGACGTCTATCAAAATCTTGCCAATCGGTGAGCGGGAAAGGCGGGTACAATTCCGTGGAACACAGTCCGACTATCTTTGGCTGTCTTTGCTTGATTCCTAGCTTCTCAATCGTATCCTTATGCAGGATGTTGATGCTGCTGCCTCCGTCTATCGGCTTTTCGCGAGAAGCGAGCCGCCTATCCGTGGCAAGGGTGGCTCCCAGGACCAGGGCGTAGGAGCCCGGATTCGGCATCACCTCTGGGTGATCAGCACGGCTCCAGCTAATGGGTTTCTCGGACCAGTGCATGAATTCTGGGGTATCCGATGCTACTACGTTCACTTCTTGTTGCTGCTGCCGCCTGCTGCGGCGATCATCAGCCACGCTGGTAAACACGACATAGGCGCCGTGCTCTTCTGGGTAATCGTCTTGTACTGCGCCGGACCGGCCCGACAGCTCTTTGAGGCGATGGTGGAGGCGGTGGCCCAAAGAAAGCGGAGGGGGCAAGGCCGTCTCCTTGGCGATCTGGTGAGCCATGGCACTTCTAGGTGGTGTGATTTGGCAACCCGGCGCTGCCGAACTTCAGGTGGTCCGGCCGAGTCTTTCGTAAGAAGAGAAGGCGGCAACCAGTTGGACTTGCCGCCTTTACGCCGCTTGGCGAGGCTGCCCTACGCCGCGGGTCTTCGACTGCCGCCACTCCGGCTGTTGGAAGCGAGCTGCGGGGCCTTGCGCTTATGATCATTACTGCTGTTGCCGCCGATCGGGCGACGCCAAATGGAGTTCTGGGAGCATGAGGAGCTACTTTGCGGTCGTCTTGACGATCTCCGACTTCATGGAGGAGTCGGCAGTGGCGTACTTGTCTGCTATGACCAGCAGCTCGTCGAGGGTCTCTGGTTCGTCGCAAAGGAGCTTGTGCTTGAGGAGGGTGCCTTCTCTGCACCCGGAGGTGAAGAACTCGATTGCTTGCACCTCGTGCACTCCTTCCCAGGAGTTCCGGAGCTCGGCCCAGCGCGTGAGGTAGTCGCGAGTAGACTCGTTGGGGCCTTGCACGCACAAGGACAGCTGACGAGGCTTGGGAGTTCGCCTATATGTGCTCGTGAAGTTGCGGATGAAGGCCTCGGTGAAGTCGACCCAGCTGTTGATGCTGCGGGGCTTCAAGCTATTCAACCATGTCCGGGCCGTGCCCTGGAGCATGAGGGGAACATACTTTCTGACAGCAGCGCTTGTTGCCGTTAAGCTATCTTGACGGCCGTGGAATAGTCCACCGGCCAGTCCTCCGGCTTCTGGAGCGGTGTATTTGGGTGTGTCTCGGGGGAGTGTGAATCCTCGGGGGAAGCGCTCGTCTCGGATGCGAGGTCCGAAACAGGGTGGGCCCAACTCGTCTTCTTCTTCTAGTGCCAGGGATCGGTGGACTCGCTCGATCCGGTGGCGGGCGTCATTTTTTCCGACTCCCTCTCGGCGGCCAAGGCGGTCGCCGAGAGTTGGATGCTCGACGGGTGGCGGGGAGACTCGCCTTTCCCTGCGGGGAGGAGGAGGCTGATAGTCGTCCCGCCGCTCCACTGCTCTTGGGCGGCCGTCTTCGTCGCGCTCGATGGAGATGTGAGTCCGGCTATGGCTGACAGCCGGATCCTTGTTCTTTCTTCCGCGGACGCCGCCAGTCGGCGTCCGAGATGTCGCGCCTTGATCTCGGCGAGGAGGCAAGTCGCCGTGTTGTCGTCGTGGCGCCTCCGTGCGGCAGCCGGCTTCGTCTTGCGCGGCGGGCTGCCGAGAGCTGCTGGACTCGCTCCGTCATCAGGCGGCGCTCCTCGCCCTCGAAGTTATCCAACTCGTCCGCTGCCGCCTGGGCAGCGCGAATGTTCTCCGCGGGCATGGCGTACACAGGGCGACTGGCCCCAAACAGACCGGGCGATAGCCACACCCGCGGTCTTGACCGCTTAGGCGGTTAGGCCTGGGCCGGAGCCGGGCGAGCCGCCTACAGCGTGATCCATCTCGCTGATAGGCTTCCGACAAGCGTCTCATGCTTGCCGGCTTCTGCGCCCACGAGGAGCTGGAGGCGGCGTCTTCAGCGTTCCGGCGTCGGCGTCCTCCGGAATAGAGGCGGTCAGGTCTTGCAGAACCGCGTCGAGAGGGTCACGAGCTCCCTCGCCGGAAGGCTCGCCGTGACCGATGACGAGTACTTCTGTGACGGTGCCCCCGCCGCTCTCCGCGCGAGGGAGAGGCTTCTCGTAGACCACCACGTCGGTGGGGAACGCGTCGAGCGACGCGGTGTCGAGTCGACCAGCATCGGGTCGGTGGAGCCTACGGACTCCAGGTCGGCGGCGAGCTCGCCCGGCGGCGTGGAGCTGCTCGAGGAGGCCCGCGAGAGGCTTTCGGGGCCGTCCGTGCCTGCGTCGGATGCAGGCTCGTCGGAGGCGAACCTTGCCGACAAGTTGGCGAGGCAGCTCGCCCTTGAAGCGACCTCGGCGCCATCAAGCGTCGGCGTCAGAACTCCGTCTGCCGTCTTGGCTGGCTGCGCTTCGCTAGGGAGGAAGAGGGTTCCGTCGAGCAGAGTCTCCGGACGACGGTGCACCAGCCCCAAGGTGGGCGCCAAATGTCGGGGTTGGAGTGCGACATATGCCAAAGGATGGCTTATCATGGAGGGGCGAGTAGAACGTCGCGGTGCACTGAAGCAGGATGAGGCGAAGACATGCACGCCGTGAATCTTACCCAGCCTGTGGCTCTCCGAGGAGATAACACCCCTACTGCTGCTCTGCGGGGTCTCCGCATGATCACTATGGCAAAGTGAGTACAAGATGCTCCTTGAGCTGTTCGGGGTGAGGAAAGAGAAGGGCACGGCTAGCACTTCTCTCCCTCTATGAGTGTGTCTAAAACTACTAGCTTCCAACCCTTTGCATGGGTGCCCCGGGGGGTTTATATAGGCCTACCCCCCGGGGGTACAATGGTAATCCGGCTGGGTGCGGGCCCAAGCCGTCAGTCTCTAAGTCGCCGTCTTCTCCGCCGACTTTTGGGGCCCGCCGACTAGTGGGCCCCGTCGACGGTCTAGCATGGGGCCGACAGCCCTTGTCCGCCATGGAAGGGTCTTGCTGCTGCAGATTCTGTAGCCGTGCTTCTAATGACGCGAAGCTTGGTCATGGGGTCATGGCAACAGCAGTGCCGCCGGGCGGGCGATCACAATGCCATTCCCCGTCTTGTGCGGTTAATGGCGCGTGGAACCCAGCGGAGGGGCCGGCCGCCTCCGAGGCCGACTTCATCGGGTCCGGTCTTTGGGGCGCTCTCGCCGTCTTGTTCGTCTGACAGACAGGCCATCGTGGAGTGCAATCTGCCCACGTGGTGATGTCGAGGGCAGCGTGCAGCGATTGCGCCGGACGGAGATCTCCGTCGATGCTGGCGCTCGTAGCCATACCTGCCCTTTATGGGCAGGGCAGGGATGGGCCGCGAGGCGGCTTTACCCCATCTCGCTCGTAGTCGCTCAGGTAGGAGGTGGTTGGGGTCGCGGGCCGACTCCCCGTAGCCGGCCTCGCCTGAGGTCGCCGGCTTGGAGTCGGCTTGTCCTGAGGTCGCCGGCTTAAAGTCGGCTTGTCTTGAGGCCGCCTCTGGGACTCGGCCCAGAGGGTGATCATGACTCCATTGCCGACTCTCTGAAGGCGGCTTTTCGTCTTGGCGGTTTGAGGGGCGCAGTCTGCCCCGATGTTTTGAAAGGTTCAGGGCCTCGGGTCTGCCTACCCGTGGCCCATTACTCTGACATCAAGGCTTCAAGCGGGTCAGCCTACGGCTTCAGTCTCCCATCCCGAAGGTGGAGTACTTCTCATTAGGCCAGTTTAGAAAACTAAACTCTAGCGGTTTTGAGAGAGAAATTAGGCTCCCCGGCAAGTGACCGCACACTCGTGTCGAAAAAAGGAGTGACAAATAAAATAAAAAACTTTGCAACAACCAAGAAGAAAAACACTTAGTATTAAACGGCTCAAATAAACATAAGAGCCCCCAAGTGACTTGGGTAAAAGTTGACTATATAATGTAAGGTGACATGTAAAATGCCTTCTAGCCGGATTGTAGATCGTTTGTCATAGCGGACCTTTTCGCTTCAACCTCTGGACCCAATAGTCCGGAGTGTGTCCGAATACCCTTGCGGTTATAAAAACCGGGGCATGCGTGGAGACCAGGCGTAGGGGTCATTAGTGCTTTATCAGACAAGTGCCCAACTAGTTATGTTATATTACATGGTTAGTAAGAAACATCTTCCAGGGAGAATAGTTCCGTTAAGGGTTCCTTTCCCTGGGAGGCATGCCCTAAAGTGCATGTTCGGACTGTGAAAAGAGCAGAAAAACATCTGGGGGCAGGTAAATGAATAGGTAAGAAATCATCTTTTTGTGCACCGACCGAGTATTCCCTTAAGAACGCTAGCTTTCGGCTTCACCCAGTCTGAGGTACACATCCGGCTGACCCAGTAGTAACAATCGCAGAGGTGCTCCCTTTACCACCTAGCCGAACAATCGGGAATGTAGGGGTAAGCACAGGAGCCAGGCAACCCAGCTTGGCCAAAACTTAAGTCATATCGATGCATATAATGGTGAATAAAAGGTACATGCGGAAGTGTGACACATGTGTTGGGCATAAAGCCGAATTAATAAGCTTCATTAAAGAAGCCCCGAGTATAATGAGCGGGTAGCGCGTCAAGTATCATCTTGAACAAAGTTTCGACAAGGAAAATTTTTACAAGCAACTTTTTCCAAAAAGTATAATGCTTGGTCGAACCGAACACAAGTTAGAAATTTAAAACTTTGAGCATGAAGGCAACTTAGCTGGTTAATGTGTTCGGTATTGACGATGCGGTCCGAGCTTGATGCGGGACAAGGTTCCATCCCCCAAGCTGGTCCCGAGGTGGCGGAGCAAAGAGCTCGGCACTGTGAAGTGATGACATAGCACGGTCAATGCAGGACGGCAGAGTGATGCCGAAGTCCCTGGCATTGGGTAATGAAGTGTTGACGAGGCACCCCGTCCAGCTGAGGTGAAGCCAAAGGATATAGTCCGGCTGGATCATTTTCCTGTGCACAAAAAATAGTGCAAACCAGAGATAATAGTAATAAAAAAATCGTTGCATAATAGATAATTTATGCAGAGTGAGTAATAAAAGAAATTTGGCCTGGCGCCGAAGTCAATGTCGATGCAGGGCGGCGGTGTGATGCGGTAAAGGCATGACAAGGCCTGAATTCATAGGTCGGTTCGAGTTCCGGATGCGGCGTTCGCCGGACTATGTATGGAAACTGACCGAACCACCATGCATCCGTCGTTAATGCGGCCACCATTTGATAGACCTGCGTACATATGATGGACAAACCAGAGTAATAATTTGTTGGGAAAAATGAACCCAAACAAGCAAAAAATACTAGGATTAATAGCACCTGGTTTATTTGTTGTAGCAATCCCGGAGGAAGGTGATTCCCAAAATTGGGACTCGATCCACAGCACCCATTGCCTGGTCGGCTAGTGACGCTGAAGTGTCCGGGGTAGGTTGATGAAGAGATGGCGAAGCCCCCGGTCCAGCCGAGATGTCGAAGCAGGTCGGCGTGATGGACACCAGCTTGAAGAAACAATAGTGCGGCCCTGCCGATGCAGGTCGTGACGTGGTCGATGCCGGCTTGATGAAGCGACCGTGCGGCGATGCCGGTATGCCCGCTCCGTGTAATCCATGGGGCGGCAATGTTGGTGATGATTTATCCTTCGAGATGCCGGACTCTTGTTCGGCTTGCCGAGATGATGATCCGAGGAAGTTGAGCTCGGCTCAACAAAGTGACGACGTGTCTAGCGCAGGTCGGCAGCCGTGGAGCAATATTGCCGGACTGGTTTGACACCAGCATGATGTTGAAGATCATGTTCAAAAGATCTTAAAAGTTAGTGGGATGTGTTCGGAAACAAAACACAATACCCCATACAAAACTTACTTCAAAAAGGATGTCCGAAATCCCGTTCATAAAAAAGACGAACTCGGGTCGGGTTCGTTTTCGCGCAGAAAACAGATCCGAAAAGTGATGCACTAATCGGAAGATTCCCGGAGTTTGGACGGTCGGATCGAGCTGAAATTTTGAGGGGTGGTAGATATAGGAATTCTGCAGCCGATCAACGGTTGGATCTTCCAAAGGAAGTCCGAGCTAGAAGCTGGACACCACGCCCTAAACTCGTCCAGATTCTCGTCCAGATTCAATGCGGCTCCGGTATATCGGAGATTGCCAGAGATTCCTCCATCGGAACTCGATGAAATTTTCCAGGGTTGTTGTCGACTCAATTCCGCACAATTCCACCGATGCAATCGTTAAAACGACACTTGAGGAGGCGGCGGCGGCGAACACAAGTCTGCTGTACAGAAAAACAGTACGGTCGCCCGAGGGCAATGTTGACGTTGAGCCCCCGGGCTCCTTGGATGATTCCTCCATGATCTTGATAGAGATCGGAGTTGATGTTGATGAAGGCCGTCATCCGAACATGATGATCAGAGGTAGGGCGTAGCCCTTGGTCGAACCAAGGTGACCAGTCGAGCTGGTGATGAAGATGCCGAAGTCGCAGTTGATCTGCGGGCGAGCTATCGACCTTTTGCCGGACACACAGAGGAACTCTCAATGAAAGCACCAATGTCGGTGTCAAAACCGGCGGATCTCGGGTAGGGGGTCCCGAAATGTGCGTCTAGGCGGATGGTAACAGGAGATGAGGGACACGATGTTTTACCCAGGTTCGGGCCCTCTTGATGGAGGTAAAACCCTACGTCCTGCTTGATTAATATTGATGATATGGGTAGTACAAGAGTAGATCTACCACGAGATCAAGGAGGCTAAACCCTAGAAGCTAGCCTATTGTATGATTGTTGTTGTATATTGTATCTCTGTCGACTAGCCTGGCCCTGGTTTATATAATGTACCAGAGGCCTAGGATAACAAGAGTCCTAGCCGAATCGCCGGTGGGGAGGAGTCCTTGTCTTGATCACCAAGTCCTGTGGAATCTTCCTTGTATGCGGCAACTGTCCGGACTGGCCCATGAGTATGCGGCCCTGGGGGTCCTCGGCCCAATCTAACCGATTGGGGGACGATGTGGTGAGTACCCCCTAGTCCAGGACACCGTCAGCCTTGTTGAGTCTGAAGACTTTGTCGGGATTCTTTGGATCTTCAAAACCTGGGGGTTGAGCAACATATACTTCTTCCTCAAGCTTACCATTGAGGAATGCACTTTTCACATCCATTTGATATAAAGTGATATTATGATGGTTAGCATAAGCAAGTAATATGAATAGCCTCAAGTCTAGCAACAGGTGCAAAAATTTCATCGAAATCAATTCCTTCAACCTGTGTGTAGCCTTGAGCTACAAGTTGTGCCTTATTCCTCACCACAAGCCCATTTTCATCTTGCTTGTTGCGGTAGATCCACTTTGTGCCAATGATATTATGCTCACGAGGATCTGGACGTTTGACCAGTTCCCAGACGTTGTTGAGCTCGAACGGATGTAATTTTTCTTGCATGGCCTGAATCCACTGAGGCTCCAGAAATGCTTCATCTACCTTAGTGGGCTCTGTGATAGAGACAAAAGCATAGTGCACACAAAAGTTAGATAAATGTGAAGCTTTTGAGCGTGTGAGAGGACACAGTGCTTCAATGTCATCGATGATCTTGTCAACTTGCACTTCTTTTGCAACGCGAGGATGGGCTGGTTGTCGTCGAGGAATTTGATCAGCATTTTCTTGACACCATTTTCTTCAAAGATTATCTTCAGTGCATCAGCCAACGTTCTTCACGCTCGGAATGAGTTCTTAAGCAGATTCTTGATTGGAATTACATCCTCGGTTGCCTTGAACTTGATAGATTCCTCGGTTTTGGTTCATCTATCACAGAAGGTAGATGCTCTCTTTGCGAGCCATTAGTTTCATCGAACCGCACATCTACAGTTTCAACAATCTTGTAAAGAACATTGTTGAAGACTCTATAGGTGTGCGAGTCCTTTCCATAACCAAGCATAAAACCTTCATGTGCTTTCGGTGCAAATTTAGCATTGTGATGAGGATCTCTAATCCAGCATTTAGCACCGAAGAGTTTGAAATAACTCACATTGGGTTTCTTGTCAGTGAGGAGTTCATAGGCAGTCTTCTTGAAGAATTTGTGAAGATATACTCTGTTGATGATATGGCACGCGGTATCAATTGCATCACTCCAAAAATGACGAGGCGTTTTGTATTCATCAAGAATAGTGCGAGCCATCTCAACAAGAGTTCTGTTCTTGCGCTCCACGACGCCATTTTGCTGAGGAGTATAGGGATCAGATAACTCATGAGTAATACCAAGTTCGTCAAGATAGTCATCAAGACCGGAATTCTTGAACTCAGTTCCATTGTCACTCCTGATGTTCTTGATCTTCACACCAAAGTTGGTTGAAGCCCTCGAGGAAAATCGTTTGAAGACTTCCTGCACTTCATGTTTGTAAGTAACAATGTGTACCCATGTATAACGAGAGTAATCATCAACAATAACAAAGCCATATAGAGATGCATCATTAGTGACTGCTGAGTAATGATTATTCGAATGGACGAGTAGTGGTCATGATAGTCTTCGTTGGATGCTTGGCCTTGGTCATTTTTCCAGCTTCACAGGCTCCACACAAGTGATCCTTGAGGAATTTGACATTCTCAATGCCAATGACAAGCTTCTTCTTCGCAAGCGTGTGCAAATTCCTCATGCCTGCGTGACCAAGTCGTCGATGCCATAGCCAGCCTTCTGAAGCTTTTGCATGTAGACACACGGCTGGTTGTGGTCCTGTAGAGAAATCAACAATATACAAGTCTCCTCTCCTAAAGCCTTTGAAGACTTTGGAATTGTCAGCTTCCATAATCACAACACAACGATACTTGCCAAAGACAACAACCATATCAAGATCACAAAGCATTGAGACTGACATGAGGTTGTATCCTAAGGACTCAACAAGCATGACATTGTCCATGTGTATGTCCTTAGAGATCGCGACCTTACCAAACCCAATACCTGACTTTTGCCTTTGTCAGCAAAGATAATATGCTTCAGATCTGACGGTGGTAAGGGAGCATCCATCATTAGATTCTTGTCACCAGTCATGTGATTTGTACATCCACTATCGAGGACCCACTCATTGGCTTTGGGTTGATCATCCTGCAGATGAATTAGTGCAACTTACGATCTCATATACTTCAGCAGTGAAGAATATCATATCAATTTCATCAGATGAATTTCATCAAGCAGTAAAACAGATATAGCAGTATGAGGACGTGTGAAATGAAGGTTCATTTCTTCATGATTAGCCTGCGTCCTTTCAGGCAATGTTGTCAGGTCCCCAGCAAATTCTTCAGACGTTAAAGCTCATCTGGAGACCTGACCCTGCGGAAAAGATTAGTTCTTTTTCTTCACCACCCACATCTGAAGGGGTGGCAAAGAGTTCATCACTCTACGAGCTCCATATGAGAATGGTGGCATAGAGGCCAATCCATTTCGTTTCACATAAGAGGGGTTAGGGTAAGAATATGAATAAGCAGACAAATTCTTCGAGGACTTATGAACATATTGGTTTGAAGAATAATGCACATATTCATAGCCCTTAGCTCTACCCTGCGAAATAGAGTTGTTAGCACGACGAGAATCATATGAGGACTTTGATCCTTTTGAGGAATTTGATCCACGTGAGGACTTTGGTCCGTATGAGGACTTGGATCCATATGAAGAATTTGGTCCATATGAAGAGTTTGATCTGGGATTCCTATTCTTCACAGGTGGTGTCATGAGGACATTCACCTGAATACTTTCAAGGCACTTCTTGGGAACCCAGATTTTCTTCATAGGCGAACCGTTCCTGCAGTTAGTGCCAACATATCTAGCAAATACTTCACCATTCTGATTTTTGAACAGTTTATAGTTGGAGTCAAATGACTCATCAGAAGAATGAGGAGATTCACATGTAAAGCCTGATAAGTTAGATGGATCAACTGGAGGTCCCTTTGCAAAGAACCCATGAGGTTTTGGGGTACTGCTCGGCTTCAATATGTTCCATCAAGCATTGAGTTTCCTCTCAAAGGCAATACCCTCTTTCCTAGGGTTCCTGTTGAGGATCTGCTTTTAAGCACATCACAAAGATTCGATGCCCTTTGAGGCTTTTATGCAGGCCTGTCATGTACAATTCCTTCAAATTTCGCATCGTCAGTGATACTAGCAATGTCCTCAGATGAGGAATTAGTGAAAACAGGGACATGTGAAGAATTTTTAACAGTTGAAGCATTTGAACATTCAAGTGAAGAATTAGCAGATTCACATTCAATGCACTTTAAGCATGGAGGAACAAATTCTTCCTGAGAAGCGCAGATTTGTTGAGCTAGCAATGAATCGCGCTCCTTCTGAAGATCTTCATAACTCACTCTTAGCTTCTCAAGATCTTGCTTTCTTTGAAGAAATTCATAAGAAAGCTTATGATCAGATAAGAGAGTGTTATGATGACCTTGAAGGCTGTCAAACCTAGACTGAAGTCTCTGAAGATTTTTAGTCAGGGCTTTAGTGTGATCCATTTCTTCACCCAACATATCATCACTTTTATCTAGCATGTTTTGAACCTTTTCCAAGGCCGTTTGTTGTTTAGTGGCAATGCAAACAAGTTTGGTGTAACTAAGTTCAATATCATCATCAGATTCATCCTCACTAAACTCGGATGAGGAACATTCGGTTACCTTGTCACCCTTTGCCATGATCATGATGCAGAAGATGATGATTCTGGTTCGAAAGTCATTGTTTTGAGAGATTCCTTGAAGTCCTCAAACCAAGGATCATGACGGGTTCGATGACCGTCATAGACGTCAGAGATTCGGTCCCAGATAAGCTTCGCATTGCAAAGATGCATAATGCGCTTGAATTCATCTCTGGATAGGCAGGAACAGATGATGTCCTTCGCCATGATGTCAAGTCGAGTGTACTTGCGAATGTCATCAGCGCCTGCCTTCTTACATAGATCGGTAAGACCAATCTCAGTGACAGTCCACAGCTCGCTGTTCATAGCCATGAGGCGCTTATTCATCATGGCCTTCCACTTGGGATAATCATGACCGTCAAAGATAGGGCATGTCACTTTCTTCATACCTGCGGTCGACATAACTAAGACTCCAGGTGGTTTAACCAAAATCACACAGAACAAGGGAGTACCTTGCTCTGATACCAATTGAAAGTGCGTTATATCGACTAGAGGGGGGTGAATAGGCGATTTTTATGAATTCTTCAATGAGGAATTTGCTGGCGAGGAAATTCCTAAGCGAAGAACTACTTGCAGCGGAATAAGTACTAAAAAGTAAGCATAACAGAATGCGGGCATGGTCATCATGATGAAATAAAGACAATCACAAAGTACAGAAAGCGTAAGCACAGGATAACACAAGATGAAGACAAATGATCAAGAAATTGAACTGAGGAAATTGAGAAAGTCTTGATCAAAGTCTTCAAACACAGATATGAACAAACACTCAACACGATAATGAGGAAATGAAAGAGTTGAGGAAATAGAACCAGTAAGGTTGGTGAAGACAATGGTTTGGTAGACCAGTTCCAACTGCTGTCTCAGTTGTACGTCTGGTTGGAGCGGCTGAGTATTTAAACTCGAGGACATACAGTCCGGACACCCAGTCGCTGAGCATGCAGCTCAGGACACCAAGTCCTCACCGTATTATCCTTGAACTAAGGTCACACAGACCTCGTCCAATCACTTGTGGTAAGTCTTCAGGCGACTTCCAAACCTTCACAGACTCGGTCACTCGGCGATCCACAATTCCTCTTGGATGCTCTAGACCATGACGCCTAACCGTCTGGAAGAAGCACGGTATTCAAGGTAACAAGCGTCGCATCCACGCAGGATCAATCTCTTCAGTGATGCTCAATCACTTTGGTTTTGTAGGGGTTTGGTTTTGGGTTTTCCTCACTCGATGATTTTCGCTCAAAGTCCTCGGAGGATGGGTTGCTCTCAAATGACAAGTGTCAAGTTCTCTCAGAGCAGCCAACCAGCTAGTGGTTGTAGGGGGCGGCTATTTATAGCCTAGGGAGCAGCCCGACATGATAAGACATAAATGCACTTCAATAATATGATCGTTAGGTAGATAAGATATTTTGGGACAGTGGTAGAGTACAAAGAACGGTCGGAAATTTGACTCTCAAATTCCTCGGGGCTATCATGTTCCTCATGTGTAGGCAATCCGCCTTTGGCGAAATCCTAACTCCTTAGTCAGGACAGATTCTCAGCGACTGTAAGTACTTCGTCTCACATCCAAGAAAATGGTCGAATCAGTATGAGATTGCCAAAGGCTTCACTCGAAGGGATTGGTAGGTGTAGGATTTTGAGTTGAGCATCACATGGAAATTTTTCCTTAGTATTTCCTCGACCCCCTTTAACGATGCGGTGTTTCCTATGACTCAAGAAAGAGAAAAACGAAACTATGAAAACAAAAGTCTTCACGCTTCATGTTCCTCAAATGAATACCAAGTCTTCAAGGTCACACCAATTTATTCACTTTCAAAGTCTTCAGAATGTCTTCAGAATACCAAAGTCTTTAGTCGAAGAACTTCATTTTTAGGGGTCGACTTTCTCTATAAATATTAAACTCCTCATAGACTTATAGACCTGTGTACACTCATAAACACATTAGTCCCTTAACCTATAAGTCTTCAATACACCAAAATCACTAAGGGGCACTAGATGCACTTACAATGAAAGAGTGGGACGTCAGAATCCCAGCCATGACTGGCTACTGCAATGCGGTGAGAAAGTTGGAAAATAAGTTTGAGGGGTTAGAGCTCCATCATATACCCCGACTGAAAAATCAAGCAGCCGATGATTTGGCGAAGATATGCTCCAAGAGAGAAGCCATTCCCAACAATGTGTTTCTGGAACACATTCACACACCATCAGTTCAAGAAGATCCTTTTACAGAAGAGCCCCCGCAACCTAAGAGCGCCACAGATCCGACTGAACTCGAGGTTCCAGCCGTGGTCGACCTAATCATGGAAGTTTTGGTCATCGCTCCCGACTGGACAGTACCTTACATCGCGTACATCCTTAGGAAGGAACTCCCAGAGGATGAAGAAGAGGCTCGACAGATCGTCTGTCGATCCAAGGCCTTTACGGTGATAAAGGGACAATTGTTCAGAGAAAGTGTGACTGGGGTCAGTCAGAAATGCATAACACCAGAAGAAGGTCGAATGATCCTCAACGACATCCACTTTCGGGGACCTCTGCGGTTACCATGCGTCCTCTCGGGCCATTGTGGCTAAAGCATACCGAGCCGGATTTTATTGGCCCCGAGCAAATGAAATGGCGAAAGATATAGTCGACAGATGTGAAGGTTGCCAGTTCTACTCTGACATGTCTCACAAGCCTGCTTCAGCCCTGAAGACCATTCCCCTCGTCGGCCCTTTCTTTGTTTGGGGTTGGACATGGTTGGGCTGCTGAGGACTGGTAGGAGTGGATTTACTCATGTGCTTGTAGGAGTCGACAAGTTTACTAAATGGATCGAAGCTAAACCTATCAAGAATATCGAAGCCAGCACCGTTGTCAGCTTCATCAGAAAATTGACATTCAGATATGGAGTTCCACACAGCATCACCACCGACAACGGATCGAAATTTGATTCTGATGAGTTTAGAGCGTTCTGCGCTTCTCAAGGCACACGAGTCGACTATGCTTCAGTCGCTCACCCATAGTCGAATGGTCAAGCAGAAAGGGCGAATGGTCTAATCCTCAAAGGACTAAAATCCCGACTGATGCGTGATCTCAAACACGCAGCAGGTGCCTAGGTCGATGAACTTCCATCAGTTCTTTTGGGTTTGAGGACAACTCCCAATCAATCGACCGGACGAACCCCTTTCTTTTTGGTCTATGGAGCCAAAGCTGTTCTGCCAAGTGACTTGCTCCACAACGCACCCCGAGTCGAACTCTTCTCTGAAGAAGAAGCGGAACAGGCCCGGCAGGATTCAGTCGATCTCTTAGAAGAGGAAAGAGAGATGGCGTTGATCAGGTCGACCATTTATCAGCAAGATTTGCGTCGATTCCACACCAGAAATGTGAAGGGTCAAGCTTTTCAAGAGGTAGACTTGGTTCTTCGAGTGGATCAACAGAAGCCACACAAGCTTGCCCCTGCTTGGGAAGGTCCCTTCATTATCACCAGAGTTCTCCACTATGGAGCATACCATCTTTACTATGTCGAACATCAGAAAGACGAGCCACGAGCTTGGAATGCGGAGCTACTCCGCCCCTTTTATACTTAAGTACTCACTCGGATGAGATGTAAGAAGCACCTTTCTAGTTTATTTATCAAAGACAAGAGCTTTATAATCTTCCTAAACGATTGTTGTTGCTTTTGTTTCTGTTTGAAATCCCCCAGTGGGTGACTTCGCTGCGAATCCGTTTCGCCCAAGTCTGAAAAATCCTAACGAGTGGTGAGAAAGCCTCTCACTCGGAGGCTTAGCTGCGAATCCGTTTCGCCTAAGTTCAAAAAATCTTACCGAGTGGAGAGCAACCCTCCCACTCGGGGGCTTAGCTGCAGTCAAGTACTCGCCTAAGTTTGAAAAATCCTACCGAGTGGAGAGCAACCCTCCCACTCGGGGGCTTAGCTGCAGTCAAGTACTCGCCTAAGTATGAAAAATCCTACCGAGTGGAGAGCAACCCTCCCACTCGGGGGCTTAGCTGCAGTCAAGTACTCGCCTAAGTTTGAAAAATCCTACCGAGTGGAGAGCAACCCTCCCACCCGGGGGCTTCGCTGCGAATCCGTTTCGCCCAAGTCTGAAAAATCCTAACGAGTGGTGAGAAAGCCTCTCACTCGGAGGCTTAGCTGCGAATCCGTTTCGCCTAAGTTCAAAAATCTCTTACCGAAAGTGGAGAGCAACCTCCCACTCGGGGCTTAGCTGCAGTAATGTACTCGCCTAAGTTTGAAAAATCCTACCGTGTGGAGAACAACCCTCCCACTCGGGGCTTAGCTGATCAAGTACTCGCCTAAGTATGAAATCCCTACCGAGTGGAGAGCAACCCTCTCACTCGGGGGCTTAGCTGCAGTCAAGTACTCGCCTAAGTTTGAAAAATCCTACCGAGTGGAGAGCAACCCTCCCACTCAGGGGCTTAGCTGCAGTCAGGTACTCGCCTAAGTATGAAAAATCCTACCGAGTGAAGAGAAACCCTCCCACTCGGGGGCTTAGCTGCAGTCAAGTACTCGCCTAATTTTGAAAAATCCTACCGTGTGGAGAGCAACCCTCCCACTCGGGGGCTTAGCTTCAGTCAAGTACACGCCTAAGTTTGAAAAATCCTACCGAGTGGAGAGCAACCCTCCCACTCGGGGGCTTAGCTCTGAATCCGTTTCGCCTAAGTTCAAAAAATCTTACCGAGTGGAGAGCAACCCTCCCACTCGGGGGCTTAGCTGCAGTCAAGTACTCGCCTAAGTTTGAAAAATCCTACCGAGTGGAGAGAAACCCTCCCACTCGGGGGCTTAGCTGCAGTCAAGTACTCGCCTAAGTTTGAAAAATCCTACCGAGTGGAGAGCAACCCTCCCACTCGGGGGTTTAGCTGCAGTCAAGTACTCGCCTAAGTTTGAAAAATCCTACCGAGTGGAGAGCAACCCTCCCACTCGGGGGCTTAGCTGAAGACAAGTACTCGCCTAAGTATGAAAAATACTACCGAGTGGAGAGCAACCCTCCCACTCGGGGGCTCAGCTGCAGTCAAGTACTCGCCTAAGTATGAAAAATCCTACCGAGTGGAGAGAAACCCTCCCACTCGGGGGCTTAGCTGCAGTCAAGTACTCGCCTAAGTTTGAAAAATCCTACCGAGTGGAGAGCAACCCTCCCACTCGGGGGCTTAGCTGCAGTCAAGTACTCGCCTAAGTATGAAAAATCCTACCGAGTGGAGAGCAACACTCACACTCGGGGGCTTAGCTGCAGTCAAGTACTCGCCTAAGTATGAAAAATCCTACCGAGTGGAGAGCAACCCTCCCACTCGGGGGCTTAGCTGCAGTCAAGTACTCGCCTAAGTATGAAAAATCCTACCGAGTGGAGAGCAACCCTCCCACTCGGGGGCTTAGCTGCAGTCAAGTACTCGTCTAACTATGAGAAATCCTACCAAGTGGGGAGCAACCCTCCCACTCGGAGGCTTAGCCGCTGTCCAGAACTCGCCTAAGTATGAAGCCGTCCCTATCCACAAGGACGACGAGATGCAGGTCGACTGCAACCTTCTCCTTTGGAGCTACGCCACAAGTACAACATCCGCTCCATCCCTATTTGCAAGGACGACGAGGTGCAGGTCGACGGCAACCTTCTCCTTCGAAGCTACGTCACAAGTACAACGTTCGCTCCATCCCAATCCACAAGGACGACGAGGTGCATGTCGACTGCAACCTTCTCCTTCGGAGCTATGTCACAAGTACAACATTCGCTCCATCCCAATCCACAAGGACGACGAGGTGCAGGTCGACTGCAACCTTCTCCTTCGGAGCAACGCCACAAGTACAACGTCCGCTCCATCCCTATATGCAAGGACGACGAGGTGCAGGTCGACTGCAACCTTCTCCTTCGAAGCTTTGCCACAAGTACAACGTTCGCTCCATCCCTACCTGCAAGGATGATGAAGCGCAGGTCGATTGAAATCACTACCTCAGAGCTGCATCTCAAACACAAAGATTATTCCGAGTGAAGAACAAATTCCACTCGAAGGCAAACGCAAGCATATTCGTAAATAAACCAAGTTCGGATAAATCCTAAGGTTGCGGACGACAGATCAAAAGTATTCGAGCATCAAGCCTGAAGAAGTTTAACGGTTACACAATCACTCGGCATCCCAAGGAAAATGAAAGTGAAGCTTAATGTTTTCTCGATCACGCATCAGGAGAGGGACTGGCTGGGTCACAGAAACTGTCGAGGTCAATGCTGTCTGCAATATGAGTGGCGGCGGCAAGGAAGGTGTCCATGAAAGACTGGAAATTATGCTTCTTCGTGTTATTAACCTTGAGCTCCGCCAGCTTGTCTTCTTTGGCATCCTTGCAAAGGCACTCGACCGCAGACAGAGCGACGCCGGCACCACAAATGAAAGGTGTGACTTTTTCCATTCTTGCACAGCTCAGGGACTTGATTCAGTCGAGCCATCAGCGACTCGAGATCTTGAGACAGTTCCGCCTGAGGCCAAAGTTCTGCCTCAACCTGGGTCATTGCAGGCTTTTAGATGGGCCAGATAAGCAATTGCGCCGTCCATACGAGACTCCAACCGCATCACCTTCATTGCAACATCATCCTTGACTGGACAGTTGATGGGGTCAAGACCCGTCTCGACCCGCCCAGTTTCCACTTCAAAGTCTTGGCAAAATTCTGCACAGTCGAGTGGATGATGAGTCGACGGCACAATTAGAATTGTCAGTCAACAGAAAAAAAGACAGATTAATCGGTACCTTCAAGTTTCAAGACCAACTTCGCAGCAAGTTGGCTCAGATAAGACTCTAGCTCGCCGTTCTTGATTTTGAGACTTCCAAGTTCGTCGGTCAGTTTCTCCTTGTCCATCTTCAGTCTCTCGACCTCTTGGTTGACGTCAGAAACAGCAGCCTTCAGTTTGGAGTTTTCCTCTTCTAACTTGCCGACTGAAGCAAGCTTCTTGTCAGCAAGAGTTGTCTTCTCGCGCGCCTCCTTCTGACCTGCAGCCAGGTCCAGGTCCTTCTGCTCCAAAGCCTGCTTCATTTTCTCTAAAGAAATAACATTCTTCAGACGGGCATGGAGTTGGCGGTTTTCACTAAATACATCTGCTCGAGTGGAGTCACTCGGTTCAAAAAAATGGAAAGAAAAGCGTGCGGCGATGGGATAAACAACGTGATTGATTACCTCCCATGGCAGCTACTTCATCACGAGCGCCCTGGAGATTCTTCTTGGCCAACTCCAGATCAAGGTTGAGGCTGATTTGCTGCTTGTTCATTGCGTAGAGTTGAGCCCCAAGATCACAAGATTTCTCTGATCACAAGCCATATCACCGACAGAGATAAAAAGACACCACAATGCTAGCTACTCTAAGACTACCACTGAATCAAACATCCAATGGCAGTCTCGGGGACTACACCTAGTGGGTGCACTTAGCGTGCCCCCCCCCCCTAATTTTGCAAAAAATAAAGAAAAAAGAAGATTCTCATACCACAGTCGACTGCCCGCAGTCACCTATGGTCTCGGGGACTACACCCAGTGGGTGCACTCAGTGTGCCCCCACTGGTTTCGATTCCACTCGGCGTAGTCTGCCCCGCTCAAGTGGCAAAAAAAAGAGGTTCCCATTCTTAGACCACAGTCGACTGCCCGCAGTCACCTATGGTCTCGGGGACTACACCCAGTGGGTGCACTCAGCGTGCCCCCACTGGTTTTGATTCCGCTCGGCGTGGTTTGCCCAGCTCGATTCGAATCGACACAAAGAGACATACAACATCAAAACAGCCACACCCCAGTGGGTGATCAGACAAGAAATACGGTCGATCGGAAAGTCAACTAACCTGGACATTGGCTTGCAGAGCAGCTCCGGCGTTGAAGGCTACCTGACTAGCCTCATGCACCATTTTCATCTGTCCCATCACAAGATTCAACTGAAGAAGAGCTTCCTTGGCAGCAGCTGGCGGATCGTCTGGAGTTTGATATGCAGTGAAAAGTGATGGAGGCAGAGCAATTGAAGCAACCACCGGATCTGAAGCAGAGAGTTGTATCGGTGCAACAGAAGTCTGAGAAGCTGATCCCGTGGGGCAGTCAGTCGACAGCGGAACAGCGAATGTGACGTTGGTTCGAGACGGATCTGTCGAGCGCTCGACCACCATTCCAGGCGTCACAGTCGACTGAGGAACTTGGACCTCAGGCGCCTTATCGCCCAGCTCCCTGTCCTTCTTCCTCCTCCCTCTCAGCGGCACCTCTTCATCGTCATCCGAAAGCACAACAACATCTCGTGGATCTGCAAAGAACAGAGAAAGCCATAAAGATAACTGACAAATCATTCAGTCGACTGCATTTAATTTGAATCGACCAGCTTCGCGGCTTTGGAGGTGACGGCGTCGTCGACTTCTTCGTCGGTGGAGTCTTGTCGATATCCATGTCGATT